>NW_019167826.1:27625717-27688793 GCF_002303985.1 Durio zibethinus | reverse complement strand
GGGCCTATCCCGGCTTACGCATTCTGCCTCTCCGGTCGGCTGAGCGCCCGCACGCTCATTTCGTGGGTTGGCTTAGGCATATGAAGTTCATTCCATGTCTAAGCCCCAGTTGAACCGAGGGTTGTGGCAGCAGGACCGGCAGTGGGATCGAACACGCAGAGGGGGATCGAGCTGATCCTCAGCTTGTGCATTATGTCTCTCTGACAGGTCTGAGCGCGCCGCATGCTCGTTTCAATGGGTTGACTTAGGCATATAGAGGTCATCCCCAGTCTAAGCATACGAAGTTCATTCCCCAGTCTAAGATCAGACTGGATTGAGGTTGTGACAGTAGGATCGACAGCATGCAGGGGGGGATCGGACGCTATCCCTGGCTTGCGCAATTCCTGCCTCTCCGACCGGCTGAGCGCACCGTATGCCAGTTTCGTGGGTTGGCTTAGGCATAGGGGAGTTCATTCCATGTCTAAGCCTCAGCGAAACTAAGGGTTGTGGCAGTGGATTGTAGACACAAGATGGGGATCGAGCTGATCCTCGGCTTACGCATTATTCCTTTTCGGCCGGCTCAGTGCCCGCACACCCATTTCGTGGGTTGGCTTAGGCATACGGAGTTCATTCCATGTCTAAGTATACGGAGTTCATTCCCAGTCTAAGATCGAACCAAACCGAGCGTCGCTCGATCCCCGGCTTACGCATTATTCCTCTCCGGTCGGCTCAGTGCCCGCACGCCTGTTTCGTGGGTTGGCTTAGGCATACGGAGTTCATTCCATGTCTAAGTATACGGAGTTCATTCCCAGTCTAAGATCGAACCAAACCGAGCGTCGCTCGATCTCCGACTTGCGCATTATTCCTTTTCGGCCGACTCAGCGCCCGCACGCCCGTTTCGTGGGTTGGCTTAGGCATACTGAGTTCATTCCATGTCTAAGTATACGGAGTTCATTCCCAGTCTAAGATTGAACCAAACCGAGCGTTGCGACAGCAGGACCAGCAACAAGATCGATAGCACACAGGGGGGACCGGGCCGATCCCCGGCTTGCACATTCTACCTCTCCGACGGACTGAGCTCTTGCACGCTCGTTTCATGGGTTGGCTCAGGCATACAGAGTTCATTCAATGTCTAAGCCCCAGTCGGACCAAGGGTTATGGCGGCAGGACCGACAGTGGGATCGGCAACACACAGAGGGGGACTGAACTAATCCCCAGCTTGGGCATTATGCCTCTCTGACCGGCTCAGTGCCCGAACACTCATTTCGTGGGTTGACTTAGGCATACGGACTTCATTCCCAGTCTGAGATCAGACCAGACCGAAGGTTACGGCAGCAGGATCGACAGCACGTAGGGGGCGACCGGGCCGATCTCCGACTTGCACATTCTGCCTCTCCAGTCGGCTGAGCACTCACACGCTCATTTCGTGTGTTGGCTTAGGCATATGGAGTTCATTCCATGTCTAAGCATATGGAGTTCATTTCCAGTCAAAGATCGAACCGAACCAAGGGTTACGGTAGCAGGACCAGCAGCAGGATCGACAGCACACAAGGGGGATCGAGTCGATCCTCGGCTTGCACATTCTACCTCTCTGGCCGGCCTCTTCGACCGGCTGAGCGCCCGTACGCTTGTTTTATGGGTTGACTTAGGCATACAGAGTTCATCCCCAGTCTAATCATACGGAGTTCATTCCCAGTCTAAGATCGAATCGGATTGAGGGTTACGGCAGCAGGATCGACAGCATGTAGGGGGGATCGGGGAAATCCCCGGCTTGCGCATTCTGCCTCTCCGGTCGGCTGAGCACTCGCACGCTTGTTTCGTGCGTTGGCTTAGGCATATGGAGTTCATTCCATGTCTAAACCCCAGTCAAATCGAGGGTTGTGGCAACAGGACCGATAGCAGGATCGGCAGCACGCAGAGAGGGATCGGGCTTCTCTCCGACCAGCCTCTCCGACCTGCTAAGCGCCCTTGCGCTCGTTTCATGGGTTGACTTAGGCATACGGAGGTCATCCCCAGTCTAAGCATACGAAGTTCATTCCCAGTCTAAGATCGGACCAGATCGAGGGTTGCGGCAGTAGGATCGACAGCATGCAGGGGGGACCAGATCGATCCCTGGCTTGCGCATTCTGCCTCTCTGGTCGGCTGAAAGCCCGTATGCCCATTTCGTGGGTTGGCTTAGGCATAGGGAGTTCATTCCATGTCTAAGCCTAAGGAAACTAAGGGTTGTGGCAGCAGGACCGCCAGCACGCAGAGGGGGACCCGGCCGATCCCCGACTTGCGTAATATGCCTCTTCGGTCAGCTCAGCGCCCGAGCGCTGGTTTCGTGGTTTGACTTAGGCATACAGAGTTCATTCCCAGCCTAAGATCGGACCAGACCGAGGGTTGCGGTAGCAAGATTGACAGCACGTAGGGGGGATCGGGTTGATCGCTAGCTTGCGCATTTTGCCTCTTCATCCGGTTGAGCACCCGCACACTCGTTTCATGGGTTCACTTACATATACGGAGTTCATTCCATGTCTAAGCATATGGAGTTCATTCCCAGACTAAGATCAGACTGGACTGAGGTTGGCGGCAGTAGGACCAGCAGCAGGATCGACAGCACGTAGGGGGGACCGAGTCGATCCCCAGCTTGCGTATTTTGCCTCTCCAGCCGGCTGAGCGCCCGCACGCGTGTTTCGTGGGTTGACTTAGGCATACGGAGTTCATACCTAGTCTAAGGATATGGAGTTCATTCCCAGTCTAAGATCAAATTGAACCAAGGGTTGTGACAGCAGGATCGACAGCACGCAGAGGGGATCGGGCCGATTCTCGGCTTACGCATTCTGCCTCTCTGGCTGGCTCGCACGCCCATTTCGTGGGTTAGCTTACGCATAGGGAGTTCATTCCATGTCTAAGCCCCAGCCGGACTGAGGGCTATGGCATCGGGACTGACAGCACACAGAGGGCGACCGGGCCGATCCCCGACTTGCGCATTCTGCCTCTCCAATCGGCTGAGCACCCGCACGCTCGTTTCGTGGGTTGGCTTAGGCATATGGAGCTCATTCTATCCCTAAGCATATGGAGTTCATTCCCAGTCCAAGAGTTTGAGCCACGGTGCACATGTTGGACTCAAGCATGTGCTGGTACCGCATTTTTTTCGCCCGGGGCACCATCGTCAGAGCATCGCTGGAGAGCCTAACCAGCGGTATTAGGGGTTCCGACGATTGGGGGGTCGGGAGGGTATGTGCACATGATGTGCGATGGTTGCTGGTAGTTGGCCCTTATATTGGCCCCCTATCCCCAATCAAACCTCAAGAACTCACACCCCCTGAAAGAGCATTTGAGATTTTATAGGTTTGCTGCTAGTAGCCATTAAAGTGTCTAAAATGGGGACACTTTCTTCAAACGGTCACAAAATCTTCTCCACTTCAATTTTTTAGCTGAATGTTTTTTTGCATGCCAAAAAAAATACAAGGATCACCTCTACCAAATTTGGGGACAAAATGCTTTCTAAAAAAATTTTAAAAAATCTCAAACCACAAAAAGTTTCAAAAATCGTGAAAAATAGAAAACGGGTCATCTTGCCACGAAACATCACATGAAGGCTTAGGGGACCATTGTATGAATTTAAAAGCCATAAAAATGGCATTGGCATGGTAGAAATGTGAAGATGTGCTTGAACCTGCCTACCACCCGTTCGATCCCCGGCTTGCGCATCCTGCTTCTCTCGTCGGCTGAGCGTCCGCATGCTCGTTTCATGGGTTGACTTAGGTAGACGGAGTTCATCCCCAGTCTAAGCATACGGAGTTCATTCCCAGTCTAAGATCAGACCAGACCGAGGGTTACAGCAGTAGGATCGACAGCACGCAGGGGCGGATCGGGCCTATCTCCGGCTTGTGCATTCTGCCTCTCCGGTCGGCTTAGCGCCCGTACGCTCATTTTGTGGGTTGGCTTAGGCATATGGAGTTCATTCCATGTCTAAGCCCCAGTCGAATCGAGGGTTATGGCAGTAGGACCGGTAGCGAGATCAACAGCACGCAGAGGGGGATCGGGCTGATCCCCTGCTTGTGCATTATGTCTCTTTGACCGGCCTCTCCGACCGGCTAAGCGCCCACACGCTCGTTTCATGGGTTGACTTAGGCATATAGAGGTCATCCCCAATCTAAGCATACGAAGTTCATTTCTAGTCTAAGATCGGATCGGATTGAGGTTGCGGCAACAGGATCGATAGCATGTAGGAGGGATCGAACCGATCGTTGGCTTGCGCATTCTACCTCTCCGACTGGCTGAGCGCCCGTATGCCCGTTTCATGGGTTGGCTTAGGCACAGGGAGTTCATTCCATGTCTAAGCCCCAGCGAAACTAAGGGTTGTGGTAGTGGGATCGACAGCACGCAGAGGGGGATCAGGCCGATCCCCGGCTTACCATTATGCCTATCCGGCTGGCTCAGTGCCCGTACGCCCGTTTCATGGGTTGGCTTAGGCATACGGAGTTCATTCCATGTCTAAGTAGATAGAGTTCATTCGCAGTCTAAGATTGGACCAAATCGAGGGTTACGGTAGCAGGACCAGCAATAGGATCGATAGCACGCAGGGGGGATCGGGTCGATCCCCAGCTTGCACATTCTACCTCTTCGACCGGTTGAGCGGTTGCACGCTCGTTTCGTGGGTTGGCTCAGGCATACGGAGTTCATTCAATGTCTAAGCCCCAGTTGGACCGAGGGTTATGGCAGCAGCACCGACAGTGGGATCAACAACACGCAGAAGGGGACTGAACTGATCCCCAGCTTGGGCATTATGCCTCTTCGGCCGGCTCAGCGCCCGAACACTCATTTGGTGGGTTGACTTAGGCATACAGACTTCATTCCCATTCTGAGATCAGATCGGATCGAGGGTTATGGCAGCAGGATCGATAGCACGTTGGGGGCGATCGGGTCGGTCTCCGGCTTGCACATTCTGCCTCTCCAGTCGGCTGAGTGCTCACATGCTCATTTCATGCATTAGCTTAGGCATACGGAGTTCATTCCATGTCTAAGCATACGGAGTTCATTCTCAGTCAAAGATCAGACCAGATCGAGGGTTACGGCAGCAGGACCAGTAGCAAGATCGACAGCATGCAGGGAGGGACCGAGTCGATCCCCGGCTTGCGCATTCTACCTCTTCGATCAGCCTCTTCGGCCGACTGAGCGCCCGCACGCTTGTTTTGTGGGTTGACTTAGGCATACGTAGTTCATCCCCAGTCTAACCATACGGAGTTCATTCCTAGTCTAAGATCGAATCAGATCGAGGGTTGCGATAGTAGGATCGACAGCATGTAAGGGGGATCGGGCCGATCCCCGGCTTGCTCATTCTGCCTCTCCGGTCGGCTGCATGCTCGCACGTTCGTTTCGTACGTTGGCTTAGGCATACGGAGTTCATTCCATTTCTAAGCCATAGTCGAACTGAGGGTTGTGGCAGCAGGACCGACAGCGGGATCGACAGCATGTAGAGAAGGATCAGGTTGATCCCTGGCTTGTACATTATGTCTCTCCGATCGGCCTCTCCGACCGGCTGAGCGCCCGCACGCTCGTTTCATGGGTTGACTTAGGCATACAGAGGTATCCCCAGTCTAAGCATATGAAGTTCATTCCTAGTCTAAGATTGGATCGGATCGAGGGTTGCGACAGCAGGATCGACAGCATATAGGAGGGACTGGACCGATCCCTGGCTTGTGCATTCTGCCTCTCTAGCCGACTGAAAGCCCATACGCCCGTTTCATGGTTTGGGTTAGGCATAGGGAGTTCATTCCATGTCTAAGCCCCAGCGGAACTAAGGGTTGTGGCAGCAGGACTGGCAGCACGTAGAGGGGGACCTGGTCAATCCCCGACTTACGCATTATGCCTCTCCGGTCAGCTCAATGCCTGAGCGCTCATTTCGTGGTTTGACTTAGGCATACGGAGTTCATTCCCAGCCTAAGATTAGAACGGACTGAGGGTTGCAGTAGCAAGATCGATAGCACGCAGGGGGACCGGGCCGATCCTCAGCTTGCGCATTCTGTCTCTTCATCAAACTGAGCACCGGCACACTCGTTTCGTGGGTTCACTTACACATACGAAGTTCATTCCATGTCTAAGCATATGGAGTTCATTCCCAAAATAAGATCAAATCAGATCAAGGTTGGTGGCAGCAAGACCAGCAGTAGGATCGACAGTACGCAAGGGGGACCGGGCTGATCCCCAGCTTGCGTATTTTGCCTCTCCAGCCGACTGAGCGCCTGCATGCTTGTTTTGTGGGTTGACTTAGGCATACGGAGTTCATACCTAGGCTAAGCATATGGAGTTCATTGCCAGTCTAAGATCGAGCCAGACCGAGGGTTGTGACAGTAGTATCGATAGCACACAGAGTGGATCGGGTCGATCCTCGGCTTGCACATTCTGCCTCTCCGGTAGGCTGAGCGCCTGCACGTCCGTTTCGTGGGTTAGCTTACGTATAGGGAGTTCATTCCATGTCTAAGCCCCAGCCGGGCTGAGGGTTGTGGCAATGGGACCGACAGCATGTAGAGGGGGATCGGGCCGATCCCCGGCTTGCGCATTCTGCCTGTCCGACCGATTGAGCACCCGCATGCTCGTTTCGTGGGTTGGCTTAGGCATACGGAGTTTATTCCATCTCTAAGCATACGGAGTTCATTCCCAGTCAAAGATTTTGAGCCACGGTGCACATGCTGGGCTCGAGCATGTGCTGGTGCCGCATTTTTTTCACTCGGGGCACCATCGTCGAAGCATCACTGGAGAGCCTAACCGACGGTATTAGGGTTCCGGCGATTGGGGGGTCGGGAGGGTGTGCGCACATGATGTGCGATGGGTGCTGGTGCTTGGCCCTTATATTGGCCTCCTATCCCTCATCAAACCTCGAGAACTCACACCCTCTGAAAGAGCATTTGAGATTTTATAGGTTTGCTGCCAGTAGCCATTAAAGTGTCTGAAATGGGGACACTTTCTTCAAACGATCACAAAATCTTCTCCACTTCGAGTTTTTAGCTGAATTTTTTTTTGCATGCCAAAAAAAATAAAAGGATCACCTCTACCAAATTTGGGGACAAAAAGCTTTCTAAAAAATTTTAAAAAAATCTCGAAGCACAAAAGTTTCAAAAATCGTGAAAAATAGAAAACGGGTCGTCTTGCCACGAAACTTCACATGAAGGCTTAGGGGACCATTGTATGAATTTACAAGCCATAGAAATGGCATTGGCATGGCAGAAATGTGAAGATGTGCTTGAACCCACCTACCACTCATTCGATCACCGCCTTGTGCATCCTGCCTCTCTTGTCAGCTGAGCGTCTGCACGCTCGTTTCGTGGGTTGACTTAGGCATACGGAGTTCATCCCCAGTCTAAGCATATGGAGTTCATCCCCAGTCTAAGCATACAGAGTTCATTCCCAGTCTAAGATCAGACCAGATCGAGGGTTACGGCAGTAGGATCGGTAGCACGTAAGGGGGACCAGGCCAATCCCAACTTACACATTCTGCCTCTCCGGTCGGTTGAGCGCCCGCATGCCTGTTTCGTGGGTTGGCTTAGGCATAGGGAGTTCAGTCCATGTCTAAGCCCTAGTCAGATCGAGGGTTGTGGTAGTGCGACCGATAGCACGCAGAGGGGGACCGAGTCGATCCTCAGCTTGTGCGTTCTGCCTCTCCGATCGGCTCAGCACCCGCACAATCATTTCGTGGGTTGACTTAGGCATACGAAGTTTATTACCAGTCTAAGATCAGATCAGATCGAGGGTTGCGATAGCAGGATCAACAGCACGTAGGAGGGGATCGGGCCGATCCCCGACTTGTGCATTCTGCCTCTCCGACCGACTGAACGCCCAGACACACGCTCGTTTCGTGGGTTGGCTTAGGCATACGGAGTTCATTCCATATCGAAGCATATGGAGTTCATTCCATATCGAAGCGTACGAAGTTCATTTCCAGTCTAAGATTGGACCGGATCGAGGGTTGCGACATCAGGATCGACAGTACGTATGGGGGGACCGGACCGATCCCTGGCTTGCACATTCTACCTCTCCGATCGGCTGAGCGCCAGTACGCTCATTTCGTGGGTTGGCTTAGGCATACAGAGTTCATTCCATGTCTAAGCCCCAGTCGGATTGAGGGTTGTGGTAGCAGGACTGGCAACGGGATCAGTAGCACGTAGAAGGGGACCAGGCTGATCCCCGACTTACGTATTATACCTCTCCAGCTGGCTTAGGCATACGGAGTTCATTCCCAGCCTAAGATCAGATTAGACCGAGGGTTACGGTAGCAAGATCGACAGCACATAGGGGAGACCAGGTCGATCCCTAGCTTGCACTTCTAACTCTTCAACCGGCTGAGCACCCGCACACTCGTTTCGTGGGTTCGCTTACACATACAGAGTTCATTCCTTATCTAAGCATATGGAGTTCATTCCCAGACTAAGATCAGACCGGACCGAGGCTGGCGGCAGTAAGACCAGTAACAGGATCGATAGCACATAGGGGGGACCGGGCTAATCCTCGGCTTACGTATTCTGTCTCTCCGGTTGACTGAGCTCCCGCACGCTCATTTCGTCGGTTGGCTTAGGCATAGGTAGTTCATTCCATGTCTAAGCCCCAGCTGGACTAAGGGTTGTGGCAGCAGGACCGGCAGCACGTAGAGGGGGATCAGTTCGATCCCCGGCTTGTGCATTATGCCTCTTCAATCGGCTCAACGCCCGCACGCTCGTTCCGTGGGTTGGCTTATGCATACGAAGTTTATTCCCAGTCTAAGATCGGATCGGACCGAGGGTTACGACAGCAGGATCAATAGCACGCAGGGGGGACCAGGCTGATCCCCGGTTTATGCATTCTACCTCTTTGGCCAGCTGAGGCCCGCATGCTCGTTTCGTGGATTGGCTTAGGCATACGAAGTTCATTCCATTACTAAGCATACGGAGATCATTCTCAGTCTAAGATCAGACCTAACCAAGTGTTGTGGTAGCAGGACCAGCAACAGGATCGACAACACGCAGGAGGGATCGGGTTGATCCCCGGCTTATGCATTTTGGCTCTCCGATCGACTGAAAGCCCGCACGCTCGTTTCGTGGGTTGACTTAGGCATACGGAGTTCATTCCTAAGTCTAAGCATATGGAGTTCATTCCCAGTCTAAGATCGGATTGGACTGAGGGTTGCGGCAGCAGGATCGATAGCATGCAGGGGGGATCGGGCCAATCCCCGGCTTGCACATTTTGCCTCTCTGGCCGGCTGAGCCACCGCACGCTCGTTTCGTGGGTTGACTTAGGCATAGGGAGTTCATTCCATGTTTAAGCCCCTGTCAAACCGAGGGTTATGGCAGCGAGACCGGCAGCATGCAGAGGGGGACTGAGCTAATCCTTAGTTTGCGCATTACACCTATCCCACAGGCTCAATGCCCGCACACTCGTTTCATGGGTTGACTTAGGCATACGGAGTTCATTCCCAGTCTAAGATAGGATCGACAGCGCGCAGGGGGGATCGGGTCAGTCCCTGGCTTATGCATTTTGCCTCTCCTACCAGTTAAGCACCCACACACTCGTTTCGTGGGTAGGCTTAGGCATACGGAGTTCATTCCATGTCTAAGCATACAGAGTTCATTCCCATTCTAAGACTGGATCGGACCAAGGATTGCGACAGCAGGACCAGCAGCAAGATTGGCAGCACGCAGGGGGGATCGGGCTGATCCACGGCTTGTGCATTTTGCCTCTCCGACCAACTGAGCGCACGCGCACTCGTTCCGTGGGTTAACTTAGGCATACGGAGGTCATTACATGTCTAAGCCCCAGCCGGACCGAGTGTTGTGGTAGCAGGACCGGTAGTGGGATCGACAGCACGGAGAGGGGGATCGGGTCGATCCCCAGCTTGCGCATTATGCCTCTTCGACTGGCCTCTTCGACCGGCCTCTCCGACCGGTTGAGCTCCCGCACGCTTGTTTCGTGGGTTGACTTAGGCATACGGAGTTCATCGCCAGTCTAAGCATACGAAGTTCATTCCCAATCTAAGATCGGATCGGACCGAGTGTTATAGTAGCAGGACCGACAGCATGCAGAAGGGGATCGGACCGATCCCTGGCTTGTGCATTATGCGTCTCCGGCCAACTCAACGCCTGAACGCTTGTTTCGTGGGTTGACTTAGGCATGCGAAATTCATTCCCAATCTAAGATCGGACTGAATCGAGGGTTCCAGTAGCAAGATTGACAGCACACAAGGGGGGATCGGGTCGGTCATCAGCCTGCACATTATGCCTATCCGGTCGACTGAGCGCCCGTACTCTCGTTTCGTGGGTTGGCTTAGGCATACGGAGTTCATTCCATGTCTAAGCATACGGAGTTCATTCCTAGTCTAAGATCATACCGGATCGAGGGTTACGGTAGTAGGACCAGCAACAAGATCAACAGCAGGCAGAGGGGACCAGATCGATCGCAAGCTTGCACATTTTACCTCTCCGACCAGCCTCTTGCCCGGACGCTCGTTTTGTGGGTTACCTTAGGCATACGGAGTTCATTCCATGTCTAAGCCCCAGTCGGACCAAGGGTTATGGCAGTAGGACAGGTAGCGGGATCATCAGCACGTAGAGGGGGATCGGGCTGATCCTCGGCTTATGCATTATGCCTCTTCAGCTAGCCTCTCTGGCCGACTGAGCGTCCGCACGCTTGTTTCATGGGTTGACTTAGGTATACGAAGTTTATCCCCAGTCTAAGCATACGGAGTTCATTCCCAGTCTAAGATCAGATCGGACCGAGGGTTACGACCGTAGGGTCAGCAGCACGTACGGGGACCGGGCGGATCCTCGGCTTGTGCATTCTGCCTCTCCAATCGGTTGAATGCCCGCACGTTCATTTCATGGGTTGGCTTAGTCATAGGGAGTTCATTCCATGTCTAAGCCCTAGTCAGACCGAAGGTTGTGGCAGCAACATCGACAGCACGCAGAGCAGGACCGGGTCGATCCTCGGCTTGCTCATTATGCCTCTTCGATCGGCTCAACGCCCGAACACTCGTTTCATGGGTTAACTAAGGCATACAGAGTTCATTCCCAGTCTAAGATCACATCGGACCGAGGGTTGTGGCAGTAGGATTGACAGCACGCAAGAGGGGACCAAGTCGGTCCCCGGCTTACGCATTCTGCCTCTTTGGTCGGTTGAGCGTTTGCACGCTTGTTTCATGGGTTGGCTGAGGCATACGAAGTTCACTCCATGTCTAAGCATATGGAGTTCATTCTCAGTCTAAGATCAAATCAGGACCGAGGTTTGCGACAGCAGGACCAACAGCAAGATCAATAGCACGTAGGGGGGATCGAGCCGACCCCCAGCTTGCGCATTCTACGTCTCCGACCGGCTGAGTGCCCGCACGCTTGTTTCGTCAGTTGGCTTAGGCATACGGAGTTCATTCCATGTCTAAGCCTCAGCCAGACCGAGGGTTGTGGTAGCAGGATCGGTAGCACGCAGAGGGGGACCAGGCTAATCCCCGACTTACGCATTATGCCTCTCCGATCGGCCTATCCAATCGACTGAGTGCCCACATGCTCGTTTCATGGGTTGACTTAGGCAAATGGAGTTCATCCCCAGTCTAAGCATACGGAGTTCATTCCTAGTCTAAGATCGGACTGGACTGAGGGTTGCGACCGCAGGATTGACAGCAAGCAGGTGGGATCGGGCCGATCCCCGGCTTACACATTCTGCCTCTTCAACTGACTGAGCGTCCGCACACCTGTTTCGTGGGTTGGCTTAGGCATAGGGAGTTCATTCCATGTCTAAACCCTAGTCGGACGAGGCGTTATGGTAGCGGGACGATAACACGCAGAGGGGGATCAGGCCAATCTCGGCTTGCGCATTATGGCCTCTTAAAACTGGCTCAAACGCCCGCCAGCTCGTTTTCGTGGGTTGACTTATGCATATGGAGCATTAGCCTAAGATGATCAGACAGTGGGCACCAAGCAGGATCGCAGCACGTAGGGGGACCGGTCAATCCTAACTTGCGCATTCTAACCCTCCGATCGTTGAGCGCCGTACACTCATTCGTGGGTTAGCTTAGGCATACGGAGTTCATTCCATGTCAAAGCATACGGAGTTCATTCCCAGTCTAAGATTTTGAGCCACGGTGCACATGCTAGGCTTGGGCATGTGCTGGTGTCGTATTTTTTTTGCTCGGGGCACCATCGTCGGAGTATCGCCGGAGCATCGTCAGAGAGCCTAACCGGTGGCATTGGGGGTTTCGACGATTGGGGGGGCTGGGGGGTGTGCGCACAAGGTGTGTGATGGGTGCTGGTATTTATGTCATGGGCTCCGACCTTAGACTCAGAAACCGTGTGGCCTTAGGCTTGGAATCTCCTCCTTTATGCCTAAGTCAGCCTAAAACACAAGCGTACGGGCACTAGAACAATGGGAAGGGCTGATTATGCAAGTTAAAGAGAAACAGGATAAGAAGGCAGAATTCTAGAAATGCTCTTGTATTCACTGAAACGAAAGTGTTTGATGGTGTACAAATGAGGGAGGATCAGCCCTCTATTTATAGTTGAGGCTCTAGCTTACACTTAATGGTAATATCCCTAGAATAAAGGCTAAAATAATGGGATTATACAGATAACAATCAATCAGGATGCTAACTCCTGATTTTCAAGGTCAACCAAATATGCCA
The DNA here is from genome assembly GCF_002303985.1 of Durio zibethinus. Next base: position 27,676,192 of record NW_019167826.1, on the reverse strand, counting down.
GGATGCTGCTGCTGATCCTGCCTGCTTTCAGAAGCTTCCCTTGCGTGTCCAGCACCTTGGGCCCTTTGGATGTGGTGCGGGCAGCTTGTATGCCAGGCCTTGATCTCACGGGCTGGCCTGCAAGTTGGACGAGCATTCTGAACTCGTTTGCTAGGCTTTGCATGTAGATACCCGCCAGCACACCTGGTCTACAGGCCTCAACCTCTGGCTCGCCTGTTGGTGCACCTGATGTGCCTGGCGCACCCGTCCAGGTTATGACATTCACCCCCACCTAATTGTGCAATGCCCTTGTTGTGTCTTCTGCATGGTACTACCTGATCTGGTCCCTGAACTGCCATAAGTCATCTGTTGGTTCCCAGCTCGTCTCACTATCTGGAAGTCCTTTCCAGCACACCAAGTACTTTTGTCTTTGCTGATAGTTCTTCTGTCTCATCTCTCGGTCAGCTATGATGCTGTGGACCTCCTTCTCATATGAGGCCCTTACTCCTAATGGTGCACGCTTTGACTCTGCCCGTCCTGGATCTCTTTCATCCTCATAAAATGGCTTGAGCATGCTTACATGGAACACCGAGTGTACCCTCGACTTGGGTGGCATATCCAGCAGGATCGACAGCACGTAGAGGGGGATCAGGCCGATCCCCGGCTTGTGTATTCTGCCTCTCCGATCGACTGAGTGCCCGCACGCTCGTTTCATGGGTTGGCTTAGGCATACGGAGTTCATTCCATGTCTAAGAATAGGAGTTCATTCCCAGTCTAAGATCGGATCGGACCGAAGGTACCGGCAGCAGGACCAATAGTAGGATCGACAGCACGTAGGGGGGTTCAGGCCGATCCTCGACTTGTGCATTCTACCTCTCCAGTCGACTGAGTGCCCGTACGCTCATTTCATGGGTTGACTTAGGCATACGATGTTCATTCCCAGTCTAAGATCAGACCGGACTGAGGGTTACGACAGCAGGATCGATATAAAGCAGGGGGGACCGGGCTAGTCCCTGGCTTATGCATTCTGCCTCTCCGACCGACTGAGCGCCCACACGTTCGTTTCATGGGTTGGCTGAGGCATACGGAGTTTATTCCATGCCTAAGCATATGAAGTTCATTCCTAGTCTAAGATCGGACCGGATCGAGGGTTGCAGCAGTAGGACCAGCAGCAGGACTAGCACACAAGGGGGCCCGGGTCGATCCCCAGCTTGCGCATTCCTCCTCTCCGACCGACTGAGCGCTCGCACGCTCGTTTCATGGGTTAGCTTAGGCATATGGAGTTTATTCCATGTCTAAGCCCTAGCCAGACTGATGGTTGTGGCAGCAGGATCGGTAGCGGGATCAGCAGCACATATAGGGGGACCTGATCGATCCCCGGCTTGCTCATTACGCATCTTCGGTCGGCTCAGTGCTTACACGCTCATTTTGTGGGTTGACTTAGGCATACGAAGTTCATTCCCAATCTAAGATTGGACCAGATCGAGGCTTGTGGTAGCAGGATCGACAGCACGCAGGGGGGACCGGGCCGATCCTTGACTTACGTATTCTACCTCTCCAGTCGACTGAGTGCCCGTAAGCTCGTTTCGTGGGTTGGCTTAGGCATACGGAGTTCATTCCATGTCTAAGCCCCAGCCTGACCAAGGGTTTTGGCAATAGGACCAGCAGTGGGATCGGCAGCACGCAGAAGGAGATTGAGCTGATCCCCGACTTATGCATTATGCCTCTTCAGCCGACCTCTCCGACCGGTTGAGTGCGCACACGCTCGTTTCATGGGTTGACTTAGGCATACGAAGTTCATCCGCAATCTAAGCATATGGAGTTCATTCCCAGTCTAAGATCGGACCAGACCGAAGGTTATGGTAGCAGGATTGGCAGCATGCTAGGCTTTATGCGTAGATACCCACCAGCATGCTTGGTCTACGGGCCTCAACCTTTGGCTCACCTCTGGTGTGCCTGATGTGCCTGGCACCATCGTCGGAGCATCACTGGAGAGCCTAACCGGTGGTATTAGGGTTCCGGCGATTGGGGGGCCGGGAGGGTGTGCGCACATGATGTGCGATGGGTGCTGGTACTTGGCCCTTATATTGGCCCCCTATCCCTCATCAAACCTTGAGAACTCACACCCCCTGAAAGAGCATTTGAGATTTTATAGGTTTGCTACCAGTAGCGACTAAAGTGTTTGAAATGGGGACACTTTCTTCAAACAGTCACAAAATCTTCTCCACTTTGAATTTTTAGCTGAATATTTTTATGCATGCCAATAAAATATGAGGATAACCTCTACCAAATTTGGCGACAAAACTCTTTCTAAAATAATTTAAAAAATCTCAAACCGTAAAAAGTTTCAAAAATCGTGAAAAATAGAAAACGGGTCGTCTTGCCACGAAACTTCACATGAAGGCTTAGGGGACCATTGTTTGAATTTAAAAGCCATAAAAATGGCATTGGCATGGCAGGAATATGAAGATGTGCTTGAACCCACCTACCACCCATTCAATCCCCGGCTTATGCATCCTGCCTCTCTGGTCAGTTGAGAGTCCGCACGCTTATTTTATGGGTTAACTTAGGCTTACAGAGTTTATCCCAAGTCTAAGCATATGGAGTTCATTCCCAATCTAAGATCAGACCAAACCGAAGGTTACGGTAGTAGGATCGACAGCACGCAGGGGGGACCGAGTCGATCCCCAGCTTGCGCATTCTGCCTCTCCGGTAGGCTGAGCGCCTGTACGCCCATTTTGTGGGTTGGCTTAGGCATAGAAAGTTCATTCCATGTCTAAGCCCCAGCCGAATCGAGGGTTGTGGCAACGGGACCAACAGTACGTCGAGGGGGATCGAGCCGATCCTCGACTTGCACATTATGCCTCTTTGGTTGGCTCAACGGCCACACACTCGTTTCGTGGGTTGACTTAGGCATACGAAGTTCATTTCTAGTCTAAGATTGGATCAGACCGAGGGTTACGGTAGCAGGATTGATAGCCCCTAGGGGGGATCGGGTCGGTCCCCGGCTTACGCATTCTGCCTCTCCGGTCGGTTGAGTGCCCGCACGCTCATTTCGTGGGTTGGCTTAGGCATACGGAGTTCATTCCATGTCTAAGCATACGAAGTTCATTCCCAGTCTAAGATCAGACCAGATCGAGGGTTATGGTAGCAGGACCAGTAGCAAGATCGATAGCACATAGGGGGGACCAGGTCGATCCTCGGCTTGCGCATTCTGCCTCTCTGACCGGCTGAGCACCCGCACACTCATTTCTTGGGTTGGTTAGGCATACGAAGTTCATTCCATGTCTAAGTCCTAATCGGACCAAGCGTTGTGGCAACAGGATCGGCAGTGGGATCGACATCACATAGAGGGGGATCGGGTTAATCCCCAGCTTGTGCATTATGCCTCCCCGACCTACCTCTCTGGTCGGTTGAGCGCCTGGGATGATCGTTTCATTGGTTGACTTAGGCATACGAAGTTCATCCCCAGTCTAAGCATACGGAGTTCATTTACAGTTTAAGATCAGACCAGATCGAGGGTTACGGTAGCAGGATTGATAGCACGCAGGGGGGACCGGGCCTATCCCCGGCTTGTGCATTATGCCTCTCCGGTCAACTCAACGCCCAAACGCTCATTTCGTGGGTTGACTTAGGCATACAAAGTTCATTCCCAGTCTAAGATCAGACCGGACCGAGGGTTGCGGTAGCAGGATCGACAGCACGCAGGGGGGACAGGGTCGGTCCCTGACTTGCGCATTCTACCTCTCCGACCGGTTGAGCACTTGTATACTCATTTCGTGGGTTGGCTTAGGCATACGGAGTTCATTCCATGTCTAAGTATACGAAGTTCATTCCAGTCTAAGATCGGACCAAACTGAGGGTTGCGACAGTAAGACCAGCAGCAGGATTAGCAGCACGCAGGAGGAGACTGGGTCGATCCCCGACTTGTATAATTGTGTCTCTCCGGTTGGCCTCTCCAGTCGACTGAGCACCTGCACGCTCGTTTCGTGGGTTGACTTAGGCATACGGAGTTAATCCTCAGTTTAAGCATACAGAGTTCATTCCCAATCTAAGATTGAACCGGATCGAGGGTTGCAACAGCAGGATCGACAGCACGTAAGGGGGACCGAGCCGATCTCCGGCTTGCACATTCTGCCTCTTCGGTTTTGTGGGTTGGCTTAGGTATAGCGAGTTCATTCCATGTCTAAGCGCCAGCCAGACCGAGGGTTGTGGCAGCGGGATCCATAGCATGCAGAGGGGGATCGGGCCAATCCCCAGCTTGTACATTCTGCCTCTTTGGCCGACTGAGTGCCCGCACGCTCATTTCATGGGTTGGCTTAGGCATACGGAGTGCATTCCATGTCTAAGCATACGGAGTTCATTCCCAGTCTAAGAGTTTGAGCCACGGTGCACATGCTGGGGTCGGGCATGTGCTGGTGCCACATTTTTTTCGCTCGGGGCACCATCGCTGGAGCATCGTCGAAGCACGCAGGGGGGACCAGACTGATCCCCGACTTACGCATTCTACCTCTCCGACCGACTGAGCGCCCGCACGTCCGTTTTGTGGGTTGGCTTAGGCATGAGAGTTCATTCCATGTCTAAGCCCCAGCCAGATTGAGGGTTGTGGCAGCAGGACCGGCAGCGAGATCGACAGCACATAGAGGGGGACTAGGCTAATCCTCGGCCTGCACATTCTGCCTCTTTGGTCGGCCTCTCCGGCCGACTGAGTGCCTACACACTCATTTCGTGGGTTGACTTAGGCATACGGATTTTATCCCCAGTCTAAGCATACCGAGTTCATTCCTAGTCTAAGATCGGACTGAAACGAGGGTTGTGACAGTAGGATCGACAACACGTAAGAGGGACCGAGATGATCCCCGACTTGTGCATTCTGCCTCTCCGATCGGCTGAGCGCCCGCACGCCCGTTTCATGGGTTGGCTTAGGCATAGGGAGTTCATTCCATGTCTAAGCCCCAGTCGGACCGAGGGTTGTGGCAACGGGACCGACAGCACGTAAAAGTGGGACCGGGTCGATCCTCGGCTTGCGCATTATGCCTCTCCAGTCGGCTCAGCACTCGAACGCTCATTTCATGGGTTGACTTAGGCATACGGAGTTCATTCCCAGTCTAAGATTGGATCGGACTGAGGGTTGCGACAGCAAGATCAACAGCAGGCAGGGGGGATGGACCGATCCCTGGCTTGCGCATTCTACCTCTTCGGTCGATTGAGCACCCGCACGCTCGTTTCGTGGGTTGGCTTAGGCATATGGAGTTCATTCCATGTCTAAGGATACGAAGTTCATTCTCAATCTAAGATCAGACCGGATCGAGGGTTACGATAGCAGGACCAGCAACAGGATCGACAGCATGTAAAGGGGATCGAGTTGATCCCCGGCTTAAGCATTATGCCTCTCCAGTTGGCTGAGCACCCGCACGCTCGTTTCGTGGGTTGACTTAGGCATACGGAGTTCATCCCCGGTCTAAGCATACGGAGTTCATTCACAGTCTAAGATCGGACCGAATCGAAAGTTGCGACAGTAGGATCCATAGCACGCAGGGGGATCGAGCTGATCCTCGACTTACGCATTCTGCCTCTTCGGCCGGCTGAGCTCCCGCACGCTCGTTTCGTGGGTTGACCTAGGCATACAGAGTTCATCCCCAGTCTAAGCATACAGAGTTCATTCCCAATCTAAGATCGAACCGGACGAAGGGTTACGACAGTAGGATCAGCAGCACGTAGGGGGGACCGAGTCGATTCTCAGCTTAGGCTTTCGGCCTCTCCGACCGATTGAGCACCCACACGCCCGTTTCATGGGTTGGCTTAGGCATAGAGAGTTCATTCCATGTCTAAGACCCAGCTAGACCAATGGTTGTGGCAGCGGGACAGGCAGCACATAGAGGGGGATCGAGACGATCCCCGGCCTGTGCATTATGCCTCTCCGGTCGGCTCAGTGCCCGAACGCTCATTTCGTGGGTTGACTTAGGCATACGAAGTTCATTCCCAGTCTAAGATCAGACTAGACCGAGGGTTACGGTAGCAGGATTGACAGCACGCAAGGAGGGATCGGGTCGACCCCCAGCTTGCGGATTCTGCCTCTCCGATTGACTAAGGGCCCTAAACAGTCATTTTCGTGGGTTGGCTTAGGCATATGGAGTTCATTCCATGTCTAAGCAATTACGGAGTTAAGTCCGCAGTCTAAGATCAGACCTAGACGCTAGGGTTAGATAGGCAGCACCAGCAGCAGATCGACAGCACGTAGGGGGGACCGGGCCAATCCCTGGCTTGCGCATTCTGCCTCTCTAGTCGACCTCTCTGGCTGGCTGAGTGCTCGTACACTCGTTTCGTGGGTTAACTTAGGCATACGAAGTTCATCCCCAGTCTAAGCATACGAAGTTCATTCCCAGTCTAAGATCTAACCAGACTGAGGGTTGCAGTAGTAGGATCAGCAGCACGTAGGGCGGATCGAGCAGATCCCCGGCTTACGCATCTACCTCTCTGGCTGTCTGAGCACCTACACGCTCGTTTCGTGGGTTGGCTTAGGCATACGGAGTTCATTCCATGTCTAAGCATACGAGGTTCACTCCCAGTCTAAGAGTTTGAGACACGGTGCACATGCTGGGCTCGGGCATGTGCTGGTGCTACATTTTTTTCAACCGGGGCACCATCGTCGGGGCATCGCCGAAGAGCCTAACCGGTGGCATTGAGGGTTTCGGCGATTGGGGGGTCGGGGGGTGTGCGCACATGATGTGCGATGGGTGCTGGTACTTGGCCCTTATATTGGCCCCCTATCCCTCATCAAACCTTGAGAACTCACACCCCCTTAAAGAGCATTTGAGATTTTATAGGTTTGCTGCCAGTAGCCATTAAAGTGTCTGAAATGGGGACACTTTTTTCAAACGGTCACAAAATCTTCTCCATTATGAGCTTTTAGCTGAATTTTTTTGTGCATGCCAACAAAAATACAAGCATCACCTCTACCAAATTTGGGGATGAAACTCTTTCTAAAAAAATTTTAAAAAATCTCGAACTGCAAAAAGTTTCAAAAATTGTGAAAAATAGAAAACGGGTCATCTTGCCTCAAAACTTCACATGAAGGCGTAGGGGACCATTGTATGAATTTACAAGCCATAAAAATGGCATTGGCATGGCAAAAATATGAAGATGTCCTTGAACCCACCTATCACCCGTTCGATCCCTGGCTTGCGCATCCTGCCTCTCTGGACGGCTGAGTGTCCCCATGCTCGTTTCGTGGGTTGACTGAGGTATACAATGTTCATCCCAGTCTAAACATACGAAGTTCATTCCTAGTCTAAGATCGGACAGGATCGAGGGTTGCGACAGCAGGATCAGTAGCACGTAGTGGGGATCGGGTCGATCCTCGGCTTGCATATTCTGCCTCTCTGATCGGCTGAGTGCCCACACGCCCATCTCGTGGGTTGGCTTAGGCATAGGGAGTTCATTCCATGTCTAAATCCAAACCGAACTGAGGGTTGTGGCAGTGGGACCGACAGCACGTAAAGGTGGATCGGGTCGATCCTCGGCTTGCGCATTATGCCTCTCTGGCCGGCTCAGCGCCTGAACGCTCATTTCGTGGATTGACTTAGGCATACAGAATTCATTCCCAGTCTAAGATCGGATCGGACCGAGGGTTGTGGTAGCAGGATCGATAGCACGCAAAGGGGGATCGGGTCAGTCCCCGACTTGTGCATTATACCTGTCCGACCGGTGGAGCGCCCGCACGCTCATTTCATGAGTTGGCTTAGGCATACGGAGTTCATTCCATGTCTAAGCATACGGAGTTCATTCCCAGTCTAAGATCGGATTGGACCGAGGGTTGCAGCAACAGGACCAGCAGCAGGATCGGCAGCACGTAGGGGGGACAGGGCCGATCCCCGATTGTGCATTCTACCTCTCTGATCGGCCTCTCTGGCTGGCTGAACGCCTGTACGCTCGTTTCGTGGGTTGACTTAGGCATACAGAGTTCATCCCCAGTCTAAGCATACGGAGTTCATCCCCAGTCTAAGCATACGAAGTTCATTCCTAGTCTAACATCAGACCAGACCGATGGTTGCGGTAGCAAGATCGGTAGCACGTAGAGGGGACCGGGCCTATCCCTGGCATGTGCATTCTGCCTCTCCGATAAGCTGAGCGCCCGCACGTCTGTTTCATGGGTTGGCTTTGGCATAGGGAGTTCATTCCATGTCTAAGCCCCAGTCGGATTGAGGGTTGTGGCAGTGGGACTGGCAGCATGCAGAGAGGGATCGGGCTGATCCCCGACTTGTGCATTTTGCCTCTTCGATCGACTGAGCGGCTACACGCTCTTTTCATGGGTTGGCTTAGGCATACGGAGTTCATTCCTTGTCTAAGCATACGGAGTTCATTCCAGTCTAAGATTTTGAGTCACAGTGCACATGCTGGGCTCGAGCATGTACTGGTGCCACATTTTTTTCACCCGAGGCACCATCGTCGGAACATCGTCGGAGAGCCTAACCTGTGGCTTGGGGGTTCCGACAATTGGGGGGGCTGGGGGAGTGTGCGCACATGATGTATGATGGCTGCTGATACTTGGCCCTTATATTGGCCCCCTATCCCTCATCAAACCTCGAGAACTCACACCCCCTTAAAGAGCATTTGAGTTTTTATAGGTTTGCTGTCTGTAGCCATTAAAGTATTTAAAATGGGGACATTTTTTTCAAACGTTCATAAAATCTTCTCCACTTTGAGTTTGTAGGTGAATTTTTTTGTGCATGCCAACAAAAATACAAGGATCACCTCTACCAAATTTGGGGACAAAACTCTTTCTAAAAAAATTTTAAAAATCCCAAACCGTAAAAGGTTTTGAAAATCGTGAAAAATAGAAAACGGGTCGTCATGCCACGAAACTTCACATGAAGGCTTAAGGGACCATTGTATGAATTTACAAGCCATAAAAATGGCATTGGCATGGTAGAAATATGAAGATGTACTTGACCCACCTACCACCCGTTCGGTCCCCAGCTTGCGCATCTTGCCTCTTGGGTCGACTGAGCGTTCGTACGCACGTTTCATGGGTTGACTTCGGCATACAGAGTTCATCCCCAGTCTAAGCATATGGAGTTCATTCCCAGTCTAAGATTAGACCGGACCGAGGGTTGCGGCAGTAGGATCGACAGCATGTAGAGGGGACCAGGCCGATCCCCGACTAGCGCATTCTGCCTCTCTGGCCTGCTGAGCACCCGTACGCCCATTTCGTGGGTTGGCTTAGGCATAGAGAGTTCATTCCATGTCTAAGCCCTAGCTGGACTGAGGGTTGTGGCAGCAAGACCTGTAGCACGTAGAAAGGGATCGGGCCAATCCCCAACTTGCGCATTATGCCGCTCCGGCCGGCTCAGCGCCTACACGCTCGTTTCGTGGGTTGACTTAGGTATACGGAGTTCATTCCCAATCTAAGATCAGACCGGACCGAGGGTTACGGTAGTAGGATCGACAGCACGTAGGGGGGACCGGGCCGATCCCCAGCTTACGCATTCTGCCTCTCCGGTAGGCTGAGCACCGACACGCTTGTTTCGTGGGTTAGCTTACGCATACGGAGTTCATTCCATGTCTAAGCATACGAGTTCATTCCCAATCTAAGATCAGACCGGACCGAGGGTTGCAGCAGCACGCAGGGGGGATCGAGCCAATCCCCGACTTGCGCATTCTGTCTTTTCGACCAGCTGAGCGCCCGCACGCTCATTTCGTGGGTTGGCTTCGGCATACCGAGTTCATTCCTTGTCTAAGCCCCAATCGGTTCGAGGGTTGTGGTAGCAAGACCGGTAGTGGGATCGACAGCACGCAGAGAGGGACTAGGCTGATCCCCAGCTTGTGCATTATGCCTCTCCGGTCGGCCTCTTCAACTAGCGGAGCACCCACACGCTCGTTTCGTGGGTTGACTTAGGCATACGGAGTTCACCCCCAGTCTAAGTATACGGAGTTCATTCCCAGTCTAAGATCGGATCGGACCGAGGGTTGCGACAGTAGAATTGATAGCACGTAGAGGGGATCAACCCGATCCCCGGCTTGTGCATTTTGCCTCTTCGGTCGGCTGGGCGCCTGCACGCCCGTTTCATGGGTTGGCTTAGGCATAGGGAGTTCATTCCATGTCTAAGCCCCAGCTGGATCGAGGGTTGTGGCAGTGGGACCGATAGCATGCAGAGGGGACCGAACCGATCCCCGACTTGTGCATTATGCCTCTCTGGCCTGCTCAGCGATCGAACACTCGTTTCGTGGGTTGACTTAGGCATACGGAGTTCATTCCTAGTCTAAGATCAGACTGGACTGAGGGTTACGTAGCAGGATCGACAGCACGTAGGGGGGACCAGGCTGGTCCTCGGCTTGCGCATTCTACCTTTTCCAGCCAGCTGAGTGCTTGCACACTCGTTTCATGGGTTGGCTTAGGCATACGGAGTTCATTCCATGTCTAAGCATATGTAGTTCATTCCCAGTCTAAGATCAGGCCAGACCTAGGGTTGCTGCAGTAGACCAGCAGTAGGATCGACAACATGCAGGAGGGGATCGGGTCGATCCCTGGCTTGCGCATTTTGTCTCTCCGATCGGCCTCTTCGGCCGGCTAAGCTCTCGCATGCTCATTTCGTGGGTTGACTTAGGCATACGAAGTTCATCCCCAGTCTAAGCATACGGAGTTCATTCCTAGTCTAAGATTGGATTGGACTGAGGGTTGCAGCAGCAGTATTGACAGCACGCAGGGGGGACCGAGCTGATCCCTGACTTGTGCATTCTGCCTCTCCAGCCAGCTGAGCTCCCGCACGTTCGTTTCGTATGTTGCATTAGGCATACAGAGTTCATTCCATGTCTAACCCCTAGCCGAACCGAGGGTTGTGGCAGCAGGATTGGCAGCACGCAGAGGGGGGCTGGGCTGATCCCTGGCTTACGCATTATGCCTCTCTGATCGGCCTCTCCGATCTGCTGAGCACCCGCACGCTCATTTCATGGGTTGACTTAGGCATACGGAGCTCATCCCCAGTCTAAACATACGGAGTTCATTCCCAGTCTAAGATCAGATCGGATCGAGGGTTGCGACAGTAGGATCGATAGCACACAAGGGGGACCGGGCTGATCCTCAGCTTGCGCATTCTACCTTTCCAGCCAGCTGAGTGCCCGCACGCCCGTTTCGTGGTTTGGCTTAGGCATAGGGAGTTCATTCCATGTCTAAGCCCCAGCTGGACCGAGGGTTGTCGTAGCGGGACCGACAGCACGCAGAAAGGGACCGGGCTGATCCCGAACTTGCACATTATGCCTCTCTGGTCGGCTCAGCCCCTAAACGCTCGTTTCCCAGTCTAAGATCAGATCAGACCGAGGGTTGGGGTAGCAGGATCGACAGCATGCAGGGGGGACCGGGTTAGTCCCCAGATTGCGCATCCTACCTCCCTAGTCGACTGAGTGTCCGCATGCTCGTTTCGTGGGTTGACTTAGGCATACAGAATTCATCCCCAGTCTAAGCATATGGAGTTCATTCCCAGTCTAAGATCGGACCGGACCGAGGGTTGTGGTAGTAGGATCGGTAGCACGCAGTGGGGACCAGGTCGATCCCCGACTTACGCATTGTGCCTCTCCGATCGGTTGAGTGCCCGCACGCTCGTTTTATGGGTTGGCTTAGGCATACGGAGTTCAACCCCAGTCTGAGCATATGGAGTTCATTCCCAGTCTAAGATCGGATCGGTCCGAGGGTTGCGGTAGCAGGATTGGCAGCATGCAGAGGGGATGGGCCGATCCCCAACTTGCGCATTCTGCCCTCCGGCTAGCTGAGCCCCTGCACGCCCGTTTCGTGGGTTGGCTTAGGCATAGGGAGTTCATTCCATGTCTAAGCCCTAGCTGGATCAAGGGTTATGGCAGCGAGACCCTTTTTTTTGAATCGAATCCATTTCGAGGCTTAGGCATATAAAGTTCATCCCCAGTCCAAGCATACAGAGTTCATTCCCAGTCTAAGATCGAATCGGACCGAGGGTTGCGACAGCAAGATCGGTAGCACGCATGGGGGATCGGGTCGATCCCCGACTTGCGCATTCTACCTTTTCGGTCGGCTGAGCACCCGCACCCCCTTTCATGGGTTGGCTTAGGAATAGGGAGTTCATTCCATGTCTAAGCCCCAGCCAGATCGAGGGTTGTGGCAGTAGGACCGGCGGCACGCAAAGGGGGACCAAGTCGATCCCCGGCTTGTGCATTATGCCTCTTCGGCCAGCTCAGCCCTCGTACGCTCATTTCATGGGTTGACTTATGCATACGGAGTTCATTCCTAGTCTAAGATCAGACCAAACCGAGGGTTGCGACAGCAGGATCGACAACATGTAGGGGGGACCGGGCCGATCCCTGGCTTGCGCATTCTGCCTCATCCAACCAGCTAAGTGCTCGCACGCTGGTTTTGTGGGTTGGCTTAGGCATACGGAGTTCATTCCATGTCTAAGCATACGGAGTTCATTCCCAGTCTAAGATATTGAGCCACGGTGCACATGCTGGGCTCGGGGCATGTGCTGTTGCCGGAGCATCATCGGAGAGCCTAACCGACGGTATTGGGGGTTCCGGGGATTGAAGGGGCCGGGGGGTGTGCGCACATGATATGCGATGGGTGCTTTTACTTGGCCCTTATATTGGTCCCCTATCCCTCATCAAAACTTAAAAACTCACACCCCTTTAAAAAGCATTTGAGATTTTATAGGTTTGCTGCCAATAGCCATTAAAGTGTCTAAAATAGGGACACTTTTTTCAAAAGGTCACAAAATCTTCTCCACTTCGAGTTTTTAGCTGAGTTTTTTTGTGCATGCCAAAAAAAATACAAGGATCACCTCTACCAAATTTAGGGACAAAACGCTTTCTAAAAAAATTTTAAAAAATCCCGAACCGCAAAAAGTTTGAAAAATCATGAAAAATAGAAAACGGGTCGTCTTGCCACGAAACTTCACATGAAGGCTTGGGGGACCATTGTATGAATTTACAAGCCATAAAACTATCATTGGCATGGCAGAAATATGAAGATGTGCTTGAACCCACCTACCACCCATTCGATCCCCGGCTTACGCATCCTGCCTCTTTGGTCGGTTGAGCGCCAGCACGCTCGTTTCGTGGGTTGACTTAGGCATACGGAGTTCATCCCCAATCTAAGCATACAGAGTTCATTCCCAGTCTAAGATCAGACCGGACTGAGGGTTACGACAGCAGGATCGACATCACGCAAGGGGGACAGAGTCGGTCCTCAGCTTGCACATTCTGCCTCTTCGACCGGCTGAGCGCCCCGCACGCCCGTTTCGTGGGTTGGCTTAGGCATAGGGAGTTCATTCCATGTCTAAGCCCCAATTGGACTGAGGGTTGTGGTAGTGGGACCGGCAGCATGCAGAGGGGGACTAGGCCGATCCCCGACTTGCCCATTATGCCTTTTCGGTTGGCTGGGCGCCCGCACACTCGTTTCATGGGTTGGCTTAGGCATACGGAGTTCATTCCATGTCTAAGCATACAGAGTTCATTCCCAGTCTAAGATTTTGAGCCACGGTGCACATGCTGGGCTCGGGCATGTACTGGTGCCACATTTTTTTCGCCAAGGGCCCCATCATCGAAGCTTTGCCGGAGAGCCTAACCGACGGTATTGGAGGTTCTGGCGATTGGGGGGGGCCGAGGGGTGTGCGCACATGATGTGCGATGGGTGCTGGTACTTGGCCCTTATATTGGCCCCCTATCCCTTATCAAACCGCAAAAACTCACACCCCCTTAAAGAGCATTTGAGATTTTATAGGTTTGCTGCCAGTAGCCATTAAAGTGTCTAAAATGGGGACACTTTTTTCAAACGGTCACAAAATCTTCTCCACTTCGTGTTTTCAGCTGAATTTTTTGTGCATGCCAAAAAAAATACAAGGATCATGTCTACCAAAATTTGGGTCAAAATTCTTTCTAAAAAAATTTTAAAAAATCCCGAACCGCAAAAAGTTTTGAAAATCATGAAAAATAGAAAACAAGTCGTCTTACCATGAAACTTCACGTGAAGGTATAGGGGACCATTGTATGAATTTACATGCCATAAAAATGGCATTGGCATGGCAAAAATATGAAGATGTGCTTGAACCCACCTACCACCTATTCGATCTCCGGCTTGCGCATCCTGCCTCTCTGGTCGGCTGAACGCCTGCACGCTCATTTCGTGGGTTGACTTAGGCATACGGAGTTCATCCCCAGTCTAAGCATACAAAGTTCATTCCTAGTCTAAGATCGACAGTACGAAAGGGGCGACCGAGCCGATCCCCGACTTGTGCATTTTGCCTCTCCGATCGGCTGAGCACCCGCACACTCGTTTTATGGGTTGGCTTAGGCATACGGAGTTCATACCATATCTAAGCCCCAGCTGGACAGAGGGTTGTGACAGTAAGACCGGCAGTGGGATCGGTAGCACGTAAAGGGTGACTGAGCTGATCCTCAGCTTACGCATATGCCTCATTGAAAGTTTTCTAAGCTGTTCATTCCCAGTCTAAGATGCAAGCTGAGTGCGACGCAGGATCGCAGGGGGATCGGGTCGATCCCGTGGCGAATCATATCTGGCAATCGCCGGCCAGTTGAGCGCCCGCACGCCCATTTCATGGGTTGGCTTAGGCATAGGGAGTTTATTTCATTTCTAAGCCCCAACTGGACCAAGGATTTGTGGCAGTGGGATCGGCAGCACGTAGAGGGGGACCGGGCCGATCCCGGCTTGCGCATTATGCCTCTCCCGGCTGGCTGAGCGCCCGTACGCTTGTTTTCGTGGGTTGGCTTAGGCATACAGAGTTCATTCCCTGTCTAACCATACAGAGTTCATTCCCAGCCTAAGATTTTGTGCCACATTTTTTTCACCCAGGGCCCCATCGTTGAAGCTTCGCCAGAGAGCCTAACCGGCGGTATTGGGGGTTCTGGCGATTAGGGGGGCCAAGGGGTGTGCGCACATGATGTGCAATAGGTGGTGGTACTTGGCCCTTATATTGGCCCCCTATCCCTCATCAAACCTTAAAAACTCACACCCCCTTAAAGAGCATTTGAGATTTTATAGGTTTGTTGCCAGTAGCCATTAAAGTGTCTGAAATGGGGACACTTTTTTCAAACGATCACAAAATCTTCTCCACTTCGTGTTTTCAGCTGAATTTTTGTGTGCATGCCAACAAAAATACAAGGATCATGTCTACCAAAATTTGGGACAAAACTTTTCTAAAAAAATTTTAAAAAAATCCCGAACCGCAAAAAGATTCAAAAATCATGAAAAATAGAAAAACAAGTCGTCTTGCCGTGAAACTTCACGTGAAGGCATAGGGGACCATTGTATGAATTTACACGCCATAAAAATGGCATTGGCATGGCAGAAATATGAAGATGTGCCTGAACACACCTACCACCTGTTCGATCTCCGACTTACGCATCCTGCCTCTCTGGTCAGCTGAGCGCCTGCACGCTCGTTTTATGGGTTGACTTAGGCATACGGAGTTCATCCCCAGTCTAAGCATACGGAGTTCATTCCTAGTCTAATATTGAACTGGACCGAGGTTTGCGGCAGCAGGATCGGCAGCACGCAAGGGGGATCGGGTCGATCCCTGGCTTGATCATTCTGCCTCGCCGGCCAGTTGAGCGCCCGCATGCCCATTTCATGGGTTGGCTTAGGCATAGGGAGTTCATTTCATTTCTAAGCCCCAACTGGACCAAGGATTGTGGCAGTGGGATCGGCAGCACGTAGAGGGGGACCGGGCCGATCCCCGGCTTGCGCATTATGCCTCTCCGGCTGGCTGAGCGCCCGTACGCTTGTTTCGTGGGTTGGCTTAGGCATACGGAGTTCATTCCCTGTCTAACCATACAGAGTTCATTCCCAGCCTAAGATTTTGTGCCACATTTTTTTCACCCAGGGCCCCATCGTTGAAGCTTCGCCAGAGAGCCTAACCGGCGGTATTGGGGGTTCTGGCGATTGGGGGGGCCAAGGGGTGTGCGCACATGATGTGTAATGGGTGTTGGTACTTGGCCCTTATATTGGCCCCCTATCCCTCATCAAACCTTAAAAACTCACACCCCCTTAAAGAGCATTTGAGATTTTATAGGTTTGTTGCCAGTAGCCATTAAAGTGTCTGAAATGGGGACACTTTTTTCAAATGATCACAAAATCTTCTCCACTTCGTGTTTTCAGCTGAATTTTTGTGTGCATGCCAACAAAAATACAAGGATCATGTCTACCAAAATTTGGGACAAAACTTTTCTAAAAAAATTTAAAAAAAATCTCGAACCGCAAAAAGATTCAAAAATCATGAAAAATAGAAAAACAAGTCGTCTTGCCGTGAAACTTCACGTGAAGGCATAGGGGACCATTGTATGAATTTACACGCCATAAAAATGGCATTGGCATGGCAGAAATATGAAGATGTGCCTGAACACACCTACCACCTGTTCGATCTCCGACTTACGCATCCTGCCTCTCTGGTCAGCTGAGCGCCTGCACGCTCGTTTTGTGGGTTGACTTAGGCATACGGAGTTCATCCCCAGTCTAAGCATACGAAGTTCATTCCTAGTCTAATATCGAACTGGACCAAGGTTTGTGACAGCAGGATCGGCAGCACGCAAGGGGGATCGGGTCGATCCCTGGCTTGATCATTCTGCCTCGCCGGCCAGCTGAGCGCCCGCACGCCCGTTTCATGGGTTGGCTTAGGCATAGGGAGTTCATTCCATGTCTAAGCCCCAGCCAGACCGAGGCTTGTGGCAGTAGGACCGACAGCACACAGAAGGGGACCGGGCTAATCCCCGTCTTGCTCATTATGCCTCTTCGGCCGGCTCAGTGCCCGCACGCTCATTTCGTGGGTTAACTTAGGCATACGAAGTTCATTCCCAGTTTAAGATCAGATCGGACAGAGGGTTGACACAGTAGGATCAACAGCACATAAGGGGGATCAAGTCGATCCCCAGATTGCGCATTCTGCCTCTCCAGTCGGCTGAGCACCCGCACACTCATTTCGTGGGTTGGCTTAGGCATACGGAGTTCATCCCCAGTCTAAGCATACGGAGTTCATTCCCAGTCTAAGATCGGATCAGACCAAGGGTTACAGCAGCAGGATCGACAGCACGTAAGGGGGACCTGGTCGATCCCCGGCTTGCGCATTTTGCCTATACGGTCGATTAGCGCCCGCACGTTCGTTTCGTGGGTTGGCTTAGGCATAGGGAGTTCATTCCATGTCTAAGCCCCAGTCAGACCGAGGGTTGTGGTAGTAAGACCAGCAGCACGTAGAGGGGTACCGGGTTGATCCCTGGCTTGTGCATTATGCCTCTCCGGTCGGCTCAGCGCCCGCACGCTCATTTCGTGGTTTGACTTAGGCATATGGAGTTCATTCCTAGTCTAAGATCAGACCAGACTGAGGGTTACGGTAGTAGGATCGATAGCACGTAGAGGGGACTGGGTCGATCCCGGGCTTGTGCATTTTGCCTCTTCGACCGGCTGAGCGCCCACGCGCTCGTTTCGTAGGTTGGCTTAGGCATACGGTGTTCATTCCATGTTTAAGCATACGGAATTCATTCCCAGTCTAAGGTTAGACCGGATCGAGGGTTGCAGTAGTAAGACCAGCAACAGGATCGACAGCACGCAGGGGGGACCGGGCCGATCCCCGGCTTGCGTATTCTGCCTCTTCGACCGGCTGAGCACCCCCACGCTCGTTTTGTGGGTTGGCTTAGGCATAGGGAGTTCATTCCATGTCTAAGCCCCAGTAAGACTGAGGGTTGTGGCAGCGGGACCGGCAACACGCAAAGGGGGACCAGGTCAATCCCTGGCTTGCACATTATGCCTCTTCGGTCGGCTCAACGCCCGCATGCTTGTTTCGCGGGTTGACTTATGCATACGGAGTTCATTCCTAGTCTAAGATCAGATTAGACCGAGGGTTGTGGTGGAAGGATCGACAGCATGTAGGGGGGACCGGGCCATCCCCGACTTGCGCATTCTACCTCTCCGGCCGGCTGAGCACCCGCACGCTCCTTTCGTGGGTTGGCTTAGGCATACGGAGTTCATTCCACGTCTAAACATACGGAGTTCATTCCACGTCTAAGATTTTGAGCCACGGTGCACATTCTGGGCTCGAGCATGTGCTGGTGCCATATTTTTTTCAACCAGGGCACCATCGCTGGAGCATCGCCGGAGCAACTCCTGAGAGCCTAACCGACGGCATTTGGGGTTCTGATGATTGGGGGGGCCGGGGGGTGTACGCACATGATGTGCGATGGCTGCTGGTACTTGGCCCTTATATTGGCCCCCTATCCCTCATCAAACCTTGAGAACTCACACCCCCTTAAAGAGCATTTGAGATTTTATAGGTTTGCTGCCAGTAGCCATTAAAGTGTCTGAAATGGGGACACTTTTTTCAAACGGTCACAAAATCTTCTCCACTTTGTGTTTTCAGCTGAATTTTTTTGTGCATGCCAAAAAAAATACAAGGATCATGTCTAAAAAAATTTGGGACAAAACTCTTTCTAAAAAAATTTAAAAAAAATCCCGAACCGTAAAAAGTTTCAAAAATAATGAAAAATAGAAAACGGGTCGTCTTGCCGTGAAACTTCACATGAAGGCATAGGGGACCATTGTATGAATTTACACGCCATAAAAATGGCATTGGCATGGCAGAAATATGAAGATGTGCTTGAGCACACCTACCACCTGTTCGATCTCCGGCTTGCGCATCCTACCTCTCTGGTCGGCTAAGCGCCTACACGCTTGTTTCGTGGGTTGACTTAGACATACGAAGTTTATCCCCAGTCTAAGCATACGGAGTTCATTCCTAGTCTAAGATTAAACTGGATCGAGGTTTATGGCAGTAGGATCGGCAGCACGCAGGGGGGACCGGGCCAATCCCCGACTTACGCAATCTGCCTCTCCGACCGGCTGAGTGCCCGCATGCCCGTTTCGTGGGTTGGCTTAGGCATAGGGAGATCATTCCATGTCTAAGCCCCAGCCAGACCGAGGGTTGTGGTAGTGGGATCGACAGCATGCAGAAGGGGACCGGGTCGATCCCTGGCTTGCTCATTATGCCTCTTCGGTAGACTCAGCGCCCGTACTCTCGTTCCGTGGGTTGACTTAGGCATACGGAGTTCATTCCCAGTCTAAGATCAAACCGAACCGAGTGTTGCGACAGTAGGATCAACAGCACGTAGGGGGGATCGGGCCGATCCTCGGCTTACGCATTCTGCCTCTCCGATCGGCTGAGCACTCGTACGCTCGTTTCGTGGGTTAGCTTAGGCATACGGAGTTCATCCCCAGTCTAAGCATACGGAGTTCATTCCCAGTCTAAGATCGGATTGGACCAAGGGTTACGGCAGCAGGATCGACAGCACGTCGGGGGACCGGGCTGATCCTCGGCTTACGCATTTTGCCTCTCCGATCGGCTGAGCACCTGTACGCTTGTTTTGTGGGTTGGCTTAGGCATAGGGAGTTCACTCCATGTCTAAGCCCCAGCCGGACTGAGGGTTGTCGCAGCGGGACCGACAGCATGCAGAGGGGGACCGGGTTGATCCCTGGCTTGCGCATTATGCCTCTTCGGCCAGCTTAATGCCCGCATGCTCGTTTCGTGGGTTGACTTACGCATACGGAGTTCATTCCCAGTCTAAGATCAGATCTGATTGAGGGTTGTGGTGGGAGGATCGATAGCACGTAGGGGGGACCGAGCCATCCTCGACTTGCGCATTCTACCTCTCCGGTCGGCTGAGCGTCCGCACGCTCGTTTTGTGGGTTGGCTTAGGCATACGGAGATCATTCCATGTCTAAGCATACGAAGTTCATTCCCAGTCTAAGATTTTGAGCCACGATGCACATGCTGGGCTCGGGCATGTGCTGGTGCCATATTTTTTTCGCCCGGGGCACCATCGCCGGAGCAACACCTGAGAGCCTAACCGGCGGTATTGGGGGTTCCGACGATTGGGGGGGCCGGGGGGTGTGCGCACATGATGTGCGATGGGTGCTGGTACTTGGCCCTTATATTGGCCCCCTATCCCTCATCAAACCTCAAGAACTCACACCCCCTTAAAGAGCATTTGAGATTTTATAGGTTTGCTGCTAGTAGCCATTAAAGTGTTTGAAATGGGTACACTTTTTTCAAACGGTCACAAAATCTTCTCCACTTCGATTTTTTAGCTGAAGTTTTTTGTGCACACTAAGAAAAATACAGGGATGACCGCTACTGAATTTGGGGACAAAACTCTTTCTAAAACAATTTTAAAAAATTTTGAACTGTAAAAAGTTTCAAAAATCGTGAAAAATAGGAAACGGGTCGTCTTGCCATGAAACTTCACATGAAGGCTTAGCGGACCATTGTATGAATTTAAAAGCCATAAAAATGGCATTGGCATGGCAGAAATATGATGTTGTGCTTGAACCCACCTACCACCCGTTCGATCCTCGACTTGCACATCCTGCCTCTCTGGTCGGCTGAGCGCCTGCACGCTCATTTCGTGGGTTGACTTAGGCATACGGAGTTCATCCCAAGTCTCAGCATACGGAGTTCTTTCCCAGTCTAAGATCACACAGGATCGAGGGTTGCGGCAGTAGGATCGGCAGCACGCAGGGGGGACCAAGCCGATCCTTGGCTTGCGCATTTTACCTCTTCGGCCGACTGAGCTACCGCACGTCCATTTCATGGGTTGGCTTAGGCATAGGGATTTCATTCCATGTCTGAACCCTAGCCGGACCAAGGGTTGTGGCAGCGGGATCGAGTCGATCCCCAGCTTGTGCATTATGCCTCTCCGATCGGCTCAGCACCCACACGCTCGTTTCATGGGTTGACTTAGGCATACAGAGTTCATTCCTAGTCAAAGATCAGATCGGACCGAGGGTTGCGGTAGCAGGATCGATAGCATGCAAGGGGGATCGGGCTGATCCCCGCCTTGCACATTCTGCCACTCCGATCGGCTGAACGCCTGCATGCACACTCGTTTCGTGGGTTAGCTTAGGCATACGGAGTTCATTCCATGTCTAACCATATGGAGTTCATTCCCAGTCTAAGATCGGCCCGGATCGAGGGTTGCGACAGTAGGACCAGCAGCAGGACCGACAGCATGCAGGGGGGGACCGGCCCGATCCCCGGCTTGCACATTCTGCCTCTTCGGCCGACCGATTGCCCGCACGCACACTCGTTCGGGATGATTACCCGCACGCACACTCGGCCGATTGCCCGGCCCACACGTACACTCATTTTGTGGGTTGGCTTAGGCATACGGAGTTCATTCCATGTCTAAGCCCTAGTCGAACCAAAGGTTGTGGCAGCAGGACTAGCAGCACGATTGACAGCATGCAGAGGGGGATCGGGCTGATCCCCGACTTGCGCATTATGCCTCTCCGATCGGCCTCTCTGACCGATTGAGTGCCCAGACGCTCGTTTCGTGGGTTGACGTAGGCATACGGAGTTCATCCCCAGTCTAAGCAAACAAAGTTCATTCCCAGTCTAAGATCGGATCGGACCGAGAGTTGTGGCAGCAGGATTGATAGCCTGTAGGGAGGACCGGGCTGATCCCCGGCTTGCGCATTCTACCTCTCCGACTGGCTGAGCACCCACACGCCCATTTCGTAGGTTGGCTTAGGCATAGGGAGTTCATTCCATGTTCATTCCATGTCTAAGCCCCAGCCGGACCGAGGGTTGTGGCAGTCAGAGTAGCGGCACGCAGAGGGGGGTCGGGCTGATCCCCAGCTTGCGTATTATTCCTCTTTGGTCGGATCAGCACCCGCACGCTTATTTTGTGGGTTGACTTATGCTTACAGAGTTCATTCCCAATCTAAGATCAGATCAAACTGAGGGTTGTGGTAGCAGGATCGACAGCACGCAGAAGGGGACCGGGTCGATCCCTGACTTGCGCATTCTGCCTCTCCGATCGGTTGAGCGCCCGTACGCTCGTTTCATGGGTTGGCTTAGGCATACGGAGTTTATTCCATGTCTAAGCGTACGGAGTTCATTTCCAATCTAAGATTTTGAGCCAGGGTGCACATGCTGGGCTCGACCATGTGCTGGTGCTGCATTTTTTTCGCTCGAGGCACCATCGTCAGAGCATCGTCGAAGAGCCTAACCAGTGGCATTGGGGGTTCCGTCCATTGGGGGCCGGGGGGTTGTGCGCACATGATGTGTGATGGGTGCTGGTACTTGGCCCTTATATTCGCCCCCTATCCCTCATCAAACGTCGAGAACTTACACCCCCTTAAAGAGCATTTGAGATTTTATAGGTTTGCTGCCAGTAGCCATTAAAGTGTCTGAAATGGGGACACTTTTTTGAAATGGTCACAAAATCTTCTCCACTTCGAGTTTTTAGCTGAATTGTTTTGTACGTGCCAACAAAATACAAGGATCACCTCTACCAAATTTGGGGACAAAACTATTTCTAAAAAAATTTTAAAAATCTTGAACCGTAAAAAGTTTCAAAAATCGTGAAAAATAGAAAACGGGTCGTCTTGCCACGAAACTTTACATGAAGGCTTAGGGGACCATTGTATGAATTTACAAGCCATAAAAATGGCATTGGCATGGTAGAAATATGAAGATGTGCTTGAACCGACCTACCACCAGTTCGATCCCCGACTTGTGCATCCTGCCTCTCTGGTCAGCTGAGCGCCCACACGTTCGTTTCATGGGTTAACTTAGGCATATGGAGTTCATCCCCAGTCTAAGCATATGGAGTTCATTCCCAGTCTAAAATCAGACCGGACTGAGGATTGCAACAGTAGGATCGGTAGTACACAGAGGGGACCGGATCGATCACCGACTTGCGCATTCTGCCTCTCCGATCGACTGAGCGCCCGTACACCCATTTCGTGGGTTGGCTTAGGCATAGGGAGTTCATTCTATGTCTAAGCCCCAGCCAAACCGAGGGTTGTGGCAGTGAGACCGATAGCACGTAGAGGGGGACCGAACCGATCCCTGGCTTGCACATTATGCCTCCCCGATCGGCTCAGTGCCCGAATGCTCGTTTCGTAGGTTGACTTAGGCGTACGGAGTTCATTCCCAGTCTAAGAATGGATCAGACCAAGGGTTGCGGCAGCAAGATCGACAACACGCAGGGGGGACCGGGCCGATCCTTGGCTTGTGCATTCTGCCTCTCTGACTGGTTGAGTGTCCGCACGCTCGTTTCGTGGGTTGGCTTAGGCATACGGAGTTCATTCCATGTCTAAGCCCCAGCTGGATCGAGGGTTGTGGCTGCAGGACTGGCAGCAGGATCGGCAGCATGCGGAGAGGGATCGGGTTGATCCCCGACTTGTGCATTATGCCTCTCCGGTCGACTAAGCGCCTGCACGCTCGTTTCATGGGTTGACTTCAGCATACGAAGTTCATCCCCAGTCTAAGCATACAGAGTTTATTCCCAGTCTAAGATCGAACCGGATCGAGGGTTACGACAGTAGGATCGGCAGCACACAGGGGGGACTGGGTCGATCCCTGACTTGCACATTCTGTTTCTCTAGCCGGCTGAGCACCTGCAGGCCCGTTTCGTGGGTTGGCTTAGGCATAGGGAGTTCATTCCAAGTCTAAGCCCCAGCCGGACCGAGTGTTGTGGCAGCGGGACTAGCAGCATACTGAGGGGGAGCGGGCCGATCCCTGGCTTGCTCATTTCGTGGGTTGACTTATGCATACAGAGTTCATTCCTAGTCTAAGATCAGACCAAATTGAGGGTTGCGACGGTAGGATCGATAGCACGTAGGGGGGATCGGGTCGATCCCCGACTTGCGCATTCTGCCTCTCCGGTCGACTGAGCGCCCGCACGCTCGTTTCGTGGGTTGGCTTAGGCATACGAAGTTCATTCCATGTCTAAGCGTACGGAGTTCATTCCCAATATTAGATTTCAAGCCACGGTGCACATGCTAGGATCGGGCATCTGCTGGTGCCACATTTTTTTCTCCTGGGGCAACATCACCAAAGCATCACCGGAGAGCCTAACCGACGGCATTGGGGTTTACGACGATTGAGGGGGCCGGGGGGTGTGCGCACATGATGTGCGATGGGTGCTGGTACTTGGCCCTTATATTGGCCCCCTATCCCTCATCAAACCTCGAGAACTCACACCCCCTTAAAGAGCATTTGAGATTTTATAGGTTCGCTACCAGTAGCCATTAAAGTGTCTAAAATGGGGACACTTTTTTCAAACGGTCACAAAATCTTCTCCACTTCAATTTTTAAGCTGAATTTTTTTGTGCATGCCAACAAAAATACAAGGATCACCTCTACCAAATTTGGGGACAAAAGTCTTTCCAAAAGAATTTTAAAAAATCCCGAACCGCAAAAAATTTTAAAAATCGTGAAAAATAGAAAACGGGTCGTCTTGCCACGAAACTTCACATGAAGGCTTAGGGGACTATTGTATGAATTTACAAGCCATAAAAATCACATTGGCATGGCAGAAATGTGAAGATGTGCTTGAACCCACCTACTACCCGTTCGATCCCCAGCTTGCGCATCTTGCCTCTCTGGTCTGTTGAGCGCCCGCACGCTCATTTTGTGGGTTGACTTAGGCATACGGAGTTCATCCCTAGTCTAAGCATATGGAGTTCATTTCCAATCTAAGATCAGACTGGACTAAGGGTTGCGGTAGCAGGATCGACAGCACGCGGGGGGGATCGGGCCGATCCCTGGCTTATGCATTCTGCCTCTCTGGCTGGCTGAGTGCCCACACGCCCGTTTCATGGTTTGGCTTAGGCATAGGGAGTTCATTCCATGTCTAAGTGCCAGTCGGATCGAGGGTTGTGGCAGTAGGACCGACAACACGCAGAGGGGGACCGGGCCGATCCCCGACTTACGCATTATGCCTCTTCGGTTGGCTTAGTGCCCGCACACTCATTTTGTGGGTTGATTTAGGCATACGGAGTTCATTCCCAGTCTAAGATTAGATCGGACCGAGGGTTGCGGCAGCAGGATCAAAGCACGTAGGGGGACCGGGTCGATCCCTGGCTTACGCATTCTACCTATCTGGCTGGCTGAGCACCCGCACGCTCGTTTCGTAGGTTGGCTTAGGCATACGGAGTTCATTCCATGTCTAAGCATACGAAGTTCATTCCCAGTCTAAGATCAGATCAGACCGACGGTTACGGTAGCAGGACCAGTTACAGGATCGACAGCACGCAGGGAAGGACTGGGTCGATCCTCGACTTTTGCATTCTGCCTCTCCAACTGACTGAGCACCCTCACGCTAGTTTCATGGGTTGGGTTAGGCATACGGAGTTCATTCCATGTCTAAGCCCCAGCTAGATCGAGGGTTGTGGCAGCAGGACCAGCAACGGGATTAGCAGCACACAGAGGGGGACCGAGCTGATTCCTGACTTACGCATTATGCCTCTCCGATCGGCCTCTCCGGTCGGCTGAGTGCCCGCACGCTCGTTTCGTGGGTTGACTTAGGCATACGGAGTTCATCCCCAGTCTAAGCATACGGAGTTCATTCCCAGTCTAAGATCGGACTGGACCGAGGGTTGCGATAGCAGGATCGGTAGCACGCAGAGGGGACCGGACCGAACCTCGACTTGTGCATTCTGCCTCTCCGACCTGCTGAACGCCCACACGCCCATTTCGTGGGTTGGCTTAGGCATAGGGAGTTCATTACATGTCTAACCCCAGCTGGACCGAGGGTTTTGAACGTGGGATCAACAACACGCAAAGGGGGACCAGGCCGATCCCTGGCTTGCGCATTATGCCTCTCTGGTCGGCTCAGTGCCCGAACGCTCATTTTGTGGGTTGACTTAGACATATGGGGCTCATTCCCAATCTAAGATCAGACCGGACTGAGGGTTACGGTGATAGGATTGATAGCACGCAGGGGGGATCGGGTCGATCCCCGGTTTGTGTATTTTGCCTCTCCCGCCAGTTGAGCACCCGCACGCTCGTTTCGTGGGTTGGCTTAGGCATACAGAGTTCATTCCATGTCTAAGCCCCAGTCGGACCGAGGGGTGTGGCAGCAGGACCGGTAGCACGTAGAGGGGGACTGGGTCGATCCTCAGCTTGCACATTATGCCTCTCCGACCGGCTCAATGCCCGCACGCTCGTTTTGTGGGTTGACTTAGGCATACGGAGTTCATTCACAGTCTAAGATCAGACCGGTATGAGGGTTGCAGTAGCAAGATCGACAGCACGCAAGGTGGATCAGGTCGATCCCCGGCTGAGTGCCCGTACGCTCATTTCGGGGGTTGGCTTAGGCATACGAAGTTCATTCCATGTCTAAGCATACGGAGTTAATTCAAAGTCTAAGATCAGACCAGACCGAAGGTTACGGTAGCAGGATCGATAGCACGTAGGGTGGACCACGCCGATCCCCGGCTTGCGTATTCTGCCTCTCCGGTCGGCTGAGCTCCAACCCGCTCGTTTCGTGGGTTTGCTTAGGCATACGGAGTTCATTCCATGTCTAAGCATACGGAGTTCATTCCTAGTCTAAGATCGGACCGAACTGAGGGTTGCGGCAGCAGGACCAGTAGCAGGATCGACAGCACGCAAGGGGGACTGGGCCGATCCCTGGCTTGCGTATTCTACCTCTCCGATCGGCCTCTCCGGCCGACTGAGCGCCTGCATGCTCGTTTCGTGAGTTGACTTAGGCATACGGAGTTCATACCCAATCTAAGCATACAGAGTTCATTCCCAATCTAAGATCGGACCGGATCGAGGGTTGCGACAGCAGGATCAACAACACGTAGGGGGAATCGGGTTGGTCCCCGACTTGCGCATTCTACCTCTCTGGCCGACTGAACGCCCGCACGCTCGTTTCATGGGTTGGCTTAGGCATACAAAGTTCATTCCATGTCTAAGCCTATGGAGTTCATTCCCAGTCTAAGATCGGACCAGACCGAGGGTTGCAGTAGTAGGATCGACAGCATGCAGGGTGGACCGGGTCGAACCCAGGCTTGCGCATTCTACATTTCCCGCTGGCTGAGTGCCCGCACTCTCATTTCTGGGGTTGGCTTAGCCATAGGGAGTTCATTCCATGTCTAAGCATATGGAGTTCACTCCATGTCTAAGCATACGGAGTTCATTCCCAGTCTAAGACCGGACCGGACCGAGGGTTGTGGTAACAGGATCGACAGCACGCAGGGTGGACCGGGCCGATCCTCGGCTTAGGCATTCTGCCTTTTCGACCGGCTGAGCGCCCGCACGCTAGTTTCATGGGTTTGCTTAGGCACACAGAGTTCATTCCATGTCTAAGCATACGGAGTTCATTCCTAGTCTAAGATCGAACCGAACCGAAGGTTGCGGTAGTTGTACCAGTAGCACATAAGGGGGGATCGGGCTGATCCCTGGCTTGCATATTCTGCCTCTCCGATCGGCCTCTCCGACCGGCTGAACGCCCGCACGCTCGTTTTATGGGTTGACTTAGGCATACGGAGTTCATCCTCAGTCTAAGCATACGAAGTTCATTCCTAGTCTAAGATCGGATCGGACAGAGGGTTGCGCAGGATCAACAGCACGCAGGAGGGATCGGGTCGGTCCCCGACTTGTGCATTCTGCCTCTCCGACCAACTAAGCTTTCGCACGCTCATTTCATGGGTTGGCTTTGGCATACGGAGTTCATTCCATGTCTAAGCCTACGGAGTTCATTCCCAGTCTAAGATCGGACCGAACCGAGGGTTGTGGTAGTAGGACCAACAGTAAGGTCGACAGCATGTAGGGGGACTGGGCTGATCCCCGGCTTTCACATTTTACCTCTCCGACCGGCCTTTTCGGCCGACAGAGCACCCGCACACTTGTTTCGTGGGTTGACTTAGGCATATGGAGTTCATCCCCAATCTAAGCATACGGAGTTCGTTCCCAGTCTAAGATCGAACCGGATCGAAGGTTGCGACAGCAGGATCGACAGCTCGTAGAGGGGACCGAGCCGATCCTTGGCTTGTGCATTCTACCTCTCCGGTCGACTGAGTACCCGCACACCAATTTCGTGGGTTGGCTTAGGCATAGGGAGTTCATTCCATGTCTAAGCCCCAGTCGGATCGATGGTTGTGGTAGCGGGATTAGCAGCACGCAGAGGGGGATCGGGTCGATCCCTGGCTTGCACATTCTGTATCTCTGACATGCTGAGTGCCTGCACGCTCGTTTCATGGGTTGGCTTAGGCATACGGAGTTCATTCCATGTCTAAGCATACGGAGTTCATTCCCAGTCTAAGAGTTTGAGCCAGGGTCCACATGCTGGGCTCGAGCATGTGCTGGTGCCGTATTTTTTTCGCCCTGGGCACCATTGTCAGAGGGTGCTGGTACTTGGCCATTATATTGGCCCCCTATCCCTCATCAAACCTCGAGAACTCACACCCCCTTAAAGAGCATTTGAGATTTTATAGGTTTGCTGCCAGTAGCCATTAAAGTGTCTGAAATAGGGACACTTTTTTCAAACGGTCACAAAATCTTCTCCACTTTGAGTTTTTAGCTGAATTTTTTTTTGCATACCAAAAAAAATACAAGGATCACCTATACCAAATTTGGGGACAAAAATCTTTCTAAAAAAATTTTAAAAAATCCCAAACCGCAAAAAGTTTCAAAAATCGTGAAAAATAGAAAACGGGTTGTCTTGCCACGAAACTTCACATGAAGGCATAGGGGACCATTGTATGAATTTACAAGCCATAAAAATGGCTTTGGCATGGCAAAAATATACAGATGTGCTTGAACCCACCTACCACCCTTTCGATCCCCGACTTGTGCATCCTGCCTCTCTGGTCTACTGAGCGACCGCACGCTCATTTCGTGGGTTGACTTAGGCATACAGAGTTTATCCCCAGTCTAAGCATACAAAGTTTATTCCCAGTCTATGATCGAATCAGATCGAGGGTTGTGGCAGTCGGATCGACAGCACATAGGGTGGACCCCGGCTTATGTATTCTGCCTCTCCAGTCGGCTGAGCACCCGCATGCCTTTTTCATGGGTTGGCTTAGGTATAGGGAGTTCATTCCATGTCTAAGCCCCAGCTAGACCGAGGGTTATGGCAGCGGGATTGGCAGCATGCAGAGGGGGGATCGAGCCGATCCTCGACTTGTGCATTATACCTCTCCGGCCGGCTCGGTGCCTGCACGCTCATTTCATGGGTTGACTTAGGCATACGAAGTTCATTTCCAGTCTAAGATTGGACCGGACTGAGGGTTGCGATGGCAGGATCGATAGCAAACAGGGTGGGATCGGGTCGGTCCTCGACTTGCGCATTCTGCCTCTCCGGTCGGCTGAGCGCCCGCACGCTCATTTCGTGGGTTGGCTTAGGCATACCGAGTTCATTCCATGTCTAAGCATACGGAGTACATTCCCAGTCTATGATCGGACCGGACGGAGGGTTGTGATAGCAACACCAGCAGCAGGATCGACTGCATGTAGGGGGGACCGGGCCGATGCCCGGCTTTTGCATTCTACCTCTCCGGTCGGCCTCTCCGATCGACTGAGCACCCGTACGTTTGTTTCATGGGTTGACTTAGGCATACGGAGTTCATCCTCAGTCTAAGCATACGAAGTTCATTCCCAGTCTAAGGTCGAACCGGACCGAGGGTTACGGCAACAGCATCGATAGCACGTAGGGGACCGGGTCGATCCCCATCCCACGTGCCCGTTTCATGGGTTGGCTTGGGCATAGGCAGTTCATTCCATGTCTAAGCCCCAGTTGGACCGAGGGTTGTGGCAACGGGACTGACAGCATGCAGAGGGGGATTGGGCCAATCCCCGACCTGGGCATTCTACCTCTCCGACCGGTTGAGGGCCCGTACGCTCGTTTCGTGGGTTGGCTTAGGCTTACGGAGTTCATTCCATGTCTAAGCATATAGAGTTCATTCCCAGTCTAAGAGTTTGAGCCACGGTGCACATGCTGGGCTCGGGCATGTGCTGGTGCCACATTTTTTTTGCCCGGGGCACCATTACCTCAGCATCGCCGGAGAGCGTAACCGACGACACTGGGGTTCCGATGATTGGGGGGGCCGGGGGGTGTGCGCACATGATGTGCGATGGGTGCTGGTACTTGGCCCTTATGTTGGCCCCCTATCCCTCATCAAACCTCGAGAACTCACACCCCCTTAAAGAGCATTTGAGATTTTATAGGTTTGCTACCAGTAGCCGTTAAAGTGTCTGAAATGGGGGCACTTTTTTCAAACGATCACAAAATCTTCTCCACTTGAGTGTTTAGCTGAATTTGTTTATGTCAACAAAAATACAAGGATCACCTCTACCAAATTTGGGCACAAAACTCTTTCTAAAAAAATTTTAAAAAATCTTGAACCGTAAAAAGTTTCAAAAATCATGAAAAATAGAAAACAGGTCGTCTTGCCACGAAAATTCACATGAAGGCATAGGGGACCAGTGTATGAATTTACATGCCATAAAAATGGCATTGGCATGGTAGAAATAGGAAGATGTGCTTGAACCCACCTACCACCTGTTCGATCCCCGGCTTGCGCATCCTGCCTCTCTGGTCAGCTTAACGCCCGCACGCTCGTTTCGTGGGTTGACTTAGGCATACGGAGTTCATCCCCAGTCTAACCATACGGAGTTCATTCCCAGTCTAAGATCGGACCAGACCGAGGGTTGCGACAGCAGGATCGATAGCACGCAGGAGGGATCGAGCTGATCTTCGGCTTGCACATTCTGCCTCTCCAGCCAGCTGAGCACCCACACGCTCGTTTCATGGGTTGACTTAGGCATACGGAGTTCATTCCATGTCTAAGCCCCAGTCGGACCGAGGGTTGTGGCAGCAGGACTGGCAGCGAGATCGACAGCATGCAAAGGAGGGCCAAACTGATCACCGGCTTGTGCATTATGCCTTTCTGACGGGCCTCTCCGGTCGACTGAGCCCCCATATGCTCGTTTCATGGGTTGACTTAGGTATACAAAGTTCATCCCCAGTCTAAGCATATGGAGTTCATTCCCAGTGTAAGATCAGATCGGATCAAGGGTTGCGGCAGCAGGATCGGTAGCACGCAGGGGGGATCGGGCTGATCCCAGGCTTACACATTCTACCTCTCCGGACGGTTAAGTACCCGTACACCTGTTTGGTGGGTTGGCTTAGGCATAGGGAGTTCATTCCATGTCTAAGCCCCAAACGGATCGAGGGTTGTGGCAACGGGACCGACAGCACGCAGAGGGGGACCAGACCGATCCTCGACTTGTGCATTATGCCTCTCTGGTCGGCTCAGTGCCCCAACGCTCATTTCGTGGGTTGACTTCAACATACGGAGTTCATTCCCAGTTTAAGATCGAGCCGGACCGAGGGTTATGACAGCAGATCGACAACACACAGGGGGGACTAAGCCGGTCCTCGGCTTGCGCATTTTGCCTCTCCGGTCGGTTGAGCGCCCGCACGCTCATTTCGTGGGTTGGTTTAGGCATACGGAGCTCAACCCAGTCTAAGCATACAGAGTTCATTCCTAGTCTAAGATCAGACCAGACCGAGGGTTACGATAGCAGGATCGGTAGCACGCAAGGGGGACCGACCTGATCCCTGGCTTGCGTATTCTGCCTCTCCGACTGGCGAGCGCCCGTACGCCCCAGTCGGACCAAGGGTTGTGGCAGCGGGACCGACAGCACGTAGAGGGGGATCGACCGATCCCTGGCTTACGTATTATGCCTCTTCGGACTGCTCAGTGCCCACACGCTCATTTTGTGGGTTGACTTAGGCATACAGAGTTCATTCCCAGTCTAAGATTGGCCCGAACTGAGGGTTGCGACAGCAGGATCAACAGCACGTAGGGGGATCGAGCCCACCCCCGGCTTGTGCATTCTGCCTCTTCGATCGGTTGTACGCCCCCACGCTCGTTTCATGGGTTGGCTTAAGCATACGGAGTTCATTTCATTTCTAAGCATACGGAGTTCATTCCCAGTCTAAGATTGGACTGGACTGGGGGTTGTGGCAGCAGGATCAGCAACAGGATTGACAGCACATAAGAGGGATCGGGCTAATCCCCGGCTTGCACATTCTACCTCTCAGGCCGGCTGAGCGTCCGCACGCTTGTTTCGTGGGTTGGCTTAGGCATACAGAGTTCATTCCATGTCTAAGCCCTAGCTGGACTGAGGGTTGTGGTAGCAGGATCGACAGTGGGATCGGTAGCACGTAGAAGGGGATCGGGTTGATCCTCGGCTTGCGCATTATGCCTCTCCGGCCGACCTCTCCGGTCGACTAAACATCCGCACGCTCATTTTGTGGGTTGACATAGGCATACGAAGTTCATCCCCAATCTAAGCATACAGAGTTCATTCCTAGTCTAAGATCAGACCGGATCGAGGGTTACGATAGTAGGATCGACAGCATGTAGGGGGGACCGAGCCGATCCCCAGCTTGCATATTCTGCCTCTCCGACCGACTGAGTGCACGCACGTCCGCTTCGTGGGTTGGCTTAGGCATAGGGAGTTCATTCCATGTCTAAGCCCTTGCCAGACCGAGGGTTGTGGCAGCGGGATCGATAGCACGCAAGGGGGACTGGGATGATCCCCGGCTTGTGCATTATGCCTCTTCGGTCTGTGCAGCGCCCGAACGCTCGTTCCGTGGGTTGACTTACGCATACGAAGTTCATTCCCAGTCTAAGATAGGACCGGATCGAGGGTTGCGGTAGTAGGAATGATAGCACGTAGGGGGGGACCAGGCCGATCCTTAGCTTACGCATTCTGCCTCTCCGGCTGGCTGAGTGCCCACATGCTCGTTTCATGGGTTGGCTTAGGCATACGGAGTTTATTCCATGTCTAAGCATACGGAGTTCATTCCAAATCTAAGATCGGATTGGACCGAGGGTTATGGCATCAGGACCAGCAGTAGGATCGGTAACACGTAGGAGGGATCGGGTCGATACCTGGCTTGTGCATTCTGCCTCTCCGATCGACCTCTCCGGCCAGCTAAGTGCCCGCACGCTCCTTTCGTGCGTTGACTTAGGCATATGGAGTTCATCCCCAGTCTAAGCATACGAAGTTCATTCCCAGTCTAAGATCAGACCGGACCGAGGGTTGTGGCAGCAGGATTGACAGCATGCATGATAGACCAGGCTGATCCCCTGCTTGCGCATTCTGCCTCTCCAGTCGGCTGAGCGCGCGCACGCTCGTTTCGTTGGTTGGCTTAGGCATAGGGAGTTCATTCCATGTCTAAGACCCAGTCGGATCGAGGGCTATGGCAGCGAGACCGACAGCATGTAGAGGGGGACCGAGCCGATCCTCGGCTTGCGCATTCTACCTCTCCAATCGGCTGAGCGACCGCACGCTCGTTTCCTGGGTTGGCATAGGCATACGGAGTTCATTCCATGTCTAAGCATACAGAGTTCATCCCAATCTAAGAGTTTGAGCCATGGTACACATGTTGTGCTCGAGCATGTGCTGGTGTCGCATTTTTTTCGCCCAGGGCACCATCGTCGGAGCATTGCCAGAGCATTGTCGGAGCATCACCGGATAGCCTAATCGGTTGCATTGGAGGTTTCAGTGATTTAGGGGGCCGAGGGGGTGCGCACATGATGTGCGATGGGTGCTGGTACTTGGCCTTTATATTGGCCCCCTATCCCTCATCAAACCTTGAGAACTCACACCCCCTTAAAGAGCATTTGAGATTTTATAGGTTTGCTACGAGTAGCCATTAAAGTGTCTAGAATGGGACAATTTTTTCAAACAGTCACAAAATCTTCTCCACTTAGAGTTTTTAGCTGAATTTTTTTATGCATGCCAACAAAAATAGAAGGAGAGGCCGGCTGGTTGAGCACCCGCACGCTCATTTTGTGGGTTGATTTAGGCATACGAAATTCATCCCCAGTCTAAGCATACGAAGTTCATTCCCAGTCTAAGATTGGATCGGACCGAGGGTTGCGGCAGCAAGATCGACAGCATGTAATGGAGATCGGGCCGATCCTCGACTTACGCATTCTACCTCTCCGATTGACTGAGTGCTCGCACGCCCATTTCGTGGGTTGGCTTAGGCATAGGGAGTTCATTCCTTGTCTAAGCCCCAGTCGAACCGAGGGTTGTAGCAGTGGGACCGACAGCACGCAGAGGGGGACTGGGCCAATCCCTGGCTTGCGCATTATGCCTTTTTGGCCGGCTCAGCGCCCGTACGCTCGTTTCGTGGGTTGACTTAGGCATACGGAGTTCATTCCCAGTCTAAGATCAGACCAGACCGAGGGTCGCAACAGTAGGATCGACAGCACGTAGGGGGGATCGAAAAGGTCCCCGGCTTACGCATTTTATCTCTCCGACCGACTGAGCGCCCGCACGCTCGTTTCGTTGGTTGACTTAGGCATACGGAGTTCATTCCGTGTCTAAGCATACGGAGTTCATTCCTAGTCTAAGATCAAACCAGACTGAGGGTTATGGTAGTAGGACCAACAGTAGGATCGATAGCACGTAGGGGGGATCGGGCCGATCCCCGGCTTCCACATTCTGCCTCTCCAATCGGTTGAGCACCCGCATGCTCATTTCGTGGGTTGGCTTAGGCATACGGAGTTCATTCCAAGTCTAAGCCCTAGCTGAACCGAGGGTTGTTGCAATAGGACCGACAGCGGGATCGGCAGCACATATAAGGGGATCGAGCTGATCCCTGACTTGCGCATTATGCCTCTCCGGTCGGCCTCTTCGGCTGGCTGGAGCCCTCGCACGCTCGTTTCGTGGATTGACTTAGGCATACGGAGTTCATCCCCAGTCTAAGCATACAGAGTTCATTCCCAGTCTAAGATCACACCGTACCGAAGGTTGCGACAGCAGGATCGATAGCACGTAAGTGAGACCCGACCGATCCTCAACTTGCGCATTCTACCTCTTCGACCGGTTGAACGCCTGCATTCCCGTTTCATGGGTTGACTTAGGCATAGGGAGTTCATTCCATGTCTAAGCCCAAGCCGGACCAATGGTTGTGGTAGTGGGACGGGTAGCACGCAGAGTGGGATCAGGCCGATCGTCGGCTTGCGCATTATGCCTCTTCGGTTGGCTCAGCGCCCGAACACTCATTTCTTGGGTTGACTTAGGCATACGGAGTTCATTCCCAATCTCAGATTGAATCAGACCGAGGGTTACGGTAGCAGGATCGACAGCATGCAGGGGGGATCGGATCGGTCCCCGACTTGCACATTCTGCCTCTTTGACCGGCTGAGTGCCCACACGCTCATTTCATGGGTTGGCTTAGGCATACGGAGTTTATTCCATGTGTAAGCATACAGAGTTCATTCCCAGTCTAAGATCAGACCAGACCGAGGGTTGTGGCAGCAGGATCAGTAGTAAGATCGGTAGCACATAAAGGGGGATCGGGGGGATCCTCGGCTTGCAGATGCTGCCTCTCTGGTCGACTGAGCATCCGTACGCTTGTTTCTTGGGTTGTCTTAGGCATATGGAGTTCATCCCCAGTTTAAGCATACGGAGTTCATTCCCAGTCTAAGATTGGACTGGACCAAAGGTTATGGCAGCAGGATCGACAGCACGCAGGGGGGACCAGGCCGATCCCTAGCTTGTGCATTCTGCCTCTTCGGCCGGTTGAGCACCCGCATGCCCATTATGTGGGTTGGCTTAGGCATAGGGAGTTCATTCCATGTCTAAGCCCCAGTCAGATTGAGGGTTATGGCAGCGGGACCAGCAGTACACAGAGGGGGATCGAGTCGATCCTCGACTTACGCATTATAACTCTCCGATCGGGTCAACGCCCGTACGCTTGTTTCATGGGTTAACTTAGGCATACGGAGTTCATTCCTACTCTAAGATTAGACCAGACCGAGGGTTGTGACAGCAGGATCGACAACACGGAGGGGGGACCGAGTCGGTCCCCAGCTTACGTATTTTGCCTCTTCGGTCGGCTGAGCGCCTGCACGCTCGTTTCATGGATTGGCTTAGGCATACGGAGTTCATTCCACGTCTAAGCATACGAAGTTCATTCCCAGTTTAAGATCGGATCGGTCTAAGGGTTGCGGCAGCAAGACCAGCAACAAGATCGACAGCACGCAGGAGGGATCAGGTCGAGCCTCGACTTATGCATTTTGCCTTTTCGATCAGCCTTTTCGACCGGCTGAACGCCTACACATTTGATTCGTGGGTTGACTTAGGCTTACGGAGTTCATCCCCAGTCTAAGCATACAGACTTCATTCCCAGTCCAAGATCGGATCGGACCGAGGGTTGCGGTAGCAAGATCCGCAGCACGTAGGGAGAGATCGGGTCGGTCCCTAACTTACGCATTCTGCCTCTCCGACTGACTGAACGCCTGTACGCTTGTTTCATGGGTTGGCTTAGGCATACAGAGTTCATTCCATGTCTAAGCATACAAAGTTCATTCCCGGTCTATGATTAGACCAGACTGAGGGTTATGGCAGCAGGACCTGCAGCAGGATCGGTAGCACGCAGAGGGGACCGGGTCGATCCCCGGCTTGCACATTCTGCCTCTCCAGTCGACTGAGCGCCTGCACGCTCATTTTGTGGGTTGGCTTAGGCATACGAAGTTAATTCCATGTCTAAGCCCGAATCGGACTGAGGGTTACGACAGTAGGACTGGCAGTGGGATCGACAGCACGCAGAAGGGGATCGGGCTGATCCTCATTTTACGCATTATGCCTCTCCGGCCGGCTGAGCGCCCGCACGCTTATTTCGTGGGTTGACTTAGGCATACGGAGTTCATCCCCAGTCTAAGCATACGGAGTTCATTCCCAGTCTAAGATCAGACTGGACCGTGGGTTGCGACAGTAGGATTGGTAGCATACAGGAGGGACCGGACCGATCCTCGACTTACGCATTCTGCCTCTCCGGTCGGTTGAGTGCCCGTACGCCCGTTTCGTGGGTTGGCTTAGGCATAGGGAGTTCATTCCATGTCTAAGCCCCAGCCAAACTAAGGGCTATGGTAGTGGGACCAGCAGTACGCAGAGGGGGACCGGGCTGATCCCGGCTTGCGCATTATGCCTCTTCGGCTGGCTCAACGCCCGCACGTTCGTTTCGTGGGTTGACTTATGCATACAGAGTTCATTCCCAGTCTAAGATCAGACCGAACCGAGGGTTACGATAGCAGGATCGACAGCACACAGGGGGGACCAGGCTGATCCCTGGCTTGCGCATTTTGCCTCTCCAACCGGCTGAGCACCCGCACGCTTGTTTCGTGGGTTGGCTTAGGCATACGAAGTTCATTCCATGTCTAAGCATACAGAGTTCATTCCCAATCTAAGATTTTGAGCCATGGTGTACATACTGGGCTCAGGCATGTGCTGGTGCGGTATTTTTTTTGCCCGGGGCACCATCAACAGAGCATCGTCGGAGAGCCTAACTGACGACATTTGGGGTTCCGACGATTAGGGGGCTGGGGGGTGTGCGCACATGATGTGCTATGGGTGCTGGTACTTGGCCCTTATATTGGTCCCCTATCTCTCATCAAACCTTGAGAAATCACACCCCTTAAAGAGCATTTGAGATTTTATAGGTTTGCTGCCAGTAGCCATTAAAGTGTCTGAAATGGGGACACTTCTTTCAAACGGTCACAAAATCTTCTCCACTTCCATTTTTTAGCTAAATGTTTTTGTGCATGCCAAAAAAAATACAAGGATCACCTCTATTAAATTTGGGGACAAAACTCTTTCTAAAAAAATTTTAAAAAATCCTCAACCGCCAAAAGTTTCAAAAATCATGAAAAATAGAAAACGGGTCGTCTTGCCACGAAACTTCACATGAAGGCTTAGGGGACCATTGTATGAATTTACAAGCCAAAAAAATGGCATTGGCACAGCAGAAATATGAAGATGTGCTTGAACCCACCTATCACCATTTCAATCTCCGGCTTACGCATCCTGCCTCTCTGGTCGGCTGAGCGCCCGCACGCTCGTTTCGTGTGTTGACTTAGGCATACGGAGTTCATCCCCAGTCTAAGCATACGGAGTTCATTCCCAGTCTAAGATCGGATCGGATCGAGGGTTGCGATAGCAGGATCGACAGCACCCATGGGGGATCGGACCGATCCCTGGCTTGCGCATTTTGCCTGTCCGACCGGCTGAGCACCCGCACGTCCATTTCATGGGTTGGCTTAGGCATAGGGAGTTCATTCCATGTCAAAGCCTCAGTCAGACCGAAGGTTATAGCAGCGGGAATAGCAGCACACAGAGGGGGATCGAGTCGATCCTTGACTTACGCATTATGCCTCTCCGATCGGCTCAACGCCTGCACGCTCGTTTCATGGGTTGACTTTGGCATACGGAGTTCATTCCCAGTCTAAGATCAGACTGGATCGAGGGTTGCGGTAGCAGGATCGACAGCACGTAGGGGGGACTTGGTCGGTCTCTAGTTTGCGCATTCTGCCTCTCCGGTCGGTTGAGCGCCTGCATGCTCATTTCATGGGTTGGCTTAGGCATACGGAGTTCATTCCATGTCTAAGCATACAGAGTTCATTCCTAGTCTAAGATCAGACCGGACCGAGGGTTGCAGCAGCAGGACCAGCACAGGATCGACGGATGCAAGGGGGATCGGGCTGATCCGCGGCTTGCGCATTCTACCTCTTCTGTCGGTTAGGCACCTAAACGCTCATTTCGTGGGTTGGCTTAGGCATACGAAGTTTATTCTATGTCTAAGCCCCAGCCGGACCGAAGGTTGTGGCAGTAGGACCGACAGCGGGATCGGTAGCATGCAAAGGGAGACAAAGCTGATCCCTGGCTTACGCATTATGCCTCTTCAGCCAGCCTCTCCAATCGGTTGAGTGCCCGCATGCTCGTTTCATGGGTTGACTTAGGCATACGGAGTTCATCCCCAGCCTAAGCATACGGAGTTCATTCCTGGTCTAAGATTGGATCGGACCAAGGGTTACGGTAGCGAGACCAGTAGTAGGATCGATAACATGTAGGGGGGATCGAGCCGATCCTCGACTTACGCATTCTACCTCTCCGGCCAGCTGAGCACCCACACGCTCGTTTCGTGGGTTGGCTTAGGCATACGGAGTTCATTCCATGTCTAAGCATACGGAGTTCATTCCCAATCTAAGATTTTGAGCCACGATGCACATGCTGGGCTCGGGCATGTGCTGGTGTCACTTTTTTTTCACCTGGGGCACCATCACTGCAGCATCGTTGGAGCATCACCGAAGAGCCTAATCGACGGCATTGGGGGTTCCGGTGATTAGGGGGTGCGCACATGATGTGCGATGGGTGCTGGTACTTGTGTCGTAGGCTTTGACCTTAGACTCAAAAACTGTGCGGCCTTAGGCTTGGAATCTCCTCCTTTATGCCAAAGTCAGCCTAAAACACAAGCGTACGGGCACTAGAACAACGAGAAGGGCTGATTACGCAAGTTAAAGAGAAATGGGATAAGAAGGCAGAATTCTGGAAATACTTTTGTATTCACTGAAACAGAAGTGTTTGATGTTGTACAAATGAGGGAGGAGCAGCCCTCTATTTATAGTTGAGGCTCCAGCTTACACTTAACGGCAATATCCCTAGAATAAAGGCTAAAATCATGGGATTATATAGATTACAATCAATCAGGATGCTAACTCCTAATTTTCAGGGTCAACCAAATCTGCCAGGATGCTGCTGCTGATCCTGCCTGCTTCCAGAAGCTTCCCTTGCGTGTCCAGCACCTTGGGCCCCTCTGAATATGGTGCGGGCAGCTTGTATGCCAGGCCTTGGTCTCACAGGCTAGCCTACAAGTTGGGCGGGTGTTCTGAACTCATTTGCTAGGATTTGTGTGTAGATACCCGCTAGCACACCTGGTTTGCAGGCCTCAACCTCTAGCTCACCTGCTGGTGCACCTGATGCACCTGGCGTGCCTGCCCAGGGCATGACATTCTCCCCCACCTGATTGCACAACGCCCTCATTGTGTCTTATGCATGGTACTGCCTGATCTGGTCCCCGAACTGCCATAAGCTATTTGCTGGTTCCTAGCTCACCTCACTGTCTAAAAGTCCCTTCCAGCGTACCAAGTACTCTTGTCTTGGCTGATAGTTCTTCCATCTCACCTCCCGATCAGCTATGATACGGTGGACCTCCTTCTCATATGAGGCCCTTGCTCCCAATGGCACACCTTTGACTCGCCCATCCTGGATCTCCCTCATCTTTATGGAATGGCTTGAGCATGCTCACATGGAACACAGGGTGTACCCTCGGCTTGGGTGGCATATCCAGCTTGTAGGCAACCTTGCCTACCCTCTTGACTACTCAAAAAGGTCCCTCATACCTCTGGACTAGGCCTTTGTGCAGCCCCCTATGGTGCACAATGGGATACAGCTTCACTAAAACCAAGTCTCCAACCTGGAACTGCACGTCCCGCCTATTCTGGTCTACCCACTTCTTCGACCTCTTGGCCGCCTTGTGTAGACAAACTCTGGCCAAGTCAGTTTGCTCCTGCCATGCCTTGGCAAACTTGTATGCTGCTGGATTTGGCCCTGTATAACCTGTAGCAATCGAACTGGGTGTTAGTGGTTGTTGCCCTGTCACAACCTCAAATGGGCTCTGGTTCGTTGCCTCGCTCCTTTGCAAGTTGTAGGAAAATTGTGCAATATCTAGCAGCTTTGGCCAGTCCCTTTGTGTGGCACTCACATAGTGCCTGAGGTAGACCTCCAATAGTCCATTCACTAGTTCTATCTACCCATCGGTTTGCGGATGCATGCTGGTGGAAAAGTTCAAGTCTGACCCCAACAGCTTGAACAACTCAGTCCAGAACCTGCCCGTGAAATGCCCGTCCCGATCACTAACAATGGTCCTCGGCACTCTCCAGTACTTAACCATGTTCTTCAGGAACAATCGAGCTGCCTCTTCGGCTGGGCACTCCTTGGTTGCTGGAATGAAGATTCCATACTTGGAAAACCTGTCCACCACTACCATGATGCTTCCAAACCCTTTTGCTTTGGGTAGATCGACTATAAAGTCTAGAGAAACACTCTCCCATGGTTGCTCTGGCGCTGGCAATGGCTCCAAGAAACTTGGCACACAAGACAAGTCTTCACATAGGCCTCCACATCGTCCCTCATGTACGGCCAGTAGTATTCGTCCTCGATCAACGCCAAGGTACGACTCACTCCGGGGTGTCCAGCCCACCTTGAATCATGGCATTCTTGCAAAACTTCTTTGCGGAGCTTCTCGTGCTACGGCACAAATATTCTACTTCCCTCGGTGTACAACAAGCCATCCTGCAACCAAAATCGCCTAGTCTTACATTGCTGGGCGTACTCCATCAAAGCCTTGGCTGTAGGATCATGCGCAAGTCCCTCCTTGATGCGTGGCACCAGTGACCCCTCTGGTTGGCTAATGGCAGCAAGGTTAGCCTTCCTGCTCAGGGCGTCTGCCACTAGGTTCACCCACCCTGGCTTGTACTCCATCTGGAAATCAAATTTCGTAAGAAAATCTTACCATCTCACCTGCTTGGGGGATAGCTTCTTCTACGTCTGGAAGTAGCTGATCGCCACATTGTCCATCCTAACCACGAACCTCGACCCAACAGGTAATGGTGCCAAGTGCACAAGCAGTATACCACTACAGTCATCTCTTTCTCTTGGATCGTGTACTTGCACTC
The DNA here is from genome assembly GCF_002303985.1 of Durio zibethinus. The sequence continues at coordinate 27,634,854 of NW_019167826.1, read as the reverse complement.
AGTCTCGTTCAGCTTTCTACTTTCGAACGTGACTGGACATCCCTCCTACATTAACATTCCCCCTATGGCAAAGTTTGATGCATCCGTATGCACCTCATACAGCTTGGCATGGTCTGGCAAGGCCAAGACTGGCTCCTCATTTACAGCTCGCTTCAACCTGTCAAAGGCTTCCTGGCACCCTGCGCTCCATTCCCATGCTTTCCATTTTGTTGAGCAAGTCAGTCAATGGCGTGGCTATTGCTGAGTGACCTTTGATGAAGCACTTGTAGTAGTTGACCAGCCCAAGGAATGATCTCAACTCAGTGACCTTGGCTGGCAGTTGCCACTCCATGATGGCGTGTATCTTGCCTTCATCCAAGCGTATCCTGCCACCTCCCACTATGTGGCTAAGGAATGGGATCTCCTGCTGGGCGAATGAGCACTTTTCCCTCTTGACAAACACCTCGAACACCTGTCTCAAGTGGTCTACATGCTCTCCCAAAGTCTGGCTGTAGATCACAATGTCATCCAAATAAACCACAACAAACCGATCAAGGAATGACTGAAGTACCTTGTTCATAAGGGTGCAGAATGTTGCTGGGGCGTTCGTGAGTCCAAAAGGCATCACCAAGAACTCATACGAACCATACCGAGTGACACATGCTGTCTTTGGCTCATCTCTCTCCGCGATCCTGACTTGATAGTAGCCTGACCTCAAATCCAGCATGGTGAACCACCTTGGGCTCCCAAGTTGATCGAACAAGTTCGCAATGAGTGGGATGGGGTACTTGTCCTTGATGGTCAGCTTGTTCAAAGCCCGGTAGTCTATGCACAGCTGCAACGACCCATCATGCTTGCGCTGAAATAGAATCGGTGCACCATAGGATGCCTTCGATGGCCTGATGAAGCCAACATCAACTAACTCTTTGAGCTGTTTCTTCAACTCCTCCAACTCTAGTCGAGACATTCAGTAAGGGGCTCTAGCTGGTGGCTTGGCCTCGGACACCAGCTCGATCTTGTGGTCCACCTCCCTCTTAGGTGGTAGCTTGCTAGGTAGCTTTATGGGCATCACATCACTAAAGGTCTTCAACACCTTTAGCACCTCTAAGGGTGACTCAGTCTCCTTCTCCCTTGGCTCATCATATTTCAGGGCTGCCAAGAAGGTGTCTTCTTGTCTGCTTACCACTTTGGCAAATTGGATGGCTGACACCACCCGCGACCCAACTCCAGACCTCTCTTTAATGGCACTAGGCATTGGCACCGTGCATCCAAGATGCAAACACAATCGGTAAAAGGCACAAAGAGGGCATTAATCCAAATAAGGAAATCCAACCCAATCACAAACTCATAGTCGTCAAGGGTTATTACCTCAATGGTCTCCTTGCCTTTCCAGTCTCCAAGCTGCAACTCCACTCCCCGCGCTACTCCAATGGCTGGAACTTCCTTGGAGTTCACCATTTTGATGGTACCAATCTTTTTCTGCACCTTTAGTCCAAGCTTTCAGGCTCTATCACCTGAAATAAAAAGATGTGAGGCACCTGTGTCCACCAGTGCGCTCACCTTCTGACCCGCAACCATCAGATCCATAAACATCAAGCCCTTTGGCTTGTGACTTCCCTTACTCTGGACAGCATTGAGCACCAATGACCCAAGCTTTGCTGCCCCTGACTCTGGCTCCTCATCAGACTTCTTGTCTATAGCAGCCAGCTTGCCCTTCTGTGGGTAATTACGCGTTATGTGGCTCTCTCCACATAGGTAGCATGCTAGTGGCTTTTGGTCCCCTTTTGCTTTCCACTTGCCTACTGGTGGCTTCCTCTCGCCATCCTTGGTTGAACGGTCTCAATCTCCATCCTTGGACTCTCGATCACTGTCTTTCCCCTTGGACTGCTTCTTTCAATCCCTATCATCCCTGTCCTTACCCTTGGGCTTGGTAGACTCAAACTTGTTCAGAGGCTTGAACTCTATCAAGGCCTCAGCAGTAGTCATGGCTTTAGCCAAGTCATGAACTCCTCTCTTTTGTAGCTCATGCTTCACCCACGGCTTCAGCCCATCCATGAAAGCAAATAAGGTGTCCTTCTCACCTAGATCCGAGATTTGTAGCATCAGCTCAGAGAATTTCTAGACATACTCCCTTATGTCCCCTTGCTGGCTCAGCCTGCGCAACTTTGCCCGCCCCTCATCATCAGTATACTCCAGGTAAAATTATTCTCTGAACTCCTTTTGGAACTCTGTCCAGGTTCCAATCTTGGCGCTCCCACGCTTGACATCATCACACCTGTGCCTCTACCACAATAAGGCTACATTAGTGAGATACATAGCAGCGGTGCTTACCTTTATCACCTCGTCTTGCATGCCCATGGCCTGGAAGTACTGCTCCATACCCAAAGGTAGTTATCTACTTCCTTGGCTGCCCTAGTCCCCTTGAACTCCTTAGGCTTGGGGACATCCAATCTGGACTTGGACACTCTAGCAAACATGCCATTCCCAATGGCAGTCTTGCAAGCAACGAGCTCACTGGTAAGCTCCTCCATTCGCTGGCGAATGGCCTCCATGCCATCGTGCAAGGTCAGCACTTCAGCCTCCAAGGTCTGATTCTTTTAGGTGAACATGTCCAAGCCTTTGTTGAGAGCAGCATGCAGCTCACTTTGGATCTCCTCCCCCATGGAGTCCAGCAATGCAATGTGAGTCTCTACCCCCTCAAGCTTCTCCCCCATGTCGCCCATGGTCACCTCCACCTTGGCCAGCCTACTGTCCATGGTAGACCAGATATCTCTAGAACTAGCTTTCCTCCCTCTTCCACACCCATGCTCCTGAGCCTCTGGTTGTTGGTTAGCAGCGCCACTTTGGGATGCCATCTCCTCTAACCTGCACAACACAAACACGTAGAATCGAACTTGCTCTGATACCAACTGTCATGGGCTCCGACCTTAGACTCAGAAACCGTGTGGCCTTAGGCTTGGAATTTCCTCCTTTATGCCTAAGTCAGCCTAAAACACAAGTGTACGGGCACTAGAACAACAGGAAGGGCTGATTACGCAAGTTAAAGAGAAATAGGATAAGAAGGTAGAATTCTGGAAATGCTCTTGTATTCACTGAAACAGAAGTGTTTAATGATGTACAAATGAGGGAGGAGTAGCCCTCTATTTATAGTTGAGGCTCCAGCTTACACTTAATGGCAATATCCCTAGAATAAAGCCTAAAATAATGGGATTATACAAATTACAATCAATCAGGATGCTAACTCTTGATTTTTAGCGTCAACCAAATCTGCCAGGATGTTGCTACTGATCCTACCTGCTTCCAGAAGCTTTCCTTGCGTGTCCAGCACCTCAGGCCCTTCTGGATGTGGTGCGGGCAACTTGTATGCCAGGCCTTGGTCTCACGGGTTGGCCTGCAAGTTGGACGGGTGTTCTGAACTCGTTTGCTAGGCTTTCCGCGCAGATACCCGCCAGCACGCCTGGTCTGCGGGCCTCAACCTCTAGCTCACCTGCTGGTACGCCTGATGTGCCTGGCGCGCCCGTCCAGGGTGTGACACTTGGCCCTTATATTGGTCCCCTATCCCTCATCAAACCTCGAGAACTCACACCCCCTTAAAGAGCATTTGAGATTTTATACGTTTGCTGCCAGTAGCCATTAAAGTGTCTGAAAAGGGAACACTTTTTTCAAATGTCACAAAATCTTCTCCACTTCGTGTTTTTAGCTGACTTTTTTTGTGCATGCCAAGAAAAATACAAGGATCACCTCTACCAAATTTGGGGACAAAATACTTTCTAAAAATATTTTAAAAAATCTCAAACGGCAAAATGTTTCGAAAATCATGAAAAATAAAAAACGGGTCGTCTTGCCACGAAACTTCACATGAAGGCTTAGGGGACCATTGTATGAATTTACAAGCCATAAAATGGCATTGGCATGGCAGAAATATGAAGATGTGCTTGAACCAACCTACCACCCATTCGATCCCTAACTTGCGCATCCTGCCTTTTTGGTCGGCCTAAGTGCCCGCACTCTCGTTTTGTGGGTTGACTTAGGCATACGGAGTTCATCCCTAGTCTAAGCATACAGAGTTCATTTCCAGTCTAAGATCGGACCGGACCGAGGGTTGCAGCAGCAGGATGGGCAGCAGGCAGGGGGGACCAGGTTGATCCCGACTTGCGCATTCTACGTCTCCGACCGGCTGAGTGCCTGCACGCTCATTTCGTGGGTTGGCTTAGGCATACGGAGTTCATTCCATGTCTAAGCCCCAGTCGGATCGAGGGTTTTGGCAGCAGGATCGGTAGCGAGATCGACAGTATGCAGAGGGGGACCGGGCTAATCCCTGGCTTGCGCATTATGCCTCTCCAGCCGGTTGAGCGCCCGCATGCTCGTTTCATGGGTTGACGTAGGCATACAAAGTTCATCCCCAATCTAAGCATACGGAGTTCATTGCTAGTCTAAGATCGGACCGGACTAAGGGTTACGCCAGCAGGATCGGCAGCACGCAAGGGGACCGAGTTGATCCTCGGCTTGCATATTCTACCTCTCCAGTCTGCTGAGCGCCCTGCACGCCCGTTTCGTGGGTTAGCTTAGGCATAGGGAGTTCATTCCATGTCTAAGCCCCAGTCGAACCAAGGGTTGTGGCAGTGGGACCGGTAGCACGCAGAGGGGGACCGAGCCGATCCCCGGCATTCGCATTATACCTTTCTGACCGGCTCAAACGCCCGTACGATCATTTCATGGGTTAACTTAGACATACGAAGATCATTCCCAGCCTAAGATCGGACCGGACCTAGGGTTGTGATAGTAGGATCGACAGCATGCAGGGGGGATCGGGCCAATCCCTGGCTTGCGCATTCTGCCTCTCCGACCGACTGAGTGCCCTCACGCTCGTTTTGTAGGTTGGCTTAGGCATACGGTGTTCATTCCACATCTAGGCATACGAAGTTCATTCTCAGTCTAAGATCAGATTGGACTGAGGGTTGCGGCAGTAAGATCGGCAATATGTAGGGGGGATCGGGCCGATCCCCAACTTGCAGATTCTGCCTCTCTGATCGACTGAGCACCGGCACGTTTGTTTCGTGGGTTGGTTTAGGCATACAGAGTTCATTCCATGTCTAAGCCCCAGTCGGACCGAGGATTATGGCAGTAGGACCGGCAGCGGGATCGGCAGCACGCAAAGGGGGACCGTGCTGATCCCCGGCTTACGTCTTATGCCTCTCCGGTCGGCTGAGCACCCGCAAGCTCATTTTTTGGGTTGACTTAGGCATACGGAGTTCATCCCCAGTCTAAGCATACAAAGTTCATTCCCAGTCTAAGATCGGATCAGACCGAGGGTTATGACAGCAGGATCGGCAGCACGCAGGGGGATCGGGCAGGTCCCCAGCTTACACATTCTACCTCTCCGGTCGACTGAGCATCTCCACGCCTGTTTTGTGGGTTGGCTTAGGCATAGGGAGTTCATTCCATGTCTAAGCCCCAGCCGGACCGAAGGTTGTGGCAGCGGGACTGATAGCACGCAGAGGGGGACCGGGCTGATCTTCGACTTGTGCATTATGCCTCTTCGGTCGGCTTAGTGATCGCACGCTCGTTTCGTGGGTTAACTTATGCGTACGGAGTTCATCCCTAGTATAAGCATACGGAGTTCATTCCCAGTCTAAGATCGGACCAGACTGAGGGTTGCGTCAGTAGGATCGGCAGCACGCAGGGGGGATAGGGCCAATCCCCGGCTTGTGCATTCTGCCCCTCCAACTGGCTGAGCGCCTGTACACCTGTTTCGTGCATTGGCTTAGGCATAGGGAGTTCATTCCATGTCTAAGTCCCAGCCAGACCGAGGGTTATGGCAGTGGGATCGATAGTACGTAAAGGGGGACCGGGCCAATCCCCGGCTTGTGCATTATACCTCTTCGGCCAGCTCAACGCCCGAACGCTCGTTTCATGGGTTAACTTATGCATACGAAGTTCATTGCCAGTCTAAGATCAGATTGGATCGAGGGTTACAGCAGCAGGATCTACAGCACGCATGGGGGACCAAACTGATCCCGTCTTGCGCATTCTGCCTTTCCAGTCGGCTGAGCACCCGCATGCTCGTTTCGTGGGTTGGCTTAGGCATATGGAGTTCATTCCATGTCTAAGCCCCGACCGGACCGAGGGTTGTTGCAGCAGGACCGACAGCGGGATTGACAGCACGCAGAGGGGGACCGGGTTGATCCCAGGCTTACGCATTATGCCTCTCCGACCGGCTGAGCACCCGCACGCTCATTTCGTGGGTTGACTTAGGCATACGAAGTTCATCCCCAGTCTAAGCATACGAAGTTCATTCCCAGTCTAAGATCAAACCGGATTGAGGGTTGCGATAACAGGATCAGCAGCACGTAGGGGGGACCGGGCCGATCTCCAGCTTGCAGATTCTGCCTCTCCGGCTGATTGAGCACCCGCACGCTCGTTTCGTGGGTTGGCTTAGGCATAGGGAGTTCATTCCGATGTCTAAGCCCTAGCCAGATTGAGGGTTGTGGCAGCGGACCGGCAACATGCAGAGGGGGACCAGGGTCGATCCTCGGCTTGTGCATTATGCCTCTTCGGTTGCTCAGTGCCCGCGACGCTCGTTCATGGGTTGACTTATGCATGCAAAGTTCATTCCCAGTATAAGATCAGATCGAACCGGAGGTTGCGACAGAAGATTGACAGGCACGTCAGGGGACCGGGTCGATCCTCGCTGTGCATTCTACCTCTCCGGCCGACTGAGGTGCCCGTACGTTCGTTACGTGGGTTGGCATAGGGAGTTCTTTCTATTCTAAGCCCTAGCCAGACCGAGGGTTTGTGGTAGCGAGACGCAGCACGTAGAGGGGACCCGGGCCGATCCTCGGTTGTGCATTATGCCTCTTTCGGCCGGCTTAGTGCCAGCACGCTTCATTTCATGGGTTGACTTATGCATACAGAGTTTATTCCCAATCTAAGATCAGATCGGACCGAGGGTTACGACAACAGGATCAACAGCACATAGGGGGGATCGGGCCGATCCCTGACTTGCGCATTCTGCCTCTTTGGTCGACTGAGCGCCCGCCCGCTCATTTTGTGGGTTGGCTTAGGCATACGGAGTTCATTTAATGTCTAAGCATACAGAGTTCATTCCACTCTAAGATTTTGAGCCACGGTGCACATGCTGGGCTCGGGCATGTGCTGGTGCCACATTTTTTTTGGCCGAGGCACCATCACCGGAGCATCGTCGAAGAGCCTAACCGGCGGCATTGGGGGTTCCGACGATTGGGGGGGCCGGGAGGTGTGCGCACATGATGTGCAATGGGTACTGGTACTTGGCCCTTATATTGGTCCCCTATCCCTCATCAAACCTCGAGAACTCACACCCCCTTAAAGAGCATTTGAGATTTTATAGGTTTGCTGTCAGTAGCCATTAAAGTGTCTGAAATGGGGACAGTTTTTTCAAACGATCACAAAATCTTCTCCACTTTGAGTTTTTAGCTGAATATTTTTTTGCATGCCGAAAAAAATACAAGGATCACCTCTACCAAATTTGGGGATAAAACTCTTTCTAAAAAAATTTTAAAAAAATCTCGAACCGTAAAAAGTTTCAAAAATTATGAAAATTAAAAAACGGGTCATCTTGCTACGAAACTTCACATGAAGGCTTAGGGGATCATTGTATGAATTTACAAGCCATAAAAATGGCATTGGCATGGCAGAAATATGAAGATGTGCCTGAACCCACCTACCACCCGTTCGATCTCCGACTTGCGCATCTTGCCTCTCTGGTAGGCTGAGCGTCGCATGCCCGTTTCGTGGGTTGACTTAGGCATACGGAGTTCATCCCCAATCTAAGCATATGAGTTCATTCCCAGTCTAAGATCAAACCGGACCGAGGGTTGCGACAATAGGATCGGTAGCACGTAGGGGGATCGGACCGATCCCTGGCTTGTGCATTCTGCCTCTCTGGCCGGCTGAGTGCCCGCACGCCTGTTTCATGGGTTGGCTTAGGCATAGGGAGTAAATTCCATGTCTGAGCCCAGTCGGACCGAGGGTTGTGGCAGCGGGGCCGACAGCACGTAGAGGGGGACCGGGCTGATCCCCGGCATACACATTATGCCTCTCCAACTGGCTCAGCGCCTGCACGCTCATTTCATGGGTTGACTTAGGCATACGAAGTTTATTCCCAGTCTAAGATCGGACCGAACTGAGGGTTGCAGCAGCAGGATCGACAGCACAAAGAGGGGATCGGGTCGATCCCCAACTTGCACATTCTACCTCTCCGACCGGCTGAGTGCCCGTACGCTCGTTTCGTGGGTTGGCTTAGGCATACGAAGTTCATTCCATGTCTAGGCATACGAAGTTCATTCCCAGTCTAAGATCGGATCAAACCGAGGGTTACGGTAGCAGGACCAGCAGCAGGATCGACAGCATGCAGGGTGGACCGGGCTGATCCTCGCTTGCCCATTCTGCCTCCCTCCGATTGGGCCTCTCTGGTCGGCTGAGCGCCCGCACGCTCATTTCATGGGTTGAACTTAGGCATATGGAGTTCAATCCCTAGCTCTAGGCATACGGAGTTCATTCCCATATAGAGATCACGACTAGACCGAGGGTTACGACCAGTAGGATCAGCACATACCAGGGGCGATCGGGTCGACTCCTCAGCTTATGGCATTCAGTCGTCTTCGACCGACTGAGCACCCTACACGCCCGTTTTCATGGGTTGGCTTAGGCATAGGGAGTTCATTCCAATTCTAAGCCCTAAGCCAGACTGAGGGTTGTAGGGTAGCGAGGACCTAGCAGCATGCAGAGGGGGATCGGGTTGATCTCTGACTTGGCGTATTCTGCCTCTTTGGTAGGGCTGAGCGCCCGCACGCTCGTTTTCGTTGCTTGGCTTAGGAACGTACGGAGTTCATTCCATGGTCTAAGCATACGAAGCTTATTCCCGTCTAAGAGTTTGAGCCACAGTGCACATGTTGGGGTCGGGCATGTGCTGTTGCCGCATTTTTTTCGCCCGGGGCACCATCATCGGAGCATCACCAGAGAGCCTAACCAACGGCATTGGAGGTTCCGACGATTGGGGGGGCCGGGGGGTGTGCGCTCATGATGTGCGATGGGTGCTGGTTACTTGGCCTTTATATTGGCCCCCTATCCCTCAACAAACCTCGAGAACTCTCACCCCCTTAAAGAGCTTTTGAGAT
>NW_019167826.1:27583735-27624717 GCF_002303985.1 Durio zibethinus | reverse complement strand
AATCCCCGACTTGCACATTATGCCTCTCCGATCGGCTCAGCGCCCGTACGCTCATTTCATGGGTTGACTTAGGCATATGGAGTTCATTCCCAGTCTAAGATCGGATCGGACCGAGGGTTGCAGCAGCAGGATCAACAACACACAGGGGGACCGGGTCGGTCCTCGGCTTACGTATTCTGCCTTTCCGACCAGCTGACTACCCGCACGCTTGTTTCACGGGTTGGCTTAGGGATACGGAGTTCATTACATGTCTAAGCATACGGAGTTCATTCCCAGTCTAAGATTAGACCAGATCGAGGGTTGCGGCAGTAGGATCGACTGCACGCAGGGGGGATCGGGTTGATCCCCAACTTGCGTATTCTGCCTCTCTAGCCGGCTGAGCGCCCGCTCGCTTGTTTCGTGGGTTGGCTTAGGCATACGGAGTTCATTCCATGTCTAAGCCCCAATCAGACCGATGGTTGTGGCAGCAGGACTGGCAGCGAGATCGACAGCACGTAGAAAGAGATCGGGCTGATCCTCGGCTTACGGATTAAGCCTCTCTGATCGGCTGAGCAACCGCACGATCGCTTTATGGGTTGATTTAAGCATACGGAGTTCATCCCTAGTCTAAGCATACGGAGATCTTTCCTAGTCTAAGATCGGACCAGATCGAGGGTTGCGGCAGCAAGATCGACAGCACACAGGGGGGACTAGGTCGATCCCCGGCTTGCGCATTCTGCCTCTCTGATCGGTTGAGCGCCCGCACACCCGTTTCGTGGGTTGGCTTAGGCATAGGGAGTTCATTCCATGTCTAAGCCCCAGCCAGACTGAGGGTTATGGCAGTGGGACATATAACATGCAGAGGTGGACCGAGCTGATCCTCGGCTTGCGCATTATGCCTCTTCGGCCGACTCAGCGCCCGCATGCTCATTTCGTGGGTTGACTTATTTATACGGAGTTCATTCCCAGTCTAAGATTAGATCAGACCAAGGGTTGCGGCAGCAGGATCGATAGCACGTAGGGGGGATTGGGTCGATCCCCCGGCTTGTGCATTCTGCCTCTCCGGCCGACTGAGCGCCCGCACGCTCGTTTCGTGGGTTGGCTTAGGCATACGGAGTTCATTCCATGTCTAAGCATGCGGAGTTCGTTCCCAGTCTAAGATTTTGAACCACGGTGCACATACTGGGCTCAGGCATGTGCTGGTGCTACATTTTTTTTGCTCGGGGCACCTTCGTCTGAGCATCGTTGGAGCTTCGTCGGAGCATCATCGGAGAGCCTAACCGGCGACATTGGGGTTACGGCGATTGGGGGGGTCGGAGGGGTGTGCGCACATGATATGCATTGGGTGCTGGTACTTGGCCCTTATATTGGTCCCCTATCCCTCATCAAACCTCAAGAACTCACACTCCCATAAAGAGCATTTGAGATTTTATAGGTTTGCTGGCCAGTAGCCATTAAAGTGTCTGAAATGGGGACACTTTTTTCAAATGGTCACAAAATCTTCTCCACTTCGAGTTTTTAGCTGAATTTTTTTGTGCATGCCAAAAAAATACAAGGATCACCTCTACCAAATTAGGGGACAAAACTCTTTCTAAAACAATTTTAAAAAATCCCGAACCGCAAAAAGTTTCAAAAATCATGAAAAATAGAGAACGGGTCGTCTTGCCACGAAACTTCACATGAAGGCTTAGGGGACCATTGTATGAATTTACAAGCCATAAAAATGGCATTGGCATGGCAAAAATATGAGGATGTGCTTGAACCCACCTACCACCCGTTCGATCCCCGGCTTGCGCATCCTGCCTCTCTGGTCGATTGAGCGCCCGCACGCTCGTTTCATGGGTTGACTTAGGCATACGGAGTTCATCCCCAGTCTAAGTATAAGGAGTTCATTCCCAGGCTAAGATCAGACCGAACCGAGGGTTGCGGCAGCAGGATCGGTAGCACGCAGGGGGGATCGGGCCAATCCCCGACTTGCGCATTCTGCCTCTCCGATCGGCTGAGCACCCGCACGCTCGTTTCGTGGGTTGGCTTAGGCATAGGGAGTTGATTCGATGTCTAAGCATATAGAGTTCATTCCCAGTCTAAGATCAGACCGGTCTGAGGGTTACGGCAGCTGAACCAACAGCAGGATTGGTAGCACACAAGGTGGGACAGGACGGATCCCCGGCTTGCGCATTCTACCTCTCCGGTCGACTGAGCACCTGCACGCTCGTTTCGTATGTTGGCTTAGGCATACAGAGTTAATTCCCAATCTAAGATCAGATCGGACCAAGGGTTGCGGTAGTAGGATCAACAGCATGTAGGGGGGATCAGGCCGATCCCCGGCTTGCGCATTCTACCTCTCCATCCGACTGAGCACCCGCACGTCCATTTTGTAGGTTGACTTAGGCATAGGGAGTTCATTCCATGTCTAAGCCCCAGCCAGATCGAGGGTTGTGGCAGCGAGACCGGCAGCACGTAGAGGGGGACTGGGTCGATCCTCGACTTGCACATTATGCCTCTTCGGCCGGCTCAGCGCCTGCACGCTCGTTTCGTGGGTTGACTTATGCATACGGAGTTCATTCCCAGTATAAGATCAGATCAGACCGAGGGTTGTGATAGCAGGATCGACAGCACGCAGGAGGGGACCGGGTCAATCCCTGACTTGTCCATTCTGCCTCTTCGATCTGCTGAGCACCGGCACTCTCGTTTCGTGGGTTAGCTTAGGCATACGGAGTTCATTCCATGTCTAAGCATACGGAGTTCATTCCCAGTCTAAGATTTTGAGCCACGATGCACATGCGGGGCTCGGGCATGTGCTGGTGCCGCATTTTTTTCGCCCAGGGCACCATCGTCGGAGCATCGTCGGAGAGCTTAACCGACGGCATTGGGGGTTCCGACGATTGGGCGGGTCGGGGGGTGTGCGCACATGATGTTCGATGGGTGTTGGTACTTGCCCTTATATTGGCCCCCTATCCCTCATCGAACCTTGAGAACTCACACCCCTTAAAGAGCATTTGAGATTTTATAGGTTTGCTGCTAGTAGCCATTAAAGTGTCTGAAATGGGGACACTTTTTTTCAAACGGTCACAAAATCTTCTCCACTTGGAGTTTTTGGCTGAATTTTTTATGCACGCCAACAAAAATACAAGGATCACCTCTACCAAATTTGGGGACAAAACTCTTTCTAAAAAAATTTTAAAAAATCCAAACCGTAAAAAGTTTCAAAAATCATGAAAAATAGAAAATGGGTCGTCTTGCCACGAAACTTCTCATGAAGGCTTAGGGGACCATTGTATGAATTTAAAAGCCATAAAAATGGCATTGGCATGGCAGAAATATGAAGATGTGCTTGAACCCACCTACCACCCGTTCGATCCTCGCTTGTGCATCTTGCCTCTCTGGTCGGTTGAGAGCCCGCATGCTTGTTTCGTGGGTTGACTTAGGCATATGGAGTTCATCCCCAGTCTAAGCATATGAAGTTCATTCCCAATCTAAAATCAGACTGAACTGAGGGTTGCGACAGCAGGATCGATAGCACGCAGGGGGGATCGGGCTGATCCTCGACTTACGTATTCTATCTCTATGGTCGGCTGAGCGCCCGCACGCCCATTTTGTGGGTTGGCTTAGGCATAGGGAGTTCATTCCATGTCTAAGCCCCAGTCGGACCGAGGGTTGTGGTAGCGGGATCGGCAGCATGCAGAGGGGGACTGGGCCAATCCCCGGCTTGCACATTATGCCTTTTCGGTCGGTTTAGCACCTGCATGCTTGTTTCATGGGTTGACTTAGGCATACGGAGTTCATTCCCAGTCTAAGATTTGACCGGACCAAGGGTTGTGGCAGCAGGATCGACAGCATGCAGGGGGGACCAGGCCGATCCCCGGCTTGCGCATTCTACCTCTCCGACCGGCTGAGCGCCAGCACGCTTGTTTCGTGGGTTAGCTTAGGCATACGGAGTTCATTCCATGTATAAGCATACGGATTTCATTCCCAGTCTAAGATTTTGAGCCATGGTGCAAATGCTAGGCTCGGGCATGTGCTGGTGCCGCATTTTTTTCACCCGGGGCACCATCGTCGGAGCATCGTCGGAGAGCCTAACCGACGGCATTGGGGGTTCCGGTGATTGGGGGGGCCGGGGGGTGTGCGCACATGATGTGCAATGGGTGCTTGTACTTGGCCCTTATATTGGCCCCCTATCCCTCATCAAACCTCGAGAACTCACACCCCCTTAAGTAGCATTTGAGATTTTACAGGTTTGCTGCCAGTAGCCATTAAAGTGTCTGAAATGGGGACACTTTTTTCAAACGTTCACAAAATCTTCTCCACTTCGAGTTTTTAGCTGAATTTTTTTTGCATGCCAACAAAAATACAGGGATCACCTCTACCAAATTTGGAAACAAAACTCTCTCTAAAAAAATTTTAAAAAATCATGAACCGCAAAAAGTTTTGAAAATCGTGAAAAATAAAAAACGGGTCATCTTGCCATGAAACGTCACATGAAGGCTTAGGGGACCATTGTATGAATTTACAAGCCATAAAAATGGCATTGGCATGGCAGAAATATGAAGATGTTCTTGAACCCACCTACCACTCGTTCGATCCCCGGCTTGCGCATCCTGCCTCTTTGGTCGGGTGAACGCCCGTACGTTCATTTCATGGGTTGACTTAGGAATACAGAGTTCATCCTAGTCTAAGCATACAGAGTTCATTCCTAGTCTAAGATCGAACTAGATCGAGGGTTGCGGCAGCAGGATCGGCAGCACGTAGAGGGATCGGGCCGATCCTCGGCTTGCTCATTCTGCCTCTCCGGTCAGCAGAGTGCCCGCACGCCCATTTCATGGGTTGGCTTAGGCATAGGGAGTTCATTCCATGTCTAAGCCCCAGCCGGACTGAGGGTTGTGGCAGCGGGACCGGTAGCATGCAGAAGGGGATCGAACCGATTCCCAGCTTGCGCGTTTTGCCTCTCCAGCTGGTTGAGCACCCGTACGCCCATTTCATGGTAGGCATAGGGAGTTCATTCCATGTCTAAGCCCCAGTCGAGCCGAGGGTTGTGGTAGTGGGACCGATAGCACGCAGTGGAGGACCGGGCTGATCCTTGGCTTGCACATTATACCTCTCCGGCCGGCTCAGCGCTCGCATGCTCGTTTCGTGGGTTAACTTAGGCAAACAGAGTTCATTCCCAGTCTAAGATCGAACCGGACCGAGGGTTACGATAGTAGGATCGACAGCACACAGGGGGGATCGGACCGATCCCTGACCTGTGCATTCTACCTCTTTGGTCGGCTGAGCACCCGCACGCTCGTTTCGTGGGTTGGCTTTGGCATACGAAGTTCATTCCATGTCTAAGCATACGGAGTTCATTCCCAGTCTAAGATTTTGAGCCATGATGCACATGCTGGGCTCGGACATGTGCTGGTACCACATTTTTTTTACCCAGGGCACCATTGCCATAGGATCGTCAGAGAGCCTAACCGATGGCATTAGGGGTTTCGATGATGGGGGGGTCGGGGTGATTGGGGGGTCGGTAGAGCGCCCGCACGCTTGTTTTGTGGGTTGGCTTAGGCATACGGAGTTCATTCCATGCCTAAGCATACGGAGTTCATTCCCAGTCTAAGATCGGACCAGACCGAAGGTTGCGGCAGCAGGATTGGCAGCACGCAGGGGGAACCAGGCCGATCCCCGGCTTGCGCATTCTGCCTCTTTATCGACTGAGTGCCCGCACGCTCGTTCCATGGGTTGGCTTAGGCATCAGACTTCATTCCATGTCTAAGCCCAAGCCGGATCAAAGGTTGTGGCAGCAGGATCGGCAGCAGGACCGAGGTTGTGGCAGCACATAGCGGGGACCGGACTAATCCCTGACTTACGCATTATGCCTCTCCGATTGGCCTCCCCAACTGGCTGAGCGCCCGCACGCTCATTTCATGGGTTGACTTAGGCATACGAAGTTCATCTCCAGTCTAAGCATGCGAAGTTCATTCCCAGTCTAAGATCAGATCAGACCGAGGGTTGCGGCAGTAGGATCGGTAGCACGCAGGGGGCACCGAGCCTATCCCCGGCTTGTGCATTCTACCTCTCCGACCGGCTGAGTGCCCGCACTCCCGTTTCGTGGGTTGGCTTAGGCATAGGGAGTTCATTCCATGTCTAAGCCCCAGTCGGACAGAGGGTTGTGGCAGCAGGATCGGAAGCACACAGAGGGGGACCGAACCGATCCCTAGCTTGCGTATTATGCCTCTCTGACCAACTCAGCGCCCGAACGCTCGTTTCATTGGTTGACTTAGGCATACAGAGTTCATTCCTAGTCTAAGATCGGACTAGAC
The DNA here is from genome assembly GCF_002303985.1 of Durio zibethinus. The sequence goes on along the minus strand of NW_019167826.1, from coordinate 27,618,439 downwards.
CGAGGGTTGCAATAGCAGGATCGATAGCATGTAGGGGGATCGGGTCGGTCCCCAGCTTGCGCATTCTGCCTCTCCAGTCGGCTAAGCACCCGCACACTCGTTTCATGGGTTGGCTTAGGCATATGGAGTTCATTCCATGTCTAAGCATACGGAGTTCAATTCCAGTCTAAGATCGGACCGAACCGAGGGTTATGGTAACAGGACCAGCAGTAGGATCGACAGCACGTAGGGGGAGACCAAGCTGATCCTCGACTTGCGCATTTTGCCTCTCGATCGGTTGAGCACCCGTATGCTTGTTTTGTGGGTTGACTTAGGCATACAGAGTTCATCCCCAGTCTAAGCATACGGAGTTCATTCCCAGTCTAAGATTGAACCGGACCGAGGGTTGGGGCAGCAGGATCGACAGCACACAGGGGGACCGGCTGATCCCTGGCTTGTGCATTCTGCCTCTTCGGCCAGCTGAGCGCTCGCACACCCGTTTCATGGGTTGGCTTAGGCATAGGGAGTTCATTCCATGTCTGAGCCCCAGCCGGATTGAGGGTTGTGGCAGCGCGACTGACAGCATGCAAAGGGGACCAGGCCGATCCTCAGCTTGCGCATTCTACCTCTCCGATCGGCTGAGCGCCCGCACGCTCGTTTTTTGGGTTGTTTTAGGCATACAGAGTTCATTCCATGTCGAAGCATACGAAGTTCATTCCCAGTCTAAGAGTTTGAGCCACGGTGCACATGCTGGGCTCTGGGCATGTGCTGGTGCCACATTTTTTTCACCTGGGGCACCATCGTCGGAGCATCACTGGGAGGGTGTGCGCACATGATGTGCGATGGGTGCTGGTACTTGGCCCTTATATTGGCCCCCTATCCCTCATCAAACCTCGAGAACTCACACCCCCTTAAAGCACATTTGATATTTTATAGGTTTCCTGCCAGTAGCCATTAAAGTGTCTAAAATGGGGACACTTTTTTCAAATGGTCACAAAATCTTCTCCACTTCGAGTTTTTAGTTGAATGTTTTTGTGCATGCGAACAAAAACACAGGGATCACCTCCACCAAATTTGGGGACAAAACTCTTTCTAAAAAAATTTTAAAAAATCCCGAACCACAAAAAGTTTCAAAAATCGTGAAAAATAGAAAACGGGTTGTCTTGCCACGAAACTTCACATGAAGGTGTAAGGGACCATTGTATTAATTTACAAGCCATAAAAATGGCATTGGCATGGCATAAATATAAAGATGTGCTTGAACCCACCTACCACCCGTTCGATCCCCGACATGTGCATCCTACCTCTCTAGTCGGCTGAGCGTTCGCATGCTCGTTTCGTGGCTTGACTTAGGCATACGGAGTTCATCTCTAGTCTAAGCATACAGAGTTCATTCCTAGTCTAAGATCGGATCAAACTGAGGGTTATGGCAGAAGGATCGATAGCACGTAGGGGGGACTGGGCCGATCCCTGACTTACGCATTCTACCTCTTCGGCCGGCTGAGCGCCCGCACACCCATTTCATGGGTTGGCTTAGGCATAGGGAGTTCATTCCATGTCTAAGCCCCAGTCGGATCGAGGGTGGTGGTAGCGAGACTGGTAGCACGCAAAAGGGGATCAAACCGATCCCTGACTTGTGCATTATGCATCTGTGGTCGGCTCAGTGCATGAACGCTCGTTTCGTGGGTTGACTTTCGCATACGGAGTTCATTCCCAGTCTAAGATCAGACCAGACCGAGGGTTTCGGCCGTAGGATCAACAGCATGCAAGAGGGACCGGGTCAATCCCCGGCTTGCGCATTCTGCCTCTCCGGTCGACTGAGCGCCCGCACGCTCGTTTCATAGGTTGGCTTAGGCATACGGAGTTCATTCCATGTCTAAGCATATGGAGTTCATTCCCAGTCTAAGATCGGATCCGGATCGAGGGTTGCGACAGCAGGACCAGCAGCAGGATCGATAGCACACAGGTTGGGATCGGGCCGATCCCCGGCTTGTGCATTTTACCTCTACAGCTGGTTGAGTGCCCGTACACTCATTTCCTGGGTTGGCTTAGGCATACGAAGTTCATTCCATGTCTAAGCCCCAGCCAGACCGAGGGTTGTGGCAGCTGGACTGGCAGCGGGATCGATCGCATACAGAGGGGGACTGAGCTGATCCCTGGCTTGCGTATTATGCCTCTCCGACCAGCCTCTCCGGTCGGCTAAGCGCCTGTACACTCGTTTCATGGGTTGACTTAGGTATACGGAGTTCATCCCTTGTCTAAGCATATGGAGTTCATTCCCAGTCTAAGATCAGACCGGACCGAGGGTTATGGCAGCAGGATCAACAGCACGCAAGTGGGACCGGGCTGATCCCTGGCTTACTCATTCTGCCTCTCCGATTGGCTGAGCACCCGTACGCTCATTTTATGGGTTGGCTTAGGTATACGAAGTTCATTCCATGTCTAAGCCCCAGTTTGACTAAGAGTTGTGGCAGCGGGACTGACAGCACGCAGAGGGGGATTGGGTCGATCCCCGACTTATGTATTTTGCCTCTTCGACCAGTTGAGCACCCGCACGCTCACTTCATGGGTTGGCTTAGGCATACGGAGTTCATTCCCAGTCTAAGATTGGAACGAACCGAGGGTTGCGACAGCAGGATCGATAGCACGGTGGGTGGGATCAGGCTGGTCCTCGACTTACGCATTCTGCCTCTCGGTCGACTGAGTGCCCACACGCTCGTTTCGTGGGTTGGCTTAGGCATACGGAGTTCATTCCATGTCTACGTATACGAAGTTCATTCCCAATCTAAGATCAGACTGGACCGAGGGTTACGGTAGCAGGACCAGCAGTAGGATCGATAGCATGTTGAGGGGGACCGGGCCGATCCCCGGCTTGTGCATTTTGCCACTCCAACCGGACTCTCCAGTCGGCTGAGCACCCGCACTCATTTCATCGGTTGACTTAAGCATATGGAGTTCATCCCTAGTCTAAGCATACGGAGTTCATTCCCAGTCTAAGATCGAACCGGACCGAGGGTTGGTACAGTAGGATCAGCAGCACGCAGGGGGATCGGGCCGATCCCCGGCTTGCGCATTCTATCTCTCCGATCGGCTGAGCACCCGCACGCTCCGTTTCGTGGGTTGGCTTAGGCATAGGCAGTTCATTCCACGTCTAAGCCCCAGTCGGATCGAGGGTTGTGGTAGCGGGTCCGACAGCATGCAGAGGGGGACCGAGCCGATCCTCGGCTTACGCATTCAACCTTTTCGGTCGGCTTAGCGCCCGCACGCTCGTTTAATGGGTTGGCTTAGGCATACGGAGTTCATTCCATGTCTAAGCCCCAGCCAGACCAAGGTTATGGTAGCAGGACCAGCAGCGAGATCGACAGCACGTAAAGGGGGACCGGGTTGATCCCCGGCTTGCGCCTTATGCCTCTCTGGCCGGCTGAGTGCCCGCACGCTCGTTTCGTGGGTTGACTTAGGCATACGGAGTTCATCCCCAGTCGAAGCATATGGAGTTCATTCCCAGCCTAAGATCAGACTGGACCGAGGGTTGCGGCAGCAGGATCGGCAACACACAGGGGGGACCGGGCTGATCCCTGGCTTGCGCATTCCGCCTCTCTGACTGGCTGAGCGCCCGCAAGCCCGTTTTGTGGGTTGGCTTAGGCATAGGGAGTTCATTCCATGTCTAAGCCCCAGTCGGATCGAGGGTTGTGGTAGCGGGACCAGTAGCACGTAGAGGGGATTGGGCCGATCCCCGGCTTGCTCATTATGCCTCTCCGGTCGGCTCAGCACCCGAATGCTTGTTTCATGGGTTGACTTAGGCATACAGAGTTCATTCCCAGTCTAAGATCGGACCGGACCGAGGGTTGTGGTAATAGGATCAACAGTACGCAGGGAGGGACTGGGCTGGTCCCCGACTTGCGCATTCTGCCTCTCCGCCCAGTTGAGCACCCGTATGCTTGTTTCATGGGTTGGCTTAGGCATACGGAGTTCATTCCATGTCTAAGCATACGGAGTTCATTCCTAGTCTAAGATCAGAACCGGACTAAGGGTTGTGGCAGCAGGACTAGCAGTAGGATCGGTAGCACACAGGGGGGATCGGGCCGATCCTTGACTTGTGCATTCCGCCTCTCTGGCTGGCCTCTCTGACCGGCTGAGCGCACGCACGCTCGTTTCGTGGGTTGACTTAAGCATACGGAGTTCATCCCCAGTCTAAGCAGACGGAGTTCATTCCCAGTCTAAGATCAGACCGGGTCAAGGGTTGCGATAGCAGGATCGGCAGCACGTAGGGGGGACTGGGCCGATCCCCGACTTGCACATTCTGCCTGTCCGATCGGCTGAGCGCCCGCATGCCCTTTTCATGGGTTGGCTTCGGCATAGGGAGTTCATTCCATGTCTAAGCCCCAACCGGACTAAGGGTTGTGGTAGCGGGACTGGCAGCACGTAGAGGGGGATCGAGTCGATCCTCGGCTTGCACATTCTACCTCTTCGGTCGGCTGAGCACTCGTACGCTCGCTTCGTGGGTTGGCTTAGGCATACGGAGTTCATTCCATGTCTAAGCATATGGAGTTCATTCCCAGTCGAAGAGTTTGAGCCACGGTGCAGATGCTGGGCATGGCATGTGCTGGTGCTGCATTTTCTTTGCCCGGGGCACCATCGTCGTAGCATCATCAAAGCATCGTCGGAGAGCCTAACCGACGGCATTGGGGGTTCCGGTGATTGGGGGGCCGTGGGGGTGTGCGCACATGATGTGTGATGGGTGCTGGTAGTTGGGCCTTATATTGGCCCCCTATCCCTCATCAAACCTTGAGAACTCACACCCCCTTAAAGAGCATTTGAGATTTTACAGGTTTGCTGCCAGTAGCCATTAAAGTGTCTGAAATAGAGACACTTTTTTCGAACGGTCACAAAATCTTCTCCACTTCGAGTTTTTTAGCTGAATTTTTTGTGCACACCAAAAAAAATAAAAAGATCACCTCTGCCAAATTTTGGGGCAAAACTCTTTCTAAAAAAATTTTAAAAAATCCCGAACCGTAAAAAGTTTTGAAAATCATGAAAAATAGAAAACGGGTCGTCTTGCCACGAAACTTCACTTGAAGGTGTAGGGGACCATTGTATGAATTTACAAGCAATAAAAATGGCATTGGCATGGCAGAAATATGAGGATGTGCTTGAACCCACCAACCACCCGTTCGATCCCCGGCTTACGCATCCTGCTTCTCTTGTCGGTTGAGCATCTGCACGCTTGTTTTGTGGGTTGACTTAGGCATATGGAGTTCATCCCTAGTCTAAGCATACGGAGTTCATTCCCAGTCTAAGATCAGACCAGAACGAGGGTTCCGGTAGCAGGATCGGTAGCACCCAGGGGGGACCGGGCCGATCCCCGGCTTGCGCATTCTGCCTCTCTGGCCGGTTGAGTGCTCGCACGCCCGTTTCATGGGTTGGCTTAGGTATAGGGAGTTCATTCCATGTCTAAGCCCTAGCAGGACTGAGGGTTGTGGCAGCGGGATCGGTAGCACATAGAAGGGGATCGGGTCGATCCCCGGCTTACGCATTATGCCACTTCGGTCAGCTCAGCGCCCACACGTTCATTTCGTGGCTTGACTTAGGCAAGCGGAGTTCATTCCCAGTCTAAGATCGGATCAGAGTGAGGGTTGCGGTAGCAGGATCGACAGCACGTAGGGGGACCAGCCCGCATGCTCGATTTCATGGGTTGGCTTAGGCATACGGAGTTCATTCCATATCTAAGCATACAGAGTTCATTCCCAGTCTAAGATCAGATCGAATCGAGGGTTGCAATAGTAGGACCAGCAGCAGGATCGGTAGCACGCAAGGGGGACCGGGTCGATCCCCGGCTTGCGCATTCTGCCTCTCCGATTGACTGAGTGCCCGCACACTCATTTCGTGGGTTGGCTTAGGCATACGGAGTTCATTCCATGCCTAAGCCCCAGCCAGACCGAGGGTTGTGGCAGCAGGATCGACAGCAAAATCGGCAGCACAAGAGGGGGACCTAGTTGGTCCCCGGCTCGTGCATTATGCCTCTCCGGCTAGCTGACCGCCTGCACGTTCATTTCATGGGTTGACTTAGGCATACGAAGTTCATCCCAAGTCTAAGCATACGGAGTTCATTCCCAGTCTAAGATCGGACCAGATCGAGGGTTGCGACAACAAGATCGGCAGCATGCATGGGGGACTAGGCCGATCCCCGGCTTGCGCATTCTGCCTCTCCGGCTGGCTGAGCGCCCGCACGCCAGTTTCGTGGGTTGGCTTAGGCATAGGGAGTTCATTCCATGCCTAAGCCCCAGCCGGATAGAGGGTTGTGGCAGTGGACCGACAGCATGCAGAGGGGATCTGGGCCGATCCCCGGCTTGCGCATTATGCCTCTTCGACCGGCTCAGCACCCGAACGCTCATTTCGTTGGTTGACTTAGGCATACGTAGTTCATTCCCAGTCTAACCGAGGGTTACGATGGCAGGATCGACAGCACGTAGGGAGGGGTCGGGCCGGTCCCCGACTTTCGCATTCTACCTCTCTGACCGACTGAGCGCCCGCACACTCGTTTCATGGGTTGGCTTGGGCATACGGAGTTCATTCCATTTCTAAGCATACGGAGTTCATTCCCAGTCTAAGATCAGACCGGACCGAGGGTTGTGGCAGCAGGACCAGCAGCAAGATAGGCAGCACGTAGGGGGGATCGGGTCGATCCTTGGCTTGTGCATTCTACCTCTCCGGCCGGCTGAGCGCCCGCACGATCGTTTAATGGGTTGACTTAGGCTTACGGAGTTCATTCCCAGTCTAAGCATACGAAGTTCATCCAGTCTAAGATCGAATCAGACCGAGGGTTGCGAGAGCAGGATCGATAGCATGCAGATGGCATCGAGCCAATACCCGACTTTCGCATTCTACCTCTCCAGCTAGCTGAGCACTCGCATGCCTGTTTCATGGGTTGGCTTAGGCATAGGGAATTCATTCCATGTCTAAGCCCCAGTCAGACAGAGGGTTAGGGCAGCGGGATCGACAGCACACAAAGGGGGACTGGGTCGATCCCCATCTTGCGCATTCTGCCTCTCCAGTCGGTTGAGCGCCCGCACGTTCGTTTCATGGGTTGGCTTAGGCATACGGAGTTCATTCCATGTCTAAGCATACGGAGTTCATTCCCAGTCTAAGAGTTTGAGCCATGGTGAACATGCTGGGCTCGGGCATGTGCTAGTGCCGCATTTTCTCCGCTCGGGGCACCATCGCCGGAGCATCGTCAAAGCATCATCGGAGAGTGTAACCGGTGGCATTGGGGGTTTCGACGATTGGGGGGCCGAGGGGTGTGCGTACATGATGTGCGATGGGTGCTGGTACTTGGCCCTTATATTGGCCCCCTATCCCTCATCAAACCTCGAGAACTCACACCCCCTTAAAGAGCATTTGAGATTTTATAGGTTTGTTGCCAGTAGCCATTAAAGTGTCTGAAATAGGGACACTTTTTTCAAATGATCACAAAATCTTCTCCACTTCGAGTTTTTAGCTGAATTTTTTGTGCATCCCAAAAAAAATACAAGGATCACCTCTACCAAATTTTGGGGCAAAACTCTTTCTAAAAAAATTTTAAAAAATCTCGAACCGTAAAAAGTTTTAAAAATCGTGAAAAATAGAAAACGGGTCGTCTTGCCACGAAACTTCACATGAAGGCATAGGGGACCATTGTATGAATTTACAAGCCATAAAAATGGCATTGGCACGGCAGAAATATGAAGATATGCTTGAACCCACCTACCACCCGTTCGATCGCCGGCTTACGCATCCTGCCTCTCTGGTCGGCTGATCGTTCGCACGCTCATTTCGTGGGTTGACTTAGGCATATGTAGTTCATCCCCAGTCTAAGCACATAGAGTTCATTCCCAGTCTAAGATCAGATCGGACTGAAGGTTACGGCAGCAGGATCGGTAGCACGCAGGGGGGACCAAGCCGATCCCCGGCTTGCGGATTCTGCCTCTCCGGCCAGCTAAGCGCCTGCACGCCTGTTTCGTGGGTTGGCTTAGGCATAGGGAGTTCATTCCATGTCTAAGCCCTAGCCGGACCTAGGGTTATGATAGCAGGACCGACAGCACGCAGAAAGGGACCGGGCCGATCCCCTGCTTGTGCATTATGCCTCTCCGATTGGCTCAGCACCCGTACGCTCGTTTCGTGGGTTGACTTAGGCATACGGAGTTCATTCTCAGTCTAAGATTGAATTGGACCGAGGGTTGCGGTAACAGGATCGACAGCACGCAGGGGGGGATCGGGTCGGTCCCTGACTTGCGCATTCTGCCTCTCCGACCGGCTGAGCGCCCGCACACTCATTTTGTGGGTTGGCTTAGGCATACGGAGTTCATTCCCAGTCTAAGATCAGACCGGATTGAGGGTTACGACAGCAGGACCAGTAGCAGGATCGACAACGTGCAGGGGGGACTGGGCCGATCCCCGGCTTGCGCATTTTGCCTCTCCGGTCGGCTGAGCGTCCGTACACTCGTTTTGTGGGTTGGCTTAGGCATACGGAGTTCATTCCATGTCTAGGCCCCAGTCGGACCGAGGGTTGTGGCAGCAGGACAGGCAGTGGAATCGGCAGCACGCAGAGGGGGACCGGACTGATCCCTAGCTTGTGCATTATGCCTCTCCGGTCGACCTTTTCAGTCGGTTGAGTGCCCGCACGCTCGTTTTATGGGTTGACTTCGGCATACGGAGTTCATCCCCAGTCTAAGCATACGAAGTTCATTCCCAGTCTAAGATCAGATCGGATCGAGGGTTACGGTAGTAGGATCGATAGCATGCAAGGGAGACCGGGCTGATCCTTGGCTTGCGTATTTTGCCTCTCCGGCCGGCTGAGCACCTGCACGCCCGTTTCATGGGTTGGCTTAGGCATAGGGAGTTTATTCCATGTCTAAGCCCCAGCCGGACCGAGGGTTGTGGCATCGAGATCGACAGCACGTAGAGGGGGACCGGGCCGATCCCTGGCTTGCGCATAATGCCTCTCCGTCTGGCTTAGCGCCCAAAAGCTCGTTTCGTGGGTTGACTTAGGCATATGGAGTTCATTCCCAGTCTAAGATCGGATCAAACCGAAGGTTACAATAGCACGTAGGGGGGACCGGGCCGATCCCTGGCTTGTGCATTCTGCCTCTGCAGCCGGATGAGCACCCGCACGCTCGTTTCATGGGTTGGCTTAGGCATACAGAGTTCATTCCATGTCTAGGCATACGGAGTTCATTCCCAGTCTAAGATCAGATCAGACCGAGGGTTACGGTAGCACACAGAGGGGACCGAGCCTTTTCGATGGGCTGAGCACCCGCACGCCCGTTTCGTGGGTTGGCTTAGGATAGGGAGTTCGTTCCATGTCTAAGCCCCAGCCGGATCGAGGGTTATGGCAGCGGGATCGATAGCACGCAGAGGGGGATCGGGTCGGTGCCCGACTAGCACATTCTGCCTCTCCGGTCGGCTTAGCACCAGCACGCTCATTTTGTGGGATGGCTTAGGCATATGGAGTTCATTCCATGTCTAAGCCCCAGCCGGTCCGAGGGTTGTACCAGAAGGACCGACAGCGGGATCGGTAGCACATAGAGGGGGATCGGGCTGATCCCTGGCTTGCACATTACGCCTCTCTAGTCGGCCTCTCCGGCAGGCTGAACGCCCGTACGCTCGTTTCATAGGTTGACTTAGGCATATGGAGTTCATCCCCAGTCTAAGCATACGGAGTTCATTCCCAGTCTAAGATCAGACCGGACCGAGGGTTGCTGGCAGCAGGATTGGTAGTACGCAGGGGGGACCGTGCCATTTCATGGGTTGGCTTAGGCATACAGAGTTCATTCCATGTCTAAGCATACAGAGTTCATTCCCAGTCTAAGATCAGACCAAACCGAAGGTTGTGGCAGCAGGACCAGCAGCAAGATCAACAGCACGCAGGGGGGACCAGGTCGATCCCCGGCTTGCACATTCTGCCTCTCCAGCCGGTTGAGCACCCGAACGCTCGTTTCGTAGGTTGGCTTAGGCATACGGAGTTCATTCCATGTCTAAGCATAAGGAGTTCATTCCCAGTCTAAGATCGGATCAGACTGAGGGTTACGACAGCAAGATCGACAGCATGCAGGGGGATCGGGCCTATCCCCGGCTTGCGCATTCTGCCTCTCCGATCGGATGAGCACCCGCATGCCCATTTCGTGGGTTGGCTTAGGCATAGGGAGTTTATTCCATGTCTAAGCCCCAGCCAGACCAAGGGTTGTGGCATCGGGATCGACAGCACCCTGAGGGGGACCGAGCTGATCCCCGGCTTGTGCATTATGACTCTCCCTCTGGCTTAGCACCCGAACACTCGTTTCATGGGTTGACTTAGGCATACGGAGTTCATTCCCAGTCTAAGATCAGATCAAACCGAAGGTTGCGACAGTAGGATCGACAGCACGTAGGGGGGACCGGGTCGATCCTCGGTTTGTGCATTCTACCTCTCCAGCCGGCTGAGCACCCGCACGTTCGTTTCATGGGTTGGCTTAGGCATACAGAGTTCATTCCATGTCTAAGCATACAGAGTTCATTCCCAGTCAAAGATCGGATCAGACCGAGGGTTACGGCAGCATGATCGGTAGCACGCAGGGGGGACCGAGCCTCTCTGGTCGGCTGAGCGCCCGTACTCCCGTTTCGTGGGTTGGCTTAGACATTAGGGAGTTCATTCCATGTCTAAGCCCCAGCCGGACCAAGGGTTATGGTAGCAGGATCGACAGCATGCAGAGGAGGACCGGGCTGGTCCCCGGCTTGCGCATTCTGCCTCTCCGGCCGGATGAGCGCCCGCACGCTCGTTTTGTGGGTTGGCTTAGGCATACGGAGTTCATTCCATGTCTAAGCCCTAGCCGGTTTAAGGGTTGTGGCAGGAGGACCAGCAGTGGGATGCTGCACGTAGAGGGGGATCGGGCTGATCCCCGACTTACGCATTATGCCTCTCTGGTCAGCCTCTCCGGCAGGCTGAGCGCCCGTACGCTCGTTTCATGGGTTGACTTAGGCATACGGAGTTCATCCCCAGTCTAAGCATATGGAGTTCATTCCCAGTCTAAGATCGAACCGGACTGAGGGTTGTGGCAGCAGGATCGACAGTACACAGGGGGGACCGTGTCGTTCCCCGGCTTGCGCATTCTGCCTCTCCGGTTGGCTGAGCGCCCGCACGCCTGTTTCATGGGTTGGCTTAGGCATAGGGAGTTTATTCCATGTCTAAGCCCCAGCTGGATTAAGGGTTGTGGCAGCGGGATCGGCAGCACGCAGAGGGGGACCAGGCCCATTCTCGGCTTACGCTTTTTGCCTCTCCAGCCGGCTGAGCGCCCGCACACTCGTTGCATGGGTTGGCTTAGGCATATGGATTTCATTCCATGTCTAAGCATACGGAGTTCATTCCCAGTCTAAGAGTTTGAGCCACAGTGCACATCTTGGGCTCGGGCATGTGTTGGTGCCGCATTTTTTTTGCTCGGGGCACCATCGCCGAAGCATCGTCGGAGAGCCTAACCGGTGGCATTGGGGGTTTCGACGATTAGGGGGCCACGGGGGTGTGCGCACATGATGTGTGATGGGTGCTGGTGCTTGGCCCTTATATTGGCCCCCTATCCCTCATCAAACCTCGAGAACTAACACCCACTTAAAAAGAATTTGAGATTTTATAGGTTTGCTGCCAGTAGCCATTAAGGTGTCTAAAATGGGGACACTTTTTTCAAATGGTCACAAAATCTTCTACACTTCAAGTTTTTAGCTGAATTGTTTTGTGCATGCCAACAAAAATACAAGGATCACCTCTACCAAATTTGGGGACAAAACTCTTTCTAAAAAAATTTTAAAAAATCTCGAATCACAAAAAGTTTTGAAAATCGTGAACAATAGAAAACGGGTCGTCTTGCCACGAAACTTCACATGAAGGCGTAGGGGACCATTGTATGAATTTGCAAGCCATAAAAATGGCATTGGCATGGTAGAAATATGAAGATGTGGTTGAACCCACCTACCACCCGTTCGATCCCCAGCTTGCCCATCCTGCCTCTCTGGTCGACTGAGCGTTCGCATGCTCATTTCATGGGTTGACTTACGCATACGGAGTTCATCCCCAGTCTAAGCATACGGAGTTCATTCCCAGTCTAAGATCGGACCGGACCGAGGGTTGCGACAGTAGGATTGGCAGCACGCAGGGGGGACCGGGCCAATCCCCAACTTGCGCATTCTGCCTCTCTGGCCAGCTGAGCGCCCGCACGCCCGTTTCGTGGGTTGGTTTAGGCATAGGGAGTTCATTCCATGTCTAAACCCCAGCCGGACCGAGGGTTGTGGTAGCGGGACCGGCAGCACGTAGAGGGGGATCGAGTCGATCCCCGACTTGCGCATTATACCTCCCCGACCGGCTCAGCACGTGCACGCTTATTTCGTGGGTTGACTTAGGCATATGAAGTTCATTCCCAGCCTAAGATCAGACCGGACTGAGGGTTACGATAGCAGGATCGACAGCACGTAGGGGGGACCAGGTCGGTCCTCGACTTACGCATTCTGCCTCTCCGGCCGGCTGAGCACCCGCACGCTCGTTTCGTGGGTTGGCTTAGGCATACGGAGTTCATTCCCAGTCTAAGATCAGACTGGACGGAGGGTTGTGGCAGCAGGACCAGCAGCAGGATCGGTGACACGCAGAGGGGGACCGGGCCGATCCCCGGGTTGCGCATTCTACCTCTCCGACAGGCGTCTCCAGTCGACTGAGCGTTCGCATGCTCGTTTTGTGGGTTGACTTAGGCATACGTAGTTCATCACCAGTCTAAGCATACGGAGTTCATTCCCAGTCTAAGATCAAACCGAATCGAGGGTTGCCATAGCAGGATCGGTAGCACGTAGGGGGGACCTGGCCGATCCCCAGCTGGTGCATTCTGCCTTTCCTGCCAGCTAAGCGCCCGTACGCCCGTTTCATGGGTTGGCTTAGGCATAGGGAGTTCATTCCATGTCTAAGCCCAACCGGACCGAGGGTTGTGGCAGTAGGACCGACAGCACATAGAGGGGGACCGTGCCGATCCCGAGCTTGCGCATTCTGCCTCTCCGACCGACTGAGCGCCCACACGCTCGTTTCATGGGTTGGCTTAGGCATACGGAGTTCATTCTATGTCTAAGCATATGGAGTTCATTCCCAGTCTAAGAGTTTGAGCCACGGTGCACATGCTGGGCTCCGACATGTACTGGTACTACATTTTTTTTGCTTGAGTCACCATCGTCGGAGCATCGCCGGAGAGCCTAACGGTGGCATTGGGGGTTCCGACGATTGGGGGGCCGGGGGGTGTGCGCACATGATGTGCGAAGGCTGCTGGTACTTGGCCCTTATATTGGCCCCTATCCCTCATCAAACCTCGAGAACTGACACCCCCTTAAAGAGCATTTAAGATTTTATAGATTTGCTGCTAGTAGCCATTAAATTGTTTGAAATGGGGACACTTTTTTCAAACATACACAAAATCTTCTCCACTTCGAGTTTTTAGCTGAATTTTTTTGTGCATGCCAACAAAAATACAAGGATCATCTCTACCAAATTTGGGGACAAAACTCTTTCTAAAAAAATTTTAAAAAATCCCAAACCATAAAAATTTTTGAAAATCGTGAAAAATAGAAAACGGGTCATCTTGCCAAGAAACTTCACATGAAGGTGTAGGGGACCATTGTATGAAAAATAAAAACGGCATTGGCATGGTAGAAATATAAAGATGTGCTTAAACCCACCTATCACCCATTCGATTCTCGGCTTGCGCATCCTACCTCTCTGGCCGGCTGGGCATCCGTACGCTCGTATCGTGGGTTAACTTAGGCATATAGAGTTCATCCCCAGTCTAAGCATACGAAGTTCATTCTGAATCTAAGATCAGACCGGACCGAGGGTTGCGGTAGCAGGATCGATAGCATGTAGGGAGGACCGGGCTGATCCCTAGCTTGCGCATTCTGCCTCTCCAGCTGGTTGAGCGCTCGCACACCTTTTGCATGGGTTGGCTTAGGCATAGGGAGTTCATTCCATGTATAAGCCCCAGTCGGACCGAGGGTTGTGGCAGTGGGACTGGCAGCACCTAGAGGGGGATCGGGTTGATCCCCAGCTTGTGCATTATGCCTCTCCGGTCGGCTCAGCGCCTATACGCTCGTTTCATGGGTTGACTTAGGCATACAAAGTTCATTCCCAGTCTAAGATCGGACTGGACCGAGGGTTGTGGCAGCAGGACCAGCAGCAGGATCGATAGCGCATTCTGTGCATTTTGCCTCTCCAACTGACCTCTCCGATCGATTGAGCACCCGCATGCTCATTTCATGGTTTGACTTAGGCATACGGAGTCCGTCCCCAGTCTAAGCATACAGAGTTCATTCCTAGTCTAAGATCGAATTGGATCGAGGGTTGTGGCAGCAGGATCGATAGGACGCAGGGGGGACCGTGCCGATTCCCGGCTTGCGCATTCTGCCTCTCCGGTCGGTTGAGTGCCCGCACGTCCGTTTCATCGGTTGGCTTAGGCATAGGGAGTTCATTCCATGTCTAAGCCCCAACCGAACCAAGGGTTGTGGTAATGGGACCGGTAGCATGCTAAGGGGGATCGGGCCAATCCTCGGCTTGGGCATTATGCCTCTCCGGCCGGCTCAATGCTCGCACGCTCATTTCGTGGGTTGACTTAGGCATACAGAGTTCATTCTTAGTCTAAGATCAGACCAGACCGAGGGTTGTGGCAGCAGGATCGACAGTACGTAAGGGGGGACTGGGCCGATCCCTGACTTACGCATTCTGCCTCTCCGACTGGCTGAGCGCCCGCACGCCCATTTCATGGGTTGGCTTAGGCATAGGGAGTTCATTCCACATCTAAGCCCCAGCAGGATTGAGGGTTGCGGCAGCGGGATCGACAGCACGTAGAGGGGGGTCGGGGTAATCCCCAGCTTGCGCATTCTGCCTCTCCGGCCGGTTGAGTGCCCACACGCTCGTTTCATGGGTTGGCTTAGGCATACGGAGTTCATTCCACGTCTAAGCCCCAGTCGGAATGAGGGTTGCGGCAGCAGGACCAGCGGCAGGAATGGCAGCACGCAAGGGGGACTAGACCAATCCTCGGTTTGCATATTTTTTCTCTCCAGCCAGTTGAGCACCCACACACTCATTTCATGGGTTGGCTTAGGCATATAGACTTCATTCCACATCTAAGCCCCAGCCAGACCGAGGGTTCTGGCAGTGGCATGACAGCACACAAAGGGGGACCGACTTGATCCCCGGCTTGCGTATTATGCCTCTCCGGCCGGCTCAGTGCTCGAAAGCTCATTTCGTGGGTTGACTTAGGCATATGAAGTTCATTTTCAGTCTAAGATCGGATCGGACCGAGGGTTGTGGCAGCAGGATCGACAGCACCCAAGGGGGGACCGGGCCGGTCCCTGACTTGCACATTCTGCCTCTCCAGTCTGTTGAGCACCCGCACGCTCATTTCATGGGTTGACTTAGGCATACGAAGTTCATTCCCAGTCTAAGATCGGACTGGACCGAGGGTTGTGGCAACAGGACCAGCAGCAGGATCGATAGCGCATTCTGTGCATTTTGCCTCTCTAACCGGCCTCTCCGGTCGATTAAGCACCCACACGCTCGTTTCATGGTTTGACTTAGGCATACGGAGTCCATCCCTAGTCTAAGCATACGAAGTTCATTCCTAGTCTAAGATCGAATTGGATCAAGGGTTGTGGCAGCAGGATCGGTAGCACGCAGGGGGGACCGTGCCGATCC
Organism: Durio zibethinus; assembly: GCF_002303985.1. The sequence continues at coordinate 27,602,739 of NW_019167826.1, read as the reverse complement.
CCGGCTTGCGCATTCTACCTCTCCGGTCGGTTGAGTGCCCGCACGTCCGTTTCATCGGTTGGCTTAGGCATAGGGAGTTCATTCCATGTCTAAGCCCCAACCGAACCAAGGGTTGTGGCAGCGGGACTGGTAGCATGCTGAGGGGGATCGGGCCAATCCTCGGCTTGCGTATTATGCCTCTTCGGTCGGCTCAGCGCCCGCACACTCATTTCGTGGGTTGACTTAGGCATACAGAGTTCATTCCCAGTCTAAGATCAGACCAGACCGAGGGTTCTGGCAGCAGGATCGACAGTACGCAAGGGGGGACTGGGTCGGTCCCCGACTTACGCATTCTGCCTCTCCGGCTGGTTGAGCGCCCGCACGCCCATTTCGTGGGTTGGCTTAGGCATAGGGAGTTCATTCCACGTCTAAGCCCCAGCAGGATCGAGGATTGTGGCAGCGGGACCGACAGCGCAAAGGGGGGCCGGGGTAATCCCCAGCTTGCGCATTCTGCCTCTCCGATCGGTTGAGTGCCCACACACTCGTTTCATGGGTTGGCTTAGGCATACGGAGTTCATTCCATGTCTAAGCCCCAGTCGGAATGAAGGTTGCGACAGCAGGAATGGCAGCACGCAGGGGGGACCAGGTCGATCCCCGGCTTGCGTATTTTTTCTCTCCAGTCGGTTGAGCACCCGCACACTCGTTTCATGGGTTGGCTTAGGCATACAGAGTTAATTCCACATCTAAGCCCCAGCCAGACCGAGGGTTTTGGCAGCGGCACGACAGCACGCAGAGGGGGACCAGCTTGATCCCCGACTTGCGTATTATGCCTCTTCGGCCGGCTCAGTGCCCGAACGCTCATTCCGTGGGTTGACTTAGGCATACAAAGTTCATTTCTAGTCTAAGATCGGACCGGACCGAGGGTTGTGGCAGTAGGATCGACAGCACCCAAGGGGGGACTGGACCGGTCCCTGACTTGCGCATTCTGCCTCTCCAGTCTGCTGAGCACCCATATGCTCATTTCATGGGTTGACTTAGGCATACGAAGTTCATTCCCAGTCAAAGATCGGACCGGATCGAGGGTTGTGGCAGTAGGATCGACAGCACGTAGGGGGCACTGGGTCGGTCCCCAGCTTGTGCATTCTGCCTCTCCGATCGGCTGAGCGCCCGCATGCCCATTCTCACTGGGTTGGCTGTAGCGAATAGGTGGAGTTTCAATTCCAATGTGTAAAGCCATAGCCGGACCGAGGGTTTGTGGTCATGTGGGGACCGATAGCACATAGAGGGGGATCGGGCTGGATCCCCACTTGCGCATTATGCTCTTCCGACCCAGCTTAAGCACCCGAATGCTCGTTTCGTGGGTTGACTTAAGGCCATACGGAGTTTCATCCCAGTCTAAGATCAGACCGAACTAAGGGTTACGGTAGGCAGGATCTAAGGGTGCGGTAGGGATGGGCACTCAGACGATCCCTGACTAGCGGCATTCTGCCTCACCGGTGCGGAGCCTTTTCCGACTGGCTTGAGCGCTCTGCACGCTGCGTTTCGGTGGGTCGACTTAGGCATACGTGAGTTCATTCCCAGGTCTAAAGCATTACGGAGTTCATTCCCAATCTATAGATTGGAATTGGATTGAGGGTTGCAGTAGCAGGATCGGTAGCACGCAAGGGGGACCGGGCCAATCCTCGGCTTGTGTATTCTGCCTCTCCGGCCGACTGAATGCTCGCACACCCGTTTCGTGGGTTGGCTTAGGCATAGGGAGTTCATTCCATGTCTAAGCCCTAGTCGGACTGAGGGTTGTGGCAGCGGGACCAGCAACACACAGAGGGGGACCGGGTCGATCCCCGGCTTGCGCATTCTGCCTTTCCAGTCGGTTGAGTGCCCGTACGCTCGTTTCATGGGTTGGCTTAGGCATTCGGAGTTCATTCCATGTCTAAGCATACGGAGTTCATTCCCAGTCTAAGAGTTTGAGCCATGGTGCAAATGCTGGGCTCGGGCATGTACTGGTGCCGTATTTTTTTCACCTGGGGTACCATCGTCGGAGCATCGTCGGAGCATCACTGGGGAGTTTAACCGGTAACATTAGGGGTTTCGATGATTGGGGGGTAGGGGGGTGTGTGCACATGATGTACGATGGGTGCTGGTAGTTGGCCCTTATATTGGCCCCCTATCCCTCATCAAACCTCGAGAACTCACACCCCCTTAGGTTTGCTGCCAGTAGCCATTAAAGTGTCTTAAATGGGGACACTTTTTTCAAACGATCACAAAATCTTCTCCACTTCGAGTTTTTTGCTGAATTGTTTTGTGCATGCCAACAAAAGTACAAGGATCACCTCTACCAAATTTGGGGACAAAACTCTTTCTAAAAAAATTTTAAAAAATCCCAAACCGCAAAAAGTTTCAAAAATCATGAAAAATAGAAAACGGGTCGTCTTGCAACGAAACTTCACATGAAGGCTTAGGGGACCATTGTATGAATTTACAAGCCATAAAAATGGCATTGGCAAGGTAGAAATATGAAGATGTGCTTGAACCCACCTACCACCCGTTCGATCCCCGGCTTGCGCATCCTGCCTCTTTGGTTGGCTGAGTGTCCGTACGCTCATTTCATGGGTTGACTTAGGCATACAGAGTTCATCCCCAGTCTAAGCATACAGAGTTCATTCCCAGTCTAAGATCGGATCGGACCGAGGGTTACGGCACCAGGATCTACAGCACGCAGGGGGGACCAGGCCGATCCCCGGCTTGCGCATTCTGCCTCTCCGGCTGGTTGAGTGCCCGTACGCCCGTTTCATGGGTTGGCTTAGGCATAGGGAGTTCATTCCATGTCTAAGCCCCAGTCGGACCGAGGGTTGTGGCAGCGGGACCGGCAACACGTAGAGGGGGACTGGGCCGATCCCCAGCTTGCGCATTATGCCTCTACGATCGGCACAGTGCCCGAACACTTATTTCATGGGTTGACTTAGGCATACGAAGTTCATTCCCAGTCTAAGATCGAACCGAACTGAGGGTTGTGGCAGCAGGATCGGCAGCACGCAGGGGGGATCGGGCCAATCCCTGACTTGCGCATTCTGCCTCTTCGGCTGACTGAGCACCTGGACGCCGGTTTCATGGATTGGTTTAGGCATAGGGAGTTCATTCCATGTCTAAGCCCCAACCAGACCGAGGGTTGTGGCAGTGGGACCAGCAGCACACAGAGGGGGATCGGGCCTATCCCTGGCTTACGCATTATGCCTCTTTGACCGACTCTGCGCTCGTACACTCGTTTCTTGGGTTGACTTATGCATACAGAGTTCATTCCCAATCTAAGATCAGACTGAATTGAGGGTTGCGATAGCAGGATCGACAACACGTAGGGGGGACCGGGCCAATCCCCGGCTTGCGCATTTTGCCTCTCCGGCCGACTGAGCGCCCGCACGCTCGTTTCGTGGTTTGGCTTAGGCATACGAAGTTCATTCCATGTCTAAGCATACGGAGTTCATTCCAGTCTAATATTTTGAGCCACGGTACACATGCTAGGCTTGGGCATGTGCTGGTGCCGCATTTTTTTTGCCCAAGGCAGCATCGCCGGAGCATCGGCAGAGAGCCTAACCGGCGACATTGGGCGTTCTAACGATTGGGAGGCCGGGGGATGTGCGCACATGATGTGCAATGGGTGCTGGTACTTGGCCCTTATATTGGCCCCCTATCCCTCATCAAACCTCGAGAACTCACACTCCCTTAAAGAGCATTTGAGATTTTATAGGTTTGCTGCCAGTAGCCATTAAAGTGTCTGAAATTGGGACACTTTTTTCAAACGATCACAAAATCTTCTCCACTTCGAGTTTTTAGCTGAATTTTTTTTTGCATGCCAAAAAAATACAAGGGTCACCTCTACCAAATTTGGCGACAAAAACCTTTCTAAAAAAATTTCAAAAAATCCTGAACCGTAAAAAGTTTCAAAAATCATGAAAAATAGAAAATGGGTCGTCTTGCCACGAAACTTCACATGAAGGCTTAGGGGACCATTGTATGAATTTGCAAGCCATAAAAATGGCATTGGCATGGTAGAAATATGAAGATGTGCTTGAACCCACCTATCACCCGTTCGATCCTCAGCTTACGCATCCTGCCTCTCTGGTCGGCTGATCGCCCGCACGCTCATTTCATGGGTTGACTTAGGCATACGGAGTTCATCCCGAGTTTAAACGTACGGAGTTCAATCCCACCCTAAGATCAGACCGGACCGAGGGTTACGACAGCAGGATCGGCAGCACGTAAGGGGGATCGGGTCAATCCCCGGCTTGCGCATTTTGCCTCTCCGGCCTGCTGAGCGCCCGCATGCCTGTTTCATGGGTTGGCTTAGGCATTGGGAGTTCATTCCATGTCTAAGCCCCAGCTGGATTGAGGGTTGTGGCAATGGGACCGGTAGCACGCAGAGGGGGATCGGGTCGATCCCCGGCTTGCGCATTATGCCTCTCCGACCGGCTCAGCGCCCGTACGCTCGTTTCGTGGGTTGACTGAGGCATACGGAGTTCATTCCATGTCTAAGCATACGGAGTTCATTCCCAGTCTAAGATCAAACCAGACCGAGGGTTGCGGTAGCAGGACCAACAGCAAGATCGGCAGCATGCAAGAGGGATCGGGTCAATCTCTGACTTGCGCATTCTACCTCTCCGGTCGGCTGAGCGCCCGCATGCTCATTTCATGGCTTGGCTTAGGCATACGGAGTTCATTCCATGTCTAAGCCCAGCCAAATCGAAGGTTGTGGCAGCATGACCAGCAGCGGGATCAACTACACGCATAGGGGGATCGGGCTGATCCCCGACTTGTGCATTATGCCTCTCCGGTTGGGTGAGTGCCCGTACGCTCGTTTCATGGGTTGACTTAGGCTTACAGAGTTCATCCCCAATCTAAGCATATGAGTTCATTCCCAATCTAAGATCGGACCGAACCGAGGGTTGTGGTAGCAGGATCGGCAGCACGCAGGGGGGACCGGGCCGATCCCCGACTTGCTCATTCTACCACTCCGACCGACTGAGCACCCGCACACTCGTTTCGTGGGTTGGCTTAGGCATAGGGAGTTCATTCCATGTCTAAGCCCCAGCCAAACTGAGGGTTACGGCAGCGGGACCGACAGCACGAAGAGGGGGATCGGGCCGATAGCCTGCTTGCGCATTATGCCTCTTCGACCGGCTCAGCGCCCGCACGTTTGTTTCATGGGTTTACTTATGCATACGGAGTTCATTCCCAGTCTAAGATCAGATCGGACTGAGGTTTGCGGTAGTAGGATCGACAGCACGTAGGGGGGGACCGGGTCAATCCTCGGCTTGCGTATTCTTTCTCTCTTGTCGGCTGAGTGCCCGCACACTCGTTTCGTGGGTTGGCCTAGGCAGACGGAGTTCATTCCATGTCTAAGCATATGGAGTTCATTCCCAGTCTAAGATTTTGAGTGCACTTGCTGGGCTCGGGCATGTGCTGGTGCCGCATTTTTTTCACCCGGGGCACCATCGCCAAAGCATCGCCGGAGCATCGTCGGAGTATCGTCAGAGAGCCTAACCGACGGCATTGGGGGTTTCGACGATTGGGGGGGCCGAGGGGTGTGCGCACATGATGTACGATGGGTGCTGGTACCTGGCCCTTATATTGGCCCCCTATCCCTCATCAAACCTCGAGAACTCACACCCCCTTAAAGAGCATTTGAGATTTTATCAGTTTGCTGCCAGTAGCCATTAAAGTGTCTACAATGGGGACACTTTTTTCAAACGGTCACAAAATGTTCTCCACTTGGAGTTTTTAGCTGAATTTTTTTGTGCATGCCAACAAAAATACAAGGATCACCTCTACCAAATTTGGGGAAAAAAATCTTTCTAAAAAAATTTTAAAAAATCCCGAACCATAAAAAGTTTTGAAAATCATGAAAAATAGAAAACGGGTTGTCTTGCCACGAAACTTCACATGAAGGCTTAGGGGACCATTTTACGAATTTACAAGCCATAAAAATGGCATTGGCATGGCACAAATAGGAAGATGTGCTTGAACCCACCTACCACCCGTTCGATCCTCGGCTTGCGCATCCTGCCTCTCTGGTCGGCTGAGTGCCTGCACGCTCATTTCATGGGTTGACTTAGGCATACGGAGTTCATCCGTAGTCTAAGCATACAGAGTTCATTCCCAGTCTAAGATCAGATCAGATGAGGGTTACAACTGCAGGATCGACAGCACGCAGAGGGGACTGGGCCGATCCCTAGCTTGCGCATTCTGCCTCTCCTGCTGGCTGAGCGCCCGTACGCCCGTTTCGTGGGTTGGTTTAGGCATAGGGAGTTCATTCCATGTCAAGCCCCAGCCGGACCGAGGGTTGTGGTAGCAGGACTGGCAGCACGCAGAAGGGGACCGAGCCAATCCCCGTCTTGCGCATTATGCCTCTCCGGTCGGCTCAGTGCCCGTACGCTCGTTTCATGGGTTGACTTAGGCATACGGAGTTCATCCCCAGTCTAAGCATATGGAGTTCATTCCCAATCTAAGATCGGACCGGATCAAGGGTTACGGCAGCAGGACCAGTAGCAGGATCGACAGCACGTAGGGTGGGATCGGGCCGATCCCCGGCTTGTGTATTCTACCTCTCCGACCGATTGAGCACCCATGTCACGCCCTGGGCAGGTGTGCCAGGCACATCAGGTGCACCACCAGGCGAGCTAGAGGTTAAGGCCCGCAGACTAGGCGTGCTGGCGGGTATCTATGCGCAAAGCCTAGCAAACGAGTTTAGAACGCCCGACCAACTTGCAGGCTAGCTTGTGAGACCAAGGCCTGGCATACAAGCTGCCCGCACCACATCCAAAAGGGCCCAAGGTGCTGGACAGGCAAGGGAAGCTTCTGGAAGGATGCAAGATCAGTTGGAGCATCCTGGCAGATTTGGTTGACCCTAAAAATCAGGAGTTAGCAACCTGATTGATTGTAATCTGTATAATCCCATGATTTTAGCCTTTATTCTAGGGATATGCCATTAAGTTGTAATAGGAGCCTCAACTATAAATAGAGGGCTGCTCCACCCTCATTTGTACACCATCAAACACTTCTGTTTCAGTGAATACAAGAGCATTTCCAGAATTCTGTCTTCTTATCCTGTTTCTCTTTAACTTGCGTAATCAGCCCTTCCCATTGTTCTAGTGCCCGCACGCTTGTGTTTTAGGCTGACTTAGGCATAAAGGAGGAGATTCCAAGCCTAAGGCTACATGGTTTCTGAGTCTAAGGTTGGAGCCCGTGACAGTTGGTATCAGAGCGAGTTCGATTCTGCGTGTTTGTGTTGTGCAGGTTAGATCATGATTAAGGTGATGGCATCCCAAAGTGACGTTGCTAGCCAACAACCAGAGGCCCAGGAGCGTGGGCGTGGAAGAGGCAAGAAAGCCAGTTCTAGAGATATCTGGTCTACCATGGACGGTAGGCTGGCCAAAGTGGAGGTGACCGTAGGCAACATGGGGGAGAAGCTTGAGGAGGTAGAGACTCACATTGCATCGCTAGACTCTATGGGGGAGGGGATCCAAAGTGAGCTGGAAGCTACTCTCAACAAAGGCATGGACATGTTCACCCGAAAGAATCAGACCTTGGAGGCTGAAGTGCTGACCTTGTGCGATGGCATGGAGGCCATGCGCCAGCGGATGGAAGAGCTTGCCAGTGAGCTCGTTGCTTGCAAGACTGCCATTGGGAATGGCATGTTTGCTAGAGTGTCCAAGTCCAGATTGGATGTCCCTAAGCCTAAGGAGTTCAAGGGGACTAGGGTAGCCAAGGAAGTAGACAACTACCTATGGGGTATGGAGCAGTACTTCCAGGCCATGGGCATTCAAAACGAGGCGATAAAGGTAAGTACCGCTGCTATGTATCTCATTGATGTAGCCTTATTGTGGTGGAGGCGTAGGTGTGATGATGTCAAGCGTGGGAGCGCCAAGATTGGAACCTGGGTAGAGTTCCAAAAAGAGTTCAGAGAACAATTTTACCCAGAGTATACCGATGATGAGGCACGGGCAAAGTTACGCAGGCTGAACCAGCAAAGGGACATAAGGGAGTATGTCCAGAAATTCTCTGAACTGATGCTACAGATCTCAGATCTAGGCAAGAAGAATGCCTTATTTGCTTTCATGGATGGGCTGAAGCCATGCGTGAAGCATGAGCTACAAAGGAGAGGAGTTCATGACTTAGCTAAAGCCATGACTACTGTCGAGGCCTTGATAGAGTTCAAGCCTCTGAACAAGTTCGAGTCTACCAAGCCCAAGGGTAAGGGCAGGGATGATAGGGACTAGAAGAAGCAGTCTAAGGGGAAGAACCATGACCGGGAGTCCAAGGATGGAGACTGAGACCATTCAACCAAATATGGTGAGAGGAAGCCACCAGCAGGCAAGTGGAAAGCAAAAGGGGATCGAGAGCCACTAGCATGCTACCTATGTGGAGGGAGCCACATAGCATGCAATTGCCCATAGAAGGGCAAACTGGCTGCTGTAGACAAGGTGTCTAACGAGGAGCCAGAGTTAGGGGCAGCAAAGCTTGGGTCATTGGTGCTCAATGTTGTCTAGAGTAAGGGGAGCCACAAGCCAAAGGGCTTGATGTTTGTGGATCTAATGGTTACGGGTCAGAAGGTGAGCGCACTAGTGGACACAAGTGCCTCGCATCTTTTTATTTTAGGTGATGGAGCCCGGAAGCTTGAACTAAAGGTGCAGAAAGGGATAGTACCATCAAAATGATGAACTCCAAGGAGGTTCCAGCCATTAGAGTAGCACGGGGAGTGGAGTTGCAGCTTGGAGACTGGAAAGGTAAGGACACTATAGAGGTAATACCACTTGACGACTATGAGTTTCTGATTGGGTTGGATTTCCTTGTTTGGATTAACACCCTCCTTGTGCCTTTTACCGATTGTGTTTGCATCTTGGATGCACGGTGCCAAAGCCTAGTGCCATTGAGGAAAGGGTCTGGAGTTGGGTCACGGGTGGTGTCAGCCATCCAATTTGCCAAGGCGGTAAGCAGACAAGAAGACACCTTCTTGGCAGCCCTAAAATATGATGACCCAAGGGAGAAGGAGACCGAGTCACCCTTGGAGGTGCTAAAGGTGCTGAAGACCTTTAGGGATGTGATGCCCGCAAAGCTGCCTAGCAAGCTACCACCTAAGAAGAAGGTGGACCACAAGATCAAGCTGGTGTCCGAGGCCAACCCACTAGCTAGAGCTGCTTACCGAATGTCTCCACTAGAGTTGGAGGAGTTGAGGAAGCAGCTCAAAGAGTTAGTTGATGCTGGCTTCATCAGGCCATTGAAGGCACCCTATGGTGCACTGGTTCTATTCCAGTGCAAGCATGATGGGTCGTTGTGGCTGTGCATAGACTATCGGGCTTTGAACAAGCTAACCATCAAGAACAAGTACCCCATCCCACTCATTGCGGACTTGTTCGATCAACTTGGTAATGCAAGGTGGTTCACCCAGCTAGATTTGAGGTCGGGCTACCATCAAGTCAGGATCGTGGGGGGAGATGAGCCAAAGACAGCATGTGTCACTCGGTATGGTTCATATGAGTTCTTGGTGATGCCTTTCAGACTCACGAATGCCCCAGTAACATTTTGCACCCTTATGAATAAGGTACTTCAATCGTTCCTTGATCGATTTGTTGTGGTTTATTTAGATGACATTGTGATCTACTGCCAGACTTTGAGAGAGCATGTAGACCACTTGAGACAGGTGTTCAAGGTGTTGTGGGCGCACAAGTTGTTTGTCAAAAGGGAGAAGTGCTCATTCACCCAGCAGGAGATCCCATTCCTAGACCACATAGTGGGAGGTGGCAGGATACGCATGGATGAAGGTAAGATACACGCCATCTTGGAGTGGCAACTGCCAGCCAAGGTCACTGAGTTGAGATCATTCCTTGGGCTGGTTAACTACTACAGGCGCTTCATCAAAGGTCACTCAGCAATAGCCACACCGTTGATTGACTTGCTCAAGAAAGAGAGAGCATGGGAGTGGAGCACAGGGTGCCAGGAAGCCTTTAATAGGTTGAAGTGGGCTGTGACCAAGAAGCCAATCTTGGCCTTGCCAGACCATGCCAAGCCGTATGAGGTACATACGAATGCATCAGACTTTGCCATAGGGGGCGTGTTGATGCAGGAGGGACGTCTAGTCACGTCCGAGAGCAAGAAGCTGAACGAGACTGAACGCAAGTACACGGTCCAAGAGAAGGAGATGACTATAGTGGTACACTGCTTGTGTACTTGGTGGCATTACCAGTTGGGGTCGAGGTTCGTGGTGAGGATGGACAATGTGGTGACCAGCTACTTCCAGACGTAGAAGAAGCTGTCCACCAAGCAGGCAAGATGGCAAGATTTTCTTGCAAAATTTGATTTTCAGATGGAGTACAAGCCAAGACGGTCGAACCTAGTGGCAGACGCCCTGAGCAGAAAGGCTAACCTTGCTGCCATTAGCCAACTAGAGGGGTCACTGGTGCCGTGCATCAATGAGGGACTTGCGCATGATCTTACAGCCAAGGCTTCGATGGAGAACGCCCAGCAAGGAAAGACTAGGCGATTTTGGTTGCAGGATGGGTTGCTATACACCAGGGGTAGTAGACTGTTTATGCTGCAGCACGGGAAGCTTGGCAAGGAAGTTTTGCAAGAATGCCATGATTCAAGGTGGGCTGGACACCTCGGAGTGAGCTGCACCCTGGCACTGATTGAAGATCGATACTACTAGCCGCACATGAGGGACGATGTGGAGGCCTATGTGAAGACTTGTCTTGTGTGCCAACAGGACAAGGTGGAGCTCAAGAAACCAGGGGATCTCTTAGAGCCATTGCCAGTGCCAGAGCGACCATGGGAGAGTGTTTCTCTGGACTTTATAGTCGGTCTACCCAAAGCAGAAAGGTTTGGAAGCATCATGGTAGTGGTGGATAGGTTTTCCAAGTATGGAATCTTCATTCCAACAACCAAGGAGTGCCCAGCCGAGGAGGCAGCTCGATTGTTCTTGAAGAACATGGTTAAGTACTGGAGAGGGTCGAGAACCATTGTTAGTGATCGGGATAGGCATTTCACGGGCAGGTTCTGGACTGAGTTATTCAAGCTATTTGGGTCAGATTTGAACTTTTCCACTAGCATGCATTCGCAGACCGATGGGCAGACAGAGTGAGTAAATGGACTATTGGAGATCTACCTCAGGCACTATGTAAGTGCCATACAAAGGGACTGGCCAAAGCTGCTAGATATTGCGCAGTTTTCCTACAACTTGCAAAGGAGCGAGGCAACGAACCAGAGCCCATTTGAGGTTGTGACAGGGCAACAACCACTAACAACCGGTTTGATTGCTGTAGGTTATACAGGGCCAAATCTAGTAGTATACAAGTTTCCCAAGGCGTGGCAGGAGCAAATTGACTTGGCTAGAGTTTGTCTACACAAAGCGGCCAAGAGGTCGAAGAAGTGGGCAGACCAGAATAGGCGGGACGTGCAGTTCCAGGTTGGAGACTTGGTGTTGGTGAAGCTACATCCCATTGTACGCCATAGGGGGCTGCACAAAGGCCTAGTCCAGAGGTATGAGGGACCTTTTCGAATAGTCAAGAGGGTACGCAAGGTTGCCTATAAGCTAGATATGCCACCCAAGCTGAGGGTACACCTTATGTTCCATGTGAGCATGCTCAAGCCGTTCCATGAGGATGAGGGAGATCCAAGACGGGCAGAGTCAAAGCGTGCACCATTAGGAGCAAAGGCCTCATATGAGAAGGAGTTCCACAGCATCATAGCTGACCAAAAGGTGAGACGGAAGAATTATCAGCCAAGACAAGAGTACTTGGTGCGCTGGAAGGGACTTTCAAATAGTGAGGCAAGCTGGGAACCAACAGATGACTTATGGCAGTTCGGGGACCAAATCAGGTAGTACCATGCAGAAGATGCAATGAGGGCATTGTGCAATCAGGTGGGGGAGAATGTCACACCTTGGACGGGCACGCTAGGCACATCAGGTGCACCAGCAGGTGAGCCAGAGGTTAAGGCCCGCAGACCAAGCGTGCTGGCTGATATCTATGCGCAAAGCTTAGCAAACGAGTTCATAATGCCCGCCCAACTTACAGGCCAGCTCGTGAGACCAAGTCCTAGCATACAAGCTACCCGTACCACATCCAGAAAGGCCCAAGGTGCTGGACAGGCAAGAGAAGCTTTTAGAAGCAAGCAGGATCAGTTGGAGTATCCTGGCAGATTTGGTTGACCCTAAAAATCAGGAGTTAGCATCCTAATTGATTGTAATCTGTATAATCCCATGATTTTAGCCTTTATTCTAAGGATATGCCATTAAGTTGTAGCTGGAGCCTCAACTATAAATAGAGGGCTGCTCCACCCTCATTTGTACACCATCAAACACTTCTGTTTCAGTGAATACAAGAGCATTTCTAGAATTCTATCTTCTTATCCTGTTTCTCTTTAACTTGCGTAATCAGCCCTTCCCATTGTTCTAGTGCCCGTACGCTTGTGTTTTAGGCTAACTTAGGCATAAAGGAAGAGATTCCAAGCCTAAGGCCGCACGATTTCTGAGTCTAAGGTCAGAGCCCGTGACACCTGCACGCTCGTTTCGTGGGTTAGCTTAGGCATACGGAGTTCATTCCATGTCTAAGCCTCAGCTGAATCGAGGGTTATGGTAGCAGAACTGGTAGCAGGATCGACAGCACACAAAGGGGGATCGGGCTGATCTCGGCTTGCGCATTATGCCTCTCCGGTCGGTTGAGCACCCGCACACTCGTTTCGTGGGTTGACTTAGGCATACAGAGTTCATCCCATGTCTAAGCATATGGAGTTCATTCCCAATCTAAGATCAGATCGGATTGAGGGTTGCGGCAGTAGGATAAACAGCACGTAGGGGGAACCGGGCCGATCCCTGGCTTGTGCATTCTGCCTCTCTGATTGGCTGAGCGCCCGCACGCCTATTCCATGGGTTGGCTTAGGCATAGGGAGTTCATTCCATGTCTAAGCCCCAGTCAGACCGAGGGTTGTGGCAGCGGAACCGGCAGTACGTAGAGGGGGACCAGGCCGATCCCCGACTTAAGCATTATGCCTCTTTGACCGATTCAGTGCCCCGTACGCTCGTTTCATGGGTTGACTTATGCATAGGAAGTTCATTCCCAGTCTAAGATCGGATCGGATCGAGGTTTACGGCAGCAAGATCGACAGCACGCACGAGGGATCGGGCCGATCCTCAGCTTACGTATTCTACCTCTCCAGCTGGCTGAGCGCCCACACGTTCATTTCATGGGTTGGCTTAGGCATACGGAGTTCATTCCATGTCTAAGCCCAGTCAGACCGAAGGTTGTGGCAGCAAGACCGGCAGCGAGATCGGCAGCACGTACAGGGGGACCGGGCTGATCTCAGGCTTGTGCATCATGCCTCTTCGACCGACCTCTACGGCCGGCTGAGCACCTACGCGCTCATTTCGTTGGTTGACTTAGGCATACAGAGTTCATCCCCAGTCTAAGCATACAGAGTTCATCCCCAGTCTAAGCATACAGAGTTCATTCCCAGTCTAAGATCAGACCGGACTGAGGGTTGCGGCAGCAGGATCGACAGCACATAGGAAGAACCGGGTTGATCCCTGTCTTGTGCATTCTGCCTATCCGGCCAGCTGAGCGCCCACACGCCCGTTTCGTGGGTTGGCTTAGGGATAGGGAGTTCATTCCATGTCTAAGCCCCAGTCGGATCGAGGGTTGTGGGCAGCGGGACCGGTAGCACACAGAAGGGGACTGGGTCGATCCTCGACTTGCGCATTATGCCTCTCCGATCGGCTCCGCGCCCCGAACGCTCATTTCGTGGGTTAACTTAGGCATATGGAGTTCATTCCCAGTCTAAGATCAGAACAGACTGAGGGTTGCTGCAGCAAGATCGACAGCATGCAAGGGGGACTGGGCCAATCCCCGGCTTGTGCATTCTACCTCTCCGACCGACTGAGCGGCCGTACGTTCATTTCATGGGTTGGCTGAGGCATACGGAGTTCATTCCATGTCTAAGCATACGGAGTTCATTCCCAGTCTAAGATCAGACTGGACCGAGGGTTGCGACAACAGGACTAGTAGTAGGATCGACCACACGCAGGGGGGATCAGGTCGATCCCCGACTTGTGCATCTGCCTCTCCAGCCGACTGAGCACCCATATGCTCATTTCATGGGTTGACTTAGGCATACGAAGTTCATCCCCAGTCTAAGCAAACAGAGTTCATTCTCAGTCTAAGATCAGATCGGATTGAGGGTTGTGGCAGCAGGATCAGCAGCACACAGGGGGACCAGGCTGCTCCCCGACTTACGCATTCTACCTCTCCGACCGGCTGAGCGTTCACACGCCCATTTCGTGGGTTGGCTTAGGCATAGGGAGTTTATTCCATGTCTAAGCCCCAGTCAGACCGAGGGTTGTGGTAGCGGGACCGGCAGCAAGTAGAGGGGGACCGAGCCGATCCCCGGCTTGTGCATTCTGCCACTCCGACCGGCTAAGTGCCTGCACGCTCGTTTCGTGGGTTGGCTTAGGCATAAGGAGTTCATTCCATGTCTAAGCATATGGAGTTCATTCTAGTCTAAGAGTTTGAACCGCGATGCACATGCTGGGCTCAGGCATGTGCTGGTGCCATATTTTTTTCGCCCAGGGCACCATCGCCGGGGAGCCTAACCGACGGCATTGGGGGTTTCAGCGATGGGGGGCCAGGGGGTGCACGCACATGATGTGCGATGGGTGCTGGTACTTAGCCCTTATATTGGTCCCCTATCCCTCATCAAACCTCGAGAACTCACACCCCCTTAAAGACCATTTGAGATTTTATAGGTTTGCTGCCAGTAGCCATGAAAGTGTCTGAAATAGGGACACTTTTTTGAAACAGTCACAAAATCTTCTCCTTTTCAAATTTTTAGCTAAATATTTTTATGCATGCCAATAAAAATACAAGGATCATCTCTACCAAATTTAGGGACAAAACTCTCTCTAAAAAAATTTTAAAAAATCCCGAACTGTAGAAAGTTTCAAAAATCTTAAAAAATAGAAAACGGGTCGTCTTGCCACGAAACTTCACATGAAGGCTTAGGGGACCGTTGTATGAATTTACAAGCCATAAAAATGGCATTGGCATGGCAGAAATATGAAGATGTGCATGAACCCACCTACCACCCGCTCGATCCCCGACTTGCGATCCTGCCTCTCTGGTCGGCTGAGCGCCTACACACCCATTTCATGGGTTGGCTTAGGCATAGGGAGTTCATTCCATGTCAAAGCCCCAGCCGGACCGAGGGTTGTGGCAGCAGGACCGACAGCATGCAGAGGTGGACCGAGCCGATCCCCGACTTGCACATTATGCCTTTCCGGCCAGCTTAGTGCCCGCACGCTCGTTTCATGGGTTGACTTAGGCATACGAAGTTCATTCCTAGTCTAAGATCGGACCGAACTGAGGGTTGCGATAGCAGGATCGATAGCACGTAGGTGGGGACCGGGCTGATCCCTAGCTTGTGCATTTTGCCTCTTCGACCAACTGAGCACCCACACGCACGCTCGTTTCATGGGTTGGCTTAGGCATATGGAGTTCATTCCATGTCTAAGCATACGGAGTTCATTCCCAGTCTAAGATCAGACCAAACCGAGGGCTGCGATAGCAGGACCAGCAGTAGAATCGACAGCACATAGGGGGGCACTGGGTTGATCCCTGGCTTACGCATTCTGCCCCTCCGACTGGCTGAGCGCCCTCACGATCATTTCGTGGGTTGGCTTAGGCATACGGAGTTCATTCCAAGTCTAAGCCCCAGCTGGATCGAGGGTTGTGGCAACAGGATTGGTAGCGGGATCGGCAACACGCAGAGGGGGATCGAGCTGATCCCCGACTTGCGCATTATGCCCTTCGGCCAACATTTTCGACCGGCTACGCGCCCGCGCGCTCATTTCATGGGTTGACTTAGGCATACGGAGTTAATCCCCAGTCTAAGCATACGGAGTTCATTCCCAGTGTAGGATCAGATCGAGTGTTACGGCAATAGGATCGACAGCAACTAGGGGGGACCGAACCGATCCTTGACTTGTGCATTCTGCCTCTCCTGCTGGCTGACCACCCGCCCACCCGTTTCATGGGTTGGCTTAGGCATAGGGAGTTCCTTCCATGTCTAAGCCCCAGCCAAACCGAGGGTTATGGTAGTTGGACCAGCAGCACGTAGAGGGGGACCGGGTCGATCCCCGGCTTGCACATTATACTTCTTCGGTTGGCTCAGCACCCGCACGCTCGTTTCATGGGTTGACTTATGCATACAGATTTCATTCCCAGTCTATGATCAGACCAGACCGAGGGTTGTCGCAGCAGGATCGATAGCACGTAGGGGGGACCGGGCCGATCCTCGGCTTGCGTATTCTACCTCTCCGATCGACTGAATGCTCGCACGCTCATTTTTTGGGTTGGCTTAGGCATACGGAGTTCATTCCACGTCTAAGCCCCAGCCAGACCGAGGGTTGTGGTAGCAGGACCGATAGCGCGATCGGTAGCATATAGAAGGGGACCGGGCTGATCTCAGCTTGCACATTATGCCTTTTCGATCGGCCTCTCCGGCCGGCTGAGCGCCCGCACGCTCATTTCATGGGTTGACTTAGGCATACGAAGTTCATCCCCAGTCTAAGCATATGGAGTTCATTCCCAGTCTAAGATCGGATCGGACCGAGGGTTGCGACAACAGGATCGACAGCACGTAGGGGGGACCAGGCCGATTCCCGACTTACGCATTCTGCCTCTCCGATCGGCTGAGCACCTGCACACCCGTTTCGTGGGTTGGCTTAGGCATAGGGAGTTCATTCCATGTCTAAGCCCGAGTCGGATTGAAGGTTGTGGCAGCGGGACCGGCAGCACACAGAAGGGGACCGCGCCGATCCTCGGCTTGCGCATTATGCCTCTTCGGGGGCACCCACACGCTTGTTTCGTGGGTTGACTTATGCATACCGAGTTCATTCTCAGTCTAAGATCGGATCGGACCGAGGGTTGCAGCAGCAGATGGACAGCACGCACAGGGGATCGGGCCGATCCCCGACTTGCACATTCTGCCTCTCCGGTCGGCTGAGCGCCCGCACGCTCATTTCGTAGGTTGGCTTAGGCATACAAAGTTCATTCCATGTGTAAGCATACGGAGTTCATTCCCACTGTAAGATTTTGAGCCACGGTGCACATGCTAGGCCCGGGCATGTGCTGGTGACACATTTTTTTTGCCCGAGGCACCATCGTCGGAGCATCACCGGAGAGCCTAAACGGCAGCATTGGGGAGGGCCGGGGGGTGTGCGCACATGATGTGAGATGGGTGCTGGTACTTGGCCCTTATATTGGCTCCCTATCCCTCATCAAACCTCAAGAACTCACACCCCCTGAAAGAGAATTTGAGATTTTATAGGTTTGCTCCCAGTAGCCATTAAAATGTCTGAAATGGGGACACTTTTTTCAAACGGTCACAAAATCTTCTCCACTTCGAGTTTTTAGCTGAATTTTTTTGTGCATGCCAGCAAAAGTACAAGGATCACCTCTAAAAATTTGGGGACAAAACTCTTTCTAAAAAAATTTTAAAAAATCTCGAACCATAAAAGGTTTCAAAAATCGTGAGAAATAGAAAACGGGTCGTCTTGCCACGAAACCTCACATGAAGGCTTAGGGGACCATTGTATGCATTTACAAGCCATAAAAATGGCATTGGCACGGTAGAAATATGAAGATATGCTTGAACCCACGTACCACCCGTTCGATCCCCGACTTGCGCATCCTGCCTCTTTGGTCGGCTGAGTGCTCGCACGCTCATTTCGTGGGTTGACTTAGGCATACGGAGTTCATCCCCAGTCTAAGCATATGGAGTTCATTCCCAGTCTAAGATCGGACCGGATCGAGGGTTGCAGAAATAGGATCGGTAGCACGTAGGGTGGATCAGGTCGATCCCCAGCTTGCGCATTCTGCCTCTCCGACCGGCTGAGCGCTCACATGCCTGTTTCGTGGGTTGGCTTAGACATAGGTAGTTCATTCCATGTGTAAGCCCCAACCAGACCAAGGATTGTGGCAGCGGGACTGACAGCACACAAAGGGGGACCGGGCCGATCCTCGGCTTACGCATTATGCCTATCCGGTCGGCTCAGCACCCGTACGCTCGTTTCGTGGGTTAACTTAGGCATACGGAGTTCATTCCCAGTCTAAGATCAGACCAGACTGAGGGTTGCGGTAGCAGGATCGACAGCACGCAGGGGGGATCAGGTCGATCCTCGGCTTGCGCATTCTGCCTCTCGACCGACTGAGCGCCCGCACGCTCATTTCGTGGGTTGGCTTAGGCATACGGAGTTCATTCCATGTCTAAGCATACGGAGTTCATTCCCAGTCTAAGATCGGACCGGACGAAGCGTAGTGGCAGCAGGATCAACAGTAGGATCGCAGCACGCAGGGGGTACCAGGCCGATCCTCGACTTACGGATTCTGCCTATCCAGTTGGCTGAGCGCCTGCACACTCGTTTCGTGGGTTGGCTTAGGCATACAGAGTTCATTCCAGGTCTAAGCCCCAGCGGACCGAGGGTTGTGGCAGCAAGACCGACAGCGGGATGGACAGCACGCAGAGGGGGATCGGGCTGATCCCCGGCTTGCACATTATGCCTCTCCGACTGGCCTCTCCGGTCGGCTGAGCGCCCGTACGCTCATTTCATGGGTTGACTTAGACATACGGAGTTCATCCCCAGTCTAAGCATACGGAGTTCATTCCCAGTCTAAGATCGGATCAGACCGAGGGTTGTGGCAGTAGGATCGACAGCACGCAGGGGGAACCAGATCAATCCTCGGCTTGTGCATTCTGCCTTTCTGGCCGACTGAGCGCCCGCACGCCCTTTTCGTGGGTTCACTTCATAGGGAGTTCATTCCATGTCTAAGCTCCAGCCAGATCGAGGGTTGTGGTAGCAGGACTGGCAGCACGCAGGGGGACTGGGCCGATCCCCAGCTTGCGCATTACGCCTCTTCGGTCTGCTCAGCGCCTGCACGCTCGTTTCGTTGGTTCACTTATGCATACGGAGTTCATTCCCAGTCTAA
>NW_019167826.1:27443201-27582735 GCF_002303985.1 Durio zibethinus | reverse complement strand
CGACTCGTTTTCTATTTATCACGATTTTGGAAACCTTTACGGTTCAAGGATTCTTTTAAAATTTTTTGGGAACGATTTTTTATCTCCAAATTGTAGAGGTGAATCCCTTGTATGTTTTTTTTTGCATGTACAAAAAAATTCAGCTAAAAATCGAAGTGGAGAAGATTTTTGCTGACCGTTATCGAAAAAGTGTCCCCATTTCAGACACTTTAATGGTTGCTGGCAGCAAACCTATAAAATCTCAAATGCTTTTTAAGGGGGTGTGAGTTCTCGAGGTTTGATGAAGGATAGGGGCCAATATAAGGGCCAAGTACCAGCACCCATCGCACATCATGTGCGCACACCCCCCGGCCCCACCAATCGTTGGAACCCCCAATTCCGTCGGTTAGGCTCTCCGGTGATGCTCCGACAATGGTACCCTGAGCGAAAAAAATGCAGCACCAGCACATGCCTTAGCCCAGAATGTGCACCATGGCTCAAAATATTAGACATGGAATGAACTTCGTATGCCTAAGCCAACCCACGAAACGAGCGTGTGAGTGCTCAGCCGGTCGGAGAGGTAGAATACGTAAGCCAGGGATTGGCCCGATCCCCCCTGCGTGCTGTCGATCCTGCTGCCACAACCCTCGGTCCAATCCGATCTTAGACTGGGAATGAACTCCATAAGCATAAGTCAACCAACGAAATGAGCGTGCGGGTGCTGAGCCAACCGAAGAGGTATAATGCATAAGCAGGGGATCGACCCGGTCCCTTCTGCGTGCTACCGGTCTCGCTGCCACAACCCTCGGTCCAGCTGGGGCTTAGACATGGAATGAACTCCCTATCCCTAAGCCAACCCATGAAACAGGTGTGCGGGCGCTCAGCCGGCCAGAGAGGCAGAATGTGCAAGCTAGGGATCGGCCCGGTCCCTCCTACGTGCTGTCGATCCTGATGTCTCAACCCTTAGTCCGGTTCGATCTTAGATTGGGAATGAACTCCGTATGCTTAGACTGGGGATGAACTTCGTATGCATAAGTCAACCCACGAAATGAGGGTACGGGCGCTGAACCGGTTGAAGAGGCATAATGCGTAAGCCGAGGATCAGCCCGATCCCCCTCTGTGTACTGTCGGTCCCACAACCCTCGGTCCGATTGGGGCTTAGACATTGAATGAACTCCCTATGCCTAAGCCAACCCACGAAACGGGAGTGCGGGCACTCAGCCAGTCGGAGAGGCAGAATGTGCAAGCCAAGGATCGGCCCGGTCCCCTTTACATGCTACCGATCCTGCTGTCGTAACCCTCGATCCGGTCTGATCTTAGACTGGGAATGAACTCCGTATGCTTAGACTGGGGATGAACTCCGTATGCCTAAGTCCACCCACGAAATTTACGTGCGGGCTCTTAGTCGGCCGGAGAGGCATAATGCGCAAGCCAGGGATCTGCCCGATCCCCTTCTGGTGCTGTCGATTCCGCTACCAGTCCTGCTGCCACAACCCTTGGTCCGGCTAGGGCTTAGACATGGAATGAACTCCGTATGCCTAAGCCAACCCACGAAACGAGCATACGGACGCTCAGCTAGGCGAAGAGGCAGAATTCATAAGCCAGGGATCGGCCCGAGTCCCCCCGTGCGTGCTATCGATCCTGCTGCTGGTCCTGCTGTTGCAACCCTTGGTCCAGTCCGATCTTAGACTGGGAATGAACTCTGTATCCTTAGACATGGAATGAACTCTGTATGCCTAAGCCAACCCACAAAACAAGCGTGCAGGGCGTTCAGCTAGCCGGAGAGACAGAATGCGTAAGCCAAGGATCGGCCCGATCCCTCCTACGTGCTATCGATCCTACCTGTCGCAACCCTCAGTCTGGTCGACCTTAGACTGGAAATGAACTCCGTATGCCTAAGTCAACCCATGAAACGAGAGTGCGGGCGCTGAGCCCATCGGAGAGGCATAATGCGTCAAGCCGGGGATCGGCCTGGTCCCCGTCTGCGTGCTGCCGGTCCCGCTGCCACAACCCTCGGTCCGACTGGGGCTTAGACATGGAATGAACTCCCTATGCCTAAGCCAACCCACAAAACAGGCGTGCTGGTGCTCAGCCGACCGGAGAGGCAGAATGCGCAAGCCGGGGATCGGTCCGGTCCCCCCTGCGTGCTGCCGATCCTGCTCTCGCAACCCTCGATCAAGTCTGATCTTAGACTGGGAATGAACTTCGTATGCTTAGACTGGGGATGAACTCCGTATGCCTAAGTCAACCCACGAAACGAGCGTGCGAACGCTCAGTCGACCAGAGAGGCAAGATGCGCAAGTCGGGGATCGAACGGGTGGTAGGTGGGTTCAAGCACATCTTCATATTTCTGCCATGCCAATGCCATTTTTATGGCTTGTAAATTCATACAATGGTCCCCTAAGCCTTCATGTGAAGTTTCGTGGCAAGACGACTCGTTTTCTATTTTTCACGATTTTTGAAACCTTTTACGGTTCAGGATTTTTTAAAATTTTTTGGAAAGATTTTTGTCCCCAAATTTGGTAGAGGTGATCCCTGTATTTTTTTTCACATGTGCAAAAAAATTCAGCTAAAAACTCGAAGTGGAGAAGATTTTGTGACCGTTTGAAAAAAGTGTCCCCATTTTAGACACTTTAATAGTTGCTGGCAGCAAACCTATAAAATCTCAAATGCTTTTTAAGGGGGTGTGAGTTCTCGAGGTTTGATGAAGGATAGGGGGCCAATATAAGGGCCAAGTACCAGCACCCATCGCACATCATGGGCACAAACCCCCCGGCCCCCCAATCGGCGGAACCCCCAATGCCACCGGTTAGGCTCTCTGGTGATGCTCCGACGATGGTGCCCCGGGCGAAAAAAATGTGGCACTAGCACATGCCCGAGCCCAGCATGGGCACCATGGCTCAAAATCTTAGACTGGGAATGAACTCCATATGCTTAGACAAGGAATGAACTCCGTATGCCTAAGCCAACCCACGAAACGAGCGTGAAGGCGCTCAACCGACCGGAGAAGCAGAATGCGCAAGCTGGGGATCGGCTTGGTCCCCCCTGCATGCTGTCGATCCTGCTGCCGTAACCCTTGGTCTGGTCCAATTTTAGACTGGGAATGAACTCCGTATGCCTAAGTCAATCCAAAAACGAGCGTGCGGGCGCTGAGCTGACCGGAGAGGCATAATGCGCAAGCCGGGGATCGGCTCGGTCCCCCTCTGCGTGCTGTCGGTCCCGCTGCCGCAACCCTCGGTCCAGCTGGGACTTAGACATGGAATGAACTCCCTATGCCTAAGCCAACCCATGAAACAGGAGTGCGGGCGCTCAGCCGGTCGGAGAGGCAGAATGCGCAGGCCGAGGATCGGCCCGGTCCCCCCTGCGTGCTGCCGATCCTGCTGTCTCAACCCTCGATCCAGTCTGATCTTAGACTAGGAATGAACTCCGTATGCTTAGACTGGGAATGAACTCCGTATGCCTAAGTCAATCCACGAATTTGGTAGAGGTGATCCTTGTATTTTTGTTGGTATGCACAAAAAAATTCAGCTAAAAACTCGAAGTGGAGAAGATTTTGTGACCGTTTGAAAAAAGTGTCCCCATTACAGACACTTTAATGGCTACTGGCAGCAAACCTATAAAATCTCAAATGCTCTTTAAGGGGGTATGAGTTCTCGAGGTTTGATGAGGGATAGGGGGCCAATATAAGGGCCAAGTACTAGCACCCATCGCACATCATGTGCGCACACCCCCCGGCCCCCCAATCGCCGGAACCCCCAATGCCGCCGGTTAGGCTCTCCGGTGATGCTCCAGCGATGGTGCCCCGGGCGAAAAAAAATACGGTACCAGCACATGCCCGAGCCTAGCATGTGCACCGTGGCTCAAAATATTAGACTGGGAATGAACTCCATATGCTTAGACATGGAATAAACTCTGTATGCCTAAGCCAACCCACGAAACGAGCGTGCGGGTGCTCAGTTGACCGGAGAGGCAGAATGCGCAAGTCGGGGATCGACCCGATCCCCCCCTGCGTGCTGTCGATCTTGCTATCGTAACCCTTGGTCTAGTTTGATCTTAGACTAGGAATGAACTCCGTATGCATAAGTCAACCCACGAAACGAGCGTGCGGGCACTGAGCCGACCGAAGAGGCATAATACGCAAGCCGATGATCGCCCTGGTCCCCCTCTGTGTGCTGCCAGTGCTGCTGCCACAACCCTTGATCCGACTAGGGCTTAGACATGGAATGAACTCCCTATGCCTAAGCCAACCCATGAAATGGACGTGCTGGCGCTCAGTCGGTCGGAGAGGCAGAATGCGTAAGCCGAGGATCACCTCGATCCCCCCTGCGTGTTGCCAATCCTGCTACCGCAACCCCTGGTCCAATCTGATCTTAGACTGAGAATGAACTCTGTGTGCTTAGACTGGGGATGAACTCCATATGCCTAAGTCAACCCACAAAACGAGCGTGTGGGCGCTCAGTCGGCCGGAGAGGCCGGCCAAAGAGGCATAATGCGCAAGTCAGAGATCAGCCCGGTCCCCCTCTGCATGCTGTCGATCCCACTGCTGGTCCTGCTACCACAACCCTCGGTCCAGTTGGGGCTAAGACATGGAATGAACTCCGTATGCCTAAGCCAACCCACGAAACGAGCGTTCGGGTGCTCAGTCGGCCAGAGAGGCAAAATGCGCAAGCCGGGGATCGGCCCGATCCTCCCTACGTGCTACTGATCCTACTCTGGTCCTGCTGTTGCAACCTTCGATCCGGTTCGATCTTAGACTGGGAATGAACTTCATATGCTTAGACATGGAATGAACTCCGTATGCCTAAGCCAACCCATGAAACGAGCGAACGGGCGCTCAGCCGGTCGGAGAGGCAGAATGCGTATGCTGGGGATCGGTCTGATCCCCCTCTGCACGCTGTCGGTCCCACTGCCATAACCCTCGGTCTGGCTGGGGCTTAGAAATGGAATGAACTCCCTATGCCTAAGCCAACCCATGAAACAGGCGTGCGGGCACTCAGCCGGTCGGAGAGGCAGAATGCGTAAGCCGGGGATCGACCCGATCCCACCTGCATGCTGTCGATCCTACTGTTGCAACCCTCAGTTCAGTCTAATCTTAGACTGGGAATGAACTTCATATGCTTAGACTGGGGGATGAACTCAATATGCCTAAGTCAACCCACGAAACGAGCGTACGGGCGCTCAGCCGACCAGAGAGGTAGGATGCGCAAGCCGGGGATCAAATAGGTGGTAGGTGGGTTCAAGCACATCTTCATATTTTTGCCATGCCAATGCCATTTTTATGGCTTGTAAATTCATACAATGGTCCCCTAAGCCTTCATGTGAAGTTTCGTGGCAAGACGACCCGTTTTCTATTTTTTAAGATTTTCGAAACTTTTTGCGGTTCGGGATTTTTTAAAATTTTTTAGAAAGAGTTTATCCCCAAATTTGGTAGAGGTGATCCTTGTATTTTTGTTGGCATGCACAAAAAAATTCAGCTATAAACTCGAAGTGGGGAAGATTTTGTGACCATTTGAAAAAAGTGTCCCCATTTCAGACACTTTAATGGCTACTGGCAGCAAACCTATAAAATCTCAAATGCTCTTTAAGGGGGTGTGAGTTCTCAAGGTTTGATGAGGGATAGGGGGCCAATATAAGGGCCAAGTACCAGCACCCATCGCACATCATGTGCGCACACCCCCCGGCCCCCCAATCGTCGGAACCTCCAATACCGCCGGTTAGGCTCTCCGGCGATGGTGCCCTGGGCAAAAAAAATGTGGCACCAGCACATGCCTGAGCCCAGCATGTGCACCGTGGCTCAAAATCTTAGACTGGGAATGAACTCCGTATGCTTAGACATGGATTGAACTCCGTATGCCTAAGCCAACCCACAAAACGAGCGTGCAGGTGTTCAGTCGGCCGGAGAGGCAGAATGCGTAAGTTGAGGATCGGCCCAGTCCCCCCTACCTGCTATCAATCCTGCTGCCACAACCCTCGGTCTGATCCGAACTTAGACTAGGAATGAACACCGTATGCATAAGTCAACCCATGAAATGAGCGTGCGGGTGCTGAGCCAGTCGAAGAGGCATAAAGCGCAAGCCGACGATCGGCCCAGTCCCCCTCTTCGTGCTGTCGATCCCGCTGCCGGTCCTGCTACCACAACCTTCGGTCCGGCTGGGGCTTAGACATGGTATGAACTCCATATGCCTAAGTCAACCCACGAAATGAGAGTGCGGGCGCTCAGTCGGCCGGAGAGGTAGAATGCGCAAGCCGGGGATCGGCCTAGTCCCCCTGCGTGCTATCGATACTGCTGCTGGTACTGCTGTCGCAACCCTCTATCCAGTCCGATCTTAGACTGGGAATGAACTCGTATGCTTAGACATTGAATGAACTCCGTATGCCTAAGCCAACCCACAAAATGAGCGTACGAGCGCTCAACCGACGGAGAGGCAGAATGCGCAAGACGGGGATCGGGCCGGTCCCCCCTGCGTGCTGTCGATCCTGCTACCGCAACCCTCGGTCCGATCCAATCTTAGACTGGGAATGAACTCCGTATGCCTAAGTCAACCCACAAAAGGAGCGTGTGGGCACTGAGCCGACCGGAGAGGCATAATGCGCAAGCTGGGGATCGACCCGATCCCCCTCTGCATGCTGTCAGTCTCGCTGCCACAACCCTCGGTCCAACTGGGGCTTAGACATGGAATGAACTCCCTATGCCTAAGCCAACCAACGAAATGGGCGTGCGGGCGCTCAGCCGACCGGAGAGGTAGAATGCGCAAGCCGGGAATCAGCCCCGATCCCCCCTGCGTGCTGCCTATTTTACTGCTGCAACCCTCGGTCTAGTTTGATCTTAGACTGGGAATGAACTCCGTATGCTTAGACTAGGGATGAACTCCGGATGACTATGTAAACCCACGAAACGAGCGTGCGGGCACTCAGCGACCAGAGGGGATCGAACGAGTGGTAGGCGGGTTCAAGCACATCTTCATATTTTTGCCAAGAGGTGATCCTTGTATTTTTTTTGGCTTGCACAAAAAAATTCAGCTAAAAACTCGATGTGGAGAAGATTTTGTGACCGTTTGAAAAAAGTGTCCCCATTTCAGACACTTTAATGGCTTCTGGCAGCAAACCTTTAAAATCTCAAATGTTTTTTAAGGGGGTGTGAGTTCTCAAGGTTTGATGAGGGATAGAGGGCCAATAAAAGGGCCAAGTACCAGCACCCATCACACATCATGTGCGCACACCCCCCGGCCCCCCAATCACAGAAACCCCCAATGCGGTCGATTAGGCTCTCCGACGATGCTCCGACGATGGTGCCCCGAGCGAAAAAAATGCGGCACCAGCACATGCTCGGGCCCAGCATGTGCACCGTGGCTCAAAATCTTAGACTGGGAATGAACTCCGTATGCTTAGACATGGAATGAACTCCGTATGCCTAATCCAACCCACAAAACGAGCGTGCGGGTGCTCACCGGTCGAAGAGGCCCGATCCCTCCTGCGTGCTGTCGATCCTGCTACCGCAACCCTCAGTCTAGCCTGATCTTAGACTAGGAATGAGCTCCGTATGCATAAGTAAACCCACGAAATGAGCGTGCAAGCACTGAGCCGGCCGAAGAGGCATAATGCACAAGCGGGGATCGGCCCAGTCCCCCTCTGCGTGCTGCCGGTCCCGCTGCCACAACCCTCGGTCCGACTGGGGCATAAACATGGAATGAACTCCCTATGCCTAAGCCAACCCATGAAATGGGCATGCGGGCGCTTAGCCGCTGAAAAGGTAGAATGCGCAAGCCAGGGATCGGCCCGGTCCCCCTACGTGCTGTCGATCTTGCTGCCGCAACCCTCGATCCGATCCGATCTAAGACTTGGAATGAACTCCGTATGCTTAGACTGGGGATGAACTTCGTATGCTTAGACTGGGGATGAACTCCGTATGCCTAGACTAGGAATGAACTCTGTATGCTTAGCCATGGAATGAACTCCGTATGCCTAAGCCAACCCACGAAACGAGCATGCGGGCGCTCAATCGACCGGAGAGGCACAATGCGCAAGTCGGGGATCGACCCGGTCCCCCTGCGTGCTGTCGATCCTACTGCTGCAACCCTCGGTCGATCTGATGTTAGACTGGGAATGAACTCTGTACGCATAAGTCAACCCATGAAACGAGCATGCGGGTGCTGAGCTGGCCGAAGAGGCATAATGCGCAAGTCAGGGACCAGCCGGGTCCCCCTATGCGTGCTGCCGGTCCCGCTGCCACAACCCTCGGTCCGGCTGGGGCTTACACATGGAATGAACTCCCTATGCCTAAGCCAACCCACGAAACGGGCGTGCAGGCGCTCAGCCGGTCGGAGAGGCAGAATGCGCAAGCTGGGGATCGGTCCGATCCCCACTGCGTGCTGTTGATCCTACAGCCGCAACCCTCAGTCCAGTCCGATCTTAGACTGGGAATGAACTTCGTATGCTTAGACTGGGGATGAACTCCGTATGCCTAAGTCAACCCACGAAACGAGCGTGCAAGCGCTCAGCCAACCAGAGAGGCAAGATGCGCAAGCCGGGGATCGAACGGGTGGTAGGTGGGTTCAAGCACATCTTCATATTTCTGCTATGCCAATGCCATTTTTATGGCTTGTAAATTCATACAATGGTCCCCTAAGCCTTCATGTCAAGTTTTGTGGCAAGAAGACCCGTTTTCTATTTTTCACGATTTTTGAAACTTTTAGCGGTTCGAGATTTTTTAAAATTTTTTTAGAAAGAGTTTTGTCCCCAAATTTGGTAGAGGTGATCCTTGTATTTTTTTTGGGATGCATAAAAAAATTCAGCTAAAAAATCGAAGTGGAGAAGATTTTGTGACCGTTTGAAAAAAGTGTCCCCATTTTAGACACTTTAACGGCTACTGGCAGCAAACCTATAAAATCTCAAATGCTCTTTAAGGGGGTGTGAGTTCTGGAGGTTTGAAGAGGGATAGGGGGCCAATAATAGCCAAGTACCAGCACCCATCACACATCATGTGCGCACACCCCCCTGGCCCCCCAAATCGTCGGAACCCCCAATGCCATCGGTTAGGCTCTCCGACGATGCTCATGCGATGGTGCCCTGGGCGAAAAAAATGTGGCACAGCACATGCCCGAGCCTAGCATGTGCATCGTGGCCCAAAATCTTAGACTGGGAATGAACTCTGTATGCTTAGACATGGAATGAACTCCGTATGCCTAAGATAACCTACGAAACAAGCGTCCGGGAGCTCAACCGGCCAGAGAGGCAAAATGCCAAGCCAGGGATCGGCCCGGTCCCCCCTACGTGCTGTCGATCCTGCTACTGGAACCCTCAGTTCGATCTAATCTTAGATTGGGAATGAACTCCATATGCATAAGTCAACCCACGAAACGAAGCGTGCGAGCGCTGAGCCGGCCGAAGAGGCATAATGCGCGAGCCGGGGATCGGCCTGGTCCCCCTGTGCATGCTGTCGGTCCCGCTACCACAACCCTCGGTCTGGCTGGGGCTTAGGCATGGAATGAACTCCCTATGCCTAAGCCAACCCATGAAATGGGCGTGCGGGCACTCAACCGGCCGAAGAGGCAGAATGCGAAAGCCGGGGATCAGCCCGATCCCCCCGGCGTGCTGTCGATCCCACTGCCACAACCCTCGGTCCGGCTGTGGCTTAGACATGGAATGAACTCCCTATGACTAAGCCAACCCATGAAATGAGCGTGCGGGCACTGAGCCGGCTGGAGAGACATAATGTGCAAGCCGGGGATCGACTCGATCCCCCTCTGTGTGCTACCGGTCCCGCTGCCACAACCCTCGGTCTGGCTGGGGCTTAGACATGGAATGAACTCCCTATGCCTAAGCCAACCCACGAAATGAGCGTGTGGGCACTAAGCCGGTCAGAGAGGTAGAATGAGCAAGCCAGGGATCGACTCGGTCCCCCCTGCGTGCTGTTGAACTTGCTACCGCAACCCTCGGTCCGATCCGATCTTAGACTGGAAATGAACTCCATATGCTTACACTGGGGATGAACTCCGTATGCTTACAATGGGGATGAACTCCGTATGCGTAGACTGGGAATGAACTCCGTATGCCTAGACTGGGAAGGAACTCTGTATGCTTAGCCATGGAATGAACTCCGTATGCCTAAGCCAACCCACGAAACGAGCATGTGGGTGCTCAAGTCGGTCGGAGAGGCAGAATGCGTGAGCCGGGGATCGGCCCGGTCCCCCCTGCGTGCTGCCGATCCTGCTGCCACAACCCTCGGTCCGATCTGATGTTAGACTGGGAATGAACTCTGTATGCATAAGTCAACCCACGAAACGAGCATGCGAGTGCTGAGCCGGTCGAAGAGGCATAATGCGCAAGTCAGGGACCAGCTCGGTCCCCCTCTACGTGCTGCCGACCCCACTGCCACAACCCTCGATCCGGCTGGGGCTTACACATGGATTGAACTCCCTATGCCTAAGCCAACCCACGAAACGGGCGTGCAGGCGCTCAGCCGGTCGGAGAGGTAGAATGCGTAAGTTGGGGATTGGCCCTGTCCCCTCTGCGTGCTGTCGATCCTACAACCACAACCCTCGGTCCAGTCCGATCTTAGACTGGGAATTAACTTTGTATGCTTAGACTGGAGATGAACTCCGTATGCCTAAGTTAACCCACGAAATGAACGTGCGGGCGCTCAGCCAACCAGAGAGGCAGGATGCACAAGCCGGGGGATCGAACGGGTGGTAGGTGGGTTCAAGCACATCTTCATATTTCTGCTGTGCCAATGCCATTTTTATGGCTTGTAAATTCATACAATGGTCCCCTAAGCCTTCATGTGAAGTTTCGTGGCAAGAAGACCGATTTTCTATTTTTCATGATTTTTGAAACTTTTAGCGGTTCCAGATTTTTTAAAATTTTTTTCGAAAGAGTTTTGTCCCCAAATTTGGTAGAGGTGATCCTTGTATTTTTGTTGGCATGCAAAAAAAAAATTCAGCTAAAAACTCAAAGTGGAGAAGATTTTGTGACCATTTGAAAAAGTGTCCCCATTTTAGACACTTTAATGGCTACTGGCAGCAAACCTATAAAATCTCAAATGCTCTTTAAGGGGGTGTGAGTTCTCAAGGTTTGAAGAGGGATAGGGGGCCAATAATGGCCAAGTACCAGCACTCATCGCACATCATGTGCGCACACCCCCCGGCCCCCCAAATCGTCGGAACCCCCAATGCCGCCGGTTAGGCTCTCCGATGATGCTCCAGCGATGGTGCCCCGAGCGAAAAAAATGCGGCACCAGCACATGCCCAAGCCTAGCATGTGCATCGTGGCTCAAAATATTAGACTGGGAATGAACTCCGTATGCTTAGATGTGGAATGAACTTCGTATGCCTAAGCTAAACTATGAAATGAGTGTGCGGGTGGTTAGCCGGCCAGAGATGCAGAATGCGCAAGCCGGGGATCGGCCCGGTCCCCCCTGTGTGCTGTCGATCCTGCTGTCGTAACCCTCGGTCCGGTCTGATCTTAGACTGGGAATGAACTCCATATGTATAAGTCAACCCACGAAACGAGTGTGCAGGCGCTGAGCCGACAGAAGAGGCATAATGCGCAAGCCAGGGATGGGCCTGGTCCCCCTCTGCGTGCTGCCAGTCCCGCTACCACAACCCTCGGTCTGGCTGGGGCATAGGCATGGAATGAACTCCCTATGCCTAGGCCAACCCACGAAACGGGCGTGCGGGCACTCATTCGATCGGAAAGGCAGAATACGCAAAGCCGGGGATCAGCCCGGTCCCTCCGACGTGCTGCCGATCCCACTACCACAACCCTCGATCCGGCTGTGGCTTAGACATGGAATGAACTCCCTATGACTAAGCCAACCCATGAAACGGGCATGCAGGGTGCTCAGTCGGCCGGAGAGATA
Source organism: Durio zibethinus (assembly GCF_002303985.1). The sequence goes on along the minus strand of NW_019167826.1, from coordinate 27,570,899 downwards.
GAATGCGCAAGCTGGGGATCGACCCGATCCCCCTTGCGTGCTGCTGATCCTGCTGTCACAACCCTCGGTCCAGTTCGATCTTGGACTGGGAATGAACTCCGTATGCTTAGATTGGGGATGAACTTCGTATGCCGAAGTCAACCCACGAAACGAGCATGCGGGCGCTCAGTCGGCCGGAGAGGCCGACCGGAGAGGCATAATACACAAATCAGGGATCAACCCGATCCCCCTCTGCGTGCTGCCGATCCCACTGCCGGTCTTGCTGCCACAACCCTCGGTCCAGCTGGGGCTTAGACATGGAATGAACTCCGTATGCCTAAGCCAACCGATGAAATGAGCGTGCGGGCGCTCAGTCAATCGGAGAGGTAGAATGCGTAAGTCAGGGATCGGCTCGGTCCCCCCTGCGTGTTGCCGATCCTGCTGTTGGTCCTGCTGCCACAACCTTCGGTCCGATCCGATCTTAGACTGGGAATGAACTCTATATGCTTAGACATGGAATGAACTCCATATGCCTAAGCCAACCCACGAAACGAGCGTGCGGGCGCTCAGTCGATCGGAGAGGCAGAATGCACAAGCCGAGGATTGGCCCGGTCCCCCCTGCGTGCTACCGATCCTGCTGCTGGTCCTGCTACCGCAACCCTCGGTCCGGTCTGATCTTAGACTGGGAATGAACTTTGTATGCTTAGACATGGAATGAACTCTGTATGCCTAAGCCAACCCACGAAACGAGCGTGCGAGCGCTCAGCCGGTCGGAGAGGCAGAATGCGCAAGCCGGGGATCAGCCTGATCCCCCTACGTGCTGTCGATCCTGCTACCGTAACCCTCGGTCCGGTCTGATCTTAGACTGGGAATGAACTTCGTATGCCTAAGTCAACCCACGAAATGAGCATGCGGGTGCTGAGCCAACCGGAGAGACATAATGCGCAAGCCAGGGATCGGCCTTGTCCCCCTCTGTGTGCTGTCGATCCCGCTACCACAACCGTCAGTCCGGTTGGGGCTTAGACATGGAATGAACTCCTTATGCCTAAGCCAACCCACGAAACAGGCGTGCAGGTGCTTGGCCGATCGAAGAGGCAGAATTCGCAAGCCAGGGATTGGCCCGGTCCCTCCTGCATGCTACCGATCCTATTACCGTAACCCTCGGTCCAATTCGATCTTAGACTGGGAATGAACTCCGTATGCTTAGACTGAGGATGAACTCCATATGGCTAAGTCAACCCACGAAACAAGTGTGCGGGCGCTCAACCTACCGGAGAGGCAAGATGCGCAAGCCGGGGATCGAATGGGTGGTAGGTGGGTTCAAGCACATCTTCATATTTCTGCCGTACCAATGCCATTTTTATGTCTTGTAAATTCATACAATTTTCCCCTAAGCCTTCATGGCAAGTTTCGTGGCAAGATGACCCATTTTTTATTTTTCACGATTTTCAAAACTTTTTACGGTTCGGGATTTTTTAAAAATTTTTTAGAAAAAGTTTTGTCCCCAAATTTGGTAGAGGTGATCCTTGTATTTTTGTTGGCATGAACAAAAAAATTCAGCTAAAAACTTGAAGTGGAGAAGATTTTGTGACCGTTTGAAAAAAGTGTCCCCATTTCAGACACTTTAATGGCTACTGGCAGCAAACCTATAAAATCTCAAATGCTCTTTAAGGGGGTGTGAGTTCTTGAGGTTTGATGAGGATAGGGGGCCAATATAAGGGCCAAGTGTCACACCCTGGGCGGGCACGCCAGGCACATCAGGCGCACCAGCAGGTGAGCCAGAGGTTGAGGCCCGCAGAACAGGTGTGCTGGCGGGTATCTGCGCGCAAAGCCTAGTAAACGAGTTCAGAATGCCCGCCCAACTTGCAGGCCAGCCTGTGAGACCAAGGCCTGGCATACAAGCTGCCCGCACCACATCCAGAAGGGCCCAAGGTGCTGGACACGCAAGGGAAGCTTCTGGAAGCAGGCAGGATCGGCAGCAGCATCCTGGCAGATTTGGTTGACCCTGAAAATCAGGAGTTAGCATCCTGATTGATTGTAATCTATATAATCCCATGATTTTAGCCTTTATTCTAGGGATATTGCCATTAAGTGTAAGCTGGAGCCTCAACTATAAATAGAGGGCTGCTCCTCCCTCATTTGTACACCATCAAACACTTCTGTTTTAGTGAATAGAAGAGCATTTCCAGAATTCTGCCTTCTTATCCTGTTTCTCTTTAACTTGCGTAATCAGCCCTTCCTGTTGTTCTAGTGCCCGTACGCTTGTGTTTTAGGCTGACTTAGGCATAAAGGAGGAGATTCCAAGCCTAAGGCCGCACGGTTTTCTGAGTCTAAGGTCAGAGCCCATGACAGTTGCTATCAGAGCAAGTTCGATTCTACGTGTTTGTGTTGTGCAGGTTAGAGGAGATGGCATCCCAAAGTGACGCTGCTAACCAACAACCAGAGGCCCAGGAGCATGGGCGTGGAAGAGGGAGGAAAGCCAATTCTAGAGATATCTGGTCTACCATGGACGGTAGGCTGGCCAAGGTGGAGGTGACCATGGGCGACATGGGGGAGAAGCTTGAGGGGGTAGAGACTCACATTGCATCGCTAGACTCCATGGGGGAGGAGATCCAAAGTGAGCTGCAAGCTGCTCTCAACAAAGGCTTGGATATGTTCACCCAAAAGAATCAGACCTTGGAGGCTGAAGTGCTGACCTTGAGCGATGGCATGGAGGCCATGCACCAGCGGATGAAGGAGCTTACCAGTGAGCTCGTTGCTTGCAAGATTGCCATTGGAATGGCATGTTTGCTGGAGTGTCTAAGTCAAGATTGGATGTCCCCAAGCCGAAGGAGTTCAAGGGGACTAGGGTGGCCAAGGAAGTAGATAACTGCCTTTAGGGTATGGAGCAGTACTTCTAGGCCATGGGCATGCAAGATGAGGCGATAAAGGTAAGCACCGCTGCTATGTATCTCACTGATGTAGCCTTATTATGGTAGAGGCATAGGTGTGATGATGTCAGGTGTGGGAGCGCCAAGATTGGAACCTGGGCAGAGTTCCAAAAAGAGTTTAGAGAACAATTTTACCCGAGTATGCCGATGATGAGGTGCGGGTAAAGTTGCGCAGGCTGAGCCAGCAAGGGGACATAAGGGAATATGTCCAGAAATTCTCTGAACTGATGCTACAGATCTCGAATCTAGGTGAGAAGGACGCCTTATTTGCTTTCATGGATGGGCTGAAGCCATGGGTGAAGAATGAGCTACAAAGGAGAGGAGTTCATGACTTGGCTAAAGCCATGACTACTGTCGAGGCCTTGATAGAGTTCAAGTCTCTGAACAAGTTCAAGTCTACCAAGCCCAAGGGTAAGGGAAGGGATGATAGAGATCGAAAGAAGCAGTCCAAGGGGAAGGACCATGATCGAGAGTCCAAGGATGGAGACTGAGACCATTCAACCAAGGATGGCGAGAGGAAGCCACCAGCAGGCAAGTGGAAAGCAAAAGGGGACCGAGAGCCACTAGCATGCTACCTATGTGGAGGGAGCCACATAGCGCGCAATTACCCACCAAAGGGCAAGCTGGCTGCTATAGACAAGGAGTCTGACGAGGAGTCAGAGTCAGGGGCAGCAAAGCTTGGGTCATTGGTGCTCAATGCTGTCCAGAGTAAGGGGAGCCGCAAGCCAAAGGGCTTGATGTTTTCGGATCTGATGGTTGCAGGTCAGAAGGTGAGCACACTGGAGGACACAGGTGCCTCACATCTTTTTATTTCAGGTGATAGAGCCTGGAAGCTCAGACTAAAGGTGCAGAAAGGGACTGGTACCATCAAAATGGTAAACTCCAAGGAAGTTCTAGCCATTGGAGTAGCGCGGGGAGTGGAGTTGCAGCTTGAACACTAGAAAGGCAAGGAGACCATTGAAGAAATACCCCTTGATGACTATGAGTTTGTGATTGGGTTGGATTTCCTTGTTCGGATTAATGCCCTCCTTGTGCCTTTTACTGATTGTGTTTGCATCTTGGATGCATGGTGCCAATGCCTAGTGCCATTAAGGAGAGGGTCTGGAGTTGGGTCGCGGGTGGTGTCAGCCATCCAATTTGCCAAGGCGGTAAGCAGACAAGAAGACACCTTCTTGGCAGCCCTGAAATATGATGAGCCAAGGGAGAAGAGATCGAGTCACCCTTAGAGGTGCTAAAGGTGCTGAAGACCTTTAGTGATGTGATGCCCACAAAGCTACCTAGCAAGCTACCACCTAAGAGGGAGGTGGACCACAAGATCGAGCTGGTGTCCGAGGCCAAGCCACCAGCTAGAGCCCCTTACCAAATGTCTCCACCAGAGTTGGAGGAGTTGAGGAAGCAGCTCAAAGAGTTAGTTGATGCTGGCTTCATCAGGCCATCGAAGGCACCCTATGGTGCACCGGTTCTATTTCAGCACAAGCATGATGGGTTGTTGCAGCTGTGAATAGACTACCGAGCTTTGAACAAGCTGACCATCAAGAACAAGTACCCCATCCCACTTATTACGGACTTGTTCGATCAACTTGGGAGCGCAAGGTGGTTCACCAAGCTGGATTTGAGGTCAGGCTACTATCAAGTCAGGATCGCAGAGGGAGATGAGCCAAAGATAGCATGTGTCACTCGGTATGGTTCGTATGAGTTCTTGGTTATGCCTTTCAGACTCACGAACGCCCCAGCAACATTCTGCACCCTTATGAACAAGGTACTTCAGTCATTCCTTGATCGGTTTGTTGTGGTTTATTTGGATGATATTGTGATCTATAGCCAGACTTTGGGAGAGCATGTAGACCACTTGAGATAGGTGTTCGAGGTGTTACGGGAGCACAAGCTGTTTGTCAAGAGGGAGAAGTGCTCATTCACCTAGTAGGAGATCCCTTTCCTTGGCCATATAGTGGGAGGTGGCAAGATACACATGGATGAAGGCAAGATACACGCCATCCTGGAGTGGCAACCGCCAGCCAAGGTCACTGAGTTGAGATCGTTCCTTGGGCTGGTCAACTACTACAGGCACTTCATCAATGGTCACTCAGCAATGGCCACACCATTGACTAACTTGCTCAAGAAAGGGAAAGCGTGGGAGTGAAGCGTAGGGTGCCAGGAAGCCTTTGACAGGTTGAAGCAAGCTATGATCGAAGAGCCAGTCTTGGCCTTGCCAGACCATGCCAAGCCGTATGAGGTGCATACAGATGCATCAGACTTTGCCATAGGGGGTGTGTCGATGCAGGAGGGATGTCCAGTTGCGTTCGAGAGCAGGAAGTTGAACGAGATTGAGCGCAAGTACATGATCCAAGAGAAGAAGATGACTGCAGTGGTGCACTGCTTATGCACTTGGCACCATTACCTGTTGGGGTCGAGGTTTGTGGTTAGGATGGACAATGTGGCGACCAGCTACTTCCAGACGTAGAAGAAGCTGTCCCCCAAGCAGGCGAGATGGCAAGATTTTCTTACGGAATTTGATTTCCAGATGGAGTAGAAGTTGGGACGGGTGAACCTAGTGGCAGATGCCCTGAGCAGGAAGGCTAACCTTGCTGCCATTAGCCAACCAGAGGGGTCACTAGTGCTGCTCATCAAGGAGGGACTTGTGCATGATCCTACAGCCAAGGCTTTGATGGAGTACGCCCAGCAAGGTAAGACTAGGCAGTTTTGGTTGCAGGATGGCTTGCTGTACACCAAGGGAAGTAGACTGTTTGTGCCGTAGCACGAAAAGCTCTGCAAGGAAGTTTTGCAAGAATGCCATGATTCAAGGTGGGTTGGACACCTCGGAGTGAGTTGTACCTTGGCGTTGATCGAGGATCGATACTACTAGCCGCACATGAGGGACGATGTGGAGGCCTATGTGAAGACATGTCTTGTGTGCCAATAGGACAAGGTGGAGCTCAAGAAACCAGGCGGTCTCTTGGAGCCATTGCCAGTGCCAAAGCGACCATGGGAGAGTGTTTCTTTGGACTTTATAGTCGGTCTACCCAAAGCAGAAGGGTTTGGAAGCATCATGGTAGTGGTGGATAGGTTTTCCAAGTATGGAATCTTCATTCCAGCAACCAAGGAGTGCCCAGTCGAGGAGGCAGCTCGATTGTTCCTGAAGAACATGGTTAAGTACTAGGGAGTGCTGAGGACCATTGTTAGTGATCAGGATGGGCGTTTCACGGGTAGGTTTTGGACTGAGTTGTTCAAGCTATTAGGGCCAGACTTGAACTTTTCCACCAGCATGCATCCGTAGACCGATGGGCAGACAGAACGAGTGAATGGACTATTGAAGGTCTACTTCAGGCACTATGTGAGTGCCACACAAAGGGACTGGCCAAAGCTGCTAGATATTGCGCAGTTTTCCTACAACTTGCAAAGGAACGAGGTAACGAACCAGAGCCCATTTGAGGTTGTGACAGGGCAACAACCACTAACACCCGATTCGATTGCTGCAGGTTATACAGGGTTGAATCCAGCAGCATACAAGTTTGCCAAGGCATGGCAGGAGCAAACTGACTTGGCCAGAGTTTGTCTACACAAGGCGGCCAAGAGGTCGAAGAAGTGGGTAGACCAGAATAGGCGGGACGTGCAGTTCCAAGTTGGAGACTTGGTATTGGTGAAGTTGCATCCCATTGTGCGCCATAAGGGGCTACACAAAGGCCTAGTCCAGAGGTATGAGGGACCTTTCCAAGTAGTCAAAAGGGTAGGCAAGGTTGCCTACAAGCTGGATATGCCACCCAAGCCGAGGGTACACCCAGTGTTCCATGTGAGCATGCTCAAGCCGTTCCATGAGGATGAGGGAGATCCAGGATGGGCAGAGTCAAAACGTGCACCATTGGGAGCAAGGGACTCATATGAGAAGGAGGTCTACAGGATCATAGCTGACCAAGAGATGAGACGAAAGAACTATCATCCAAAACAAGAGTACTTGGTGTGCTGGAAGGGACTTCCAGACAGTGAGGCAAGCTAGGAACCAGCAGATGACTTATGGCAGTTCGGGGACCAGATCAGGTAGTACCATGCAGAAGACACAATGAGGGCATTGCGCAATCAGGTGGGGGAGAATGTCACACCCTGGGCGGGCACGCCAGGCACATCAGGCGCACCAACAGGTGAGCCAGAGGTTCAGGCCCGCAGACCAGGCGTGCTGGCGGGTATCTACGCGTAAAGCCTAGCAAATGAGTTCAGAACGCCCGCCCAACTTGCAGGCCAGCCCGTGAGACCAAGGCCTGGCATACAAGCTGCTCGCACCACATCCAGAAGGGCCCAAGGTGCTGGACACACAAGGGAAGCTTCTGGAAGCAGGTAGGATCAGCAGCAGCATCCTGGCAGATTTGGTTGACCCTGAAAATCAAGAGTTAGCATCTTGATTGATTGTAATCTGTATAATCCCATGATTTTAGCCTTTATTCTAAGGATATTTCCATTAAGTGTAAGCTGGAGCCTCAACTATAAATAGAGAGCTACTCCTTCCTCATTTGTACACCATCAAACAATTCTGTTTCAGTGAATACAAGAGCATTTCTAGAATTCTGCCTTCTTATCCTGTTTCTCTTTAACTTGCGTAATCAGCCCTTCTCGTTGTTCTAGTGCCCATACGCTTGTGTTTTAGGCTGACTTAGGCATAAAGGCGGAGATTCCAAGCCTAAGGCCACACAGTTTCTAAGTCTAAGGTCAGAGCCCATGATGCAAGTACCAGCACCCATCGCACATCATGTGCGCAAACCCCCCCGACCCCTCCAATCGTCGGAACCCCCAATGCCGCCGGTTAGGCTCTCCGACGATGCTCCAACGATGGTGCCCCAGGCAAAAAAAATGTGGCACCAGAACATGCCCAAGCCCAGCATGTGCACCGTGGCTCAAAATCTTAGGCTAGGAATGAACTCCGTATACTTAGACATGGAATGAACTCCGTATGCCTAAGCCAACCCACGAAACGAACGTGTGGGTGCTCAGTCGATCGAAGAGGTAGAATGCGCAAGTCAGGGATCAGCCCGATCCCTCCCTGCGTGCTGTCGATCCTGCTGCTGCAACCCTCGGTCCGATTCGATCTTAGACTTGGAATGAACTCCGTATGCGTAAGTCAACCCACGAAATGAGCGTGCAAGTGCTGAGCGAGCCGAAGAGGCATAATGCGTAAGTCGGGGATCAACCCGATCCCCTTTTGCGTGCTGCCGGTCCCACTGCCACAACCCTCAGTATGACTGGGGCTTACACATGGAATGAACTCCGTATGCCTCTTCGATCGAAGAGGCAGAATGCACAAGCCAGGGATCAGCCCGGTCCCCCCTGCGTGCTACAAATCCTGCTGCCGCAACCCTCAGTCTCGTCCGATCTTAGACTGGGAATGAACTCTGTATGCTTAGACTGGGGATGAACTCTGTATGCCTAAGTCAACCCACGAAATGAGCGTACGGGTGCTCAGTCAGCCGTAGAGGCTGATCGGAGAGGCATAATGCGCAAGTCGAGGATCAACGTGCTGCTGATCCCACTGCCAGTCCTACGACCACAACCCTCAGTCCGACTGGGGCTTAGACATGGAATGAACTCCGTATGCCTAAGCCAACTGACAAAACGAACGTGAGGGCGCTCAGTTGATCGAAAAGGTAGACTGCGCAAGCTGGGGTTCGACCCAATCCCCCCTACGTGCTGTCAATCTTGCTACAGCAACCCTCTGTCCGGTCCGATCTTAGACTGGGAATGAACTCCATATGCATAAGTCAACCCACAAAACGAGCGTACGGGCGCTGAGCCGGCCGGAGAGGCATAATACGTAAGCTGGGGATCGGCCCAGTCCCCCTCTATGTGCTGCCGATCTCGCTGTCGGTCCTGCTGCCACAACCCTCAGTCTGGCTGGGGATTAGAAATTGAATGAACTCCGTATGCCTAAGCCAACTAATGAAACGAGCGTGCGGGCGCTCAATCGGCCGAAGAGGCAGAATGCGCAAGCGACGGATTGGCTCGGTCCCCCATACGTGCTGTCGATCTTGTGCTGGTCCTGCTGTCGTAACCCTTGGACCGGTCCAATCTTAGACTGGGAATGAACTCCGTATGCTTAGACATGGAATGAACTCCGTATGCCTCAGCCAACCTATGAAACGAGCGTGCAGGCGCTCAGCCGCCCGGAGAGGCAAAATGGGCAAGCCGAGGATCGGCCTGGTCCCCCCTGCGTGCTGTCGATCCTACTGCCTCAACCCTTGGTCCAGTTCGATCTTAGACTAGGAATGAACTCCGTGTGCATAAGTCAACCCTCGAAACGAGCGTGCGGGTGCTGAGCCGGCTGGAAAGGCATAATTTGCAAGCCAGGGATCGACTCGGTACCCCTCTGTGTGCTATCGATCCCACTGCCAGCCCTGCTACCATAACCCTCGGTCTGACTGGGGCTTAGACATGGAATGAACTTCGTATGCCTAAGCCAACCCACGAAATGAGCGTGTGGGTGCTCAACCGGTCGGAGAGGTAGAATGCGCAAGCCACGGATTGGCCCGGTCTCCTTGGGTGCTATCTATCCTGTGCTGGTCCGGCTGTCGCAACCCTCGATCCGGTTCGATCTTAGACTGGGAATGAACTCCGTATGCTTAGACATGGAATGAACTCCGTATGCCTAAGCCAACCCAGGAAACGGGCGTGCGGGCGCTCAGCGATCGGAGAGGCAGAATGCATAAGTCAGGGATCAGCCCGGTCCTCCCTACGTGCTATCGATCTTGCTGCTGGTCCTGCTACTACAACGCTAAGTCTAGTCCGATCTTAGACTGGGGATGAACTCCGTATGCTTAGGCATGGAATGAACTCCGTATGCCTAAGCCAACCCATGAAACGAGCATGCGGGCAGTCAGCTGACCAGAGAGGTCGGTTGGAGAGGCATAATGCGTGAGTCGGGGAGTAGCCCGATCCCCCTCTGCGTGCTGCTGATCTCGCTGTCGGTCCTGCAGCCACAACCCTCGATCTGGTTGGGGCTTAGACATGGAATGAACAACGTATGCCTAAGCCAACCCATGAAACGAGCGTGCGGGCGCTCAGCCGGCCGAAGAGGCAAAATGTGCAAGCCGGGGATCAGCTCGGTCCCCCTTGTGTGCTGTCGATCCTGCTGCTAGTCCTGCTGCCACAACCCTCGGTCCGGTCCGATCTTAAACTGGGAATGAACTCCGTATGCCTAAGCCAACCCACGAAAGAAGCGTGCGGGTGCTCAGCCAGCTGGAGAGGTAGAATGCGCAAGCCGGGGACCAGCCTGATCCCCCCTGTGTGCTATCGATCCTGCTACCGCAACCGTCGGTCCGGTCTGATCTTAGACTGGGAATGAACTCCGTATGCCTAAGTCAACCCACGAAACAAGCTTGAGGGCGCTAGGCCGGCCGGAGAGGCATAATGCGCAAGCCTGGGATCGCCCGATCCCCCTCTGTGTCCTACCGATCCCGCTGCCACAACCCTCAGTCCAGCTAGGGCTTAGACATGGAATGAACTCCCTACGCCTAAGCCAACCCACGAAATGGGCGTGCAGGTGCTCAGTCGGCCGAAGAGGTAGAATGTGCAAGCTGGAGATCAACCCGGTCCACCCCTGCGTGCTGTCGATCTTGCTGTCGCAACCCTCAGTCCGATCTGATCTTAGACTGGGAATGAACTTCGTATGCCTAAGTCAACCCACGAAATGAGCGTGCAGGCGCTGAGCCAACCGGAGCGGCATAATACGCAAGCCAGGGATCGGCCCGATCCCTCTCTGCGTGCTGTCGGTCCCGCTGCCACAACCCTTCATTCGACTGGGGCTTAGACATGGAATGAACTCCCTATGCCCAAACCAACCCATGAAACTGGCGTGCGGATGCTCAGCCGGTCGGAAAGGGAGAATGCGCAAGTTAGGGATCGGTCCGGTCCCCCTTATGCGCTGCCGATCCGTTACTGGTCCTGCTGCTGCAACCCTCAGTCCGGTCTGATCTTAGACTGGGAATGAACTCCGTATGCTTAGGCATGGAATGAACTCCGTATGCCTAAGCCAACCCACGAAACAAACGTGCGGGCGCTCAGCCGGCCAGAGAGGCAGAATGCGCAAGTCAGGGACCGATCCGGTCCCCCCTACGTGCTGTCGATCCTGCTGTCACAATCCTCGGTCTGGTCTGATCTTAGATTGGGAATGAACTCTGTATGCCTAAGTCAACCCATGAAACGAGCGTGCGGGCGCTAAGCCAGCCGAAGAGGCATAATGCGCAAGCCGTGGATCGGCCCGGTCCCCCTCTACATGCTGTCGGTCCCGCTGCCATAACCCTCGGTCTGGCTGGGGCTTAGACATGGAATGAACTCCCTATGCCTAAGCCAACCCACGAAATGGGCGTGCGGGCACTCAGCCGGCCGGAGAGGCAGAATGCGTAAGCCAGGGATCAGCTCGGTCCTCCCTGCGTGCTGCCGATCCTGCTGTCGCAACCCTCGATCCGATCCGATCTCAGACTGGGAATGAACTCCATATGCTTAGACTGGGGATGAACTCCGTATGCCTGAGTCAACCCATGAAACGAGCGTGCGGACTCTCAACTGACCAGAGAGGCAGGATGCGCAAGTCGGGGATCGAACGGGTGGTAGGTGAGTTCAAGCACATCTTCATATTTCTGCCATGCCAATGCCATTTTTATGGCTTGTAAATTCATACAATGGTCCCCTAAGCCTTCATGTGAAGTTTCGTGGCAAGATGACCCATTTTTTATTTTTCACGATTTTTGAAACTTTTTACGGTTCTGGATTTTTTTAAATTTTTTTAGATAGAGTTTTGTCCCCAAATTTAGTAGAGGTGATCCTTGTATTTTTGTTGGCATGCACAAAAACATTCAGCTAAAAACTCGAAGTGGAGAATATTTTGTGACCGTTTGAAAAAAGTGTCTCCATTTCAAACACTTTAATGGCTACTGGCAGCAAACCTATAAAATCTCAAATGCTCTTAAGGGGGTGTGAGTTCTCGAGGTTTGATGAGGGATAGGGGGCCAATATAAAGGCCAAGTACCAGCACCCATCGTACATCATGTGCGCACACCCCCCAACCCCCCCAATCGCCGGAACCCCCAATGCCGTCGGTTAGGCTCTCCGGCGATGCTCCGACGATGGTGCCTCGAGCGAAAAAAATACAATACGAGCACATGCTCAAGCCCAATGTGCACCGTGGCTCAAAATTTTAGACTGGGAATGAACTCCGTATGCTTAGACATGGAATGAACTCCGTATGCCTAAGCCAACCCATGAAATGAGTGTGCGGGGGCTCAGCCGGCCGGAGAGGTAGAATATGTAAGCAGGGGATCGACCCGATCCCTCCCTACGTGCTGTTGATCCTGCTGCCACAACCCTTGGACTGGTCCGATCTTACACTGGGAATTAACTCCGTATGCCTAAGTCAATCCACAAAATGAGCGTGCGACGTTGAACCGGTCGGAGAGGCATAATGCGCAAGCCAAGGATCGGCCCGGTCCCTCTCTGTGTGCTGTCGGTCTCACTACCACAACCCTCTGTCCAGCTGGGGCTTAGACATGGAATGAACTCCCTATGCCTAAGCCAACCCACGAAACGGGCGTGCAGGGCGCTCAGCCGACCGGAGAGGCAGAATGCACAAGCCGAGGATCGGCCCAGTCCCCCTTACGTGCTGCCGATCTTGCTACCGCAACCCTCGGTCTGGTCCGATATTAGACTGGGAATGAACTCTGTATGCTTAGACTGGGGATGAACTTCGTATGCCTAAGTCAACCCATGAAACGAGCGTGCGGGCGCTCAGTCCGCCGAAGAGGTCGACTGGAGAGGTAGAATGCACAAGTTGAGGATCGACCCGGTCCCCGCTACGTGCTGCTGGTCCTGCTGCCGCAACCCTCGGTCTGGTCCGATCTTAGATTGGGAATGAACTCCGTATGCTTAGACTGGGGATGAACTCCGTATGCCTAAGTCAACCCAGGAAACGAGCGTACGGGCGCTCAGCCGACCAGAGAGGCTGGTCGGAGAGGCATAATGCACAAGCCAAGGATCAGCTCGATTCCCTTCTGCGTGCTACCGATCCCGCTACCAGTCCTGCTGCCACAACCCTCGATCCAGCTGGGGCTTAGACATGGAATGAACTCCGTATGCCTAAGCCAACCCACGAAATGAGCGTGCGGGCGCTCAACTGGCTGGAGAGGTAGAATACACAAGCCGAGGATCGGCTCGATCCCCCTAACGTGCTACTGATCCTGCTACTAGTCCTGCTACCGCAACCCTCGGTCCGGTCTAATCTTAGACTGGGAATGAACTCTATATGTTTAGACATGGAATGAACTTCGTATGCCTAAGCCAGCCCACAAAACATGTGTGCGGGTGCTCAACCGACTGGAGAGGCAAATACGCAAGTCGAGGATCGACGCGATCCCCCCTGCGTGCTGTCGATCTTGCTACCGTAACCCTCAGTTCGGGTCAATCTTAGACTGGGAATGAACTTCGTATGCCTAAGTCAACCCATGAAATGAGTGTGCGGGTGTTGATCCAGCTAGAGAGGCATAATGCGCAAGCCGAGGATTGGCCCAATCGCCCTCTACGTGCTGTCGGTCCCGTCGCCACAACCCTCGGTCTGACTGGGCTTACACATGGAATGAACTCCCTATGCCTAAGCCAACCCATGAAACGGGTGTACGGGCGCTCAGCCGACTGGAGAGGCAAAATGCACAAGCCGGGGATCGACCTGGTCCCGCCTGCGAGCTGTCGATCCTGCTACCGCAACCCTCAGTCCTATCTGATCTTAGACTGGGAATGAACTTCGTATGCTTAGACTGGGGATGAACTTCGTATAACTAAGTCAACCCATGAAACGAGCGTGTGGACGCTCAGTCGACCAGAGATGCAGGATGCTCAAACCGAGGATCGAACGGGTGGTAGGTGGGTTCAAGCACATCTTCATATTTCTGCCATGCCAATGCCATTTTTATGGCTTGTAAATTCATACAATGTCCCCTAAGCCTTCATGTGAAGTTTCGTGGCAAGATGACCTGTTTTCTATTTTTCATGATTTTTTAAACTTTTTGCGGTTTGAAATTTTTTTAAATTTTTTTAGAAAGAGTTTTGTCCCCAAATTTGGTAGAGGTTATCCTTTTATTTTTTTTGGCATGCACAAAAAAATTCAGCTAAAAATTCTAAGAGGAGAAGATTTTGTGAGCGTTTGAAAAAAGTGTCCCCATTTCAGACACTTTAATGGCTACTGGGAGCAAAGCTATAAAATCCCAAATGCTCTTTAAGGCGGTGTGAGTTCTCGAAGTTTGATGAGGGATAGGGGGCCAATATAAGGGCCAAGTAGCAGCACCCATCGCACATCATGTGCGCACACCCCCTGACCCCCCAATCACCGGAACCCCCAATGTCCTCGGTTAGGCTCTCCGATGATGCTCCGACGATGGTGCCCCGGGCGAAAAAAATGTGACACCAGCACCGATCTGAAAAGGCAAAATGTGCAAGCCAGGGATCAGCTCGGTACCCCTCTGCGTGCTGTCAATCCCACTGCCGATTCTGCTGCCACAACCCTCGGTCTAGCTGGGGCTTAGACATGGAATGAACTCCATATGCCTAAGCCAACCCACGAAACGAGCGTGCGGGCACTCAACCGGTTGGAGAGGTAGAATGCGCAAGCCACGGATCAGCCCGGTCCCCCTCTACATGCTGTCGATCCTGTGCTGGTGCTACTGCTGTAACCCTCAGTCCGGTTCGATTGCCGCAACCCTCGGTCTGGTCTGATCTTAGACTGGGAATGAACTCCGTATACTTAGACATGGAATAAACTCTGTATGCCTAAGCCAACCCACGAAACGAGCGTGCAGGCGCTCAGCCGATCGGAGAGGCAGAATGAGCAAGTTGGGGACTGGCCCGATCCCTCCTGCGTGCTGTCGATCCTACTGCCGCAACCCTCGGTCCAGTTCGATCTTAGAATGGGAATGAACGCCGTATGCCAAAGTCAACCCACGAAACGAGCGGGTGGGCATTGAGCTGGTCGGAGAGGCATAATGCGCAAGCCGAGGATCGGCCCGATCCTTCTCTGCGTGCTACTGGTCCCGCTGCCACAACCCTCGGTCCGATTGGGGCTTAGAATGGAATTAACTCCCTATGCCTAAGCCAACCCATGAAACGGGAGTGCGGGCGATCAGTTAGCCGGAAAGGTAGAATGCACAAGCCGAGGATCGACCCGGTCCCCCCTAGGTGCTATCGATCCTGCTACTACAACCCTTGGTCCGGTCCAATCTTAGACTGGGAATGAACTCCGTATGCTTAGACTGGGGATGAACTCTGTATGCCTAAGTCAACCCATGAAACGAGCGTGCGGGCGCTCAGTCGACCGAAGAGGCATAATGCGTAAGTTGAGGATCAGCTCGATTCCCCTCTGCGTGCTGTCGATCCCGCTGTCGGTCCTACTGCCACAACCCTCGGTCTAGCTGGGGCTTAGACGTGGAATGAACTCCGTATGCCTAAGCCAACCCATGAAATGAGTGTGCGGGTGCTCAACCGGCTGGAAAGGTAGAATGCACAAGCTGAGGATCGGCTCGATCCCCCCTGCGTGCTATCGATCCTGCTACTGGTCTTGCTATCGCAACTCTCAGTCCGGTCTGATCTTAGACTGGGAATGAACTCCATATGTTTAGACATGGAATGAACTCCGTATGCCTAAGCCAGCCCACAAAACGTGCGTGCGGGTGCTCAACCGGCTGGAGAGGCAAAATACGCAAGTCGAGGACCGGCGCGGTCCCCCCTGCGTGCTATCGATCCTGTTGTCCCAACCCTCGGTTTGGGTCGATCTTAGACTGGGAATGAACTCTGTATGCCTAAGTCAAACCATGAAATGAGTGTGTGGGTGCTGATCTAGCTAGAGAGGCATAATGCGTAAGCCGAGGATTGGCCCGGTCCACCTCTACGTGCTGTAGGTTTCGCCACCACAACCCTTTGTCCGACTGGGGCTTAGACAGAGAATGAACTCCCTATGCCTAAGCCAACCCATGAAACGGGTGTGCGTGCACTCAGTCGGCTGGAGAGGCAGAATGCGCAAGCCGGGGATCGGCCTGGTCCCCCCTGCAACCTATCGATCCTACTACCGCAACCCTTGGTCCTATCTGATCTTAGACTGGGAATGAACTTCATATGCTTAGACTGGGGATGAACTCTGTATGCCTAAGTCAACCCACGAAACGAGCGTGCGAACGCTCAGTCGACCAGAGATGTAGGATGCGCAAGTCGAGGATCGAACGGGTGGTAGGTCGGTTCAAGCACATCTTCATATTTCTGCCATGCCAATGCCATTTTTATGGCTTGTAAATTCATACAATGGTCCCCTAAGCCTTCATGTGAAGTTTCATGGCAAGACGACCTGTTTTCTATTTTTCATGATTTTTGAAACTTTTTGCAGTTCAAAATTTTTTAAAATTTTTTTAGAAAGAGTTTTGTCCCCAAATTTGGTAGAGGTTATCCTTTTATTTTTGTTGGCATGCATAAAAAAATTCAGCTAAAAATTCGAAGAGGAGAAGATTTTGTGAGCATTTGAAAAACGTGTCCCCATTCAGACACTTTAATGGCTACTGGAGCAAACCTATAAAATCTCAAATGCTCTTTAAGGCGGTGTGAGTTCTCGAGGTTTGATGAGAGATAGGGGGCCAATATAAAGGCCAAGTACCAGCACCCATCGCACATCATGTGCGCACACCCCCCGACCCCCCAATCACCGGAACCCTCAATGTCGTCGGTTAGGCTCTCCGGCGTTGCTCTGGTGATGGTGCCCCGGGCGAAAAAAATGTGACACCAGCATAGGCCCGAAGAGGCATAATGTGCAAGCCAAGGATCAGCTCGATACCCCTCTGCGTGCTATCAATCCCACTGTCGATCCTGCTGCCACAACCCTCGATCCAGCTGGGGCTTAGACATAGAATGAACTCCATATGCCTAAGCCAACCCACGAAACGAGTGTGCGGGCACTCAACCGGTCGGAGAGGTAGAATGCGCAAGCCACGGATCAGCCCGGTCCCCCTCTGCGTGCTGTTGATCCTGTGCTGGTCCTGCTACCACAACCTTCAGTCCGGTTCGACTGCCGCAACCCTCGGTCCGGTCTGATCTTAGACAGGGAATGAACTCCGTATGCTTAGACATGGAATGAACTTCGTATGCCTAAGCCAACCAACGAAACGAGCGTGTAGGCACTCAGCAGGTCAGAGAGGTAGAATGAACAAGTCAGGGACTAGCCCGATCCCTCCTGCGTGCTGTCGATCCTACTGCTGCAACCCTCGGTCCAGTCCGATCTTAGATTGGGAATGAACTCTGTATGCCAAAGTCAACCCACGAAACGAGCGTGTGGGCATTGAGCTGACCGGAGAGGCATAATGCGCAAGCCGAGGATCGACCCAGTCCTCCTCTACGTGCTGCTGGTCCCACTGCCACAACCCTCGGTCCGGCTGGGGCTTAGACATTGAATTAACTCCCTATGCCTAAGCCAACCAATGAAACGGGCGTGCGGGAGGTCAGTCAGTCGGAGAGGCAGAATGCGCAAGTCAGGGATCGGCCCAGTCCCCCCTAGGTGCTGTCGATCCTGCTGCTACAACCCTTGGTCCGATCCGATCTTAGACTGGGAATGAACTCCATATGCTTAGACTGGGGATGAACTCCGTATGCCTAAGTCAACCCACTAAACGACCGTGCGGGCGCTCAGCCGACCAGAGAGGCAGGATGCGGAAAGCCGGGGATCGAACGAGATGTAGGTGGTTTCAAGCACATCTTCATATTTCTGCCATGCCAATGCCATTTTTATGGCTTGTGAATTCATACAATGGTCCCCCAAGCCTTCATATGAAGTTTCGTGGCAAGACGACCCGTTTTCTATTTTTCACAATTTTCAAAACTTTTTACGGTTCGGGATTTTTTAAAATTTTTTTAGGAAGATTTTTGTCCCCAAATTTGGTAGAGGTGATCCTTGTATTTTTTTTGGCATGCACAAAAAAATAAAGCTAAAAACTCAAAGTGGAGAAGATTTTGTAACCGTTTGAAAAAAGTGTCCCCATTTCAGACACTTTAATGGCTACTGGCAGCAAACCTATAAAATCTCAAATGCTATTTAAGGGGGTGTGAGTTCTTGAGGTTTGATGAGGGATAGGGGGCCAATATAAGGGCCAAGTACCAGCACCCATCGCACATCATGTGCGCACACCCCCCGGCCCCCCCAATCGTCGGAACCCCTAATGCTGTCGGTTAGGCTTTCCGACGATGCTCCGATGATGGTGCCCCGTGCGAAAAAAATGCGACACCAGCACAGGCCCGAAACCAACATGTGCACCGTGGCTCAAACTCTTAGACTGGAATGAACTCCGTATGCTTAGACATGGACTGAACTCCGTATGCCTAAGCCAACCCACAAAATGAACGTGCGGGCGCTCAGCCGATCGGAGAGGCAGAATGCGCAAGCCGGGGATCGGCCGGTCCCCCTCTGTGTGCTGCCGATCCCACTACCACAACCCTCGGTCCGACTGGGGCTTAGACATGTAATGAACTCCCTATGCCTAAGCCAACCCATGAAATGAGCGTGCAGGCGCTTGGCCAGCTGGAGAGGCAGAATGCGTAAGCCAGGGATCGGCCCGGTCCCCCTGCATGCTGTCGATCCTACTGCCGCAACCCTTCAATCCAATTTGATCTTAGACTTGGAATGAACTCCGTATGCTTAGACTGGGGATGAACTGCGTATGCCTAAGTCAACCCCGCAACAAGCGTGCGGGCGCTCAGCCGGCCGGAGAGGCAGATGAGCAAGCCGGGGATCGACCCGGTCCCCCCTGCGTGCTGCCTATCCTGCGGCTGGTCCTGCTACCGCTACCCTCGATCTGATCTGATCTTAGACTGGGAATGAACTCCGTATGCTTAGACACGGAATGAACTCCGTATGCCTAAGCCAGCCCACGAAACGAGCGCACGGGCGCTCAGCCGGCCGGAGAGGTAGAATGCGTAACCGGGGATCGGCCTGGTCCCCCTTGCGTGCTACCGATCCTTCTGCCGCAACCCTTGGTCTGATCCGATCTTAGACTTGGAATGAACTCTGTATGCTTAGACTAGAGATGAACTCTGTATGCCTAAGTCAAGCCACGAAACGAGCATGCGGACGCTCAGCCGACCAGAGAGGCAGGATGCACATGCAGGGGATCGAACGGGTGGTAGGTGGGTTCAAGCACATCTTCATATTTTTGCCATGCCAATGCCATTTTTATGGCTTGTAAATTCATACAATGGTCCCCTACGCCTTCATGTGAAGTTTCGTGGCAAGACAACCTGTTTTCTATTTTTCATGATTTTTGAAACTTTTTGCGGTTCGGGATTTTTTAAAATTTTTTTAGAAAGAGTTTTGTCCCCAAAATTGGTGGAGGTGATGCTTGTATTTTTTTTCACATGCACAAAAAAATTCAGCTAAAAATTTGAAGTGGAGAAGATTTTGTGATCATTTGAAAAAAGTGTCCCCATTTTAGACACTTTAATGGCTACTGGCAGCAAACCTATAAAATCTCAAATGCTATTCAAGGGGGTGTGAGTTCTTGAGGTTTGATGAGGGATAGGGGGCCAATATAAGGGCCAAGTACCAGCACCCATCGCACATCAGGTGCGCACACCCCCTGACCCCCCAATCGTCGGAACCCTCAATGCCGCCAGTTAGGCTCTCCGACGATGCTCCGACGATGGTGCCCCAGGTGAAAAAAATGTGGCACCAGCACATGCCCGAGCCCAGCATGTGCACCATGGCTCAAATTCTTAGACTGGGAATGAACTTCGTATGCTTCGACATGGAATGAACTCCGTATGCCTAAGCCAACCCACGAAACGAACGTGCGGGCGCTCAGCCGATCGGAGAGGTAGAATGGCAAGATGAGGATCGGCCTAGTCCCCCTCTGCATGCTACTGGTCCCGCTGCCACAACCATCGATCTGGCTGGGGCTTAGACATGGAATGAACTCCTTATACCTAAGCCAACCCATGAAACGGGCTTTCGGGCGCTCAGCTGGCCGGAGAGGCAGAATGCGCAAGCGGGGATCAGCCCGATCCCCACTGCGTGCTGTCGATCCTGCTGCCCCAACCCTCGATCCGGTTTGATCTTAGACTGGGAATGAACTCCGTATGCTTAGACTGGGGATGAACTCCGTATGCCTAAGTCAACCCACGAAACGAGCGTACGGGCACTCAGTCGGTCAGAGAGGCCGGTCGGAGAGGCAGAACGTGCAAGCTGGGAATTGGCCCGATCACCCCCTGCGTGCTCACGATCCTGCTGTTGGTCCTACTACCGCAACCCTCAGTCTGGTCTGATCTTAGACTGGGAATGAACTTCGTATGCTTATACATGGAATGAACTCCGTATGCCTAAGCCAACCCTCGAAATGAGCGTACGGGCGCTCAGTCGGTCGGTGAGGCAGAATGCACAAGCCAGGGACCAGCCCGATCCCCCTTGTGTGCTGTCGACCCTGCTGCCACAACCCTCAGTCCGATCCGATCTTAGACTGGGAACGAACACCGTATGCCTAAGTAAACCCACGAAACGCGCGTTCGAGCACTGAACCAGCCGGAGAGGCATAATGCACAAGCCAGGGATCGGACTGACCTGCCTCTACGTGCTGTCGGTCTTGCTGCCACAACCTTCAGTCTGGCTAGGGTTTAGACATGGAATGAACTCCCTATGCCTAAGCCAACCCACAAAACGGGTGTGCAAGCGCTCAATCGACCGGAGAAAGTAGAATGCGCAAGTCGGGGATCAGCCCGATCCCCCCTGCGTGCTTCTGATCTTACTGCGCAACCCTCGACCCGGTCTGATCTTGGACTAGGAATGAACTTCATATGCTTAGACTGGGGATGAACTCCGTATGCCTAAGTCAACCCATGAAATTAGCGTACAGACGCTCAGCCGACTAGAGAGGCAGGATGCGTAAGCTGGGGATCGAACGGGTGGTAGGTGGGTTCAAGTACATCTTCATATTTCTGCCATGCCAATGCCATTTTTATGGCTTGTAAATTCATACAATGGTCCCCTACGCCTTCATGTGAAGTTTCATGGCAAGATGACCCATTTTCGATTTTTCACGATTTTTAAAACTTTTTGAGGTTCGAGATTTTTAAAATTTTTTAGTTTTGTCCCCAAATTTGGTAGAGGTGATCCTTGTATTTTTGTTGGCATGCACAAAAAAATTCAGCTAAAAACTCGAAGTGGAGAAGATTTTGTGATCGTTTGAAAAAAGTGTCCCCATTTCAGACACTTTAATGGCTACTGGCAGCAAACCTATAAAATCTCAAATGCTCTTTAAGAGGGTGTGAGTTCTCGAGGTTTGATGAGGGATAGGGGGCCAATATAAGGGCCAAGTACCAGCACCCATCGTACATCATCTGCGCACACCCTCAGGCCCCCCCAATCGCTGGAACCCCCAATGCCGCCGATTAGGCTCTTCGGCGAAGCTCCGACGATGGTGCCTCGGGCGAAAAAAATATGGCACCAGCACACGCTCGAGCCCAGTATGTGCACCGTGGCTCAAACTCTTAGACTGGAAATGAACTCCATATGCTTAGACTAGGGATGAACTTTGTATGCCTAAGTCAACCCATGAAACGAGTGTACGGGCGCTCAATCGGCTAGAGAGGTCAGTCGGAGAGGCAGAATGCGTAAGCCGGGGATCGGCCCAATCTCCCTCTACGTGCTGCCGATCTTGCTACTAGTCCTACTACCGTAACCCTCGATCCGCTCTGATCTTAGACTGGGAATGAACTCCGTATGCTTAGAAATGGAATGAACTCCATATGCCTAAGCTAACCCATGAAACGAGCGTGCGGGCGCTTAGCTGACTGGAGAGGCAAAATGCACAAGCTGGGGACCGGCCCGGTCCCCTCTGCATGCTATTGATCCTACTGTCGCAATCCTCGGTCTGGTCTGATCTTAGATTGGGAATGAACTTTGTATGCCTAAGTCAACCAATGAAACGAGCGTTCGGGTGTTGAGTCAGTCGGTGAGGCATAATGCGCAAGTCAAGGATTGACCCGATCCCCCTCTGCGTGCTTTCGGTCTTACTACCATAACTCTCTATTTGGCTGGGCCATAGACATGGAATGAACTCCCTATGGCTAAGCCAACCCACGATACGAGAGTGCGGGTGGAAAGGCATGCAAAGGTAGAATGCGCAAGCCAAGGATCGGCCCGGTCCCCCCTGCGTGCTACAGATCCTACTGCCGCAACCCTCGGTCTGGTCTGATCTTAGACTGGGAATGAACTCCGTATGCTTAGACTAGAGATGAACTCCGTATGCCTTAGTCAACCCACGAAACGAGCGTACGAGTGCTCAGTCGGTTGGGGAGGCCGACCAGAGAGGCATAATATGTAAGTTAGGGATCAGTCCGGTCCCCCTCTATATGCTGCCACAACCCCGGTTCCGCTGCCGGTCCTGCTGCCATAACCTTCGGTCCGACTGAGGCTTAGAATGGAATGAAGTCTGATGCCTAAGCCAACCCAAGAAATGAGCGTGCAGGCGCTCAACCGATCGGAGAGGCAGAATGCGTAAGTCGAGGATCGGCCCGGTCCCCCCTACGTGCTGCTGATCCTACTGCTGGTCCTACTACCGTAACCCTCGATCCGATCTGATCTTAGACTGGGAATAAACTCCATATGCTTAGACATGGAATGAACTCCGTATGCCAAAGCCAACCCACGAAATGAGCGTGCGGGAGCTCAGTCGACCGGAGAGGCAAAATGCATAAGCCGGGGACCGACCCGGTCCCTCCCAACATGCTATCGATCCTACTGTCGCAACCTTCGGTCTGGTTTGATCTTAGACTGGGAATGAACTTCGTATGCTTAGATTGGGGATGAACTTCGTATGCCTAAGTCAACCCACGAAACGAGCATGCGGACGCTCAGCCGACCAGAGAGGCAGGATGCGCAAGCCGGAGATCGAACGAGTGGTAGGTGGGTTCAACCACATCTTCATATTTCTACAATGCCAATGCCATTTTTATGGCTTGTAAATTCATACAATGGTCCCCTACGCCTTCATGTGAAGTTTCATGGCAAGACGACCCGTTTTCTATTTTTCACGATTTTTGAAACTTTTTACGATTCTGGATTTTTTAAAAATTTTTTAGAATGAGTTTTGTTTCCAAATTTGGTAGAGGGGATCCTTGTATTTTTTTTGGCATGCACAAAAAAATTCAGCTAAAAACTTGAAGTGGAGAAGATTTTGTGACCGTTTGAAAAAAGTGTCCCCATTTCGGACACTTTAATGGCTACTGGCAGCAAACCTATAAAATCTCAAGTGCTCTTTAAGGGGGTGTAAGTTCTCGAGGTTTGACAAGGGATAGGGGGCCAATATAAGGGCCAAGTACCAGCACCCATCACACATCATGTGCGCACATGCCCCTGGCCCCCCCAATCGCTGGAACCCCCAATGCCGCCGGTTAGGCTCTCCGACGATGCTCCGGCGATGGTGCCCCGGGTGAAAAAATTGTGGCACCAGCACATGCCTGAGCCCAACATGTGCACTGTAGCTCAAACTCTTAGACTAGCATTGAACTCCGTATGCCTAGACATGGAATGAACTCCGTATGCCTAAGCCAACCCGCGAAACGAGCGTGCGGGCGCTCAGCCGATCGGAGAGGCAGAATGCGTAAGCCGGGGACCAACCCGATCCCCCCCAACATGCTATCGATCCTACTGTCGCAACCCTCAGTCTGGTTCGATCTTAGTTGGGAATGAACTTCATATGCTTAGACTGGGGTTGAACTTCGTATGCCTAAGTCAACCCGTGAAACAAGCGTGTGGGCGCTCAGCCAACCGGAGAGGCCGATCGGAGAGGGAGAATGCGTAAGCCGGGGATCGACCCGATCCCCCTACGTGTTGCCGATCCTACTATTGGTCCTGCTATCGTAACGCTCAGTCCGGTCTACTCTTAGACTTGGAATGAACTCCGTATGCTTAGACATGGAATGAACTCCGTATGCCTAAGCCAACCTATGAAACGAGCGTGCGGGTGCTCAGCCGGCCGAAGAGGTAGAATGCACAAGCTGGGGACCAACCCGATCCCCCCTGTGTGGTGTCAATCCTGCTATCACAACCCTCGATCCGATCTGATCTTAGATTGGGAATGAACTCCGTATGCCTAAGTAACCCATGAAATGAGCGTTCAGGCGCTGAGCCGACCGGAGAGGCATAACGTGCAAGCCGGGGATCGGCCCTATCCCACTCTGCGTGCTGTCAGTCTCGCTGCCACAACCCTCAGTCTGGCTGGGGCTTAGACATGGAATGAACTCCCTATGCCTAAGCCAACCCATGAAACAGGCGTACGGGTGCTCAGTCGATCGAAAGGCAGAATACGCAAGTCGAGGATCGGTCTGGTCCCCCCTACGTGCTATCGATCCTGCTGCCATAACCCTTGGTTTGGTTTGATCTTAGACTGGGAATGAACTCCGTATGCTTAGATTGGGGATGAACTCCGTATGCCTAAGTCAACCCACGAAACGAGCATGCGGATGCTCAGTCGACCAGAGAGGTAGGATGCGCAAGCCTGGGATCGAAGGGTGGTAGGTGGGTTCAAGCACATCTTCATATTTCTGCCATGCCAATCCCATTTTTATGGCTTGTAAATTCATACAATGGTCCCCTACGCCTTGATGTGAAGTTTCAAGGCAAGACAACCCGTTTTCTATTTTTCATGATTTTTGAAACTTTTTGCGGTTTGGGATTTTTTAAAATTTTTTTAGAAAAGTTTTGTCCCCAAATTTGGTAGAGGTGATCCTTGTATTTTTTTCTGTCATGCACAAAAAAATTCAGCTAAAAACTCGAAGTGGAGAAGATTTTGTGACCGTTTGAAAAAAGTGTCCCCATTTCAGACACTTTAAT
Source organism: Durio zibethinus (assembly GCF_002303985.1). The sequence continues at coordinate 27,546,119 of NW_019167826.1, read as the reverse complement.
GGCTACTAGCAGCAAACCTATAAAATCTCAAATGTTCTTTAAGGGGGTGTGAGTTCTCGAGGTTTGATGAGGGATAGGGGGCCAATTTAAGGGCCAAGTACCAGCACCCATCGCACATCATGTGCGCACACCCCTCGGTCCCCCCAATTGCTAAGTCAGCCGGAGAGGCAGAATGTGCAAGCCGAGGACCAACCTGGTCCCCCCTACGTGCTATCGATCCTACTGTCGCAACCCTCGATCTGGTCCTTTCTTAGACTGGGAATGAACTTCATATGCCTAAGTCAACCCACGAAATGAGCGTGCGGGTGCTGAGCCGGTCGGAGAGGCATAATGCGCAAGTCGGGGATCGGCCCGATCCCCCTCTGCGTGCTGTCGGTCCCGCTGCCACAACCCTCGGTCTAGCTGGGGCTTAGACATGCAATGAACTCCCTATGCCTAAGCCAACCCATGAAATGGGCGTGCGGGCGCTCAACCGGCCGGAGAGGCAGAATGCACAAGCCGGAGATCTACCCAGTCCCCCCTACGTGCTGCCGATCCTACTGCCGCAACCCTTGGTCTGGTCTGATCTTAGACTGGGAATGAACTCTGTATGCTTAGACTAGGGATGAACTTTGTATGCCTAGGTCAACCCATGAAACGAGCGTGCGGATGCTCAGCCGACCAGAGAGGCAGGATGCGCAAGCCGGGGATCGGAGGGTGGTAGGTGGGTTCAAGCACATCTTCATCTTTCTGCCATGCCAATCCCATTTTTATGGCTTGTAAATTCATACAATGGTCCCCTATGCCTTCATGTGAAGTTTCGTGGCAAGACGACCCGTTTTCTATTTTTCATGATTTTTGAAACTTTTTTCGGTTTGGGATTTTTTAAAATTTTTTTAGAAAGAGTTTTGTCCCCAAATTTGGTAGAGGTGATCCTTGTATTTTTGTTGGCATGCAAAAAAACATTCAGCTAAGAACTCGAAGTTGAGAAGATTTTGTGACCGTTTGAAAAAAGTGACACAATTTCATACACTTTAATGGCCACTAGCAGCAAACCTATAAAATCTCAAATGCTCTTTAAGGGGGTGTGAGTTCTCGAGGTTTGATGAGGGATAGGGGGCCAATATAAGGGACAAGTACCAGCACCCATCGTACATCATGTGCGCACCCCCAACGCCGCTGGTTAGGCTCTCCGGTGATGCTCCGACAATGGTGCCCCGGGCGAAAAAATGTGGCACCAGCACATGCCCGAGCCCAGCATGTGCACCGTGGCTCAAACTCTTAGAGTGGAAATGAACTCGTATGCTTAGACATGGAATGAACTCCGTATGCCTAAGCAACCCACGAAACGAGCTAGCGGGCGGTCAATCGATCGAGAGCAAAATGCACAATCGGGATCGACCTGGTCCCCCTCTGCGTGCTACCAGTCTCGTGCCACAACCCTCAGGTCCGACTGGGGCTTAGACGTGGAATGAACTCCCCTATGCCTAAGCCAACCCATGAAACGAGCGTACGGGCGTCACCGATCGAGAGCAGAATACGTAAGTCAAGGATCGGCCCGGTCCCCCCTGCGTGCTACAGATCCTGCTACTGGTCCTGCTGGCACTACCTTTGGTCTGGTCTGATCTTAGACTGAGAATGAACTTCGTATGCTTACACATGGAATAAACTTCGTATGCCTAAGCCATCCCATGAAACGAGCGTGTGGGCGCTCAACCGGCCAAAGAGGTAGAATGCGTAAGCTGAGGACCAGCCCGGTCCCCCCTGCATCCTGTCGATCCTACTGCCGCAACCCTCGATCTGATTCGATCTTAGATTGGGAATGAACTCTGTATGCCTAAGTCAACCCACGAAATGAGCGTTCGGGCGCTGAGCCGGCCGGAGAGGCATAATGTGCAAGCGAGGATCGATCCGGTCCCCCTCTGTGTGCTGTCGGTCCCGCTGCCACAACCCTCAGTCCGGCTGGGCTTAGACATGGAATGAACTCCCTATGCCTAAGCCAACCCACGAAACGAGCGTGCAGGTGCTCAACCGGCCGAGAGGCAGAATCTGTAAGTTGAGGACCGGCCTAGTCCCCCCTGCATGCTGTCGATCCTGCTGTCACAACCCTCGGTCTGGTCTGATCTTAGACTGGGAATGAACTCAGTATGCCTAAGTCAACCCATAAAATGAGCGTTCGGGCACTGAGCCAGCCAGAGAGGCATAATGCGCAAGCCGGGGATCGACCCGGTCCCCCTCTGTGTGCTGCGGGTCCCACTGCCACAACCCTCTGTCCGACTGGGGCTTAGACATGGAATGAACTCCCTATGCCTAAGCCAACCCACGAAATGTGCGTGTGGGCGCTCAACTGGCCGGAGAGGCAGAATGTGCAAGCCGGGGATTGGCTCGGTCCCCCTGCGTGCTGTCGATCCTGCTGCCGTAACCTTCGGTCCGATCCGATCTTAGACAGGGAATGAACTCCGTATGCTTAGACTGGGGATGAACTCCATATGCCTAAGTCAACCCATGAAATGAGCGTGCGGACGCTCAGCCGACCAGAGAGGCCGGATGCGCAAGGCGGGGATCGAACAGGTGGTAGTTGGGTTCAAGCACATCTTCATATTTTTGCCATGCCAATGCCATTTTTATGGCCTGTAAATTCATACAATGGTCCCCTATGCCTTCATGTGAAGTTTCATGGCAAGACGACCCGTTTTTTATTTTTCACGATTTTTAAAACTTTTTACGGTTCAAGATTTTTTAAAATTTTTTTAGAAAAGTTTTGTCCCCAAATTTGGTAGAGGTGATCCTTGTATTTTTGTTGGCATGCAAAAAAAAATTCAGTTAAAAACTCGAAGTGGAGAAGATTTTGTCACCGTTTGAAAAAAGTGTCCCCATTTCAGACACTTTAATGGCTACTGGCAGCAAACCTATAAAATCTCAAATGCTCTTTAAGGGTGTGTGAGTTTTCGAGGTTTGATGAGGGATAGGGGGCCAATATAAGGGCCAAGTACCAGCAACCATTGCACATGATCTAAGCACACCCCTCCAGCCCCCCAATCACCGGAACCCCCAATGCCACCGGTTAGGGTCTCCGACGATGCTCCAACGATGGTGCCCCGGGTGAAAAAAATGCGGCACCAGCACATGCCCGAGCCCAGCATGTGCATCGTGGCTCAAAATATTAGACTGGGAATGAACTCCGTATGCTTCGACTAGGAATGAACTCCGTATGCCTAAGTCAACCCACGAAATGAGCATGCGGGCGCTGAGCCGACTGAAGAGGCATAATGCGCAAGCCGGGGATCGGCCTGGTCCCCCTCTGTGTGCTGCTGATCCTGCTACTGCAACCCTCAGTCCAGTTCAATCTTAGACCGGGAATGAACTCCGTATGCCTAAGTCAACCCACGAAACGAGCGTGCGAGCGCTAAGCCGACCAGAGGGGCAGGATGCGCAAGCTAGAGATCGAACGGGTGGTAGGTGGGTTCAAGCACATCTTCATATTTCTGCCATGCCAATGCCATATTTATGGTGTGTAAATTCATACAATGGTCCCCTATGCCTTCATGTGAAGTTTCGTGGCAAGATGACCCATTTTCTATTTTTCACGATTTTTGAAACTTTTTACGATTTGGGATTTTTTAAAATTTTTTTAGAAAGAAATTTGTCCCCAAATATGGTAGAGATGACCCTTGTATTTTTTTTTGCATGCATAAAAAAATTCAGCTAAAAACTCGAAGTGGAGAAGATTTTGTGACCGTTTGAAAAAAGTGTCCCCATTTCAGACACTTTAATGGCTAATGGCAGCAAACCTATAAAATCTCAGATGCTCTTTAAAGGGGTGTGAGTTCTCAAAGTTTGATGAGGGATAGGGGGCCAATATAAGGGCCAAGTACCAACAGCCATCACACATCATGTGCCCACACCCCCGGCCCCCCCAAGCACCGGAACCCCCAATGCTGCTGGTTAGGCTCTCCGGCGATGCTCCAGCGATGGTGCCCCGGGCGAAAAAAATGCGGCACCAGCACATGCCCAAGCCCAGCATGTGCCCCGTGGCTCAAAATAATAGACTGGGAATGAACTCCGTATGCTTCGACTAGGAATGAACTTCGTATGCCTAAGTCAACCCATGAAATGAGCATGCGGGCGCTGAGCTGACTGAAGAGGCATAATGCGCAAGCCGTGGATCGACCCGGCCCCCCTCTTCGTGCTGCCTGTCCCGCTGCCACAACCCTCGGTCTGGCTGGGGCTTAGACATGGACTGAACTCCCTATGCCTAAGCCAACCCACAAAACAGGCGTACGGGGACTCAGTCAGTTAGAAAGGTAGAATGCACAAGCCGGGGATCGACCCGAGTCCCCCCTGCGTGCTGCTGATCCTGCTGCCGTAACCTTTGATCCAGTTCAATCTTAGACTGGGAATGAACTCCGTATGCCTAAGTCAACCCACGAAACGAGCGTGCGGGTGCCCAGCCGACCAGAGGGGCAGGATGCGCAAGCTAGAGATTGAATGGGTGGTAGGTGGGTTCAAGCACATCTTCATATTTCTGCCATGCCAATGCCATTTTTATGGTGTGTAAATTCATACAATGGTCCCCTAAGCCTTCATGTGAAGTTTCGTGGCAAGATGACCCGTTTTCTATTTTTCATGATTTTTGAAACTTTTTACGGTTTGGGATTTTTTAAAATTTTTTTAGAAAGAATTTTGTCCCCAAATTTGGTAGAGGCGATCCTTGTATTTTTTTTGGTATGCATAAAAACATTCAGCTAAAAACTCGAAGTGGAGAAGATTTTGTGACCGTTTGAAAAAAGTGTCCCCATTTCAGACACTTTAATGGCTACTGGCAGCAAACCTATAAAATCTCAGATGCTCTTTAAGGGGGTGTGAGTTCTCGAGGTTTGATGAGGGATAGGGGCCAATATAAGGGCCAAGTACCAGCACCCATCACACATCATGTGCGCACACCCCCTGGCCCCCCAATCGCTGGAACCCCCAATACCGCCGGTTAGGCTCTCCGACGATGCTCCGACAATGCTCTGGCGATGGTGCCCTAGCAAAAAAAATGCGGCACCAGCACATGCCCGAGCCCAGCATGTGCACTGTGGCTCCAAATCTTAGATGGGAATGAACTCCGTATGCTTAGACATGGAATGAACTCCGTATGCCTAAGCCAACCTACGAAACGAGCGTGCGGGCGCTCAGTCGGTCGGAGAGGCATAATGCATAAGACGGCGATCAGCCCGGTCCCCCTCTGCATGCTGCCGGTCCCGCTGCCACAACCCTTGGTCCGGCTAGGGCTTAGACATGGAATGAACTCCCTATGCCTAAGCCAACCCATGAAACGGGCATGCGGGCGCTCAGCCGGTTGGAGAGGCAGAATGCGCAAGCCGGGGATTGACCCGATCCCCCCTGCATGCTACCGATCTTGCTGCCGCAATCCTTGGTTCGATCTGATCTTAGACTGGGAATGAACTCCGTATGCTTAGATTGGGGATGAACTTCGTATGCCTAAGTCAACCCACGAAATGAGCGTACGGGCACTTAGCCGGTCGGAGAGGTCGGCCTGAGAGGCATAATGTGCAAGTCGGGGATCAACCCAGTCCCCCTCTACCTGCTGTTGATCCTGCTGTCGGTTTTACTACCACAACCCTCGATCCGGCTAGGGCTTAGACATGGAATGAACTCGTATGCCTAAACCAACCCACGAAATGAACGTGCGAGCGCTCAGCCAGTCGGAGAGGCAAAATGCGTAAGCCGAGGATTGGCCTGATCCCCCCGACGTGCTGCCAATCCTGCTGCTGGTCTTGCTGTCACAACCCTCGGTCCAGTCCGATCTTAGACTGGGAATGAACTCCGTATGCTTAGACATGGAACGAACTCCATATGCCTAAGCCAACCCACAAAACGAGCATGCGGGCGCTCAGCCGTTCGGAGAGGCAGAATGCGTAAGCTTGGGATCAGCCCGGTTCCCCCCTACATACTATCGATCCTGCTACTGTAACCCTCAGACCGGTTTAATCTTAGACTGGGAATAAACTCCGTATGCCTAAGTCAACCCATGGAATGAGCGTGTGGGCACTGAACCGACCGGAGAGGCATAATGCGCAAGCTAGGGATTAGCCCGATCCCTCTCTACGTACTGCCAGTCCCGCTGCCACAACCCTTGATCTGGCTAGGGCTTAGACGTGGAATGAACTCCCTATGCCTAAGCCAACCCACGAAACGGGCGTGCGGGCGCTCAATTGGCCAGAGAGGCAGAATGCGTAAGTCGGGGATTGGCCCGGTCACCCTTGCGTGCTATCGATCCTGCTGTCGCAACCCTCGGTCCGGTTTGATCTTAGACTGGGAATGAACTCCATATGCTTAGACTGGGGACGAACTTCGTATGCCTAAGTCAACCCACGAAACGAGCGTGCGGGCGCTCAGCCGACCAGAGAGGCAGGATGGGCAAGCCGGGGATCGAACGGGTGGTAGGTGGGTTCAAGCACATCTTCATATTTCTGCCATGCCAATGCCATTTTTATGGCTTGTAAATTCATACAATGGTCCCCTAAGCCTTCATGTGAAGTTTCATGGCAAGACGACCCGTATTCTATTTTTCACGATTTTTAAAAAATTTTGTGGTTCGGGATTTTTTAAAATTTTTTTAGAAAGAGTTTTGTCCCCAAATTTAGTAGAGGTGATCCTTGTAGTATTTTTGGCATGCACAAAAAAATTCAGCTAAAAATTCGAAGTGGAGAAGATTTTGTGATCGTTTGAAAAAAGTGTCCCCATTTCAGACACTTTAATGGCTACTGGCAGCAAACCTATAAAATCTCAAATGCTCTTTAAGGGGGTGTGAGTTCTCGAGGTTTGATGAGGGATAGGGGGCCAATATAAGTGCCAAGTGTCACACTGCTGCTATGTATCTCACTGATGTAGCCTTATTATGGTAGAGGCACAGGTGTGATGATGTCAGGCGTGGGAGCGTCAAGATTGGAACCTGGGCAGAGTTTCAAAAGGAGTTCAGAGAACAATTTTACCCAAAGTATGCCGATGATGAGGCGCGAGCAAAGTTGTGCTAGCTGAGCCAGCAAGGGGACATAAGGGAGTATGTCCAAAAATTCTCTGAACTAATGCTACAGATCTCGGATCTAGGCGAGAAAGATGCCTTATTTGCTTTCATGGATAGGCTGAAGCTGTAGGTGAAGAGTGAGCTACAAAGGAAAGGAGTTCATGACTTGGCTAAAGCCATAACTACTGTCGAGGCCTTGATAGAGTTCAAGCCTCTGAACAAGTTCGAATCTACCAAGCCCAAGGCTAAGGGCAGGGACGATAGGGACTGAAAGAAGCAGTCCAAAGGGAAGGATCATGACCGGGAGTCTAAGGATGGAGACCAAGACCATTCAACGAAGGATGGTGAGTGAAAGCCACCAGCAGGCAAGTGGAAAGCAAAGGGGGACCGAGAGCCACTACAATGCTACCTATGTGGAGGGAGGCACATAGCGCGCAATTACCTGTAGAAGGGAAAGTTGGCTGCTGTAGACAAGGAGTCTGACGAGGAGCCAGAGTCAGGGGCAGCAAAGCTTGGGTGATTGATGCTCAATGCTATCCAGAGTAAGGGGAGCCACAAGCTAAAGGGCTTGATGTTTATGGATCTGATGGTTGCGGGTCAGAAGGTGAGCGCACTGGTGGACACAGGTGCCTCACATCTTTTTATTTCAGGTGATAGAGCCCGGAAGCTCAGACTAAAGGTGCAGAAAGGGATTGGTACCATCAAAACGGTGAACTCCAATGAAGTTCCAGCCATTAGAATAGCGCGGGGAGTGGAGTTACAGCTTGGAAACTGGAAAGGCAAGGAGACCATTGAGGTAATACCCCTTGACGACTATGAGTTTGTGATTGGGTTGGATTTTCTTGTTCGGATTAATGCCCTCCTTGTGCCTTTTGCCGATTGTGTTTGCATCTTGGATGCACGATGCCAATGCCTAGTGCCATTGAGGAGAGGGTTTGGAGTTGGGTCACAGGTGGTGTCAGCCATCCAATTTGCCAAGGCGGTAAGCAGACAAGAAGACACCTTCTTGGCAGCCCTGAAATATGATGAGCCAAGGGAGAAGGAGATCGAGTCACCCTTGGAGGTGCTAAAGGTGCTGAAGACCTTTAGTGATGTGATGCCCGCAAAGCTACCTAGCAAGCTACCACCTAAGAGGGAGGTGGACCACAAGATCGAGCTGGTGTCCGAGGCCAAGCCACCAGCTAGAGCCCCTTACCGAATGTCTCCACCAGAGTTGGAGGAGTTAAGGAAATAGCTCAAAGAGTTAGTTGATACTGGCTTCATCAGGCCATCGAAGGCACCCTATGGTGCACTGGTTCTATTTCAGTGCAAGCATGATGGGTCGTTGCAACTGTACATAGACTATCGGGCTTTGAACAAGCTGACCATCAAGAACAAGTACCCCATCCCACTCATTACGGACTTGTTCGATCAACTTGGGAGCGCAAGGTGGTTCACCAAGCTGGATTTGAGGTCAGGCTACTATCAAGTCAAGATCGCGGAGGGAGATGAGCCAAAGACAGCATGTGTCACTCGGTATTGTTCGTATGAGTTCTTGGTGATGCCTTTCGAACTCACGAATGCCCCAGCAACATTCTGCACCCTTATGAACAAGGTACTTTAGTCATTCCTTGATCAATTTGTTATGGTTTATTTGGATGACATTGTGATCTACAGCTAGACTTTGGGAGAGCATGTAGACCACTTGAGACAGGTGTTCTGGTGTTGCGGGCGCACAAGCTGTTTGTCAAGAGGGAGAAGTGCTCATTCACCCAGCAGGAGATCCCGTTCCTTGGCCACATAGTGGGAGGTGGCAGGATACGCATGGATGAAGGCAAGATACACGCCATCCTAGAGTGGCAACCGCCAGCCAAGGTCACTGAGTTGAGATCGTTCCTTGGGCTGGTCAACTACTACAGGCGCTTCATCAAAGGTCACTCAGCAATAGCCATGCCATTGACTGACTTGCTCAAGAAAGGGAAAACATGGGAGTGGAGCGCAGGGTGCCAGGAAGCCTTTGATAGGTTGAAGCAGGCTGTGACCATGCCAAAGCCGTATGAGGTGCATACGGATGCATCAGACTTTGCCATAGGGGGCGTGTTGATGTAAGAGGGATGTCCAGTCGCATTCAAGAGCAGGAAGCTGAACAAGACTGAGTGCAAGTACACGGTCCAAGAGAAGGAGATTACTGCAGTGGTGCACTGCTTACGCACTTGGCGCCATTACCTGTTGGGGTCGAGGTTTGTGGTTAGGACGGACAGTGTGGCAACCAGCTACTTCCAGACACAGAAGAAGTTATCCCTCAAGCAGGCGAGATGGCAAGATTTTCTTACGGAATTTGATTTCCAGATGGAGTACAAGCTGGGGCAGGCGAACCTAGTGGCAGACGCCCTGACCAGGAAGACTAACCTTGCTGCCATTAGCCAACCAGAGGGGTCACTGGTGCCGCGCATCAAGGAGGGACTTGCGCATGATCCTACAACCAAGGCTTTGATGGAGTACGCCCAGTAAGGTAAGACTACGTGGTTTTGGTTGCAGGATGGCTTGCTGTACACCAAGGGTAGTAGACTTTTGTGTCGCAGCATGGGAAGCTCCGCAAGGAAGTTTTACAAGAATGCCATGATTCAAGGTGGGCTGGACACCCCGAAGTGAGCCGTCCCTTGGTGCTGATCGAGGATCGATACTACTGGCTGCACATGAGGGACGATGTGGAGGCCTATGTGAAGACTTGTCTTGTGTGCCAACAGGACAAAGTGGAGCTCAAGAAACCAGGTGGTCTCTTGGAGCCATTGCCAGTGCCAGAGCGACCATGGGAGAGTGTTTCTCTGGACTTTATAGTCGGTCTACCCAAAGCAGAAGGGTTTGGAAGCATCATGGTAGTGGTGGACAGGTTTTCCAAGTATGGAATCTTTATTCCAACAACCAAGGAGTGCCCAGCCGAGGAGGCAGCTCGATTGTTCCTGAAGAACATGGTTAAGTATTAAGGAGTGCCGAGGACCATTGTTAGTGATCGGGACAGGTGTTTCACGGGCAAGTTCTGCACTGAGTTGTTCAAGCTGTTGGGGTCAGACTTAAACTTTTCCACTAGCATGCATCCACAGATCGATGGGCAGACAGAATGAGTGAATGGACTATTGGAGTTCTACCTCAGGCACTATGTGAGTGCTACACAAAGGGAATGGCCAAAGTTGCTAGATATTGCATAGTTTTCCTACAACTTGCAAAGGAGCGAGGCAACGAACCAGAGCCCTTTTAAGGTTGTGACAGGGCATCAACCACTAACACCCAGTTTGATTGCTGCAGGTTATACAGGGCTGAATCCAATAGCATACAAGTTTGCCAAGGCATGGCAGGAGCAAACTGACTTGGCTAGAGTTTGTCTACATAAGGCGGCCAAGATAGGTGGGCAGACCAAAATAGGTGGGACATGCAGTTCCAGGTTGGAGACTTGGTGTTAGTGAAGCTGCATCCCATTGTGCGCCATAGAGGGCTGCACAAAGGCCTAGTTCAGAGGTATGAGGGACCTTTTCGAGTAGTCAAGAGGGTAGGCAAGGTTGCCTACAAGCTGGATATGCAACCCAAGTTGAGGGTACACCTGGTGTTCCATGTGAGCATACTCAAGTCGTTCCATGAGGATGAGAGAGATCTAAGATAGGCAGAGTCAAAGCGTGCACCATTGGGAGCAAGGGCCTCATATGAGAAGGAGGTCTACATCATCATAGCTAATCGGGAGGTGAGACGAAAGAACTATCAGCCAAGATAAGAGTACTTGGTGCGCTGGAAGGGACTTCAAGATAGTGAGGTGAGCTGGGAACCAGCAGATGACTTATGGTAGTTCGGGGACCAGAATAGGCAGTACCATGAAGAAGATGCAACGAGGGCATTGTGTAATTAGGTGGGGGAGAATGTCATGCCCTGGGAGGGCACGCCAGGCACATCAGGTGCACCAGCAGGCGAGCCAAAGGTTAAGGCCCGTAGACCAGGCGTGCTAACGGGTATCTACGTGCAAAGCCTAGCAAACGAGTTCAGAACACCCACCCAACTTGCAGGCCAACCCGTGAGACCAAGGCCTGGCATACAAGCTGCCTGCACCACATCCAAAAGGGCCTAAGGTGCTGGACACGCAAGGAAAGCTTCTGGAAGCAGGCAGGATCAGCAGTAGCATCCTGGTAGATTTGGTTGACCCTAAAAATCAGGAGTTAGCATTTTGATTGATTGTAATTTGTATAATCCCATGATTTTAGCCTTTATTCTAGGGATATTGCCATTAAGTGTAAGCTAGAGCCTCAACTATAAATACAGGGCTGCTCCTCCCTTATTTGTACACCATCAAACACTTTCGTTTCAGTGAATGCAAGAGCATTTCTAGAATTCTACCTTCTTATCCTGTTCCTCTTTAACTTGCGTAATCAGCCCTTCCCGTTGTTCTAGTACCCGTACGCTTGTGTTTTAGGCTAACTTAGGCATAAAGGAGGATATTCCAAGCCTAAGGCCACAGGTTTCTGAGTCTAAGGTCGGAGCCCATGACACAAGTACCAGAACCCAACGTACATCACGTGCGCACACCCCCCCGGCCCCCCCAATCGTCGGAACCCCCAATGTCGCTGGTTAGGCTCTCCGATGATGCTCCGATGATGGTGCCCCAGGTGAAAAAAATGCGGCACTAGCACATGCACCGTGGCTCAAAATCATAGACTGGGAATGAACTCCGTATGCTTAGACATGGAATGAACTCCGTATGCCTAAGCCAACCCACGAAGCGAGCGTGCGGGCGCTGATCTGATCGGAGATGCAGAATACGCAAGTCGAGGATCAGCCCGGTCCCCCCTACGTGCTGTCGATCCTACTACCGCAACCCTCGATCCAGTCCGATCTTAGACTGGGAATGAACTCTGTATGCTTAGACTGGGAATGAACTCCGTATGCCTAAGTCAACCCACGAAACGAGCGTGCGGGCAGTTAGCCGACCGAAGAGGCATAATGCGCAAGCCAAGGATCAGTCCAGTCCCTCTCTGCGTGCTGTCGATCCCACTGCCGGTCCTACTACCACAACCCTCGGTCCGACTGGGGCTTAGACATGGAATGAACTCCGTATGCCTAAGCCAACCCATGAAATGAGCGTGCGGGCACTCAGCCGGTCGGAGAGGCAAAATGCGTAAGCCGGGGATCGACTCGATCCCCCCTGTATGCTGTTGATCCTGTTGCTGGTCCTGCTGCCGCAACCCTTGGTCCGGTCCTATCTTAGACTGGGAATGAACTCCGTATGTTTAGACATGGAATGAACTCCGTATGCCTAAGCCAACCCAGGAAACGAGCGTGTGGGCGCTCAGTTGGTCGGAGAGGCAGAATACGCAAGCCGGGGATTGACCAAATCCCCCCTGCGTGCTATCGATCCTACTGCCACAACCCTCGATCTGGTCTGATCTTAGACTAGGAATGAACTCCGTATGCCTAAGTCAACCCACGAAATGAGCGTACGGGCGCTGAACCAGTCGGAGAGGCATAATGCGCAAGTCGGGGATCGGCCTAGTCCCCCTCTGCGTGCTGTCGGTCCCGTTGCCACAACCCTCGATTTGATTAGGGCGTAGACATGCAATGAACTCCCTATGCCTAAGCCAACCCATGAAATGGGCGTACAGGCGCTCAACCGGCTGGAGAGGCAGAATGCTCAAGCTGGGGATTGGCCCTGTCCCCCCTGCGTGCTGTCGATCCTGCTACTGCAACCCTCGGTCTGGTCTGATCTTAGATTGGGAATGAACTCTGTATGCATAAGTCAACCCACGAAATGAGCGTGCGAGCGCTGAGCCGACCGAAAAGGCATAATGCGTAAGCCAGGGATCGACCCGATCCCCCTCTACGTACTGTCTGTCCCGCTACCACAACCCTCGGTCCGGCTGGGGCTTAAACATGGAATGAACTCCTATGCCTAAGCCAACCCACGAAACAGGCGTGCGGGTGCTCAGCCGGCCAGAGAGGCAGAATGCGCAAGCCGGGGATTAGCTCGGTCTACCTGCATGCTGCCTATCCTACTGCCATAACCCTCAGTCCAGTCCGATCTTAGACTGGGAATGAACTCTGTATGCTTAGACTGGGGATGAACTCTGTGTGCCTAAGTCAACCCACAAAATGAGCGTGCGGGTACTCAGTCGATCGGAGAGGCATAATGCGTAAGTCGAGGATCAGCCCGATCCCCCTCTGCGTGCTGTCGATCCCGCTGTCGGTCCTGTTGCCATAACCCTCAGTCCGAATGGGGCTTAGACATGGAATAAACTCTGTATGCCTAAGCCAACCCACGAAACGAGCGTGGGGGCACTTAGCCGGCTGGAGAGGTAGAATGTGCAAGCTGAGGATCGGCCCGGTCCCCCCTACATGCTGCCGATCATGCTGCTGCAGCCCTCGGTCTGGTCCGATCTTAGACAGGGAATGAACTCCATATGCGTAGACATGGAATGAACTTCGTACGCCTAAGCCAACCCAGGAAATGAACGTACGGGCGCTCATCCGGTCGGAGAGGCAGAATGCACAAGCGGGGATCGGCCCAGTCCCCCCTGCGTACTATCGATCCTACTGCCGCAACCCTCGGTCTGGTTTGATCTTAGACTAGGAATGAACTCCGTATGCCTAAGTCAACCCACAAAATGAGCGTGTTATCGGTCCCGCTACCACAACCCTCGGTCCGACTAGGGCTTAGACATGGAATGAACTCCCTATGCCTAAGCCAACCCACGAAACGGGCATGTGGGCGCTCAGCCGACCGGAGAGGCAGAATGCGCAAGCTGAGGATCGGCCTGATCCCTACTATGTGCTGTCGATCCTACTGCCGCAACCCTCGATCTGGTCTGATCTTAGACTGGGAATGAACTCCGTATGCCTAAGTCAACCCACAAAACGAGCGTGCGGGTGCTAAGCCAACCGGAGAGGCATAATGCGCAAGCCAGGGATCGACCCGATCCCCCTCTGCGTGCTATCGATCCCCCTGCCATAACCCTCGGTCCGACTGGGGCTTAGACATGGAATGAACTCCCTATGCCTAAGCCAACCCATGAAACGAGCGTGCGGGCGCTCAGCCAGCCAGAGAGGCAGAATGTGCAAGCCGGAGATCGGCCTGGTCCCCTCTGCATGCTGTTGATCCTGCTGTCGCAAACCTCAGTCTGGTCCGATCTTAGACTGAGAATGAACTCCGTATGCTTAGACTGGGGATGAACTCCATATGCCTAAGTCAACCCACGAAATGCCCCGGGTGAAAAAAATGCAGCATCGTGGCTCAAAATCTTAGACTGGGAATGGACTCCGTATGTTTAGACATGGATTGAACTCCGCATGCCTAAGCCAACCCATGAAATGAGCGTGCGGGTGCTCAGCCGACTGGAGAGGCAGAATGTGTAAGCCGAGGATCAGCCCAGTCCCTTCTGCGTGCTATCGATCTTGCTACCGCAAGCCTCGGTCCGATCTAATCTTAGACTGGGAATCAACTCCGTATGCCTAAGCCAACCCACAAAACGAGTGTGCGGGCGCTCAGCCGATCGAAGAGGCAGAATGCGCAAGCCGGGGATCGGCCCGATCCCCCCTACGTGTTGTCGATCCTGCTGTCGCAACCCTCAGTCTGGTCCGATCTTAGACTGGGAATGAACTCTGTATGCTTAGACTAGGGATGAACTTCGTATGCCTAAGTCAACCCACGAAACAAGCATGTGGGCCCTCAGCTGGTCGAAGAGGCATAATGCACAAGCCAGGGATCAGCCCGGTCCCCCTCTGCGTGCTGTTGATCTTGCTGTCGGTCCTACTACCACAACCCTCGGTTTGGCTGGGCTTAGACATAGAATGAACTCTGTATGCCTAAGCCAACCCATGAAATGAGCTTGCGGCCGCTCAGCTGGTCGGAGAGGTAGAATGCGTAAGTCGGGGATCGGCCTGATCCCCCCTTGTGTGCTACCGATCCTGCTGCTGGTCCTACTACCTCAACCCTCGATCTCGTCCGATCTTAAACTGGGAATTAACTCCGTATGCCTAAGCCAGCCCATGAAACGAGCGTGCGGGCACTCAACCAGTTGGAGAGGCAGAATGCGCAAGTCGAGGATCAACCTGGTCCCCCCTGCATGCTGTCGATCTTGCTGCCACAACCCTCGATCTGGTTTGATCTTAGACTGGGAATGATCTTCGTATGCCTAAGTCAACCCGTGAAATGAGCGTGAAGGCGCTGAATCGGTCGGAGGGGCATAATGTGCAAACCGAGGATCGACCCGATCCTCCTCTACGTGTTGTTAGTCCCACTGCTACAACCCTCGATCCGGCTCAGGCTTAGACATGGAATGAGCTCCCTATGCCTAAGCCAACCCACGAAATGAGCGTGCAGGCGCTCAGTCGACTGGAGAGGCAGAATGCCCAAGTCGGGGATCGACCCGGTCCCCCCTGCGTGCTGCCAATCCTGCTGCCACAAACCTTGATCTAGTTTCATCTTAGACTGGGAATGAACTTCGTATGCTTAGACTGGGGATGAACTCCGTATGCCTAAGTCAACCCATGAAACGAGCGTGTGGGTGTTCAGTCAACCAGAGAGGCAGGATGCACAAGCTAGGGATCGAACGGGTGGTAGGTGGGTTCAAGCACATCTTCATATTTCTGCCTTGCCAATGCCATTTTTATGGCTTGTAATTTCATACAATAGTCCCCTAAGCCTTCATGTGAAGTTTCGTGGCAAGACGACCCGTTTTCTATTTCTCTCGATTTTTAAAACTTTTTTCGGTTCAGGATTTTTTAAAATTTTTTTAGAAAGAGTTTTGTCCCAAATTTCGTAGAGGTGATCCTTGTATTTTTGTTGGCATGCATAAAAAAATTCAGCTAAAAACTCGATGTGGAGAAGATTTTGTGACCGTTTGAAAAAAGTGTCCCTATTTCAGACACTTTAATGGCTACTGGCAGCAAACCTATAAAATCTCAAATGCTCCTTAAGGGGGTGTGAGTTCTCGAGGTTTGATGAGGGATAGGGGGCCAATATAAGGGCCAAGTACCAGCACCCATCGCACATCATGTGCGCACACCCCCCGGCCCCCCCAATTGCCGGAACCCCCAATGCTATCGGATAGGCTCTCTGGTGATGGTTCGGTGATGGTGCTCCGAGCAAAAAAAATGTGGCACCAGCACATGCCCAAGCCTAGCATGTGCACCATGGCTCAAAATCTTAGACTATGAATGAACTCCGCAAGCTTAGACATGGAATGAACTCTGTATGCCTAAGCCAACCCACGAAACGAGCGTGCGGGCATTCAGTCTACCAGAGAGGCATAATGCGCAAGCCGGGGATCAGCCCGGTCCCCCCTACGTGCTGTCGATCCTGCTACCGCAACCCTCAGTCCGATCTGATCTTAGACAGGGAATTAACTCCGTATGCCTAAGTCAACCCACGAAACGAGCGTGCGGGCACTGAGCCGACCAGAGAGGCATAATGCGTAAGTCGGGGATCGACCGAGGATCCCTCTGCATGCTGTCGATCTCACTGCCACAACCCTCGGTCTAGCTGGGGCTTAGACATGGAATTAACTCCCTATGCCTAAGCGAACCCACGAAATGGGTGTGCGGGTGCTCAGCCGGCCGGAGAGGCAGAATTCGCAAGCCGGGGATCGACCCGCTCCCCCCTGCGTGCTGTCGATCCTGCTACCGCAACCCTCGATCCAGTTTGATCTTAGACTAGGAATGAACTTCGTATGCTTAGACTGGGGATGAACTCCATATGCCTAAGTCAACCCACGAAACAACCGTGTGGGCGCTCAGCCAACCAAAGAGGCAAGATGCGTAAGCCGGGGATCGAACGGGTGGTAGGTCGGTTCAAGCACATCTTCATATTTCTGCCATGCCAATGCCATTTTTATGGCGTGTAAATTCATACAATGGTCCCCTAAGCCTTCATGTGAAGTTTCGTGGCAAGATGACCCGTTTTCTATTTTTCACGATTTTTAAAACTTTTTGTGATTCGAGATTTTATAAAATATATTTGAAAGAGTTTTGTACCCAAATTTGGTAGAGTTGATCCTTTTTTTTTTTGGCATGCAAAAAAAAATTCTGTGACCGTTTGAAAAAAGTAGAGGATATTTTGTGACCGTTTGAAAAAAGTGTCCCCATTTCAGACACTTAAATGGCTACTAGCAGCAAACCTATAAAATCTCAAATGCTCTTTAAAGGGGTGTGAGTTTTTGAGGTTTGATGAGGGATAGGGGGCCAAATATAAGGGCCAAGTTCCAGCAACCATCGCACATCATGTGCGCACACCCCCCGACCCCCTAATCGCCGGAACCCCCAATGCCGTCGATTAGGCTCTCCGGTGACGCTCTGACGATGGTGCCTCGGGCAAAAAAAATACGGCACCAGCACATGCCCGAGCCCATCATGTGCACCATGGCTTAAAATCTTAGATGGGGAATGAACTCCGTATGCTTAGACATGCAATGAATCCGTACGCCTAAGCCAACCCACGAAACAAGCGTGCGGGTGCTCAACCGACTGGAGAGGCATAATGCGCAAGCCGAGGATCGACCCGGTCCCCCTCTGTGTGCTGCCGGTCCCACTGCCATAGCCCTCTGTCCGGCTGGGGCTTAGACATGGAATGAACTCCCTATGCCTAAGCCAACCCACAAAACGGGCATGCAGGCGCTCAGCCGGCCGGAGAGGCAGAATGCGTAAGTTGGGGATCGACTCGGTCCCCCCTATGTGCTTAGACTGGGAAAGAACTCTATATGCTTAGACTGGGGATGAACTCCGTATGCCTAAGTCAACCCACGAAATGAGCATGCGGGCACTCAACCGATCGAAGAGGCCGATCGGAGAGGCATAATGCGCAAGTCGGGGATCAGCCCGGGCCCCCTCTACGTGCTGCCTATCCCGCTACCGGTCCTGCTACAACAACCCTCGGTTCGACTGGGGCTTAGACATCGAATTAACTCTCTATGCCTAAGCCAACCCACGAAACAAGCGTGCGGGTGCTCAGCCGGCCAGAGAGGCAGAATGCGCAAGTCGGGGATCAACCCAGTCCCCCTACGTGCTGCCGATCTTGCTGCTGCAACCCTCGGTCCGGTCCGATCTTAGACTGAGAATGAACTCCGTATGCTTAGACTGGGGATGAACTCCATTTGCCTAAGTCAACCCACGAAACAAGCGTGAGGGTGGTCCGTCGACCAAAGAGGCAGAATGCGCAAGCCGGAGATTGAACGGGTGGTAGGTGGGTTCAAGCACATCTTCATATTTCTACACTACCAATGCCATTTTTATGGCTTTTAAATTCATACAATGGCCCCCTAAGCCTTCATGTGAAGTTTCGTGGCAAGACGACCCATTTTCTATTTTTCATGATTTTTGAAACTTTTTGCAGTTTGAGATTTTTTAAAATTTTTTTGGAAAGAGTTTTGTCCCCAAATTTGGTAGAGATGATCCTTGTATTTTTGTTGGCATGCATAAAAAAATTCAGCTGAAAAACTTGTCCCCATTTCAGACACTTTAATGGCTACTGGCAGCAAACCTATAAAATCTCAAATGCTCTTTAAGGGGGTGTGAGTTCTCAAGGTTTGATGAGGGATAGGGGGCCAATATAAGGGCCAAGTACCAGAACCCATCACACATCATATGCGCACACCCCCTGGCCCCCCAATCATCGGAACCCTCAATGTCGTCGGTTAGGCTCTTCGGCGATGCTCCGGCGATGGTGCCCCGAGCGAAAAAAATACGGCACCAGCACAAGGCTGATCCCAGCATGTGCACCGTGGCTCAAAATCTTAGACTGGGAATGAACTCTGATATGCTTAGACATGGAATGAACTTCGTATGCCTAAGCCAACCCACGAAACGAGCGTGCGGGCACTCAGTCGGCCGGAGAGGCATAATGCGCAAGTCGGGGATCGGCCTGATCCCCCCCTGTGTGCTATCGATCCTACTACTGCAACCCTCAGTCTGGTCTGATCTTATATTGGGAATGAACTCCGTATGCATAAGTCAACCAACAAAACGAGCGTGCGGGCGCTGAGCCGACCGAAGAGGCATAATGCGCAAGCCGGGTATCGGCCCGGTCCCCCTCTGTGTGCTGTTCGTCCCACTACCACAACCCTCGGTCTGGCTGCAGCTTAGACATGGAATGAACTCCCTATGCCTAAGCCAACCCATGAAATGGGCATGCGGGCAGAATCCGCAAACAGGGGATCGGCCCGATCCCCCATACGTGCTACCGATCCTGCTACTGCAACCTTCTATCCGATCCGATCTTAGACTGGGAATGAACTTCGTATGCTTAGACTGGGGATGAACTCCGTATGCCTAAGTCAACCCACGGAACAAGCGTGCGGGCACTTAGCCTGCCAGGAGAGGTCGGTCGGAAAGGCATAATCCGCAAGCCGGGGATCAGCTCGATCCCCCTTTGCGTGCTACCCATCCCGCTGTCGGTCCTGCTACCACAACCCTCGGTCCAGCTGGGGCTTAGACACGGAATGAACTTCGTATGCCTAAGCCATCCCATGAAATGAGCCCGCGGGCGCTCAACCGGCTGGAGAGGCAGAATGCGCAAGCCGGGGATTGGCTCGATCCCCCCCTGCGTGAGGTCGATCCTATTGTCGTAATCCTCAATCTGGTCTGATCTTAAACTGGGAATGAACTCCGTATGCCTAAGCCAACCCACGAAATGAGCGTGCTGATGCTCAGCCGATCGGAGAGGCGGAATACGTAAGTCAGGGATCGACCCGGTCCCCCTGCGTGCTATCGATCCTACTACTGCAACCCTCGTTCGGTCCGATCTTAGATTGGGAATGAACTCTGTATGCCTAAGTCAACCCATGAAAAGAGCATGCGGACGCTGGGCCGTCGGAGAGGCATAATGCATAAGCTGGGGATCGGCCTGGTCCCCCTTTGCGTGCTGCCGATCCCGCTGCCACAACTCTTTGTTCGGCTGGGGCTTAGACATGGAATGAACTCCCTACACCTAAGCCAACCCATGAAACGGGCGTGCGGGCAGTCAGTCAGCCTGAGAGGCAGAATGCGGAAGCCGGGGATCGGCCTCATCCCCCCTACGTACTGCTGATCCTGTTGCCGTAACCCTCGATCTGGTCTGATCTTAGATTGGGAATGAACTCCGTATGCTTAGACTGGGGATGAACTTCGTACGCCTAAGTCAACCCACAAAACGAACGTGCGGGTGCTCAACCGACCAGAGAGGCAGGATGCATAAGTCGAGGATTGAACGGGTGGTAGGTGGCTTCAAGCACATCTTCTTATTTCTGCCATGCCAATGCCATTTTTATGGCTTGTAAATTCATAGAATGGTCCCCTAAGCCTTCATGTGAAGTTTCGTGGCAAGACGACCCGATTTCTATTTTTCACGATTTTCAAAATTTTTGCGGTTCGGGATGTTTTAAAATTTTTTTAGAATGAGTTTTGTCAACAAATTTGGTAGAGGTGATCCTTGTATTTTTGTTGGCATGCACAAAAAAATTCAGCTAAAAACTCAAAGTGGAGAAGATTTTGTGACCATTTGAAAAAAGTGTCCCCATTTCAGACACTTTAATGGCTACTGGCAGCAAACCTATAAAATCTCAAATGCTCTTTAAGGGGGTGTGAGTTCTGGAGGTTTGATGAGGGATAGGGGCCAATATAAAGGCCAAGTACCAGCACCCATCGCACATCATGTGCGCACACCCCCAGCCCCCCAATCGACGGAACCCCAATGCCGTCGGTTAGGCTCTTCGGCGATGCTCCGACGATGCTCTGGTGATCGTGCCCCGGGAAAAAAAAATGCGGCACCAGCACATGCTCAAGCCCAGCATGTGCACCGTGGCTCAAACTCTTAGACTAGGAATGAAGTCCGTATGCTTAGACATGAAAAGAACTCTGTATGCCTAAGCCAACCCACGAAACGAGCGTGCGGGCACTCAGTCGGTCGGAGAGGCAAAATGCGCAAGCCAGGGACCGACCTGGTCCCCCTCTACATGCTGCCGGTCCCACTGCCACAACCCTCAGTTCAGCTGGGGCTTAGACATGGAATGAACTCGCTATGCCTAAGCCAACCCATGAAACGGGCGTACGGGCGCTCAGCCGGCTGCAGAGGCAGAATGCACAAGCCAGGGATCGGTCCGGTCACCCCTGCGTGCTGCTGATCCTGTTGCCGCAACCCTCAGTCCGATCCGATCTTAGATTGGGAATGAAATCCGTATGCTTAGATTGGGGATGAACTCCGTATGCCTAAGTCAACCCACGAAATGAGCGTACGGGCACTCAGCCGATCGAAAAGGCCGGCCAGAGAGGTAGAATGTGCAAGCCAGGGATCGGCTCAGTCCCTCCCTACGTGCTATCGATCCTACTGCTGGTCCTACTACGGTAACCCTCGGTCCGGTCCGATCTTAGACTGGGAATGAACTCCGTATTCTTAGACATGGAATGAACTCTATATGACTAAGCCAACCCATGAAACAAGCGTGCGGGCGCTCAGCCGATCGGAGAGGCAGAATGCGCAAGTCGGGGATCGACCCGATCCCCCCTGTGTGCTATCGATCCTGCTACCACAACCCTGGGTTTGATCCGATCTTAGATTGGGAATGAACTTCGTATGCCTAAGTCAACCCACGAAACGAGCGTACGGGCGCTCAACTGGTCAGAGAGGCATAATGCGCAAGCCGGGGATCGGTTCGGTCCCCCTCTGCGTGCTGCCGGTCTCGCTGCCACAACCCTCGGTCCGGCTGGGGCTTAGACATGGAATGAACTCCCTATGCCTAAGCCAACCCATGAAACGGGCGTGCGGGCGCTCAGCCGACAGGAGAGGCAGAATGCGTAAGCCGGGGATCGACCCGGTCCCCCTTGCGTGCCGTCGATCCTGCTGCCACAACCCTCGGTTCGATCCGATCTTAGACTGGGAATGAACTATGTATGCTTAGACTGGGGATGAACTCCATATGCCTAAGTCAACCCACGAAACGAGCGTGCGGGAGCTCAGCCGACCAGAGAGGCAGGATGCGCAAGCCGGGGATCGAACGGGTGGTAGGTGGGTTCAAGCACATCTTCATATTTTGCCATGCCAATGCCATTTTTATGGCTTGTAAATTTATACAATGGCCCCCTAAGCCTTGATGTGAAGTTTCGTGGCAAGACTACCCGTTTTCTATTTTTCATGATTTTTAAAACTTTTTACGGTTCGAGATTTTTTAAAATTTTTTTAGAAAGAGTTTGGTCCCCAAATTTGGTAGAGGTGATCCTTGTATTTTTTTTGGCATGCATAAAAAAACTCAGCTAAAAACTCAAAATGGAGAAGATTTTGTGACCATTTGAAAAAAGTGTTCCCATTTCAGACACTTTAATGGCTACTGGCAGCAAACCTATAAAATCTCAAATGCTCTTTAAGGGGTGTGAGTTCTCAAGATTTGATGGGGGATAGGGGGCCAATATAAGGGCCAAGTACCAGCACCCATCGCACATCATGTTCGCACACCCCCCGGCCCCCCAATCGTCGGAACCCCTATGCCGTCGGTTAGGCTCTCCGACGATGCTCCGACGATGGTGCCCTGGGTGAAAAAACTATGGCACCAGTACATGCCCGAGTCTAGCATGTGCACCGTGGCTCAAAATTTTAGACTGGGAATGAACTCCGTATGCTTAGACATAGAATGAACTCCGTATGCCTAAGCCAACCTACGAAATGAGCATGCGGGTGCTCAGTCGCCGAGAGGCAGAATGCGCAAGCCGGGGATCGGCCCGGTCCCCCCTACGTGTTGTCGATCCTGCTGTCGCAACCCTTGGTCCGGTCTGATCTTAGACTGGGAATGAACTCCGTATGCATAAGTCAACCCATGAAACGAGCGTGTGGGCGCTGAGCCGATTGAAGAGGCATAATGCGCAAGTCGGGGATCGGCTCGGTCCCCTCTGCGTGCTGTCGATCCCACTACCACAACCCTCGGTCTGGCTGCAGCTTAGACATGGAATGAACTCGCTATGCCTAAGCCAACCCATGAAACGGGCGTGCGGGCGCTCATCCGGCTGGAGAGGCAGAATGCGCAAGCCAGGGATCGACCTGGTCCCCCTTGCGTGCTACCGATCCCGCTGCCATAACCCTCGGTCCAGCTAAGGCTTAGACATGGAATGAACTCCCTATGCCTAAGCCAACCCACGAAACGGACGTGCGGGCGCTCAACCGACCGGAGAGGCAGAATGCGCAAGTCGAGGATTGGCCCGATCCCCCTTGCGTGCTGTCGATCCTGTTGCCGTTACCTTCGGTCTGGTCCGATCTTAGACTGGGAATGAACTTCGTATGCTTAGATTGGGGATGAACTTCGTATGCCTAAGTCAACCCATGAAACGAGCGTGCGGGTGCTGGAAAGGTCGACCGAAGAGGCATAATGCATAAGTCGAGGATCAGCCTGGTCCCCCTCTGTGTGCTGTTGATCCCGCTCCTGGTCTTGCCGCCACAACCCTTGGTCCAGCTGGGGCTTAGACGTGGAATGAACTCCGTATGCCTAAGCCAACCCACGAAACGAGCGTGAGGGCGCTCAGCTGGCCGGAGAGACAAAATGCGCAAGTCGAGGATCGTCTCGATCCCCCCTACGTGCTGTCGATCCTGCTGCCGTAACCCTCGGTCCGCTCTGATCTTAGACTGGGAATGAACTCCGTATGCTTAGACATGGAATGAACTCCGTATGCCTAAGCCAACCAGCGAAACGAGCGTGTGGGCGCTCAGCCGACCGTAGAGGCAGAATGCGTAAGCCGGGGATCGGCCCGGTCCCCCCTGTGTGCTGTCGATCCTGCTGCCGCTACCCTAGGTTCGATCCGATCTTAGATTGGGAATGAACTTCATATGCCTAAGTCAACCCACGAAACGAGCGTGCGGGCGCTCAGCCGGCCGGAGAGGCATAATGTGCAAGCCGGGGATCGGCCCGGTCCCCCTCTACGTGCTGCCGATCCCGTTACCACAACCCTCGGTCCAGCTAGGGCTTAGACCTGGAATGAACTCCCTATGCCTAAGCCAACCCATGAAACGGGCGTGCGGGCACTCAGCCGACCAGAGAGGCAGAATGAGCAAGCCGGGGATTAGCCCCGTCCCCCCTGCGTGTGCCGATCCTGTTGTCGCAACCCTCGGTCCAGTCTGATCTTAGATTGGGAATGAACTCTGTATGCTTAGACTGGGGATGAACTCCGTATGCCTAAGTCAACCCACGAAACGAGCGTGCGGGCGCTCAGCCGGCCAGAGAGGCAGGATGCGCAAGCCGGAGATCGAACGGGTGGTAGGTGGGTTCAAGCACATCTTTATATTTCTGCCATGCCAATGCCATTTTTATGGCTTGTAAATTCATACAATGGTCCCCTAAGCCTTCATGTGAAGTTTCATGGCAAGACGACCAGTTTTCTATTTTTCATGATTTTCGAAACATTTTGCTGTTCGGGATTGTTTAAAATTGTTTTAGAAAGTGTTTTGTCCCCAAATTTGGTAGAGGTGATCCTTGTATTTTTGTTGGCATGCACAAAAAAATTCAGCTAAAAACTCTAAGTGGAGAAGATTTTGCGACCGTTTGAAAAGAGTGTCCCCATTTCAGACACTTTAATGGCTACTAGCTGCAAACCTATAAAATCTTAAATGCTCTTTAAAGGGTGTGAGTTCTCGAGGTTTGATGAGGGATAGGGGGCCAATATAAGGGCCAAGTGTCACACCCTGGGCAGGCGCGCCAGGCACATCAGATGCACCAGCAGGCAAGCCAGAGGTTGAGGCTCGCAGACCAGGCGTGCTGGCGGGTATCTGCGCGCAAAGCCTAGCAAACGAGTTCAGAACGCCCGCCCAACTTGCGGGCCAGCCCGTGAGACCAAGGCCTGGCATACAAGCTGCCTGCACCACATCCAGAAGGGCCCAAGGTGCTGGACACGCAAGGGAAGCTTTTGGAAGCAGGCAGGATCAGCAGCAGCATCCTGTCAGATTTGGTTGACCCTGAATATCAGGAGTTAGCACCTGATTTATTGTAATCTGTATAATCCCATGATTTTAGCCTTTATTCTAGGGATATTGCCATTAAGTGTAAGTTGGAGCCTCAATTATAAATAAAGGGCTGCTCCTCCCTCATTTGTACACCATCAAACACTTCTATTTCAGTGAATACAAGAGCATTTCCAGAATTCTGCCTTCTTATCCTGTTTCTCTTTAATTTGCATAATCAGCCCTTCCTGTTGTTCTAGTGCCCGTACGCTTGTGTTTTAGGCTGACTTAGGCATAAAAGAGGAGATTCCAAGCCTAAGGCCACACGGTTTCTGAGTCTAAGGTTAGAGCCCATGACAGTTGGTATTAGAGCGAGTTCGATTCTGCGTGTTTGTGTTGTGCAGGTTAGAGGAGATGGCATCCTAAAGTGACGCTGCTAACCAACAACCAGAGGCCCAAGAGCATGGGCGTGGAAGAGGGAGGAAAGCCAGTTCTAGAGATATCTGGTCCACCATGGATGGTAGGCTGGCCAAGGTGGAGGTGACCATGGGCGACATGGGATGGGGAGAAGCTTGAGGGGGTAGAGACTCACATTGCATCGCTAGACTCCATGGGGGAGGAGATCCAAAGTGAGCTGCAAGCTACTCTCAACAAAGGCTTGGACGTGTTCACCTAAAAGAATCAGACTTTGGAGGCTGAAGTGCTGACCTTGTGTGATGGCATGGAGGCCATGCGCCAGCGGATGGAGGAGCTTACCAATGAGCTCATTGCTTGCAAGACTGCCATTGGGAATGGCATGTTTGCTGGAGTGTCCAAGTCCAGATTGGATGTCCCCAAGCCTAAGGAGTTCAAGGGGACTAGGGCAGCCAAGGCAGTAGATAACTACCTTTGGGGTATGGAGCAGTACTTCCAGGCCAAAGGCATGCAAGACGAGGTGATAAAGGTAAGCACCGCTGCTATGTATCTCACTGATGTAGCCTTATTGTGGTAAAGGCGTAGGTGTGATGATGTCAGGCGTGGGAGTGCCAAGATTAGAAACTGGGTAGAGTTCCAAAAAGAGTTCAGAGAACAATTTTACCCGGAGTATGTCGATGACGAGGCACGGGCAAAGTTGCGCAGGTTGAGCCAGCAAGGGGACATAAGGGAGTATGTCCAGAAATTCTCTGAACTGATGCTACAGATCTCGGATCTAGGCGAGAAGGATGCCTTATTTGCTTTCTTGGATGGGCTGAAGCCGTGGGTAAAGCATGAGCTACAAAGGAGAGGAGTTCATGACTTGGCTAAAGCCATGACTACTACCGAGGCCTTGATAGAGTTCAAGCCTCTGAACAAGTTCGAGTCTACCAAGCCCAAGGGTAAGGGCAGGGATGATAGGGACCGAAAGAAGCAATCCAAGGGGAAGGACCATGACTGGGAGTCCAAGGATGGAGACCGAGACCGTTCAACCAAGGATGGCAAGAGGAAGCCACCAGCAGGCAAGTGGAAAGCAATAGGGGACTGAGAGCCACTAGCATGCTACCTATGTGGAAGGAGCCACATAGCGGGAAATTACCCATAAAAAGGCAAGCTGGCTGCTGTAGACAAGGAGTCTGACGAGGAGGTAGAGTCAGGGGCAACAAAGCTTGGGTCGTTGGTGCTCAATGTTGTCCAGAGTAAAGGGAGCCGCAAGCCAAAAGGCTTGATGTTTACGGATCTGACGGTTGCGGGTCAGAAGGTGAGCGCACTGGTGGACACAGGTGCCTCACATCTTTTTATTTCAGGTGATAGAGCCCGGAAGCTCGAACTAAAGGTGCAAAAAGGGACTGGTACCATCAAAATGGTGAACTCCATGGAAGTTTCAGCCATTGGAGTAGTGCGCGGAGTGGAGTTACAGCTTGGAGACTGGAAAGGCAAGGAGACCATTGAGGTAATACCCCTTCACGACTATGAGTTTATGATTGGGTTGGATTTCCTTATTCAGATTAACACCCTCCTTGTGCCTTTTGCCGATTGTGTTTGCATCTTGGATGCACGGTGCCAATGCCTAGTGCCATTGAGGAGAGGGTCTGGAGTTGGGTCATGGGTGGTGTCAGCCATCCAATTTGCCGAGGCGGTAAGCAGACAAGAAGACACTTTCTTGGTAGCCCTGAAATATGATGAGCCAAGGGAGAAGGAGACCGAGTCACCCTTGGAGGTGCTAAAGGTGCTGAAGACCTTTAGTGATGTGATGCCCACAAAGCTACCTAGCAAGCTACCACCTAAGAGGGAGGTGGACCACAAGATCAAGCTGGTGCCCGAGGCCAAGCCACCAGCTAGAGCCCCTTATCGAATGTCTCCACCAGAGTTGGAAGAGTTGAGGAAGTAGCTCAAAGAGTTAGTTGATGCTGGCTTCATCAGGCTATTGAAGGCACCCTATGGTGCACCGGTTCTATTTCAGCGCAAGCATGATGGGTAGTTGCGACTGTGCATAGACTATCGGGCTTTGAACAAGCTGACCATTAAGAACAAGTACCCCATCCCACTCATTGCGGACTTGTTCGATCAACTTGGGAGCGCAAGGTGGTTCACCAAGCTGGATTTAAGGTCAGGCTACTATCAAGTCAGGATCGCAGAGGAAGATGAGCCAAAGACAGCATGTGTCACTCGATATGATTCGTATGAGTTCGTGGTGATGCCTTTCGGACTCACGAACACCCCAGCAACATTCTGCACCCTTATGAACAAGGTACTTCAGTCATTCTTTGATCGGTTTGTTGTGGTTTATTTGGATGACATTGTGATCTACAGCCAGACTTTGGGAGAGCATGTAGACCACTTGAGATAGGTGTTCGAGGTGTTGCGGGCGCACAAGCTGTTTGTCAAGAGGGAGAAGTGCTCATTCGCCCAACAAGAGATCCCGTTCCTTGGCCACATAGTGGGAGGTGGCAGGATACGCATGGATGAAGGCAAGATACACGCCATCCTGGAGTGGCAACCGCCAGCCAAGGTCACTAAGTTGAGATCGTTCCTTGGGCTGGTCAAGTACTACAAGCGCTTCATCAAAGGTCACTCAGCAATAGCCACGCCATTGACTGACTTGCTCAAGAAAGGGAAAGCATGGGAGTGGAGCGCAGGGTGCTAGGAAGCCTTTGACAGGTTGAAGTGGGCTGTGACTGAGGAGCCAGTCTTGGCCTTGCCAGACCATGCCAAGCCGTATGAGGTGCATATGGATGCATTAGACTTTACCATAAGGGGCGTGTTGATGCAGGAGGGACGTCCAGTCGCGTTCGAGAGTAGGAAGCTGAACGAGACTGAGCGCAAGTACACGGTCGAAGAGAAAGAGATGATTGCAGTGGTGCACTGCTTGTGCACTTGGCGCCATTACCTGTTGGGGTCAAGGTTCGTGGTGAGGATGGACAATATGGTGACCAATTACTTCCAGACACAGAAGAAGCTGTCCCTCAAGCAGGTGAGATGGTAAGATTTTCTTGTAGAATTTGATTTTTAGATGGAGTACAAGCCAGAACAGGCAAACCTAGTGGCAGATGCCCTGAGCAGAAAGGCTAACCTTGCTGCCATTAGCCAACTAGAGGGGTCACTGGTGCCACGCATCAAGAAGGGACTTGCGCATGATGCTACAGCCAAGGCTTTGATGGAGTACGCCCAGCAAGGTAAGACTAGACAGTTTTGGTTGCAGGATGGCTTGCTGTACACCAGGGGCAGTAGACTATTTCTGTCGTAGCACGAAAAGCTCTGTAAGGAAGTTTTGCAAGAATACCATGATTCAAGATGGGTTGGACACCCTGGAGTGAGCCGTACCTTGGCACTGATCGAGGACCGGTACTACTGGCCACACATGAAGGATGATGTGGAGGCCTATGTGAAGACTTGTCTTGTGTGCCAACAGGACAAGGTGGAGTTCAAGAAACCAGGTGATCTCTTGGAGCAATTGCCAGTGCTAGAGTGACCATGGAAGAGTGTTTCTCTGGACTTTATAGTCGGTCTACCCAAAGCAGAAGGGTTTGGAAGCATCATGGTAGTGGTGGACAGGTTTTCCAAGTATGGAATCTTCATTCTAGCAACCAAGGAGTGCCCAGTCGATGAGGCAGCTCGATTGTTCCTGAAAAACATGGTTAAGTACTGAAGAGTGCCGAGGACCATTGTTAGTGATCGAGACGGGCGTTTCACGGGCAGGTTCTAGATTGAGTTGTTCAAGCTGTTGGGGTCAGACTTGAACTTTTCCACCAGCATGCATCCGTAAATCGATGGGCATACAGAATGAGTGAATGGACTATTGGAGGTCTACCTCAGGCACTATGTGAGTGCCACACAAAGGGACTGGCCAAAGCTACTAGATATTGCGCAGTTTTCCTACAACTTGCAAAGGAGTGAGGCAACGAACCAGAGCCCATTTGAGGTTATGATAGGGCAATAACCACTAACACCCGATTCGATTGCTGTAGGTTATACAGGACTGAATCCAGTAGCATACAAGTTTGCCAAGGCATGGCAGGAGCAAATTGACTTGGCCAGAGTTTGTCTACACAAGGCGGCCAAGAGGTCGAAGAAGTGGGCAAACCAGAATAGGCGGGACGTGTAGTTCTAGGTTGGAGACTTGGTGTTGGTGAAGCTGCATCCCATTGTGCGCCATAAGGGGCTGTACAAAGGCCTAGTCCAGAGGTATGAGGGACCTTTCTGAGTAGTCAAGAGGGTAGGCAAGGTTTCCTACAAGCTGGATATGCCACCCAAGCTGAAAGTACACCTGATGTTCCATGTGAGCATGCTTAAGCCATTTCATGAGGATGAGGGAGATCCAGGACAGGCAGAGTCGAAGTGTGCGCCATTGAGAGCAAGGGCTTCATATGAAAAGGAGGTCCACAACATCATAGCTTTTTGGGAGGTGAGACGGAAGAACTATCAGCCAAGATAAGAGTACTTGGTACGTTGGAAGAGACTTCCAGACAGTGAGGCGAGCTGGGAACCAGTAGATGACTTATGGTAGTTCGGGGACCAGATCAGGCAGTACCATGCAGAAGACACAACAAGGGCATTGCGCAATCAGGTGGGGGAGAATGTCACACCCTGGGTGGGTGCGCTAGGCACATCAGGTGCACCAGCAGGTGAGCCAGAGGTTGAGGCCCGCAGACTAGGCATGCTGGCGGGTATCTGCGCACAAAGCATAGCAAACGAGCTCAGAACGCCCGCTGAACTTGTAGGCCAACCCGTGAGACCAAGGCCTGGCATACAAGCTGCCCGCACCACATCCAGAAGGGCCCAAGGTGCTGGACACACAAGGGAAGCTTCTAGAAGCAGGCAGGATCAGCAGCAGCATCCTGGTAGATTTGGTTGACCCTGAAAATCAAGAGTTAGCATCCTGATTGATTGCAATCTGTATAATCCCATGATTTTAGCCTTTATTCTAGGGATATTGCCATTAAGTGTAAGCTAGAGCCTCAACTATAAATAGAGGGCTGCTCTTCCCTCATTTGTACACCATCAAACACTTCTGTTTCAGTGAATACAATAGCATTTCCAGAATTCTACCTTCTTATCCTGTTTCTCTTTAACTTGCGTAATCAGCCCTTTCCGTTGTTGTAGTGCCTGTACGCTTGTGTTTTAGGCTGACCTAGGCATAAAAAAAGAGATTCCAAGCCTAAGGCTACACGGGTTCTGAGTCTAAGGTCAGAGCCCGTGACACAAGTACCAGCACCCATCCCACATCATGTACGCACACCCCTCAGCCCCCCCAATCATCGGAACCCACAATGCCACTGGCTAGGCTCTCCGACGGTGCTTCGACGATGCTCCGACGATGGTACCCCAGGTGAAAAAAATGCGGCACCAACACATGCTCGAGCCCAGCATGTGCACTATGGCTCAAAATCTTGACTGGGAATGGACTCCGTATGCCTAGACATGGAATGAACTCCATATACCTAAGCCAACCCACGAAACGAGCATGCGGGTGCTCAGTCGATCGGAAAGGCAGAATGCACAAGTTGGGGATCGGCCCAGTCCCCTCTACGTGCTGTCGATCCTACTGCCGCAACCCTCGGTCTGGTTTGATCTTAGACTAGGAATGAACTCTGTATGCATAAGTGAACCAACGAAACGAGCGTGCAGGCGCTAAGCCAACCGAAGAGGCGTAATGCGCAAGTCGGGGATCGGCCCAGTCCCCCTATGCGTGCTGCCAGTCCTGCCACCACAACCCTCTGTCTGGCTGGAGCTTAGACATGGAATGAATTCCCTATGAAGTGAACCCACGAAAAGGGCGTGCGGGCTCTCAGTCGACCGAAAAAGTAGAATGCACAAGCCGAGGATTGATCCGGTTCCCCCTGCGTGCTGTCGATCCTACTGCCACAACCCTCGGTCTGATCCGATCTTAGACTGGGAATGAACTCCGTATGTCTAAGTCAACCCATGAAATGAGCGTACGGGCGCTCAGCCGATCGGAGAGGCCAGTCGGAGAGGCGTAATGTGCAAGCTGGGGATCAGCCCGATCCCCCTCTATGTGCTGTCCATCCCGCTGTCAGTCTTGCTGCCACAACCCTCGATCCGGTTGGGGCTTAGACCTAGAATGAACTCTATATGCCTAAGCCAACCCATGAAATGAGCGTGCGGGCACTCAGCCAACTGGATAGGCAGAATCCGTAAGTCGAGGATCGGCTTGGTACCCCCTGCGTGCTGCCGATCCTACTGTTGGTCCTGCTGCCACTACGCTTCATCCGGTCCGATCTTAGACTGGGAATGAACTCCGTATGCTTAGACATGGAATGAACACCGTATGCCTAAGCCAACCCATGAAATGAGCGTGCAGGCGCTCAGTCGGCCGGAGAGGCAGAATGCGCAAGCCGATGATTGACCTGATCCCCCCTACGTGCTATCGATCCTGCTACCGCAACCCTTAGTCTGGTCTGATCCTAGACTGGGAATGAACTTCGTATGCCTAAGTTAACCCATGAAACGAGCGTACGGGTGCTGAGCCGACTGGATAGGCATAATGCGTAAGCTGAGCATCGGCCCGGTCCCCCTCTGCGTGCTGTCAGTCCCGCTGCCACAATCCTTGGTCTGGTTGGGGCTTACACATGGAATGAACTACCTATGTCTAAGCCAACCCATGAAACAGGCATGTGAGCGCTCAACCGGTCGGAGAGGCAGAATGTGCAAGCTAGGGATCGACCTGATCCACCCTACGTGCTACGGATCCTGTTTCTACAACCCTCGGTTCGGTCCAATCTTAGACTGGGAATGAACTCCATATGCTTAGACTGGGGATGAACTCCGTATGCCTAAGTCAACCCATCAAATGAGCGTGTGAGCGCTCAGCCGACCAGAGAGGCAGGATGCGCAAGTCGGGGATCGAATGGGTGGTACGTGGGTTCAAGCACATCTTCATATTTCTACCATGCCAATGCCATTTTTATGGCTTGTAAATTCATACAATGGTCCCCTAAGCCTTCATGTGAGGTTTCGTGGCAAGACGACCCGTTTTCTATTTTTCACGATTTTTGAAACTTTTTACGGTTCGGGATTTTTTAAAATTTTTTTAGAAAGAGTTTTGTCCCCAAATTTTTAGAGGTGATCCTTGTACTTTTGCTGGCATGCACAAAAAAATTCAGCTAAAAACTCGAAGTGGAGAAGATTTTGTGACCGTTTGAAAAAAGTGTCCCCATTTCAGACATTTTAATGGCTACTGGGAGCAAACCTATAAAATCTCAAATGCTCTTTAAGGGGGTGTGAGTTCTCGAGGTTTGATGAGGGATAGGGGGCCAGTATAAGGGCCAAGTACCAGCACCCATCTCACATCATGTGCGCACACCCCCCGACCCCCCCCAATGCTACCGTTTAGGCTCTCCGGCGATGGTGCCTCGGGCAAAAAAAATACGGCACCAACACATGCTCGGGCTCAGCATGTGCACCGTGGCTCAAAATCTTACACTGGGAATGAACTCCGTATGCTTACACATGGAATGAACTTTGTATGCCTAAGCCAACCTACGAAATGAGCGTGCAGGTGCTCAGCCGACCGGAGAGGCAGAATGTGCAAGTCGGGGATCAGCCCGATCCCCCGTGCGTGCTGTCCGTCCTGCTACTGCAACCGTTGGTCCGATCCGATCTTAGATTGAGAATGAACTCGGTATGCATAAGTCAACCCATGAAACGAGCGTGTGGGTGCTGAGCCGGCCGAAGAGGCATAATGCGCAAGCCGGGGATCGACCCGGTCCCCCTCTGCGTGCTGCCGGTCCCACTGCCACAACCTTCAATCTGACTCGAGTTTAGACATGGAATGAACTCCCTATGCCTAAGCCAACCCACGAAACGGGCGTGCGGGTGCTCAGCCGATCGGAGAGGCAGAATGCGTAAGCCGGGAATCAGCCTGGTCCCCCCTGCGTGCTGTCGATCCTGCTGTCGCAACCCTCGGTTCGGTCCGATCTTAGACTGGGAATGAACTCCATATGCTTAGACTGGGGATGAACTTCGTATGCCTAAGTCAACCCACGAAATGAGCGTGCGGGCGCTCAGCCGGCCGGAGAGGCCGACCGAAGAGGCATAATATGCAAGCCAGGATCAGCTCGATCCCCCTCTGCATGCTACCGATCGCACTGTAGGTCCTGCTGCCACAACCGTCGGTCTGGCTGGGGCTTAGACGTGGAATGAACTCCGTATGCCTAAGCCAACCCACAAAACGAGCGTGCGAGCATTCAGTCGATCGGAGAGGCAGAATGCGCAAGCCGGGGATCGGCCCGGTCCCCCTTACGTGCTATCGATCCTGCTGCTGCAACCTTCGGTCTGGTCTGATCTTAGATTGGGAATGAACTCCGTATGCATAAGTCAACCCACGAAACGAGCGTGTGGGTGCTGAGCTGACCGAAGAAGTATAATGCGCAAGCCGGGGATCGACCCGGTCCCCCTCTACGTGCTACTGGTCCAACTACCATAACCCTCGGTTTGGCTGGGGCTTAGACATGGAAGGAACTCCCTATGCCTAAGCCAACCCACGAAACGGGTGGACGAGTGGTCAGCCAGCAGGAGAGGCAGAATGCACAAGTCAAGGATCGGTCCGGTCCCCCCTACTTGCTGTCGATCCTATTACCGCAACACTCGATCCGATCCTACACTGGGAATGAACTCCGTATGCTTAGACTGGAGATGAACTCCGTATGCCTAAGTCAACCCATGAAATGAGTGCGCGGGCGCGTAGCCGGCCGAAAAGGTTGGCTGAAGGGCATAATGCGCAAGTCGGGGTTCAGCTCGATCCCCCTCTGCGTGCTGCCGATCCCGCTACCAGTCCTATTGCCACAACCCTCGATCCAGCTGGGGCTTAGACTTGGAATGAACTCTGTATGCCTAAGCCAACCCAAGAATGATCGTGAGGGCACCCAGCCGGTCGGAGGGGCAGAATGCGTAAGCCAGGGATCAGCCAGTGCCCCCTATGTGCTGTCAATTCTACTGCTGGTCCTGCTATCGCAACCCTCAGTTTGGTCTGATCTTAGACTGGGAATGAACTCCGTATGCTTAGACATGGAATGAACTCCATATGCCTAAGCCAACCCACGAAACGAGCATGCGTGTGGGTGCTCAACTGGTCGAAGAGGCAGAATGCACAAGCCAGGGATCAGCCCGGTCCCCACCTACGTGCTGTCGATCCTGCTATCGCAACCCTCAGTTCGGTCTAATCTTAGACTAGGAATGAACTCCGTATGCCTAAGTCAACCCATGAAATGAGCGTGAGGGCACTAAGCTGGCCGGAAAGGCGTAATGTGCAAGTCGGGGATCGGCCCGGTCCACCTCTACATGCTGTCGGTCCTGCTACCACAACCCTCGGTCCGGCTGGGGCTTTGACATGGAATGAACTCCCTATGCCTAAGCCAACCCATGAAATTGGCGTGCGGGCGCTCAGCCGACTAGAGAGGCAGGATCGCAAGTCGGGGATCGAGCGGGTGGTAGGTGGGTTCAAGCACATCTTCATATTTTTGTCGTGCCAATGCCATTTTTATGGCTTGTAAATTCATACTATGGTCCCCTAAGCCTTCATGTGAAGTTTCGTGGCAAGACGACCCGTTTTCTATTTTTCAAGATTTTTGAAACTTTTTACAGTTCGGGATTTTTTAAAATTTTTTTAGAGAGAGTTTTGTCCCTAAATTTGGCAGAGATGATCCTTGTATTTTTATTGGCATGCACAAAAATATTTAGCTAAAAATTTGAAAAGGAAAAGATTTTGTGACTATTTCAAAAAAGTGTCCCCATTTCAGACACTTTAATGGCTACTGGCAGCAAACCTATAAAATCTCAAATGCTCTTTAAGGGGGTGTGAGTTCTCGAGGTTTGATGAGGGATAGGGGACCAATATAAGGGCCAAGTACCAGCACCCATCACACATCATGTGCGCGCACCCCCTGGCCCCCCATCGCTGAAACCCCCAATGCTGTCGGTTAGGCTCCCCGACGATGGTGCCCCGGGCGAAAAAAATGTGGCACCAGCACATGCCTGAGCCCAGCATGTGCATCGTGGTTCAAACTCTTAGACTAGAATAAAATCTGTATGCTTAGACATGGAATGAACTCCTTATGCCTAAGCCAACCCACGAAACGAGCGTGCAGGCACTCAGCCGGTCGAAGTGGCAGAATGCACAAGCCGAGGATCGGCTCGGTCCCCCTCTATGTGCTGCCGGTCTCGCTACCACAACCCTCGGTCCGACTGGGGCTTAGACACGGAATAAACTCCTTATGCCTAAGCCAACCCACGAAATGGGCGTGTGAACGCTCAGTCGGTCGGAGAGGTAGAATGCGCAAGCCGGGGATCAGCCTGGTCCCCCCTGTGTGCTGCTGATCCTACTGCCACAACCCTCGATCCAATTTGATCTTAGACTGGGAATGAACTCCGTATGCTTAGACTGAGGATGAACTCCGTATGCCTAAGTCAACCCATGAAATGAGCATATGGGTGCTCAGTCGGCTGGAGAGGCAGATGCACAAGTCAAGGATCGACCTGATCCCCCCCTGTGTGCTATCGATCCTACTACTAGTCCTGTTGTCGCAACCCTCTGTCCGGTCTGATCTTAGACTAGGAATGAACTCCGTACGCTTAGACATGGAATGAACTCTGTATGCCTCAGCCAACCCACGAAACGAGCGTACGACGGCTCAGCCGGTCGGAGAGGTAGAATGCACAAGTCGGGGATTGGCCCAGTCCCCCTTGCATGCTGTCGATCTTACTGCAGCAACCCTCGGTCCGTTCCAATCTTAGACTGGGAATGAACTCCATATGCCTAAGTCAACCCACGAAATGAGCGTTCGGGTGCTGAGCCGATCGGAGAGGCATAATGCGCAAGCCGAGGATCGACCCGGTCCCCTTCTGTGTGCTACCGGTCCCGCTACCACAACCCTCGATCCGGCTGGGGCTTAGACATGGAATGAACTCCCTATGCCTAAGCCAACCCATGAAACGGGCGTGCGGGCGCTCAGCTGGCTGGAGAGGCAGAATGCACAAGATGGGGATCGGCCTGATTCCCCTTACGTGCTGTCGATCCTGCTGCCGTAACCCTCAGTCCGATCTGATCTTAGACTGGGAATGAACTCCGTATGCTTAGACTAGGGATGAACTCCGTATGCCTAAGTCAACCAACGAAACGAGCGCGTGGGTGCTTAGTCGGCCGTAGAGGCCGGTCGAAGAGGCATAATGCACAAGCCTGGGATCAGCCCGGTCCCCCTATACGTGCTGCCGATCTCGCTGCCGGTCTTGCTGCCACAACCCTCGGTCTGACTAGGGCTTAGACATGGAATGAACTCCGTATGCCTAATCCAACCCACGAAATGAGCGTGTGGGCACTCAGCCAGTTGGAGAGGTAGAATGCGTAAGCCGAGGATCGGCCCGATCCCTCGAGCGTGCTGTCGATCCTGCTGCCATAAACCTCAGTCTGATCTGATCTTAGACTGGGAATGAACTTCCTATGCATAAGTCAACCCATGAAACGAGCCTACGGGCACTGAGCCAGTCAAAGAGGCATAATGCTTAAGTCGGGGATCGGCCCTGGTCCCCCTCTACGTTAGGCCGGTTCCGCTGCCACAACCCTCGATCTGAACTGGGCTTAGACATGGAATGAACTCCCTATGCCTAAGCCAACCCATGGGGAATAGTGCGTGCGGCGCCTCAGCCGATCGGAGAGGCAGAATGCACAAGCCAAGGATCGGCCCAGTTCCCCCCTGCGTGCTGTCGATCCTACTGCCGCAACCCTCAATCCGATCTGATCTTAGATTGGGAATGAACCTCATATGCTTAGACATGGGATGAACTCTGTATGCCTAAGTCAACCCACGAAATGAGTGTGCGGGTGCTCAACCGACCGGAGAGGCATAATGCGCAAGCTGAGATCAGCCTGATCCCCCTCTGCATGCTGTCGATCTCGCTACCAGTCCTGCTACCATAACCCTCGATTCAGCTGGGGCTTAGACATGGAATGAACTCCGTATGCCTAAGCTAACCCACGAAACGAGCGTGCAGGTGTCACGGGCTCCGACCTTAGACTCAGAAATCGTGTGGCCTTAGGCTTGGAATCTCCTCCTTTATGCCTAAGTTAGCCTAAAACACAAGTGTACGGGCACTAGAACAATGGGAAGGGCTGATTATGCAAGTTAAAGAGAAACAAGGATAAGAAGATAGAATTCTGGAAATGCTCTTGTATTCACTGAAACAGAAGTGTTTGATGGTGTACAAATAAGGGTGGAGCAGCCCTCTATTTATAGTTGAGGCTCCAGCTACAACTTAATGGCATATCCCTAGAATAAAGGCTAAAATCATGGGATTATACAGATTACAATCAATCAGGATGCTAACTCCTGATTTTCAGGGTCAACCAAATTTGCCAGGATGCTCCAGCTGATCCTGCTTGCTTCCAAAAGCTTCTCTTGCCTGTCCAGCACCTTGGGCCCTTCGGGATGTGGTGCGGGCAGCTTGTATGCCAGGACTTGGTCTCACGAGCTGGCCTGGAAGTTGGGCGGGCATTATGAACTCGTTTGCTAGGCTTTGCGCATAGATACCCGCCAGCAAGCCTGGTCTGCAGGCCTTAACCTCTGGCTCACCTGCTGGTGCACCTGATGTGCCTGGCGTGCCCGCCCAGGGTGTGACATTCTCCCCCACCTGATTGCACAATGCCCTCATTGCTTTTTCTGCATGGTACTACCTGATTTGGTCCCCAAACTGCCATAAGTCATCTGCTGGTTCCCAGCTTGCCTCACTATTTGAAAGTCCCTTCCAGTGCACCATGTACTCCTGTCTTGGCTGATAATTCTTCCGTCTCACCTTTCGGTCAGCTATGATGCTGTGGACCTCCTTTTCATATGAGGCCCTTGCTCCCAATGGTGCACGCTTTGACTCTGCCCATCTTGGATCTCCCTCATCCTCATGGAACAGCTTGAGCATGCTCACATGGAACATAGGGTGTACCCTCAGCTTGGGTGGCATATCTAGCTTGTAGGCAACCTTGCGTACCCTCTTGACTATTTGAAAAGGTCCCTCATACCTCTGGACTAGGCCTTTGTGCAGCCCCCTATGGCGTACAATGGGATGTAGCTTCACCAACACCAAGTCTCCAACCTGGAACTGCACGTCCCGCCTATTCTGGTCTGCCCACTTCTTCAACCTCTTGGCCGCCTTGTGTAGAAAAACTCTAGCCAAGTCAATTTGCTCCTGCCACGCCTTGGGAAACTTGTATACTGCTAGATTTGGCCCTGTATAACCTACAGCAATCAAACCGGGTGTTAGTGGTTGTTGCCCTGTCACAACCTCAAATGGGCTCTGGTTCGTTGCCTTGCTCCTTTGCAAGTTGTAGGAAAATTGCGCAATATCTAGCAGCTTTGGCCAGTCCCTTTGTATGGCACTTACATAGTGCCTGAGGTAGATCTCCAATAGTCCATTTACTCACTTTGTCTGCCCATCGGTCTGCGAATGCATGCTAGTGGAAAAGTTCAAATCTGACCCAAATAGCTTGAATAACTCAGTCCAGAACCTGCCCGTGAAACGCCTGTCCCGATCACTAATAATGGTCCTCGGCCCTCCCTAGTACTTAACCATGTTCTTCAGGAACAATCGAGCTGCCTCCTCGACTGGGC
The DNA here is from genome assembly GCF_002303985.1 of Durio zibethinus. Next base: position 27,507,148 of record NW_019167826.1, on the reverse strand, counting down.
ACTCCTTGGTTGTTGGAATGAAGATTCCATACTTGGAAAACCTATCCACCACTACCATGATGCTTCCAAACCCTTCTGCTTTGGGTAGACCGACTATAAAGTCTAGAGAAACACTCTCCCATGGTCGCTCTGGCACTGGCAATGGCTCTAAGAGACCCCCTCTAGAGAAACACTCTCCCATGGTCACTCTGGCACTGGCAATGGCTCTAAGAGACCCCCTAGTTTCTTGAGCTCCACCTTGTCCTGTTGGCACACAAGACAACTCTTCACATAGGCCTCCACATCGTCCCTCATGTGCAGCTAGTAGTACCGGTCCTCAATCAGTGCCAAGGTGTAGCTCACTCCAGGGTGTCCAGCCCACCTTGAATCATGGCATTCTTGCAAAACTTCCTTGCCAAGCTTCCCATGCTACAGCACAAACAGTCTACTACCCCTGGTGTACAGCAACCCATCCTGCAACCAAAATCGCCTAGTCTTTCCTTGCTGGGCGTTTTCCATCAAAGCCTTGGCTGTAGGATCATGCGCAAGTCCCTCATTGATGCACGACACCAGTGACCCCTCTAGTTGGCTAATGGCAGCAAGGTTAGCCTTTCTGCTCAGGGCGTCTGCCACTAGGTTCGCCCGTCTTGGCTTGTACTCCATCTGAAAATCAAATTCTGCAAGAAAATCTTGCCATCTTGCTTGCTTGGTGGATAGCTTCTTCTGCGTTTGGAAGTAGCTGGTCACCACATTGTCCATCCTCACCACGAACCTTGACCCCAACTAGTAATGCCACCAAGTACACAAGCAGTGTACCACTATAGTCATCTCCTTCTCTTGGACCGTGTACTTGCTTTCAGTCTCGTTTAGCTTCTTGCTCTCGAACGTGATTGGACGTCCCTCCTGCATCAACACGCCCCCTATGGCAAAGTCTGATGCATTCGTATGTACCTCATACGGCTTGGCATGGTCTGGCAAGGCCAAGACTGGCTTCTCGATCACAACTCGCTTCAACCTATTAAAGGCTTCCTGGCACCCTGTGCTCCACTCCCATGCTCTCTCTTTCTTGAGCAAGTCAGTCAATGGTATGGCTATTGCTGAGTGACCTTTGATGAAGCACCTGTAGTAGTTAACCAGCCCAAGGAATGATCTCAACTCAGTGACCTTGGCTGGCGGTTGCCACTCCAAGATGGCATGTATCTTGCCTTCATCCATGCGTATCCTGCCACCTCCCACTATGTGGTCTAGGAATGGGATCTCCTGCTGGGTGAATGAGCACTTCTCCCTCTTGACAAACAACTTGTGTGCCCACAACACCTTGAACACCTGTCTCAAGTGGTCTACATGCTCTCTCAAAGTTTGGCAGTAGATCACAATGTCATCTAAATAAACCACAACAAATCGATCAAGGAACAACTGAAGTACCTTGTTCATAAGGGTGCAAAATGTTACTGGGGCATTCATGAGTCTGAAAGGCATCACCAAGAACTCATATGAACCATACCGAGTGACACATGCTGTCTTTGGCTCATCTCCCTCCACTATCCTAACTTGATGGTAGCCTGACCTCAAATCTAGCTTGGTGAACCACCTTGCATTCCCAAGTTGATTGAACAAGTCCGCAATGAGTGGGATGGGGTACTTGTTCTTGATGGTTAGCTTATTCAAAGCTTGATAGTCTATGCACAGCCACAACGACCCATCATGCCTGCACTGGAATAGAACCAGTGCACCATAGGGCGCCTTCGATGGCCTGATGAAGCCAGCATTAACTAACTCTTTGAGTTGCTTCCTCAACTCCTCCAACTCTGGTGGAGACATTCGGTAAGTGGCTCTAGCTGGTGGGTTGGCCTCGGACACCAGCTTGATCTTGTGGTCCACCTTCTTCTTAGGTGGTAGCTTGCTAGGCAGCTTTGCGGGCATCACATCCCTAAAGGTCTTCAGCACCTTTAGCACCTCCAAGGGTGACTCGGCCTCCTTCTCCCTTGGGTCATCATATTTTAGGGCTACCAAGAAGGTGTCTTCTTGTCTGCTTACCGTCTTGGCAAATTGGATGGCTGACACCACCCATGACCCAACTCCAGACCCTTTCCTCAATGGCACTAGGCTTTCGCACCATGCATCCAAGATGCAAACACAATCGGCAAAAGGCACAAGGAGGGCGTTAATCTGAACAAGGAAATCCAACCCAATCAGAAACTCATAGTCGTCAAGCGGTATTACCTCTATAGTGTCCTTACCTTTCCAGTCTCCAAGCTGTAACTCCACTCCCCGTGCTACTCTAATGGCTGGAACCTCCTTGGAGTTCATCGTTTTGATGGTACTAGTCCCTTTCTGCACCTTTAGTTCAAGCTTCCAGGCTCCATCACCTAAAATAAAAAGATGCGAGGCACTTGTGTCCACCAGTGCGCTCACCTTCTGACCCGTAACCATTAGATCCACAAACATCAAGCCCTTTGGCTTGTGGCTCCCCTTACTCTAGACAACATTGAGCACCAATGACCCAAGCTTTGCTGCCTCTGACTCTGGCTCCTCGTTAGACTCCTTGTCTACAGCAGCCAGTTTGCCCTTCTACGGGCAATTGCATGCTATGTGGCTCCCTCCACATAGGTAGCATGCTAGTGGCTCTCGATCCCCTTTTGCTTTCCACTTGCCTGTTGGTGGCTTCCTCTCACCATCCTTGGTTGAACGGTCTCGATCTCCATCCTTGGACTCCTGGTCACGGTCCTTCCCCTTAGACTACTTCTACTAGTCCCTATCGTCCCTGCCCTTACCCTTGGGCTTGGTAGACTCGAACTTGTTCAGAGGCTTGAACTCTATCAAGGCCTCGACAGTAGTCATGGCTTTAGCTAAGTCATGAACTCCTCTCTTTTGTAGCTCATGCTTCACGCACGGCTTCAGCCCATCCATGAAAGCAAATAAGGCATTCTTCTTGCCTAGATTCGAGATCTGTAGCATCAGTTCAGAGAATTTTTGGACATACTCCTTATGTCCCCTTGCTGGCTCAGCCTACGTAACTTTGCCCGTGCCTCATCATCGGCATACTCTGGGTAAAATTATTCTCTGAACTCTTTTTGGAACTCTACCCAGGTTCCAATCTTGGCGCTCCCACTCTTGACATCATCACACCTATGCCTCCACCACAATAAGGCTACATCAATGAGATACATAGCAGCGGTGCTTACCTTTATCGCCTCGTCTTGAATGCCCATGGCCTAGAAGTACTGCTCTATACCCCATAGGTAGTTGTCTACTTCCTTGGCTACCCTAGTCCCCTTGAACTCCTTAGGCTTGGGGACATCCAATCTGGACTTGGACACTCTAGCAAACATGCCATTCCCAATGGCAGTCTTGCAAGCAACGAGCTCACTGGCAAGCTCTTCCATCCGCTGGCGCATGGCCTCCATGCCATCGCGCAAGGTCAGCACTTCAGCCTCCAAGGTCTGATTCTTTCGGGTGAACACGTCCATGCCTTTGTTGAGAGCAGCTTCCAGCTCACTTTGGATCTCCTCCCCCATAGAGTCTAGCGATGCAATGTGAGTCTCTACCTCCTCAAGCTTCTCCCCCATGTTGCCTATGGTCACCTCCACCTTGGCCAGTCTACCGTCCATGGTAGTCCAGATATCTCTAGAATTGGCTTTCTTGCCTCTTCCACGCCCACGCTCCTGGGCCTCTGGTTGTTGGCTAGCAACGTCGCTTTGGGATGCCATCACCTCAATCATGATCTAACCTACACAACACAAACACGCAGAATCGAACTCGCTCTGATACCAACTGTCACGGGCTCCAACCTTAGACTCAGAAACCATGTAGCCTTAGGCTTGGAATCTCCTCCTTTATGCCTAAGTCAACCTAAAACACAAGCGTGTGGGCACTAGAACAATGGGAAGGGCTGATTACGCAAGTTAAAGAGAAACATGATAAGAAGACAGAATTTTGGAAATGCTCTTGTATTCACTGAAACAGAAGTGTTTGATGGTGTACAAATGAGGGTGGAGCAGCCCTCTATTTATAGTTGAGGCTCCTGTTACAACTTAATGGCATATCCCTAGAATAAAGGCTAAAATCATGGGATTATACAGATTACAATCAATCATGATGCTAACTCCTGATTTTTAGCATCAACCAAATCTGCCAGGATGCTCCAACTGATCTTGCATCCTTCCAGAAGCTTCTCTTGCCTGTCCAGCACCTTGGGCCCTTTTGGATGTGGTGCGGGCAGCTTGTATGCCAGGCCTTGGTCTCATGAGCTAGCCTGCAAGTTGGCCGGGCGTTCTAAACTCGTTCGCTAGGCTTTGCACATAGATACCCGCCAGCACGCCTGGTCTGCGGGCCTTAACCTCTAGCTCGCCTGCTGGTGCGCCTGATGTGCCTGGCACACCTACCCAGGGTGTGACATGGGTGCTCAGCCGATCGGAGAGGTAGAATACGCAAGCCGAGGATCGGCTCGATCCCACCCTGTATGCTGTCGATCCTACTGCTGGTCCTGCTACCGCAACCCTTGATCCGATCTGATCTTAGACTGGGAATGAACTCCGTATGCTTAGACTAGGGATGACCTCCATATGCCTAAGTCAACCCATGAAACGAGCGTACGGGCACTGAGCCGATCGGAAAGGCATAATGCGCAAGACGAGGATTGGCCCGGTCGCCCTCTGCGTGCTGCCAGTCTCGCTGCCACAACCCTCGGTCTGGCTGGGGCTTGACATGGAATGAACTCCCTATGCCCGAGCCAACCCATGAAACGGCCGTACGGGCGCTCAGCCAGCCGGAGAGGCAGAATGTGCAAGCTAGGGATCAGCCCAGTCCCTCCTGCGTACTGTCGATCCTGCAGCCGTAACCCTTGGTCCGATCTGATCTTAGACTGGGAATGAACTATGTTTGCTTAGACTGGGGATGAACTCCGTATGCCTAAGTCAACCCACTAAACGAGCATGCAGGCACTCAGCCGACCAGAGAGGCAGGATGCGCAAGCCGAGGATCGAACGGGTGGTAGGTGGGCTCAAGCACATCTTCATATTTCTGCCATGCCAATGCCATTTTTATGGCTTGTAAATTCATACAATGGTCCCCTAAGCCTTCATGTGAAGTTTCGTGGCAAGACAACCCGTTTTCTATTTTTCACGATTTTCAAAACTTTTTGTGGTTCGGGATTTTTTAAAATTTTTTTAGAAAGATTTTTTTCCCCAAATTTGGTAGAGGTGATCCTTGTATTTTTGTTGGCATGCACAAAAAAATTCAGCTAAAAACTCCAAGTGGAGAACATTTTGTGACCGTTTGAAAAAAGTGTCCCCATTGTAGACACTTTAATGGCTACTGGCAGCAAACTGATAAAATCTCAAATGCTCTTTAAGGGGGTGTGAGTTCTTGAGGTTTGATGAGGGATAGGGGGCCAATATAAGGGCCAGGTACCAGCACCCATCGTACATCATGTGTGCACACCCCTCGGCCCCCCCAATCGTCGAAACCCCCAATGCCGTCGGTTAGGCTCTCTGACGATACTCCGACGATGCTCCGGCGATGCTCCGACGATGGTGCCCCGGGTGAAAAAAATGTGGCACCAGCACATGCCCGAGCCCAGCATGTGCACTCAAAATCTTAGACTGGGAATGAACTTCATATGCTTAGACATGGAATGAACTCCGTCTGCCTAGGCCAACCCATGAAATGAGTGTGCGGGCACTCAGCCGACAAGAGATGAAGAATGTGCAAGCCGAGGATCGACCCGATCCCCCCTACGTGTTGTCGATCCTACTATCGCAACCCTCAGTCTGATCTGATCTTAGACTGGGAATGAACTCCGTATGCATAAGTAAACCCATGAAACGAGCGTGCGGGCGCTGAGCCGGCTGAAGAGGCATAATGCGCAAGCCGGCTATCGGCCCGGTCCCCCTCTTCATGCTGTCGGTCCCGCTACCGCAACCCTCGGTCTGGCTGGGGCTTAGACATGGAATGAACTCCCTATGCCTAAGCCAACCCACGAAATGAGTGTGCGGGTGCTCAGTCGATCGGAGAGCTAGAATGAGCAAGCCGGGGATCGACCCGGTCCCCCCTGCATGCTGCCGATCCTGCTACCACAACCCTCGGTCCCGTCCGATCTTAGATTGGGAATGAACTCGTATGCTTAGATTGGGGATGAACTCTGTATGCCTAAGTCAACCCACGAAATGAGCGTGCGGGCACTCACCCAACCGAAGAGGCATAATGCACAAGTCGGGGATCAGCTCGATCCCCCTATGCGTGTAGTCGATCCCGCTGCTGGTCATGCTACCACAACCCTCGGTTTGGCTGGGGCTTAGACATGGAATGAACTCCGTATGCCTAAGCCAAGCCATGAAATGAGCATGCGGGCGCTCAGCCGACCAAAGAGGTAGAATGCGCAAGTCAGAGATCGACCCGGTCCCCCCCTGCGTGCTGCCGATCTTGCTCCTGGTCCTGTTGCCGCGACCCTCGGTCTGGTTTGATCTTAGACTGGGAATGAATTCTGTATGCTTAGACATGGAATGAACTCCGTATGCCTCAGTCAACCCATGAAATGAGCGTACGGGCGCTGAGCCGATCGGAGAGGCATAATGCGCAAGCCGGGGATCAACCCGATCCCCCTCTGCATGCTACCGGTCCCACTGCCACAACCCTCAGTCCAGCTGGGGATTAGACATGGAATGAAATCCCAATGCCTAAGCCAACCCACGAAACGGGCATGCGGGCGCTCAGCAGGCCGAAGAGGTAAAATGCGCAAGCCGGGGATCGACCCGATCCCCCCTACGTGCTGCCGATCCTGCTGTCGTAACCCTCGGTCCGGTCTGATCTTAGGGTGGGAATGAACTCCGTACATTTAAACTGGGGATGAACTCCGTATGCCTAAGTCAACCCACGAAATAAGCGTACGGGCACTCAGCCGACCAGAGAGGCAAGATGCGTAAGCCGGGGATCGAACGGGTGATAGGTGGGTTCAAGCACATCTTCATATTTCTGCCATGCCAATGCCATTTTTATGGCTTGCAAATTCATACAATGGTCCCCTAAGCCTTCATGTGAAGTTTCGTGGCAAGACGACCCATTTTCTATTTTTCATGATTTTTGAAACTTTTTACGGTTTAGGATTTTTTAAAATTTTTTTAGAAAGGTTTTTGTCCCCAAATTTGGTAGAGGTGACCCTTGTATTTTTTTTGGCATGCACAAAAAAATTCAGCTAAAAACTGAAAGTGGAGAAGATTTTGTGATCGTTTGAAAAAAGTGTCCCAATTTCAGACACTTTAATGGCTACTGGCAGCAAACCTATAAAATCTCAAATGCTCTTTAAGGGGGTGTGAGTTCTCAAGGTTTGATGAGGGATAAGGGGCCAATATAAGGGCCAAGTACCAGCACCCATTGCACATCATGTGCGCACACCCCCCGGCCCCCCCAATCGTTAGAATGCCCAATGCGGCCGGTTAGGCTCTCTGTCGATGCTCCAGCGATGCTGCCTTAGGCGAAAAAAATGCGGCACCAGCACATGCCCAAGCCCAGCATGTGTACCGTGGCTCAAAATATTAGACTGGAATGAACTCCGTATGCTTAGACATGGAATGAACTTCGTATGCCTAAGCCAAACCACGAAACGAGCGTGCGGGCGCTCAATCGACCGGAGAGGTAAAATGCGCAAGCCGGGGATTGGCTCGGTCCCCCTACGTGTTGTCGATCTTGCTACCGCAACCCTCGGTTCAGTCTGATCTTAGATTGGGAATGAACTCTGTATGCATAAGTCAACCCAAGAAACGAGCGTGCGAGCGTAGAGCCGATCAAAGAGGCATAATGCGCAAGCCAGGGATCGGCCCGATCCCCCTCTGTGTGCTGCCGGTCCCATTGCCACAACCCTCGGTCCGGTTGGGGCCTAGACATGGAATGAAGTCCCTATGCCTAAACCAATCCATGAAACCGGCGTCCAGGTGCTCAGTCAGCTGAAGAGGCAGAATGCACAAGTCAGGGATTGGCCCGATCCCCCCTGTGTGTTGCCGATCCAGCTACCACAACCCTCAGTTCGGTTCAATCTTAGACTGGGAATGAACTTCGTATGCCTAAGTCAACCCATGAAACAAGTGTTCGGGCACTGTGCCGACCGTAGAGGCATAATGCGCAAGTCGGGGATCGACCCAGTCCCCCTCTGCGTGTTGTCGGTCCCGCTGCCACAACCCTCGATTCGACTGGGGCTTAGACATGGAATGAACTCCCTATGCCTAAGCCAACCCATGAAACGGGCGTGCGGGCACCCAACCAGCCGGAGAGGCAGAATGCGTAAGCTGGGGATCAGCCTGGTCCCCCCTGCGTGCTGTAGATCCTGGTGCCGTAAGCCTCGGTCCGATCCAATCTTAGATTGGGAATGAACTCTGTATGCGTAGACTGGGGATGAACTCCGTATGCCTAAGTCAACCCATGAAATGAGCGTACAGACACTCAGCCAACCAAAGAGGCAGGATGCGTAAGCCGAGGATCGAACGGGTGGTAGGTGGGTTCAAGCACATCTTCATATTTCTACCTTGCCAATGCCATTTTTATGGCTTGTAAATTCATACAATGGTCCCCTAAGCCTTCATGTGAAGTTTCGTGGCAAGACGACCCGTTTTCTATTTTTCATGATTTTTGAAACTTTTTGCTGTTTGGGATTTTTTAAAATTTTTTTAGAAAGAGTTTTGTCCCCAAATTTGGTAGAGGTGATCCTTGTACTTTTGTTGGCATGCACAAAACAATTCAGCAAAAAACTCGAAGTGGAGAAGATTTTGTGACCGTTTGAAAAAAGTGTCCCCATTTCAGACACTTTAATGGCTACTAGTAGCAAACCTATAAAATCTCAAATGCTCTTTAAGGGGGTGTGAGTTCTCGAGGTTTGATGAGGGATAGGGGGCCAGTATAAGGGCCAAGTACCAGCACCCATCGTACATCATGTGCGCACACCCCCCCGACCCCCCCAATCGTCGAAACCCTAATGTTGCCGGTTAAACTCTCCAGTGATGCTCCGACGATGCTCCGACGATGGCACCCCAGGTGAAAAAAATACGGCACCAGCACATGCCCGAGCCCAGCATTTGCACCATGGCTCAAACTCTTAGACTGGGAATGAACTCTGTATGCTTAGACATGGAATGAACTCCGAATGCCTAAGCCAACCCATGAAACGAGTGTGCGGGCGCTCAACCGGCTGGAGAGGCAGAATGCGCAAGCCGGGGATCGACCCGATCCCCCTTTGTGTGCTGCTGGTCCCGCTGCCACAACCCTCAGTCCGACTGGGGCTTAGACATGGAATGAACTTTCTATGCCTAAGCCAACCCACGAAATGGGTGTGGGAGCATTTAGTCGGTCGGAGAGGCAGAATGCACAAGCTGAGGATTGGCCCGGTCCCCCTTGCGTGCTACCGATCCTGCTACCGCAACCCTCAATCCAATCCAATCTTAGATTGGGAATGAACTCCGTATGCTTAGACTGAGGATGAACTCCGTATGCCTAAGTCAACCCACGAAACGAGCGTGCGGGCGCTCAGCCAGTTGGAGAGGCCGACTGGTGAGGCAGAATGCGCTAGTCGGGGATCGATCCGATCCCCCCTACGTGCTGTCGATCCTGCTACCGCAACCTTTAGTTCGGTTAGATCTTAGACTGGGAATGAACTCCGTATGCCTAAGTCAACCCACGAAACCAGCATTCGGGCGCTAAGCCGGTCGGAGAGGCATAATACGCAAGCTGGGGATCGGCCCGGTCCCCCTCTGCGTGCTATCGGTCCCACTGCCACAACCCTCGATCTGGATAGGGCTTACACATGGAATGAACTCCCTATTCCTAAGCCAACCCATGAAACGGGCAAGCGGGCGCTCAGCCGATCGAAGAGGCAGAATGCACAAGCTAGGGACCGACCTAGTCCCCCCTATGTGCTGTCGATCCTGCTGCCACAACCCTCAATCCGGTCCGATCTTAGACTGGGAATGAACTTCGTATGCCTAAGTCAACCCATGAAATGAGCGTGCGGGTGCTCAGCATACTAGAGAGGTAGAATGCACAAGTCAGGGACTGGTCCGATCCCCCCTTGGGTGCTATCGATCCTGCTGCCACAACCCTCGGTCCGATCCGATCTTAGACTGGAAATGAACTTTGTATGCCTAAGTCAACCCACGAAATGAGCGTTCGGGCACTGAGCCAGCCGGAGAGGCATAATACGCAAGTCAGGGATCAAGCCGGTCCCCATCTGCGTGCTGTCGTGCCGCTGCCAGAACCCTCGGTCTGGCTGGGGCTTAGATGTGGAATGAACTTTGTATGCCTAAGCCAACCCATGAAACGACTGTGCGGGTGCTCAGCTGGCTGGAGAGAAAAAATATGCAAGCCGGGGATCGGTCTGGTCCCCCATGCGTGCTGCCATTCCTGCTGCTAGTCCTGCTACCGCAACCCTCATTTCGATTGGGGCTTAGAATGGAATGAACTCCGTATGCCTAAGCCAACCCATGAAACGAGCGTGTGGGCACTCAAACGGCCGGAGAGGTAGAATGCGCAAGCTGGGGATTACCCCGGCCCCCCTCTGCGTGTTGTTGGTCCCGCTGCCACAACCCTCAATCCTGCTGGGGCTTAGATGTGGAATGAACTCCCTATGCCTAAGCCAACCCACGAAATGGGCGTGCGGGCGCTCAGCCGCTTGGAGAGGCAGAATGCGTAAGGGACCGGCCCAGCCCCCCCTTGCGTACTGTCGATCCTGCTGCCACAACCCTCGGTCTGGTCTGATCTTAGACTAGGAATGAACTCTGTATGCCTAAGTCAACCCACGAAATGAACATGCGGGCGTTGAGCCGGTCGGAGAGGCATAATGCGCAAGCCGAGGATTGGCCCGATCCCCCTCAACATGCTACCGGTCCCGCTGCCAGAACCCTTGGTTCGGTTGGGGCTTAGACATGGAATGAACTCCCTATGCCTAAGCCAACCAATGAAACGAACGTGCAGGCACTCAACCGACCGGAGAGGTAGAATGCACAAGCCGGGGATCGGCACGGTCCCCCTTGCGTGCTACCGATCCTGCTGCCACAACCCTCGATCCAATTCGATCTTAGACTAGGAATGAACTCCGTATGCTTAGACTGGGGATGGACTCCGTATGCCTAAGTCAAACCATGAAACGAGCGTGCGGGTACTCAATCGACCGAAGAGGCCAGTTGGAGAGGCAAAATGCACAGAATGCGCTGTCGATCCTGCTACTGGTCCTGCTGCCACAACCCTCGGTCCAGTCCGATCTTAGACCGGGAATGAACTTCATATGCCTAAGTCAACCCATGAAATGAGCGTGCGGGTGCTCAGCAGACTGGAGAGGCAGAATGCGTAAGTCAGGGACCGATGCGATCCCCCCTTGGGTGCTGTCGATCCTGCTGCCACAACCCTCGGTCCGATCCGATCTTAGACTAGAAATGAACTTCGTATGCCTAAGTCAACCCACGAAACGAGCGTTCGGGCACTGAGCCGGCCGGAGAGGCATAATACGCAAGCCAGGGATTAAGTCGGTCCCCTTCTGCGTGCTGTCGTGCCGCTGCCAGAACCCTCGGTCTGGCTGGGGCTTAGATGTGGAATGAACTTTGTATGCCTAAGCCAACCCATGAAACGACTGTGCGGGTGCTCAGCTGGCTGGAGAGAAAAAATATGCAAGCCGGGGATCGGTCTGGTCCCCCATGCGTGCTGCCATTCCTGCTGCTAGTCCTGCTGCCGCAACCCTCATTTCGACTGGGGCTTAGAATGGAATGAACTCCGTATGCCTAAGCCAACCCATGAAACGAGCGTGTGGGCACTCAAACGGCCGGAGAGGTAGAATGCGCAAGCTGGGGATTACCCCGGCCCCCCTCTGCGTGTTGTTGGTCCCGCTGCCACAACCCTCAATCCTGCTGGGGCTTAGATGTGGAATGAACTCCCTATGCCTAAGCCAACCCACGAAATGGGCGTGCGGGCGCTCAGCCGACCGGAGAGGCAGAATGCGTAAGGGACCGGCCCAGCCCCCCCTTGCGTACTGTCGATCCTGCTGCCACAACCCTCGGTCTGGTCTGATCTTAGACTAGGAATGAACTCTGTATGCCTAAGTCAACCCACGAAATGAACATGCGGGCGTTGAGCCGGTCGGAGAGGCATAATGCGCAAGCCGAGGATTGGCCCGATCCCCCTCAACATGCTACCGGTCCCGCTGCCAGAACCCTTGGTTCGGTTGGGGCTTAGACATGGAATGAACTCCCTATGCCTAAGCCAACCAATGAAACGAACGTGCAGGCACTCAACCGACCGGAGAGGTAGAATGCACAAGCCGGGGATCGGCACGGTCCCCCTTGCGTGCTACCGATCCTGCTGCCACAACCCTCGATCCAATTCGATCTTAGACTAGGAATGAACTCTGTATGCTTAGACTGGGGATGGACTCCGTATGCCTAAGTCAAACCATGAAATGATCGTGTGGGTGCTCAATCGACCGGAGAGGTCGGTTGGAGAGGAAAAATGTGCAGAATGCGCTGTCGATCCTGCTGCTGGTCCTGCTACCACAACCCTCGATCCAGTCTGATCTTAGATTGGGAATGAACTTCGTATGCCTAAGTCAACCCATGAAACGAGCATGCAGGCGCTGAGCCGGCCGAAGAGGCATAATGCACAAGCTGGGGATCAACCCGATCCCCCTCTAGGTGCTGCCAGTCCCACTGCCACAACCCTCGGTCCGAGTGGGGCTTAGACATGGAATGAACTCCCTATGCCTAAGCCAACCCATGCAAAGGGCGTGCGAGCGCTCAACCAGTTGGAGAGGCAGAATGCGCAAGCTGGGGATCGGCCTGGTCCTCCCTGCGTGCTATCGATCCTGCTGCCGCAACCCTCGATCCGGTCTGATCTTAGATTCAGAATGAACTTCGTATGCTTAGACTGGGGATGAACTCTATATGCCTAAGTTAACCCACGATACGAGCATGCGGACGCCCAGCCGGCCAGAGAGGTAGGATGCGCAAGCCGAGGATCGAACGGGTGATAGGTGGGTTCAAGCACATCTTTATATTTCTACCGTGCCAATGCCATTTTTATTTTTCATACAATGGTCCCCTACACCTTCATGTGAAGTTTCTTGGCAAGATGACCCGTTTTCTATTTTTCACGATTTTCAAAAATTTTTGTGGTTTGGGATTTTTTAAAATTTTTTGAGAAAGAGTTTTGTCCCCAAAATTGGTAGAGATGATCCGCACAAAAAAATTCAGCTAAAAACTCGAAGTGGAGAAGATTTTGGGTATGTTTGAAAAAAGTGTCCCCATTTCAGACAATTTAATGGCTACTAACAGCAAATCTATAAAATCTTAAATGCTCTTTAAGGGGGTGTCAGTTCTCAAGGTTTGATGAGGGATAGGGGGCCAATATAAGGGCCAAGTACCAGCAGCCTTCGCACATTATGTGCGCACACCCCCCCGGCCCCCCAATCGTCGGAACCCCCAATGCCACCGTTAGGCTCTCCGGCGATGCTCCGACGATGGTGACTCGGGCAAAAAAAATGCAGTACCAGTATATGTCAGAGCCTAGCATGTGCACCGTGGCTCAAACTCTTAGACTGGGAATGAACTCCATATGCTTAGACATAGAATGAACTCCGTATGCCTAAGCCAACCCATGAAACGAGCGTGCGGGCGCTCAGTCGGTCGGAGAGGCAGAATACGCAAGCCAGGGATCGGCACGGTCCCCCTCTACGTGCTGTCGGTCCTACTGCCACAACCCTCAGTCCGATTAGGCTTAGACATGGAATGAACTCCATATGCCTAAGCCAACCCATGAAACGGGCATGCGGGCGCTTAGCCGGCAGGAAAGGCAGAATGCACCAGCCAGGGATCGGCCAGGTCCCCCCTGCATGCTGCCGATCCTGCTATCGCAACCCTCGATTCGGTTCAATCTTAGACTGGGAATGAACTCCGTATGCTTAGACTGGGGATGAACTCCGTATGCGTAAGTCAACCCATGAAACGAGCATGCGAACGCTCAGTCGACCAGAGAGGCAGGATGGGCAAGCTGGGGATCGAACGGGTGGTAGGTGGGTTCAACCACATCTTCATATTTCTACCATGCCAATGCCATTTTTATGGCTTGCAAATTCATAAATGGTCCCCTATGCCTTCATGTGAAGTTTCGTGGCAAGACGACCCGTTTTCTATTGTTCATGATTTTCAAAACTTTTTGTGATTAGAGATTTTTTAAAATTTTTTTAGAAAGAGTTTTGTCCCCAAATTTGGTAGAGGTGATCCTTTTATTTTTGTTGGCATGCACAAAACAATTCAGCTAAAAACTTGAAGTGTAGAAGATTTTGTGATCGTTTGAAAAAAGTGTCCCCATTTCAGACACCTTAATGGCTATTGGCAGCAAACCTATAAAATCTCAAATTCTTTTTAAGTGGGTGTTAGTTCTTGAGGTTTGATGAGGGATAGGGGGCCAATATAAGGGCCAAGTACTAGCACCCATCACACATCATGTGCGCACACCCCCGCGGCCCCCTAATCATCGAAACCCCCAATGCCATCGATTAGGCTCTCCGACGATGCTTCGGCGATGGTGCCCCGAGCAAAAAAAATGTGGCACCAACACATGCCCGAGCCCGAGATGTGCACTGTGGCTCAAACTCTTAGACTGGGAATGAACTCCGTATGCTTAGAGATGGAATGAAATCCATATGCCTAAGCCAACCCATGCAACGAGTGTGCGGGCGCTCAGCCGGCTGGAGAGGCAGAAAGCGTAAGCTGAGAATGGGCCTGGTCCCCCTCTGCGTGCTGTCGATCCCGCTGCCACAACCCTCAATCCAGCTGGGGCTTAGACATGGAATAAACTCCCTATGCCTAAGCCAACCCATGAAACAGGCGTGCGGGCGCTCAGCCAACTAGAGAGGCAGAATGCGCAAGCCGGGGAATGGCATGGTCCCCCCTGCATACTGTCGATCCTGCTGCCACAACCCTCAGTCCGGTCCGATCTTAGACTGGGAATGAACTCCGTATGCTTAGACTGGGGATGAACTCCGTATGCCTAAGTCAACCCATGAAACGAGCGTACGGGCGCTCAGCCTGCCGGAGAGGCTGACCAGAGAGGCATAATGCGTAAGCCGGGGATCAGCCCGATCCCCCTCTACGTGCAGCATCCCACTGCTGGTCCTCCTGCCACAACCCTTAAACCGACTGGGGCTTAGACATGGAATGAATTTCGTATGCCTAAGCCAACCCACGAAATGAGCGTGCGGGCACTCAGCCGGCCGGAGAGGCAGAATGCGCAAGCCGGGACCGATCCGGTCCTCTTCTGCGTGCTGCCGGTCCTACTACCATAACCCTTGGCCCGGACTGGGGCTTAGACATGGAATGAACTCCCTATGCCTAAGCCAACCCACGAAACGAGAGTACGGGCGCTCAGTCGACCAGAAAGGCTCGGTCCCCCCTGCGTGCTACCGATCATGCTACCGTAACCCTCGGTCTGATCCGATCTTTGACTGGGAATGAACTCTGTATGCTTAGACATGGAATGAACTCTGTATGCCTAAGCCAACCCATGAAATGAGCGTGCGGGTGCTCAGCCGGCTGGAGAGGTAGAATGCACAAACCGAGGATCGACTCGGTCCCCCCTACGTGCTGTCGATCCTACTGTCGCAACCTTCAGTTCGATCTGATCTTAGACTGGGAATGAACTCCGTATGCCTAAGTCAACCCATGAAACGAGCGTTCGGGCGCTAAGCCGGAGGGAGAGTTATAATGCACAAGCTGGGGATCAGCTCGGTCCCCCTCAGGGTGCTGTCGATCCCGATGCCACAACCCTTGATCTGGCTAGGGCTTAGACATGGAATAAACTCCCTATGCCTAAGCCAACCCATGAAACGGGCATGCGGGTGCTCATCTGGCCAGAGAGGCAGAATGTGCAAGTCGGGGATAGGCCCGGTCCCCCTGCATGCTGTCGATCTTGCTATCGTAACCCTCAGTCTGATCCGATCTTAGACTGGGAATGAACTCCTTATGCTTAGACATGGAATGAACTCTGTATGCCTAAGCCAACCTACGAAAGGAGTGTTCGGGTGCTCAACCGGTTGGAGAGGCAGAATGTGCAAGCTGAGGATCGACCCGGTCCCCCTGCGTGCTGTTGATCTTGCTGCTGGTCCTGCTGCCACAACCTTCGGTTTGGTCTGATCTTAGACTGGGAATGAACTCCGTATGCTTAGACATGGAATGAACTCTATATGCCTAAGCCAACCCACGAAACGGCACGGTCCCCCTGCGTACTGCCGATCCTGCTGCCACAACCCTCGATCCGGTCTGATCTTAGACTGGGAAAGAACTCCGTATGCTTAGACTGGGGATGAACTCCGTATGCCTAAGTCAACCTATGAAAGGAGCGTACGGGCATTCAGCCTGTCGGAGAGGCCGGCTAGAGAGGCATAATGTGCAAGCCGGGGATCAGCTCGATCCCTCTCTATGTGCTACCGATCCCGCTGTCGGTCCTGTTGGCACAACCCTCGGACCAGCTGGGGCTTAGACATGGAATGAACTCCGTATGCCTAAGCCAACCCACAAAATGAGCGTGCTGGCGCTAAGCCGGCCGGAGAGGCAGAATGTGCTAGTCAGGCACCGACCCGATCCCCCTCTACGTGCTACCAATCCCACTGCCATAACCCTCGGTCTGGCTGGGGCTTAGACATGGAACGAACTCCCTATGCCTAAGCCAACCCACGAAACGGACGTACGGGTGCTCAGTAGACCGAAAAGGCTCGGTCCCCTCTGCGTGCTGCCGTAACCCTCGGTCCGATCTGATCTTAGACTGGGAATGAACTCCGTATGCTTAGACATGGAATGAACTCTGTATGCCTAAGCCAACCCATGAAACGAGCGTGCGGGTGCTCATCTGACTGCAGAGGTAGAATGCACAAGCCGGGGATTGGCCCGGTCCCCCTCTACGTGCTATCGTAACCTTTGGTCCAATCCGATCTTAGACTGGGAATGAACTCCGTATGCCTAAGTCAACCCACGAAACGAGCTTTCGGGCGCTCAGCCAGACGGAGAGGCATTATGCGTAAGCCGGGGATCGACGCGGTCCCCCTCTACGTGCTGTCGATCCTGATGCCACAACCCTCGGTCTGGCTGGGGCTTAGACATGGAATAAACTCCCTATGCCTAAGCCAACCCATGAAACGGGCGTGCAGGTGCTTAGCCGGCCGGAGAGGTAGAATGCGCAAGCCAGGGA
Organism: Durio zibethinus; assembly: GCF_002303985.1. The sequence continues at coordinate 27,489,961 of NW_019167826.1, read as the reverse complement.
TCAGCCCGGTCCCCCTTGCATGCTGTCGATCCTACTGCCGTAACCCTCGATCCGGTCTGATCTTAGACTGGGAATGAACTTCGTATGCTTAGACTGGGGATGAACTCCGTATGCCTAAGTCAACCCATAAAACTAGCTTGCGGGCACTCAACCGGCTGACAAAGCCGATCGGAGAGGCATAATGCACAAGCTGGGGATCAGTCCGGTCCCCCTCTGCGTGCTGCCGATTCCACTGCCTGTCCTGCTGCCACAACCCTCGGTCCGACTGGGGCCTAGACATGGAATGAACTCCGTATGCCTAAGCCAACCCACGAAACGAGTGTACGGATGCTCAGCTGACCGGAGAGGCAAAATGCGCAAGCCGAGGATCAGCCTGGTCCCCCCTGCATGCTGTCGATCCTGCTACTGGTCCTGCTATCGTAACCCTCAGTTCGGTCTGATCTTAGACTGGGAATAAACTCCGTATGCCTAAGCCAACCCACAAAATGAGTGTGCGGGCGCTCAGCCGGACGGAGAGGCAGAATGCGCAAGTTAGGGACCGACCCGATCCCCCCATACGTGCTGTCGATCCTGTTACCGCAACCCTCAGTCCAATTCAATCTTAGACTGAGAATGAACTCCGTATGCCTAAGTCAACCCACGAAACGAGTGTCTGGGTGCTGAGCCGGTCGGAGAGGCATAATGCGTAAGCAGGGGATCGACCCAGTCCCTTTCTGCATGCTGTCGGTCCTGCTACCATAACCCTAGGTCCGGCTAGGCTTAGACATGGAATGAACTCCCTATGCCTAAGCCAACCCACAAAATAGGCGTACAGGCACTTAGGTGGCCGGAGAGGCAGAATCCGCAAGCCGGGGATCGGCTTGGTCCCCCCTGCGTGCTACCGATCCTGCTGCCGTAACCCTTAGTCCGGTCTGATCTTAGACTGGGAATGAACTCTATGTGCTTAGACTGGGGATGAACTACATATGCCTAAGTCAACCCACGAAATGAGCGTACGGACGCTCAATCGACCAGAGAGGCAGGATGCGTAAGCCGGGGATCGAACGGGTGGTAGGTGGGTTCAAGCATATCTTCATATTTCTGCCATGCCAATGCCATTTTTATGGCTTGTAAATTCATACAATGGTCCCCTATGCCTTCATGTGAAGTTTCGTGGCAAGACGACCCGTTTTTTATTTTTCACGATTTTTAAAACTTTTTACGGTTCGAGATTTTTTAAAATTTTTTTAGAAAGAGTTTTGCCCCAAAATTTGGTAGAGGTGATCCTTGTATTTTTTTTGGGATGCACAAAAAATTCAGCTAAAAACTCGAAGTGGAGAAGATATTGTGATCATTTGAAAAAAGTGCCCCTATTTCAGACACTTTAATGGCTACTGGCAGCAAACCTATAAAATCTCAAATGCTCTTTAAGGGGGTGTGAGTTCTCGAGATTTGATGAGGGATAGGGGGCCAATATAAGGGCCAAGTACAAGCACCCATCGCACATCATGTACGCACACCCCTCAGCCCCCCAATCGTCGAAACCCCTAATGCCGCTGGTTATGCTCTCTGATGATGCTTTGACGATGCTCCGGCGATGGTGCCCCGGGCGGAGAAAATGCGGCACCAGCACATGCCCAAGCCTAGCATGTTCACCATGGCTCAAACTCTTAGATGGGAATGAACTCCGTATGCTTAGACATGGATTGAACTCCTTATGCCTAAGCCAACCCACGAAACGAACGTGCGGGCGCTCAACCGACTGGAGAGGCAGAATGCGCAAGATGGGGATCGACCCAGTCCCCTTTTGTGTGCTGTCGATCCTGCTGCCCTAACCCTCTGTCCGACTGGGGCTTAGACATGGAATGAACTCCCTATGCCTAAGCCAACCCACGAAACAGGCATGCGAGTGCTCAGCTAGCTGGAGAGGCAGAATGCGAAAGCCGAGTATTGGCCCGATGCCATCTGCATGCTGTCGATCCTACTCTCGCAACCCTCGGTCTGATTCAATCTTAGACTGGGAATGAACTTCGTATGCTTAGACTGGGAATGAATTCCGTAAGCCTAAGTCAACCCATTAAACGAGCGTGCGAGCGCTCAGTCGGTCGGAGAGGTAGAATGCACAAGCTTAGGATCGACTTGATTCCCCCTGCATGCTGCCTATCTTGCTGCTGGTCCTACTGCCGCAACCCTCGGTCCGGTCTGATCTTATACTGGGAATGAACTCCGTATGCTTAGAAATGGAATGAACTCCGTATGCCCAAGCCAACCCATGAAACGAGTGTGCGGGCGCTCAGTCGGTCGGAGAGGTAGAATGTGAAAGTCGGGGACCAGCCTGACCCCTCCCTACGTGTTGTCGATCCTGCCATCATAACCCTCGGTTAGACTGGGAATGAACTACGTATGCCTAAGTCAACCGATGAAACGAGCGTTCGGGTGCTGAGCCGGTCAAAGAGGCATAATACATAAGCCGGGGATCGGCTCAGTCCCCCTCTGTATGCTATCAGTCCTGCTGCCACAACCCTCTATCCGGCTGGGGCTTAGGCATGGAATGAACTCCCTATGCCTAATCCAACCCATGAATCTGACGTGCGGGCGCTCAGCCAGCCGGAGAGGCAGAATGCGCAAGCCAGGGATCGGCCTAGTCCCCCATGCATGCTGTCGATCTTGTTGTCGCAACCCTCGGTCTGGTCTGATCTTAGACTGGGAATGAACTCCGTATGCTTAGACTTGGGATGAACTCTGTATGCCTAAGTCAACCCATGAAATGAACGTGCGGGCGCTCAGCTAGCCGGAGAGGCAAAATGCACGAGCTGGGGACCAACCTGGTCCCCCTCTGCGTGCTGCCGATTTTACTGTCGATCCTACTGCCACAACCCTCGGTCTGGCTGGGGCTTAGGCATGGAATGAACTCCGTATGCCTAAGCCAATCCACGAAATGAGTGTGCGGGCACTCAGTCAATCGGAGAGGCAGAATGCGCAAGCCAGGGATCGACCCGGTCCCCCTGCGTGCTACCGATCCTACTGCTGGTCCTGCTATTGCAACCCTCGATTTGATCTGATGTTAGATATGGAATGAACTCTGTATGCTTAGATATGGAATGAACTCCATATGCCTAAGCCAACCCACGAAACGAGCATGCAGGCGCTCAACCAGTTGGATAGGCAGAATGCACAAGCCGGGGACAGGCCTGGTCCCCCTGCATGCTGTCGATCCTGCTACCGCAACCCTTGCTCTGATCTGATCTTAGACTGGGAATGAACTTCGCTTGCCTAAGTCAAGCCACGAAATGAACGTGCGGGCACTGAGCTGACCGGAGTGGCATAATGCGTAAGCCGGGGATCAACCCGATCTCCTTCTACGTGCTACCGGTCCTGCTGCCACAACCCTCAGTCCGACTGGGGCTTAGACATGGAATGAACTCTCTATACCTAAGCCAACCCATGAAACGGGCGTGCGGGCACTCAACCCGCCAGAGCCCGATCCCCCCTGGGTGCTGCCGATCCTGCTACCGGAACCCTCGTTCTGGTCTGATCTTATACTGGGAATGAACTCCGTATGCTTAGACTAGGGATGAACTCCATATGCCTAAGTCAACCCACAAAACAAGCGTGCAGATGCTCAACCGACAAGAGAAGCAGGATGCGCAAGCCGGGGATCGAACGGGTGGTTGGTGGGTTCAAGAACATCTTCATATTTCTGCCATGCCAATGCCTTTTTTATTGCTTGTAAATTCATACAATGGTCCCCTACACCTTCAAGTGAAGTTTCGTGGCGAGACGACCCGTTTTCTATTTTTCATGATTTTCAAAACTTTTTACGGTTCGGGATTTTTTTAAAATTTTTTTAGAAAGAGTTTTGCCCCAAAATTTGGCAGAGGTGATCTTTTTAATTTTTTTGGTGTGCACAACAAATTCAGCTAAAAAACTCGAAGTGGAGAAGATTTTGTGATCGTTTGAAAAAAGTGCCTCTATTTCAGACACTTTAATGGCTACTGGCAGCAAACCTGTAAAACCTCAAATGCTCTTTAAGGGGGTGTGAGTTCTCTAGGTTTGATGAGGGATAGGGGGCCAATATAAGGCCCAACTACCAGCACCCATCGCACATCATGTGCGCACACCCCCACGGCCCCCCAATCACCGGAACCCCCAATGCCGCCGGTTAGGCTCTCCAATGATGCTTTGATGATGCTACGACGATGGTGCCCCGGGCAAAGAAAATGCAGCACCAGCACATGCCCATGCCCAGCATCTGCACCGTGGCTCAAACTCTTCGACTGGGAATGAACTCCGTATGCTTAGACATGGAATGAACTCTGTATGCCTAAGCCAACCCACGAAGCGAGCATACGAGTGCTCAGCCGACCGAAGAGGTAGAATGAGCAAGTCGGGGATCGACTCGATCTCCCTCTATGTGCTGCCAGTCCCGCTGCCACAACCGTTAGTCCGGTTGGGGCTTAGACATGGAATGAACTCCCTATGCCGAAGCCAACAGATGAAATGGGCATGCGGGCGCTCAGCCGATCGGAGAGGCAGAATGCGCAAGCTGGGGATCGGCCCAGTCCCCCCTACGTGCTGCCGATCCTGCTACCGCAACGCTCGGCCCGGTCTGATCTTAGACTGGGAATGAACTCCATCTGCTTAGACTGGGGATGAACTTCGTATGCCTAAGTCAACCCACGAAACGAGCGTGCGTGCGCTCAGTCGGTGGGAGAGGCCAGCCAGAGAGGCGGAATGCACAAACCAAGGATCGGCCCGGTCCCCCCTGTGTGCTACCGATCCTACTGCTAGTCCTACTACCACAACCCTTAGTCCGGTCCGATCATAGACTAGGAATGAACTCCGTATGCTTAGACATGGAATGAACTCCACGGGTGCTCAACTGGGCGGAGAGGCAGAATGCGCAAGTCGGGGACCAGCCCAGTCCCTCCCTGCGTACTATTGATCCTGTTACCACAACCCTCGGTCCGATCTGATCTTAGACTGGGAATGAACTCTGTATGCCTAAGTTAACCCATGAAACAAGCATTCGGGTGCTGAGCCGACCGGAGAGGCATAATGAGCAAGCCGGGGATCGGCCCAATCCCTCTCTGCGTGCTACTGGTCCCGCTGCCACAACCCTCGATCCGACTAGCGCTTAGACATGGAATGAACTCCCTATGCCTAAGCCAACGCACGAAACAGGCGTGCGGGTGCTCAGCCAATCTGAGAGGCAGAATGCGCAAGCCAGGGATCGGCCCGGTCCCCCCTGTGTGTTGCCAATCTTACGGCCGTAACCCTCGGTCCAGTCTGATCTTAGGCTGGGAATGAACTCCATATGCTTCGACTGGGGATGAACTCCGTATGCCTAAGTCAACCCACGAAACGAACGTGCGGGCGCTCAGCCGGCCGAAGAGGCATAATACGCAAGCCGGGGATCGACCTAGTCCCCCCTGCGTGCTACCGATCTTGCTGCTGCAACCCTCGATCTGGTCCGATCTTAGACTAGGAATGAACTCCTTATGCTTAGACTAGGGATGAACTCCGTATGCCTAAGTCAACCCATAAAACGATCGTGCGGTTGCTCAGCCGGTCAGAGAGGCTTAATCCGTAAGCCGAGGATCAGCCTGGTCTCTCTCTGCGTGCTGTCGATCTCGCTGCCAGTCCTGCTGCCACAACCATCAGTCTGACTGGGGCTTAGACATGGAATGAACTCCGTATGCCTAAGCCAACCCACGAAACAAGCGAGTGGGCGCTCAACCGGCTGGAGAGGCAGAATACGCAAGTTGGGGATCAGCCTGATCCCCCCTGCGTGCAGTTGATCCTGCTGTCGCAACCCTCGGTCTGGTCTAATCTTAGACTGGGAATGAACTCCGTATGCTTAGACATGGAATGAATTCCGTATCCCTAAGCCAACTTGTGAAACAAGCGTGCGGGCACTTAGCTGGTCAGAGAGGCAGAATACGCAAGCTGGGGACCGACCCGATCCCCCTGTGTGTTGTCGATCCTGCTGCCGTAACCCTCGGTTCGATCCGATCTTAGACTGGGAATGAACTCCATATGCCTAAGTCAACCCATGAAATGAGCGTGCGGGCGCTGAGCCGATCGGAGAGGCATAATGTGCAAGTCGGGGATTGGCCCGGTCCCCTTCTGCGTGCTGTTGGTCCTGCTGCCACAACCTTCGGTCCAGCTGGGGATTAGACATGGAATGAACTCCCTATGCCTAAGCCAACCCATTAAACGGGCGTGCGGGCGCTCAGCAGACCGGAGAGGCAGAATGTGCAAGTCGGGGATTGATCCGGTCCCCTTACGTGCTACCGATCCTATTGCTGCAACCCTCTATCTGGTCCGATCTTAGACAATGAATGAACTTTGTATGCTTAGACTGGGGATGAACTTCATATGCCTAAGTCAACCCACGAAATGAGCGTGCGGGCGCTCAACCGACCAGAGAGGCAGGATGCGCAAGCCGGGGATCGAACGGGTGGTAGGTGGGTTCAAGCAAACCTTCATATTTCTGCCATGCCAATGCCATTTTTATGGCTTGTAAATTCATACAATGGTCCCCTAAGCCTTCATGTGAAGTTTCGTGGCAAGATGACCCGTTTTCTATTTTTCATGATTTTTGAAACTTTTTACGGTTTGGGATTTTTTAAATTTTTTAAGAAAGAGTTTTGTCCCCAAATTTGGTAGAGCTTATCCTTGTATTTTTGTTGGCATGCATAAAAAAAATCAGCTAAAAGCTTGAAGTGGAGAAGATTTTGTGACCGTTTGAAAAAAGTGTCCCCATTTCAGACACTTTAATGGCTACTGGCAGCAAACCTATAAAATCTCAAATGCTCTTTAAGGGGGTGTGAGTTCTCAAGGTTTGATGAGGGATAGGGGGCCAATATAAGGGCCAAGTACCAGCACCCATCGCCTCGGTCTTGCTGGGGCTTAGACATGGAATGAACTCCCTATGCCTAAGCTAACCCACGAAATGGGCGTGCGGGGGCTCAGTCGGCCGGAGAGGCAGAATGAGCAAGCTAGGGATCGGCCCAGTCCCCCTCGCATGCTGTCGATCCTACTACTGCAACCTTCAATCCAGTCCGATCTTATACTGGGAATGAACTTCGTATGCTTAGACTGGGGATGAACTCCGTATGCCTAAGTCAACCCATGAAACGAGCGTGCGGGCGCTCAGCCGATCGGAGAGGCATAATGCGCAAGCTGAGGATCAGCCCAATCCCCCTTTATGTGTTATCGATCTCGCTACCGATCCTGCTGCCACAACCCTTGGTCCGGCTGGGGCTTACACATGGTATGAACTCCGTATGCCTAAGCCAACGCACAAAACGAGCGTGCGGGTGCCCAGCCAGTCAGAGAGGTAAAATATGTAATCGGGGATCAGCTCGATCCCCTCTTGCATGCTGCCGATCCTACTGCTAGTTTGGCTGTTGCAACCCTCGGTCCGATCTGATATTAGACTGGGAATGAACTCCGTATGCTTAGACATGGAATGAACTCCGTATGCCAAAGCCAACCCACGAAAAGAGCGTGCAGGCGCTCAACCGGCCAGAGAGGCAGAATGCACAAGCTGGGGACCAGCCCGATCCCCCCTGCGTGCTATCAATCTTGCTGCTGCAACCTTCGATCTGGTCCGATCTTAGATTGGGAATGAACTCTGTATGCCTCAGTCAACCCACGAAGCGAGCGTACAGGCGTTGAGCCAATCGGAGGCATGAATGCAACAGGCCATAGGATCAGCTCGGATCCTTCTCTGCTTTCAGCTGCTGTCCATGCTCACCAACAACCTCAATTACTGCTGGCGGGCTTAGAAATACAATGATTCCCTATGCCTAAGCCAAACCATTTGAACGGGTACGCGCGCTCAGCTCGCTGGAGAGAGGAATGCGCAAGCACGGGGATCGCCCGGTCCCCCTACGTGCTATCGATACCTATTCTTGAAACCTCATCTGTCCAATCTTAGACTAGAATGACTCCGTATGCTTAGGACTGCGGATGAACTTTCATATTGCCTAAGTCAAACCCACAAAACGAGCGTGCGGGCCGGCTCAAGCGATCCAAAGAGGCAGGGAATGCGCAAGCTAGGGATCGAAACGGTGGTAGGTGGGTTCAAGCACATCTTCATGTTTCTACTGTGCCAATGCCATTTTTATGGCTTGTAAATTCATACAATGGTCCCTTAAGCTTTCATGTGAAGTTCCATGGCAAGACGACCCATTTTCTATTTTTCACGATTTTCAAAACTTTTTATAGTTAGAGATTTTTTAAAATTTTTTTAGAAAGAGTTTTGTCCCCAAATTTGGTAGAGGTGATCCTTGTATTTTTGTTGGCATGCATAAAAAAATTCAGCTAAAAACTCGAAGTGGAGAAGATTTTGTGACCGTTTGTGTCCCCATTTCAGACACTTTAATGGCTACTGGCAGCAAACCTATAAAATCTCAAATGCTCTTTAAGGGGGTGTGAGTTCTCGAGGTTTGATAAGGGATAGGGGGCCAACAAAAGGGCCAAGTACCAGCACCCATCGCACATCATGTGCCCACATCCCCTGCCCCCCCAATCGCTGGAACCCCCAATGCCGTCGGTTAGGCTCTCCAGCGATGCTCCGGCGATGGTGCCCCAGAAGAAAAAAATGTGGCACCAGCACATGCCCAAGCCCAGCATGTGCATCATGGCTCAAAATCTTAGACTGGGAATGAACTCCGTATGCATAAGCCAACCCATGAAACGAGCGTGCGGGCGCTCAGCCGGCCAGAGAGGCAGAATGCGCAAGTCGGGCATCGGCCTGGTCCCCCCTACATGTTGTCAATCCTGCTACCGTAACCCTCGGTCTGGTCCGATCTTACACTGGGAATGAACTCTGTATGCATAAGCCAACCCATGAAACGAGCATGCTGCCGATCCTATTGCTGGTCTTGCTACCGTAACCCTCGGTCCAGTCCGATCTTAGATTGGGAATGAATTCCGTATGCTTAGACATGGAATGAACTCCGTATGCCCAAGCCAACCCATGAAACGAACGTGCGGGCGCTAAGTCGGCCGAAGAGCTAGAATGCGCAAGCCAAGGATCGGCCCGATCCCCCGCTACGTGTTGTCAATCCTGGTGCCGTAACCCTCGGTCTGGTCTGATCTTAGACTGGGAATGAACTCCGTATGCATAAGTCAACCCATGAAACGAGCGTACGGGCGCTGAGTCGGCCGAAAAGGCATAATGCACAAGTCGGGGATCAGCCCGATCCCCCTCTACGTGTTGTCGGTCCCGCTACCACAACCCTCGGTCTGACTAGGGCTTAGACATGGAATGAACTCCCTATGGCTAAGCCACTCCAAGAAACGGGCGTGCGAGCGCTCGGTCGGTCGAAGAGGCAGAATGCGCAAGCCGAGGATCGACTGGATCCCCCCTGCGTGTTGCCGATCCTACTGTCGTAACCCTCGGTTCGGTCCGATCTTAGACTGGGAATGCACTCCGTATGCTTAGACTGGGGATGAACTTTGTATGCCTAAGTCAACCCATGAAATGAGCGTACGAGCGTTCAGCCGGTCAGAGAGGCAGAATGCGTAAGCCGAGGATTAGCCTGGTTTGCCTCTACGTGCTATCGATCCTGCTACCGGTCCTGCTGCGACAACCCTCGGTCCAGCTAGGGCTTAGACATGGAATGAACTCTGTATGCCTAAGCCAACCCACGAAACGAGCGTACGGGCACTCAGCCAGCCGAAAAGGCAGAATGAGGAAGTCAGAGATCAGCCCGGTCCCCTTCTACGTGCTGTCGGTCTCACTACTGTAACCCTCAGTCCGACTGGGGATTAGACATGGAATGAACTCCCTATGCCTAAGCCAACCCACGAAACGGGCGTGCGGGCGCTCAGTCGATCGAAGAGGCAGGATGCGCAAGCTGGGGATCGAACGGGTGGTAGGTGGGTTCAAGCACATCTTCATATTTCTGCCGTGCCAATGCCATTTTTAGGGTTTTTAAATTCATACAATGGTCCCCTAAGCCTTCATGTGAAGTTTCGTGGCAAGACGACCCGTTTTCTATTTTTTACGATTTTTGAAACTTTTTGCAGTTCGAGATTTTTTAAAATTTTTTTAGAAAAGTTTTGTCCCCAAATTTGGTAGAGGTGATCCTTGTACTTTTTTTGGCAAGCACAAAAAATTTCAGCTAAAAGCTCGAAGTGGAAAAGATTTTGTGACCGTTTGAAAAAAGTGTCCCCATTTCAGACACTTTAATGGCTACTGGCAGCAAACCTATAAAATCTCAAATTCTCTTTAAGGGGGTGTGAGTTTTCAAAGTTTGATGAGGGATAGGGGGCCAATATAGGGCCAAGTACCAACACCCATCGCACATCATGTGCCCACAGCACCCCGGCCCCTCTAATCGCCGGAACCCCCAATGCCGCTGGTTAGGCTCTCCGGCGATGCTCTGGCGATGGTGCCCCAGGCGAAAAAAATGTGGCACCAGCACATGCCCAAGTCCAGCATGTGCCCCGTGGCTCAAAATATTAGACTGGGAATGAACTCCGTATGCCTAAGTCAACCCATGAAATGAGCATGCAGGGGCTGAGCCGACTGAAGAGGCATAATGTGCAAGCCAGGGATTGGCCCGGTCCCCCTCTACGTGCTGCCGGTCCCACTGCCACAACCCTCGGTCTGGCTGGGGCTTAGACATGGAATGAACTCCCTATGCCTAAGCCAACCCACAAAACGGGCGTGCGGGCGCTCAACCGGCCAGAGAGGCAAATGCGTAAGCCGGGGATCGGCCCGGTCCCCCTGCGTGCTGTCGATCCTGCTACCGTAACCCTTGGTCCAGTTTGATCTTAGACTGGGAATGAACTCTGTATGCCTAAGTCAACCCACATAACGAGCGTACGGGCACTCAACCGACCAGAGGGGCAGGATGCACAAACCGGAGATCGAACGGGTGGTAAGTGGGTTCAAGCACATCTTCATATTTCTGCCATGCCAATGCCATTTTTATGGCATCTAAATTCATAAAATGGTCCCCTAAGCCTTCATGAGAAGTTTCGTGGCAAGATGACCCATTTTCTATTTTTCATGATTTTTGAACCTTTTTACGGTTTGGGATTTTTTAAAATTTTTTTAGAAAGAGTTTTGTCCCCAAATTTGGTGGAGGTTATCCTTGTATTTTTGTTGGCATGCATAAAAAAATTCAGCTAAAAACTCGAAGTGGAGAAGATTTTGTGACCGTTTGAAAAAAGTGTCCCCATTTCAGACACTTTAATGGCTACTGGCAGCAAACCTATAAAATCTCAAATGCTCTTTAAGGGGGTGTGAGTTCTCAAGGTTTGATGAGGGATAGGGGGCCAATATAAGGGCCAAGTACCAGCACCCATCGCACATCATGTGCGCACACCCCCGGCCCCCCCAATCGCTGGAACCCCCAATACCGTCGGGGATCGGCCTGGTCCCCTTCTGCGTGCTGCCAGTCCCGCTACCACAACCCTCGATCTGGCTAGGGCTTAGACATGCAATGAACTCCCTATGCCTTGGCCAACCCATGAAACAGGCATACGGGCACTCAGCCAGCCAGAGAGGCAGAATGCGTAAGCTGGGGATCGACCTGGTCCCCCCTGCGTGCTGTCGATCCTACTGTTGCAACCCTCGGTTCGATCCAATATTAGACTGGGAATGAACTCCGTATGCATAAGTCAACCAATGAAACGAGCTCACGGGTGCTGAGCCGGTCTAAGAGGCATAATGCGTAAGCTGGGGATCGACTCGATCCCCCTCTGCGTGCTGTCGGTCCCGCTACCACAACCCTCAGTCTAGCTGGGGCTTAGACATGGAATGAACTCCCTATCCCTAAGCCAACCCATGGAACAGGCATGCGGGTGCTCAGCCGATCGGAGAGGTAGAATGCGCAAGCCAAGGATAGGCCTGGTCCCCCCTAGGTACTGTCGATCCTGCTGTCGTAAACCTCGGTCCGATCCGATCTTAGACTAGGAATGAACTCCATATGCTTAGACTGGGGATGAACTCTGTATGCCTAAGTCCACCCACGAAACGTGCATGCGGGCGCTCAGCCGACCGAAGAGGCATAATTCGTAAGCCAGGGATCAGCCCGGTCCCCCTTTGCATGCTGCCATTCCCGTTGCCTGTCCTGCTGCCACAACCCTCGATCCGGCTAGGGCTTAGAGATGGAATGAACTTCGTATGCCTAAGCCAACCCATTAAATGAGCGTGCAGGCGCTCAACCGACCAGAGAGGCAGAATTCGCAAGTTGGGGATCGGCCCGATCCCTCACTGCGTGCTGTCGATCGGCCCGATCCCTCACTGTGTGCTGTCGATCCTACTGCTGGTCTTGCTACCGTAGCCCTCGGTCTGGTCTGATCTTAGACTGGGAATGAACTCCGTATGCTTAGACATGGAATGAACTCCGTATGCTTAAGCCAACCCACGAAACGAGCGTGTGGGCGCTCAGCAGGCTAGAGAGGCAGAATGCGCAAGCCGAGGATCGACTCGGTCCCCCCTGCGTGCTGCCAATCCTGTTGCCACAACCCTCGGTCCGGTCCAATCTTAGATGGGAATGAACTCTGTATGCTTAGACTGGGGATGAACTCCGTATGCTTAGACTGGGGATGAACTCTGTATGCCTAAGTCAACCCATGAAACGAGCGTGCGTGCGCTTAGTCGACCAGAGAGGCTGGCCAGAGAGGCATAATCCACAAGCCAATGCCATTTTTATAGCTTGTAAATTCATACAATGGTCCCCTAAGCCTTCATGTGAAGTTTTGTGGCGTGACGACCCATTTTCTATTTTTCAGAAATTTCCAAACTTTTATGGTTTCGGATTTTTTAAAATTTTTTCAGAAAGAGTTTTGTCCCCAAAATTGGTAGATGTGATCCTTGTATTTTTGTTGGCATGCACAAAAAAATTCAGCTAAAAACTTGAACTGGAGAAGATTTTGTGACCATTTGAAAAAAGTGTCCCCATTTCAGACACTTTAATGGCTACTGGCAGCAAACCTATAAAATCTCAAATGCTTTTTAAGGGGGTGTGAGTTCTCGAGGTTTGATGAGGGATAGGGGGCCAATATAAGGGCCAAGTACCAGCATCCATCGCACATCATGTGCGCACAGCCCCCCGGCCCACCCAATCGCCGGAACCCCTAATGCCGTTGGTTAGGCTCTCCGACGATGCTCCGACGATGGTGCCCCAGGCAAAAAAAATGCGGTACCAGCACATGCTCGAGCCCAGCATGTGCACCGTGGCTCAAAATCTTAGACTGGGAATGAACTCTGTATGCTTAGACATGGAATAAAGTCTGTATGCCTAAGCCAACCCACGAAACGAGCGTACAGGCGCTCAGTCGGTCAGAGAGGCAGAATGCGCAAGCTTGGGATCAGCCCGGTCCCCCCTATGTGCTGTCGATCTTGCTGCCACAACTCTCGGTCTGGTCTGATCTTAGACTGGGAATGAACTCCATATACCTAAGTCAACCCATGGAATGAGCGTGCGGGCGCTGAGCCGGCCGAAGAGGCATAATGCGCAAGCCGGAGATCAGCCCAATCCCCCTTTGTGTGCTGCCGGTCCTGCTGCCACAACCCTCGGTCCAGATGGGGCTTAGACATGGAATGAACTCCCTATGCCTAAGCCAACCCACAAAATGGGCGTGCGGGCTTTCTGCCAGCCGGAGAGGCAGAATGCGCAAGCCGGGGGTCGGCCTGGTCCCCCCTGCGTGCTGCCGATCCTACTGTCGCAACCCTCGATCCAGTCCAATCTTAGACTGGGAATGAACTCTGTATGCTTAGACTGGGGATGAACTCCGTATGCCTAAGTCAACCCATGAAACGAGCGTGCAGGCGCTGAGCCGGTCGGAGAGGCATAATGCGCAAGTCGGGGATCGACCTGGTCCCCCTCTGCGTGCTACCGATCCCGCTGCCACAACCCTCGGTCCGGCTAGGGCTTAGACATGCAATTAACTCCCTATGCCTAAGCCAACCCACGAAACGGGCGTGCGGACGCTCAGCCGGCCGGAGAGGCAGAATGCGTAAGTCAAAGATCGGCCCGATCCCCCTTGCATGCTGTCGATCCTGCTGCTACAACCCTCGGTCTGGTGCAATCTTAGACTAGGAATGAACTCCGTATGCATAAGTCAACCCACAAAACGAGCGTGCGGGCGCTGAGCCGACTGAAGAGGCATAATGTGTAAGCCAGGGATCGGCCCAATCTCCCTCTGCGTGCTGTCGGTCCCGCTGCCACAACCCTCGGTCCGGCTGGGGCTTAGACATGGAATGAACTCCGTATGCCTAAGCCAACCCATGAAACGAGCGTGCGGGCACTCAGCCGGCTGGAGAGGCAGAATGCGCAAGCCGAGGATCAGTTCGGTCCCCCCTGCGTGTTGTCGATCCTGCTGCTGGTCCTGCTACAACAACCCTCGATCCGATCCGATCTTAGAATGGGAATGAACTCTGCATGCTTAGACATGGAATGAACTCCATTTGCCTAAGCCATTCCACGAAATGAGTGTGCGGGCGCTCAACCGACCAGAGAGGTAGAATGCGCAAGCCGAGGATCGACCCTGTCCCCCGTTGCGTGCTATCGATCCTACTACCACAACCCTCGATCCGGTCTGATCTTAGATTGGGAATGAACTCTGTATGCCTAAGTCAACCCACGAAATGATCGTGCGGGTGTTGAGCTGGCTGGAGAGGCATAATGCGTAAGCCGCGGGGATCGGCCTGGTCGCCCTCTACGTGGCTGTCAGTCCCGCTACCCACAACCCTCGGTCCAGCTGGTGCTTAGACATGGAATGAAATCCCTATGCCTAAGCCAACCACAAAACGGGCGTGCGGGCGCTAACCGGCCGGAGAGGCAGAATGTGGCAAGTCGGGGATCAGGTGTCCCCCCCGCGGTGTCAATTCCCTGCTGCCGCAAACCCTCTCTCCTGTTCTAATCTTAGACTGGGAATGAACTCCATATGCTTAGAAGGGGAATGAACTCCCTATGGCCCTAAGTCAACCCATGAAAGTGAGCGTGCGGGATGCTCAGCCGACCAGAGAAGGCAGGATGTGCAAGCTGGCGAATCGAACGGGTGACTAGGTGGGTTTCAAGCAATTCTTCATCATTTCTGCCATGCCAATGCATTTTTATGGCTTGTAAATTCATACAATGGTCCCCTAAGCCTTTATGTGATGTTTCGTGGCAAGATGACCCGTTTTTATTTTCACGATTTCCAAAACTTTTTGTGGTTGGGATTTTTTTAAATTTTTTTAGAAAGGTTGTCCCCAAATTTGGTAGAGGTGATCCTTGTATTTTTTTGGCATGCACAAAAACCATTCAGCTAAAAAACTCAAAGGGAGAAGATTTTGTGACCGTTTGAAAAAAAGTGTCCCTATTTTGACACTTTAATGGTTACCTGCAGCACACCTATAAAATCTCAAGATGCTCTTTAAAGGGGTGGAGTTCTCAAGGTTTGATGAGGGATAGGGGGCAATAATACGGGCCAAGTTACCAGCCACCCCATCGCACATCATGTGCGCAACCACCCCCCGGCACCCCCAATCGCCCGTAACCCCAAATGCCGTCGGTTAGGCTCTTCGGCGATGGTGTCCCGGGAGAAAAAAATACGGCACCAGCACATGCCCGAGCCTACCATGTGCACCGTGGCTCAAAATCTTAGACTGGGAATGAACTCCGTATGCTTAGACATGGAATGAACTCCGTATGCCTAAACCAACCCACGAAACGAGCATGCGGGTGCTCAACCGACCGGAGAGGTAGAATGCGCAAGCCAAGGATGGGCCTGGCCCCCCCTGCGTGCTGTCAATCTTGCTATCGTAACCTTCAGTCCAGTCCAATCTTAGACTAGGAATGAACTCTGTATGCATAAGTCAACCCACAAAACGAGCGTGCGGGCACTGAGCCGACCGAAGAGGCATAATACACAAGCCAGGGATCGGCTCGATCCCTTTCTGCTTGCTGCCAGCCCCGCTGCGACAACCCTCGGTCCGACTGGGGCTTAGAGATGGAATGAACTCGCTATGCCTAAGCCAACCCACGAAATGGGCGTGCGGGCGCTCAACAGGCCGGAGAGGCAGAATATGCAAGCCAAGGATCAGCTCAATCCCCCTTGCGTGTTGCCGATCCTGCTGCCACAACCCTCGGTCTGGTTCGATCTTAGACTGGGAATGAACTCTGTATGCTTTGACTGAGGATGAACTCCGTATGCCTAAGTCAGCTCACGAAACGAGTGTGCGGGCGCTCAACTCACCGGAAAGGTTGGCCGAAGAGGCATAATGCGCAAGCCAGAGATCAGCCTGGTCCCCCTCTACGTGCTGTCGATCCTGGTACCGATCCTGCTGCCACAACCCTCTGTCCGGCTGGGGCTTAGACATGGAATGAACTTTGTATGCCTAAGCCAAACCACAAAATGAGCGTGGGGGCGCTCAGCCGACCGAAGAGGCAGAATGCGCAAGCCGAGGATCGACCTGACCCCCCTGCGTGCTGTCGATCCTGCTGCCACAACCCTCGATCTAGTCTGATCTTAGACTAGGAATGAACTCTGTATGCATAAGTCAACCCACAAAATGAGCTTGTGGGCACTGAGCCATCCGAAGAGGCATAATACGCAAGCCAGGGATTGACTCGGTCCCCTTCTGCTTGCTGCCAGTCCCGCTGCCACAACCCTCGGTCCGACTGGGGCTTAGAGATGGAATGAACTCGCTATGCCTAAGCCAACCCACGAAATGGGCGTGCAGGCACTCAATCGGCCAGAGAGGCAGAATATGCAAGCCAGGGATTGGCTCAATCCCCCCTGCATGTTGTCGATCCTGCTGCCACAACCCTCGGTCTTGTTCGATCTTATATTGGGAATGAACTCTGTATGCTTTGACTGAGGATGAACTTCGTATGCCTAAGTCAACTCATGAAACGAGCGTGTGGGTGCTCAACCGATCGAAGAGGCTGGCTAGAGAGGCATAATGTGCAAGCCAGAGCTCAGCCTGGTCCCCCTCTACGTGCTGTCGATCCTGGTACTGGTCCTGCTATCACAACCCTCGATCCGGCTGGGGCTTAGACATGGAATGAACTCTGTATGCCTAAGCCAAACCACGAAATGAGTGTGAGGGCACTCAACCAATCAGAGAGGTAGAATGCGCAAGCTGGGGATCGACCCGATCCCCCCTGCGTGCTGTCGATCCTGCTACCGTAACCCTCGGTCTGGTCCGATCTTAGTTTGGGAATGAACTCCGCATGCCTAAGTCAACCCATGAAACGAGCATGTGGGCATTGAGCCGGTCGGGGAGGCATAATACACAAGCCGGGGATCAACCCGGTCCCCTTCTGCGTGCCGTCGAACCTTCTATCGCAACCCTCAGTCCGATCTGATCTTAGATTGGGAATGAACTCTGTATGCATAAGTCAACCCATGAAACGAGCATACGATCACTGAGCCGACCGAAGAGGCATAATGCGCAAGCCAGGGATCGGCTCGGTCCCCCTCTGCGTGTTATCGGTCCCGCTGCCACAACCCTCGGTCTGATTGGGGCTTAGACATGGAATGAACTCCCTATGCCTTAGCCAACCCACGAATCGGGCGTGCGGGCGCTCATCGGTCGGAGAGGTAGAATGCGTAAGCCGGGGATTGACTCGTTCCCCCCCACGTGCTGTCGATCCTGCTGTCGCAACCCTCGATCCGGTCTGATCTTAGACTAGGAATGAACTCCATATGCCTAAGTCAACCCATGAAATGAGCGTATGGGCACTAAGCCGATCGGAGAGGCATAATGCGTAAGCCAAGGACCGGCCCGATCCCCCTCTGCGTGCTGCAGGTCCCACTACCACAACCCTCGATCCGGTTGGAGCTTAGACATAGAATGAACTCCTTATGCCTAAGCCAACCCACGAAACGGGTTTGCTGGCACTCAGCCGGTCGGAGAGACAGAATGCACAAGCCAGGGATCGACTCGGTCCCCCCTGCGTGCTATCGATCCTACTATCACAACCCTTGGTCCGATCTGATCTTAGACTGGGAATGAACTCCGTATGCTTAGACAGGGGATGAACTACGTATGCCTAAGTCAACCCACGAAACGAGCATGTGGGCGTTCAGCTGACCAGAGAGGCAGGATGCGTAAGCCGAGGATCGAACGGGTGGTAGGTGGGTTCAAGCACATCTTCATATTTCTGCCATGCCAATGCCATTTTTATGGCTTGTAAATTCATACAATGGTCCCCTAAGCCTTCATGTGAAGTTTCGTGGCAAGATGACTCGTTTTCTATTTTTCACGATTTTTGAAACTTTCCACGGTTCGGGATTTTTTTAAATTTTTTTAGAAAGATTTTTGTCCCCAAATTTCGTAGAGGTGATCCCTGTATCTTTGTTGGCATGCACAAAAAAATTCAGCTAAAAACTCGATGTGGAGAAGATTTTATGGCCGTTTGAAAAAAGTGTCCCCATTTCAGACACTTTAATGGCTACTGGCAGCAAACCTATAAAATCTCAAATTCTCTTTAAGGGGGTGTGAGTTCTCAAGGTTTGATGAGGGATAGGGGGCCAATATAAGGGCCAAGTACCAGCACCCATCGCATATCATGTGCGCACACCCCCCGGCCCCCCCAATCATCGGAACCCCCAGTGCCGCTGGTTAGGCTCTCCGACGCTGCTCCGACGATGCTCCGGGGATGGTGCCCCGTGCAAAAAAAATGTGGCACCAGCACATGCTCGAGCCCAGAATGTGCACCATGGCTCGAAATCTTAGACTAGGAATGAACTCCATATGCCTAAGCCAACCCACGAAATGAGCGTGCGGGCGCTCAGCCGATCGGAGAGGCAGAATGCGCAAGTCGAGGATCGGCCCGATCCCCCCTGCGTGCTGTCGAACCTTCTGTCGTAACCCTCAGTCCGATCTGATCTTAGATTAGGAATGAACTCTATATGCATAAGTCAACCCATGAAACGAGCGTGCGATCGTTGAGCCGGTCGAAGAGGCATAATGCACAAGCCAGGGATCGGCTCGGTCCCGCTCTGCGCGTTGCCGGTCCCGCTGCCACAACCCTCGGTCCGGCTGGGGCTTAGACATGGAATGAACTCCCTATACCTAAGCCAACCCACGAATCGAGCGTGCGGGCCCTCAGTCTATCGAAGAGGCAGAATGCGTAAGTCGGGGATCGACCCGGTCCCCCCTACGTGCTGTCGATCCTGCTACCATAACCCTCAGTCTGGTCTGATCTTAGACTGGGGATGAACTCCGTATGCCTAAGTCAACCCACGAAACGAGCGTGCGGGCGCTCAGCTGACCAAAGAGGTAGGATGCGTAAGCCGAGGATCGAACGGGTGGTAGGTGGGTTCAAGCACATCTTCATATTTCTGCCATACCAATGCCATTTTTATGGCTTGTAAATTCATACAATGGTCCCCTAAGCCTTCATGTGAAGTTTCATGGCAATACGACCCGTTTTCTATTTTTCATTATTTTTGAAACTTTTTACGGTTCAAGATTTTTTAAAATATTTTTAGAAAGCGTTTTGTTCCCAAATTTGGTAGAGGTGATCCTTGTATTTTTTTTGGCATGCACAAAAAAATTCAGCTAAAAACTTGAAGTGGATAAGATTTTGTGACCATTTGAAAAAAGTGTCCCCATTTCAGACACTTTAATGGCTACTGGCAGCAAACCTATAAAATCTCAAATGCTCTTTAAGGGAGTGTGAGTTCTCGAGGTTTGATGAGGGATAGGGGGCCAATATAAGGGCCAAGTACCAGCACCCATCACACATCATGTGCACACACCCCCCTGGCCCCCTAATCACCGGAACCCCCAATGCCTCCTGTTAGGCTCTCCGGTGATGCTCCGGCAATGGTGCCCCGGGCGAAAAAAATGTGGCACCAGCACTTGCCTGAGCCCAGCATGTGCACCATGGCTCAAACTCTTAGACTGGGAATGAACTCTATATGCTTATACATGGAATGAATTCCGTATGCCTAAGCCTACCCACGAAACGAGCGTGCGGGCGCTCAACCGACAGGAGAGGCAGAATGTGCAAGTCAAGGATCGGCCCGATCCCCCTCTACGTGCTTCTGGTCTCCTTGCCACAACCCTCGTTCTGGTTGGGGCTTAGACATGGAATGAACTCCCTATGCCTAAGCCAACCCACGAAACGGGCGTGCGGGCGCTCAACCGATCGGAGAGGCAAAATGCACAAACTGGGGATCGACCCAGTCCCCCCTGCGTGCTATGAATCCTGCTGTCGCAACCCCTGGTCCGATCCTATCTTAGACTGGGAATGAACTCTGTATGCTTAGACTGGGGATGAACTCCGTACGGGCACTTAGACTGGGGATGAACTCCATATGCCTAAGTCAACCAACGAAATGAGTGTACGGGCACTCAGCCGGTTGGAAAGGCTGACCGGAGAGGTAGAATGTGCTAGCCGGGGATCGGTCCGGTCCCCCCTGCGTGCTGTCGATCCTGCTACTACAACCCTCAGTCCGGTCCGATCTTAGACTGGGAATGAACTCCGTATGCCTAAGTCAACCCACGAAACGAGCGTTCAGGCGCTAAGCCGGCCGGAGAGGCATAATGTGCAAGCCGGGGATAGGCTTGGTCCCCCTCTACGTGCTGTCGGTCCCATTGCCACAACCCTCGGTCCGACTGGGGCTTAGAAATGGAATGAACTCCCTATTCCTAAGCCAACCCACGAAACGGGCATGCAGGCGCTCAGCCGGTCGGAGAGGTTGAATTCGTAAGCCGAGGATTGGCCCGATCCCTCCTGCGTGCTATCGATCCTGCTACCATAACCCTCGATCCAATCTGATCTTAGACTAGGAATGAAGTCCGTACGCTTAGACTGGGGATGAACTCCGTATGCCTAAGCCAACCCATGAAATGAGCGTGCCAGCTCTCAGTCGACCGGAGAGGCAGAATGCGCAAGCTGGGGCCAGCCCAGTCCCCCCTACGTGCTATCGATCCTATTGCTGCAACCCTCAGTCCGGTCCGATCTTAGATTGGGAATGAACTTTGTATGCCTAAGTCAACCCATGAAACGAGCGTGTGGGCACTCAGTCGGCCGGAGAGGTAGAATGCACAAGCTGGGGATCAGCACGGTCCCCCCTGCGTGCTGTCGATGCTGCTATCGTAACCCTCGATCCGATCTGATCTTAGACTGGGAATGAAGTTCGTATGCTTAGACTGGGGATGAACTCCGTATGCCTAAGCTAACCCATGAAATGAGCGTGCCAGCTCTCAGCCGACCGAGAGGCAGAATGCGTAAGCTGGGGACCGACCCAGTCCCACGCTAGTGCTGTCGATCGTGTTGCTGCAACCCTCGGGTCGGTCTGATCTTAGACTAGGAATGAACTTCTATGCCTAAGTCAACCCATGAAACGAGCATTCGGGCACTCACCCGGCCGGAGAGGCATAATGCACAAGCTGAGGATTGACCCGGTCCCACTCTGCGTGCTACCGGTGCCGCTGCCACAACCCTCGGTCAGGCTAGGGCTTAGACATCGAATGAACTCCCTATGCCTAAGCCAACCCACGAAACGGGCGTGCGGGTGCTCAATCAGCCGGAGAGGCAGAATGCGTAAGTTAGGGATCAGCCCGATCCCTCCTGTGTGCTGTCGATCTGGCTGTCGATCCTGCTGCCACAACCCTTAGTCTGGCTGGGGCTTAGACACGCAATGAACTCCGTATGCCTAAGCCAACCCACGAAACGAGCGTGTGGCCGCTCAGCCAGTCGGAGAGGCAGAATGCACAAGTCGGGGATCGGCCCGATCCCCCCTATGTGCTGTCGATCCTGCTGCTGGTCTTGCTACCACAACCCTCGGTCCGATCTGATCTTAGACTGAGAATGAACTCCGTATGCTCAGACACCGAATGAACTCTGTATGCCTAAGTCAACCCATGAAACGAGCGTTCGGGCACTGAGCCAGCCTGAGAGGCATAATGCGCAAGTCGAGGATCGACCCGGCCCCCCTCTACGTGCTACCAATCCCGTTGCCACAACCCTCGATCTGGCTGGGGATTAGACATGGACTGAACTCCCTATGCCTATGCCAACCCATGAAACGGGCGTACGGGTGCTCAGTCAGCCGGAGAGGTAAAATGCACAAGCTGAGGATCGGCCTGGTCCCCCCTGCGTGCTGTCGATCCTGCTGTCGCAACCCTCGATCCGATCCGATCTTAGACTGGGAATGAACTCCATGTGCTTAGATTGGGGATGAACTTCGTATGCCTAAGCCAACCCAAGAAACGAGCGTGCGGGCTCTCAACCGACCGGAGAGGCCGACTGAAGAGGCATAATACGTAAGCCGAGGATCAGCCCAGTCCCTCTCTGTATGTTGTCGATCTCGCTGCCAATCCTGCTACCACAACCCTCGGTCTGGTTGGGACTTAGACATGGAATGAACTCTGTATGCCTAAGCCAACCCACAAAATGAGCGTGCGGGTGCTCAGCCGACCGGAGAGGCAAAATGTGCAAGCCAGGGACTGGCCCGGTCCCCCCCTGTGTGTTATCGATCCTATTGCTGCAACCTTCAATCCGGTCTGATCTTAGACTGGGAATGAACTTCGTATGCCTAAGTCAACCCATGAAACGAGCGTTCGGGCACCGAGTCGACCGAAGAGGCATAATGCATAAGTCGGGGATCGACCCGGTCCCTCTCTACGTGCTGCCGATCCTACTGCCACAACCCTCGGTCCGATTGGGGCTTAGACATGGAATGAACTCCCTATGCCTAAGCCAACCCACAAAATGGGTGTGCGGGTGCTCAGCCGACCGGAGAGGCAGAATGCGCAAGCCGGGGATCAGCCCGATCCCCCTTGCGTGCTACAGATCTTGCTATCGCAACCCTCTATCCAATCCAATCTTAGACTGGGGATGAACTCCCTATGCCTAAGTCAACCCATGAAACGAGCGTGCGGACGCTCAGCCGACCAAAGAGGCAGGATGCGCAAGCCGGGGATCGAACGGGTGGTTGGTGGGTTCAAGCACATCTTCATATTTCTGCCATGGCAATGCCATTTTTATGGCTTGTGAATTCATACAATGGTCCCCTATGCCTTCATGTGAAGTTTCATGGCAAGACGACCCGTTTTCTATTTTTCATGATTTTTTAAACTTTTTACAGTTCGGGATTTTTTAAATTTTTTTTAGAAAGCGTTTTGTCCCCAAATTTGGTAGAGATGATCCTTGTATTTTTGTTGGCATGCACAAAAAAATTCAGCTAAAAACTCAAATTGGAGAAGATTTTGTGACCGTTTGAAAAAAGTGTCCCCATTTCAGACACTTTAATGGCTACTGGTAGCAAACCTATAAAATCTCAAATGCTCTTTAAGGGGATGTGAGTTCTCGAGGTTTGATGAGGGACAGGGGGCCAATATAAGGGCCAAGTACCAGCACCCATCGTACATCATGTTCGCACACCCCCGGCCCCCCCAATCGCTGGAAGCCCCAATGCCGCCGGTTAGGCTCTCCGACATGCTCCAGCGATGGTGCCCCGGGCGAAAAAAATGCGGCACCAGCACATGCCTGAGCCCAGCATGTGCACCGTGGCTCAAACTCTTAGACTGGGAATGAACTCCATATGCTTAGACATGGAATGAACTCCGTATGCCTAAGCCAACCCACAAAACGGGTGTATGGGCGCTCAGCCGGTCGAAGAGGCAAAATGCGCAAGTTGGGGATCGGCCCGGTCCCCCTTGCGTGCTGCAGATCCTGTTGTCGCAACCCTTGGTCCGATCCGATCTTAGACTAGGAATGAACTCCGTATGCTTAGACTGGGGATGAACTCCGTATGCCTAAGTCAACCCACGAAACGAGCGTGCGGACGCTCAGTCGACCAGAGAGGCAGGATGCGCAAGCCGAGGATCGAATTGGTGGTAGGTGGGTTCAAGCAAATCTTCATATTTTTGCCATTCCAATGCCATTTTTATGGCTTGTAAATTCATACAATGGTCCCCTACGCCTTCATGTGAAGTTTTGTGGCAAGATGACCCGTTTTCTATTTTTCATGATTTTTGAAACTTTTTATGGTTTGGGATTTTTTTAAATTTTTTTAGAAAGAGTTTTGTCCCCAAATTTGGTAGAGGTGATCCTTGGATTTTTTTTGGCATGCACAAAAAAATTTAGCTAAAAACACGAAGTGGAGAAGATTTTGTGACCGTTTGAAAAAAGTGTCCCCATTTTAGACACTTTAATGGCTACTGGCAGCAAACCTATAAAATCTTCGGAGAGGCTGGCTGGAGAGGCATAATGCACAAGTCAGGGATCAGCCTGGTTCCCCTCTGTGTGCTGCCAATCTCGCTGCCGGTCCTGCTACCACAACCCTCGGTCCGGCTGAGGCTTAGACATGGAATGAACTTCGTATGCCTAAGCCAACCCATGAATCGAGCGTGTGGGCGGTTAGCCGGTCGGAGAGGCAGAATGCGCAAGCTGTGGATCAGCCTGGTCCCCCCCTGCATGCTATCGATCCTGCTGCCACAACCCTCGGTCTGCTCTGATCTTAGATTGGGAATGAACTTCGTATGCGTAAGTCAACCCATGAAATGAGCGTGTGGGCACTGTGTTGGCCGGAGAGGCATAATGCACAAGTCGAGGATCGACCCGATCCCCCTCTATGTGCTGCCAGTCCCGCTGCCACAACCCTCGGTCTGGCTGGGGCTTAGACATGGAATGAACTCCCTATGCCTAAGCCAACCCATGAAACGGGTGTGCGGGTGCTCAGACTGTCGGAGAGGCAGAATGTGCAAGCCGGGGATCAGCCCGGTACTCCCTGCGTGCTATTGATCTTGCTACCGTAACCCTCGATCCAGTCTAATCTTAGATTCAGAATGAACTTCGTACGCTTAGACTAGGGATGAACTCCGCATGCCTAAGTCAACCCACGAAATGAGCGTGCGGACGCTCAGCCATCCAGAGAGATAGGATGCGCAAGCCATGGATCGAACGGGTGGTAGGTGGGTTCAAGCACATCTTCATATTTCTTCCATGCCAATGTTATTTTTATGGCTTGTAAATTCATACAATGGTCCCCTATGCCTTCATGTGAAGTTTCGTGCCAAGACGACCCGTTTTCTATTTTTCACGATTTTTAAAACTTTTTATGGTTCGGGATTTTTTAAAAATTTTTTAGAAAGATTTTTGTCCCCAAATTTCGTAGAGGTGATCCTTGTATTTTTGTTGGCATGCATAAAAAAATTCAGCTAAAAACTCGAAGTGGAGAAGATTTTGTGTATGTTTGAAAAAATTGTCCCCATTTCAGACACTTTAATGGCTACTAGCAGCAAACCTATAAAATCTCAAATGCTCTTTAAGGGGGTGTAAGTTCTCGAGGTTTGATGACAGATAGGGGGCCAATATAAGGGCCAAGTACCAGCACCCTTCGCATATCATGTGCGCACACCCACCCGGCCCCCCCAATCGTCGGAACCCCTAATGCCGCCGGTTAGGCTCTCCAGCGATGCTCCAGTGAAGGTCACCCGGGCGAAAAAAATGCGACACCAGCACATGCCCGAGCCCAGCATGTGCACTGTGGCTCAAACTCTTAGACTGGGAATGAACTCTGTATGCTTAGACATGTAATGAACTCCGTATGCCTAAGCCAACCCGCGAAATGAGTGTGCGGGCGCTCAGCCGGCCGGAGAGGCAGAATGCGAAAGCCGGGGATCGGCACGATCCCCCTCTGCGTGCTGTTGGTCCTGCTGCCACAACCCTCGATCCGGTTGGGGCTTAGATATGGAATGAACTCCCTATGCCTAATCCAACCCACGAAACGGGCGTGCGGGTGCTCAGCTGGCTGGAAAGGCAGAATGCGCAAGCCGGGGATTGACCCGATCCCCCCTGCGTGCTGCCGATCCTGCTACCGTAACCCTTGATCCAGTTTAATCTTAGACTAGGAATAAACTCCGTATGTGTAGACTAGGGATGAACTACGTATGCCTAAGTCAACCCACGAAACGAGCATGCGGACGCTCAGCCGGCCAAAGATGCCTGTCGGAGAGGCAGAATGCACAAGCTAGGGATCAGCCCGGTCCCCCTCTGCGTGCTGCCGATCCTGCTGCTGGTCCTACTATCGTAACCCTTGGTCTGGTCCGATCTTAGAATAGGAATGAACTCCGTATGCCTAAGCCAACCCATGAAACGAGCGTGTGGGTGCTCAGCCGACTGGAGAGGCAGAATGCGCAAACTGGGGACCAACCCAATCCCCCCATGCGTGCTGTCAATCCTGCTGCCGCAACCCTCGGTCCGATCCAATCTTAGACTGGGAATGAACTTTGTATGCCTAAGTCAACCCACGAAATGAGCGTACAGGCGCTGAGCCAACCGGAGAGGTATAATGCGTGAGCCGGGGATCGACCCGATCCCCTTCTGTGTGTTACCGGTCCCGCTACCACAACCTTCGGTCTGACTGGGGCTTAGACATGGAATGAACTCCCTATGCCTAAGCCAATCCAAGAAACGGGCGTGTAGGTGCTCAGCCGACCGGAGAGGCAGAATGCGCAAGCCGGGGATTGGCCCGATCCCTCATGCGAGCTGCCGAACCTACTGCCGCAACCTTCGATCCGATCCGATCTTAGACTGGGAATGAACTCTGTATGCTTAGACTAGGGATGAACTTCGTATGCCTAAGTCAACCCACGAAACGAGCATCTGAACGTTCAACCGACCAGAGAGGCAGGATGCACAAGCCGGGGATCGAACGGGTGGTAGGCGGGTTCAACCACATCTTCATATTTCTACCATGCCAATGCCATTTTTATGGCTTGCAAATTCATACAATGGTCCCCTACGCCTTCATGTGAAGTTTCGTGGCAAGATGACCCGTTTTCTATTGTTCACGATTTTCAAAACTTTTTGCGGTTTGAGATTTTTTAAAATTTTTTAGAAAGAGTTTTGTCCCCAAATTTGGTAGAGGTGATCCTTGTATTTTTGTTGGCATGCACAAAACAATTCAGCTAAAAACTTGAAGTGGAGAAGATTTTGTGACCGTTTGAAAAAAGTGTCCCCATTTCAGAACTTTAATGGCTACTGGCAGCAAACCTATAAAATCTCAAATGCTCTTTAAGGGGGTGTTAGTTCTCGAGGTTTGATGAGGGATAGTGGGCCAATATAAGGGCCAAGTACCAGCACCCATTGCACATCATGTGCGCACACCCCCCGGCCCCCTCAATCGTTGGAACCCCCAATGCTGTCAGTTAGGCTCTCCGACGATGCTCTGACGATGGTGCCCCGGGCAAAAAAAATGCGGCACCAACACATGCCTGAGCCCAAGATGTGCACTGTGGCTCAAACTCTTAGACTGGGAATGAACTCCATATGCTTAGAAATGGAATGAAATCCATATGCCTAAGCCAACCCATGCAACGAGCGTGCGGGCACTCAGTCGGCTGGAGAGGCAGAAAGCGTAAGCTGAGGATAGGCCTGGTCCCCCTCTGCGTGTTACCGATCCCGCTGCCACAACCCTCAGTCCGGCTGGGGCTTAGAAATGGAATGAACTCCCTATGCCTAAGCCAACCCATGGAACGGGTGTGCGGGCACTCAGTCGACCGGAGAGGCAGAATGCGCAAGCCAGGGATCGACCCGGTCCCCCCTACGTGCTGCCAATCCTATAGCCGCAACCCTCGATTTGATTCTATCTTAGACTGGGAATGAACCCCGTATGCTTAGACAGGGGATGAACTCCGTATGCCTAACTCAACTCACGAAACGAGCGTATGGGCGCTCAGTTGGTCAGAGAGGCAGACCGGAGAGGCATAATGCGTAAGCTGGGGATCAGCCCGGTCCCTTTCTACGTGCTACAGATCCCGTTACCGGTCCTGCTACCACAACCCTTGGTCCGACTGGGGCTTAGACATGGAATGAACTCCGTATGCCTAAGCCAACCCAGGAAATGAGCGTACGGGCACTCAGCCGGTCGAAGAGGCAGAATGCGTAAGCCGGGGATCGGCCTGATCCCCCCTGCGTGCTGTCGATCTTGTTACTGGTCCTGCTACCGCAACCCTTAATCCAGTCTGATCTTAGACTGGGAATGAACTCCTTATGCCTAAGCCAACCCATGAAACGAGCGTGCGGGCGCTCAGCCGGGCGGAGAGGCAGAATGCGCAAGCCAGAGACGGCCCGATCCCCTTGCGTGCTATCGATTCTACTGTCGTAATGCTCGGTCCAGTCTGATCTTAGACTGGAATGAACTCCGCATGCCTTAGTCAACCCACGAAATGAGCATTCGGGCACTGAGCCGACCGAAGAGGCATAATACACAAGCTGGGGATCGACCCGGTCCATCTCTGCGTGCTGCCAGTCCCGCTGCCACAACCCTCGGTCCAGCTGGGGCTTAGACATGGAATAAACTCCCTATGCCTAAGCCAATCCATGAAACGGGCATGCGGGTGCTCAGCCAACCGGAGAGGCAGAATGCACAAGCTGGGGAACGGTACGGTCCCCCTGCGTACTGTCAATCCTGCTGCCGCAACCTTCGGTTCGAATTTTATCTTAGACTGGGAATGAACTCCGTATGCTTAGACTGGGGATGAACTCCATATGCCTAAGTCAACCCATGAAAGGAGCGTACGGGCACTCAGCCTGCCAGAGAGGCCTACCAGAGAGGCATAATACGTAAGCCGGGGATCAGCTTGATCCCCCTCTACGTGCTACCGATACAGCTACCAGTCCTACTGCCACACCCCTTGGTCTGGCTGAGGCTTAGACCTGGAATGAACTCCGTATGCCTAAGCCAACCCACGAAACAAGCTTGCGGGCACTCAGCCAGTTGGAGAGGCAGAATATGCAAGCCGAAGATCGACCCGATCCCCCCTATCTGCTGTCAATCCTACTGTCGCAACCCTACGTGCTACCGATCCTATTGCCACAACTCTCGATCCGATCTGATCTTAGACTAGGAATGAACTCCGTATGCTTAAACTGGAGATGAACTCCGTATGCCTGAGTCAACCCACGAAACGAGCGTACGGGCACTCAGCCGGCCAGAGAGGCTGGCCAGAGAGGCATAATACACAAGCTGGGGATAGCCCAACCCCTCTCTACGTGCTACCGATTCCACTGTCGGTCCTGCTACCACAACCCTCGATCCGACTGGGGCTTAGACATGGAATGAACTCTGTATGGCTAAGCCAACCACGAAACAAGCGTACGAACGCTCAGCCGGTTAGAGAGGCAGAATGTGCAAGCTGGGGATCGGCTCGATCTGCCCTGTATGCTGTCGATCCTGCTACTGGTCCTGCTGTCGCAACCCTTGGTCTGGTCTGATCTTAGACTGGGAATGTACTCCATATGCTTAGACATGGAATGAACTCCATATGCCTAAGCCAACCCATAAAACGAGCGTGCAGGCACTTAGCCGGTCGGAAAGGCAGAATGCGTAAGCCGTGGACCGGCCCGATCCCCCCTACGTGCTGTCGATCCTGCTGCCGTAACCCTCAGTCTAGTCCTATCTTAGACTGGGAATGAACTCCGTATGCCTAAGTTAACCCACGAAACGAGCGTGCGGGCGCTGAGCCGATCGAAGAGGCATAATGAGCAAGCAGGGGATCAGCCCGGTCCCCCTCTACGTGCTGTCGGTCCCGCTGCCATAACCCTAGGTCCGACTGGGGCTTACACATGGAATGAACTCCCTATGCCTAAGCCAACCCATGAAACAGGCGTGCAGGCGCTTAACCGGCCAGAGAGGTAGAATTCGAAAGCCAGGGATCGGTCTGGTCCCTCCTACGTGCTGTCGATCCTGCTGTCGCAACCCTCGGTCCAGTCTGATCTTAGACTGGGAATGAACTCCATTTGCTTAGACTGGGGACGAACTCTGTATTCAGCTAAAAGATCGAAGTGGAGAAGATTTTGTGACTGTTTGAAAAAAGTGTCCCCATTTCAGACACTTTAATGGCTACTGGAAGCAAACCTATAAAATCTCAAATGCTCTTTAAGGGGGTGTGAGTTCTCAAGGTTTGATGAGGGATAGGGGCCAAATATAAGGGCTAAGTACTAGCACCCATCGTACATCATGTGTGTGCACCCCCTCGGCCCCCCAATCGTCGGAACCACCAATGCCGCCTGTTAGGCTCTCCGGCAATGCTCCGACGATGGTGCCCCGGGTGAAAAAAATGTGGCACCAGCACATGCCCGAGCCCAGCATGTGCACCGTGGCTCAAAATCTTAGACTGGGAATAAACTCCGTATGCTTAGACATGGAATGAACTTCGTATGCCTAAGCTAACCTACGAACTGAGCATGCGGGCGCTCAGCCGATCGAAAGGCAAAATACGAAAGTCGAGGATCGGCCCGATCCCCCCTGCGTGTTGCTGATCTTGCTGCTGGTCCTGCTACTGCAACCCTCGGTCCGATCCGATCTTAGACTGGGAATGAACTCCATATGCTTAGACTGAGGATGAACTTCGTATGCTTAGATTGGGGTTGAACTCTGTATGCCTAAGTCAACCCACGAAATGAGCGTACAGGTGCTCAACTGACCGGAGAGGCATAATGCACAAGCCGGGGATCAGCCCGGTCCCCCTCTGCTGCTGCCAATCCTACTGTCGGTCCTGCTGCCACAACCCTCGGTCTGGCTGGGGCCTAGACATGGAATGAACTCCGTATGCCTAAGCCAATCCACGAAATGAACGTGCGGGCGCTCAGCCGGTCAGAGAGGTAGAATACGCAAGCCGGGGATCAGCTTGATCCCCTCCTACGTGTTGTCAATCCTGTTACTGGTCCTGCTGTCGTAACCCTCGGTCCGGTCCAATCTTAGACTAGGAATGAACTCCATATGCCTAAGCCAACCCACGAAACAAGCATGCGGGTGCTTAACCGGTAAGAGAGGCAGAATGTGCAAGCCGGGGATCGACCCGGTCCCCTCCTGCATGTTGTCGATCCTGCTGTCACAACCCTCGGTCCGATCCAATCTCAGACAGGGAATGAACTTCGTATGCCTAAGTCAACCCACGAAATGAGTGTACAGGCGCTGAGCTGATCGGACAGGCATAATGCGCGAGCCGGGGATCTGCCCGATCCCCCTCTACGTGCTGTCGATCCCGCTACCACAAACCCTCGATCCGATTGGGGCTTAGACATGGAATGAACTCCCTATGCCTAAGCCAACCCACTAAACAGGAGTGTGGGTGCTCAGCCGGTCGGAGAGGCCAGCCGGAGTGGCAGAATGTGCAAGTCGAAGATCAGCCCGGTCCCTCCTGCGTGCTACCGATCCTGCTGCTAGTCCTACTACCTTAACTCTTGGTCTGGTTCGATCTTAGACTGGGAATGAACTTCGTATGCTTAGACATGGAATGAACTCCGTATGTCTAAGCCAACCTATGAAACGAGCGTATGGGCGCTCAATCGATTGGAGAGGCAGAATGCGCAAGTCGGGGATCGACTCAGTCTCCCCTGCGTGCTGTCGATCCTGCTGTCGCAACCCTCAGTCCGATCTAATCTTAGACTAGGAATGAACTTCGTATGCCTAGTCAACCCATGAAATGAGAGTTCGGGCACTAAGCCGATCGGAGAGGCATAATGCATAAGCCGAGGATCAGCCCGGATCCCCTCTGCGTGCTATCGATCCCACTGCCCCAACCCTCGTTCCAGTTGGGGCTTAGACATGGAATGAACTCCCTATGCCTAAGCCAACCCATGAAACGGGCGTGCGAGCGCTCAGCCGGTCGGAGAGGTAGAATGCGCAAGCCGGAGATCTGCTCGATCCCTCCTACGTGCTATCGATCCTGCTATCGCAGCCCTCGGTCCGGTTCATTCTTAGACTGGGAATGAACTCCGTATGCTTAGACTAGGGATGAACTCCGTATGCCTAAGTCAACCCATGAAACGAGCGTGCGGATGCTCAGCCTACCGGAGAGGCCTGCCAGAGAGGCAGAATGCACTAGTCGATGATCTGCCTGATCCCTCCTGCCTGCTATCGATCCTACTGCTGGTCCTACTGCCATAATCCTCGATCTGGTCTGATCTTAGATTGGGAATGAACTCCGTATGTTTAGACATGGAATGAACTTTGTATGCGTAAGCCAACCCACAAAACGAGTGTGCGGGTGCTCAACCGGTCGAAAAGTCAAAATGCACAAGCCGAGGACCGACCCGATCCCCCCTTGCGTGCTATCGATCCTACTGCCACAACCCTCGGTCCGGTCTGGTATTAGACTGGGAATGAACTCCGTATGCCTAAGTCAACCCATGAAACGAGTGTTCAGGCACTGAGCCGGTCGGAGAGGCATAATGCGCAAGCCAGGGATCGGCTCGGTCCCCCTCTGTGTGCTATCGGTCTCGCTGCCACATCGCTCAGTCTGGCTAGGGCTTAGACATGGAATGAACTCCCTATGCCTAAGCCGGGGATTGGCCCGGTCCCCCTTGCGTGCTGTCGATCTTGCTGTCGCAACCCTCGGTTCGGTCTAATCTTAGACTGGGAATGAACTCTGTATGCTTAGACTGGGGATCAACTTCGTATGCCTAAGCAAACCCACGAAATGAGCGAACGGGCGCTCAGCCGGCTGGAGAAGCATAATGCACAAGTTAGGGATCCACCGGTCCCCATCTGCGTGCTGCTGACCCCGCTACCGGTCCTACTGCCACAACCCTCGATCCGGCTGGGGCTTAGACATGGAATGAACTCCGTATGCCTAAGCCAACCCACGAAATGAGCGTGCGGGCGCTCAGCCGACCGGAGAGGTAGAATGGGCAAGTCGGGGATCGGCCCGGTCCCCCTTGCATGCTACCAATTCTGTTGCTGGTCTTGCTACCGCAACCCTCGATCCGATCCGATCTTAGATTGGGAATGAACTACGTATGCCTAAGCCAACCCACGAAACGAGCGTGCAGGTGCTCAGCTGGCCAGAGAGGCAGAATGCGCAACCCGGGGACCAGTCCGATCCACCCCTACGTGCTGTCGATCCTACTACCGCAACCCTCGGTCCGGTCTGATCTTAGACTGGAATGAACTCCCTATGGCTAAGCCAACCCACCAAAAGGGCGTGCGGACGCTCAACCGATCGGAGAGGCAGAATACGCAAGCTGGGGATCGGCCTGATCCCCCTTGCGTGCTGCCGATCCTGCTGCCGCAACCTTTGGTCTGATCTGATCTTAGACTGGCAATGAACTCTGTATGCTTAGACTGGGGATGAACTCTGTATGCCTAAGCAAACCCACAAAACAAGCATACGGGTGTTCAGCCAGTCGAAGAAGCATAATGCACAAGCTGAGGATCCGTCGATCCCCCTCTGCGTGCTGCTGATCTCGCTATCGGTCTTACTGCCACAACCCTCGGTTCGGCTGGGGCTTAGACATGAAATGAACTCTGTATGCTTAAGCCAACCCACGGAACGAACGTGCAGGCGCTCAGCCGGTCGGAGAGGCAGAATGCGCAATTCAGGGATCGGCCCGGTCCCCCCTACGTGCTGCCAATCTTGTTAATGGTCCTGCTACCGCAACCCTCGGTCCGATCTGATCTTAGACTGGGAATGAACTGCGTATTCCTAAGCCAACCCACGAAACGAGCGTGTGGTTGCTCAGTTGGCCAGAGAGGCAGAATGCGTAAGCTGGGGACCAACCCGATCCACCCCTACGTGCTATTAATCCTACTGCTGCAACCCTCGGTCTGGTCTGATCTTAGACTGGGTATGAACTCTGTATGCCTAAGTCAACTCACAAAACGAGCGTCCAGGTGCTGAGCCGACCGGAGAGGCATAATGCACAAGTCGGGGATCGGCCCGATCCCCATCTGCGTGCTGTCGGTCTCGCTGCCACAACCCTTGGTCCGACTGGGGCTTAGACATGGAATGAACTCCCTATGCCTAAGCCAACCCACAAAACGAGCGTGTGGGTGCTCAACCGGTTGGAGAGGTAGAATGCGCAAGCCGGGGATCGACCCGATCCCCTTGATGTGCTGTCGATCCTGCTGCCACAACCCTCGATCCGATCCAATCTTAGATTGTGAATGAACTCCGTATGCTTAGACTGGGGATGAAATCCGTATGCCTAAGTCAACCAACGAAATGAGTGTACGGACGCTCAGCCAACCACAGAGGCAAGATACGCAAGCCGGGGATCGAATGGGTGGTTGGTGGGTTCAAGCACATCTTCATATTTTTATCGTGCCAATGCCATTTTTATGGCTTGTAAATTCATACAATGGTCCCCTACGCCTTTATGTGAAGTACCAGCACCCATCGCACATCACTTACGCACACCCCCCCGCCCCCCAATCGTCGGAACCCCCAATGCCGCCAGTTAGGCTCTTCGGTGATGCTCCTGCGATGGTGCCCCGGGCGAAAAAAATGTGACACCAGCACATGCCCAAGCCCAACATGTGCACCGTGGCTCAAACTCTTAGACTGGGAATGAACTCCGTATGCTTAGGCATGGAATGAACTCCGTATGCCTAAGCCAACCCACAAAACGAGCTTGCAGGCGCTCAGCTGGCCGGAGAGGCAGAATGCGCAAGTTGGGGATTGGCCCGATCCTACTCTGCGTGTTGTCAATCCTACTGCTGGTCCTGCTGCCACAACCCTTGGTCTGGTCCAATCTTAGATTGGGAATGAACTCCGTATTCTTAGACATGGAATGAACTCCGTATGCCTAAGCCAACCAACGAAATGAGCGTGCGGGCGCTCAGTCGGCCAAGGAGGCAGAATGCACAAGTCGGGGACCGACCTGGTCCCCCCCTGAGTGCTGTCAATCCTGCTGCTGTAACCCTTGGTGTGGTCCGATCTTAGATTGGGAATGAGCTCCGTATGCTTAGACATGGAATGAACTCCATATGCCAAAACCAACCCTCGAAATAAGCGTGCGGGCGCTCAGCCGGCCAGAGAGGCAGAATACGCAAGCCGAGGATCGACCTGGTCCCTTCCTACGTACTGTCAATCCTGCTGCCGCAACCCTTGGTCCAGTCTAATCTTAGATTGGGAATGAACTCCATATGCCTAAGTCAACCCATGAAACAACGTTCGGACGCTGAGCCGACCGGAGAGGCATAATGCGCAAGCTAGGGATCGGTTCGGTCCTCCTCCGCGTGCTGCTGGCCCCACTACCACAACCCTCAATCTGGCTGGAGCTTAGACATGGAATAAACTCCCTATGGCTAAGCCAACCCATGAAACAGGCATCCTCAGTCGGTCGAAGAGGCAAAATGCCCAAGCCGGCGATCGGCCCGATCCCCCCTGCATGCTACTGATCTTGCTATCACAACCCTCGGTTCGGTCCCATCTTAGACTGGGAATGAACTCCGTATGCTTAGACTGGGGATGAACTCCGTATGCCTAAGTCAACCCATGAAACAAGCATGCGGGCGCTCAACCGACCGAAGAGGCATAATGTGCAAGCCGGGGATCAGCCCGATCCCCCTATGCGTGTTGTCGATCTTGCTATCGGTCCTGCTACCACAACCCTCGGTCTGACTGGGGCTTAGACATGGAATGAACTCCATATGCCTAAGCCAACCCATGAAATGAGCATGCGGGCACTCAACAGGCCGGAGAGGCAGAATGCGCAAGCCGAGGATTGGCTCGGTCCCTCCTGCGTGCTGTCGATCCTGCTGCTAGTCCTACTGCTGCAACCCTCGATCTGGTTTGATCTTAGACTGGGAATGAACTCCGTATGCTTAGACATGGTCCCCTACGCCTTCATGTGAAGTTTCATGGCAAGACGACCCGTTTTATATTTTTCATGCTTTTCAAAACTTTTTACGATTAGGGATTTTTTAAAATTTTTTTGGAAAGAGTTTTGTCCCCAAATTTGGTAGAGGTGATCTTTGTATTTTTGTTGGCATGCACAAAGCAGTTCAGCTAAAAACTCGAAGTGGAGAAGATTTTGTGATCGTTTGAAAAAATTGTCCCCATTTCAGACACTTTAATGGCTACTGGTAGCAAACCTATAAAATCTCAAATGCTCTTTAACAGGGTGTGAGTTCTCGAGGTTTGATGAAGGATAGGGGCCAATATAAGGGCCAAGTACCAGCACCCATCGCACATCATGTGCGCACACCCCCCGGCCCCCCCAATCGTTAGAACCCCCAATGCAGTCGGTTAGGCTCTCCGACGATGCTCTGGCGATGCTCCAGTGATGGTGCCTTGGGTGAAAAAAATGCGGCACCAGCACATGCTCGAGCCCAGCATGTGCACCGTGGCTCAAAATCTTAGACTGGGAATGAACTCCGTATGCTTAGACATGGAATGAACTCCGTATGCCTAAGCCAACCCACGAAATGATCGTACGGGCGCTCAGTCGATCGGAGAGGCAGAATGTGCAAGTCGGGGATCGACCCAATCCCCCCTATGTGCTACTGATCCTGCTACTAGTCCTGCTGCCGCAACCCTCGATCTGGTCTGATCTTAGACTGGGAATGAACTCCATATGCTTAGACATGGAATGAACTCCGTATGCCTAAGCCAACCCACAAAATGAGCGTGCGGGCGCACAGCCGACTGGAGAGGTAGAATGCGCAAGCCAGGGATCGACCCGATCCCTCCTTATGTGCTGTTGATCCTACTACCGCAACCCTCAGTCCGGTCAGATCTTAGACTGGGAATGAACTTTGTATGCCTAAGTCATCCCACGAAATGAGCATACGGGCACTGAGCTGGTCGAAGAGGCATAATGCGCAAGCCGTGGATCGGCTCGATCCCCCTCTGTGTGCTGCCTGTGCCGCTGCCCCAACCCTCGGTCCGGCTGGGGCTTAGACATGGAATGAACTCCCTATGCCTAAGCCAACCCACGAAACGTGCATGCGGGCGCTGAGTCGGCCAGAGAGGCATAATGCGCAAGCGGGGATCGACCTGGTCCCCCTCTGCATGCTGTCGGTCCCGCTGCCATAACCCTCGGTCTGACTGGGGCTTAGACATGGAATGAACTCCCTCTGGCTAAGCCAACCCATGAAACGGGCGTGCGGGCGCTCAGCCGGCTGGAGAGGCAGAATGTGAAAGTCAGGGATCGGCCCGGCCTCCCCTACGTGCTACCGATCTTACTGCGGCAACCCTAGTCCAGTGCGATCTTAGACCAGGAATGAACTCCATATGCTTACACTAGGGATGAACTCCGTATGCCTAAGTCAACCCATGAAATGAGCATGCGGGTGCTCAGCTGACCAAAGAGGTAGGATGCGCAAGCCAGGGATCGAACGGGTGGTAGGTGGGTTCAAGCACATCTTCATATTTCTACTGTGCCAATGCCATTTTTATGGCGTGTAAATTCATACAATTGTCTCCTAAGCCTTCATGTGAAGTTTCGTGGCAAGACGACCCATTTTCTATTTTTCATGATTTTCAAAACTTTTTGAGTTTTGAGATTTTTTAAATTTTTTTTAGAAAAAGTTTTATCCCCAAATTTGGTAGAGGTGATCCTTGTATTTTTGTTGGCATGCACAAAAACATTCAGCTAAAAACTTGAAGTGGAGGAGATTTTGTGACCATTTGAAAAAAGTGTCCCCATTTCAGACACTTAATGGCTACTGGCAGCCACACCTATAAAATCTCAAATGCTCTTTAAGGGGTGTGAGTTCTCGAGGTCTGATGAGGGATAGGGGGCCAATATAAGGCCGAGTACTAGCACCCATCGCAATTCATGTGTGCACAACCCCCCGGCCCCCCAATCGCCAGAACCCCCAATGCCGCCGTAAGGCTCTCTGACGATGCTCCGGTGATGGTGCCCCGGGGCGAAAAAAATGCGGACACTAGCACATGCCTGAGCCCAGCATGTGCACCATGGCTTAAAATATTAGATTGGATGAACTCCGTACCTTAAATGAAGAACTCCGTACGCTTAGACATGGAATGAACTCCGTATGCCTAAGCCAACCTACGAAACAAGCGTGCGGGTGCTCAATCGATCGGAGAGGCAAAATGCCCAAGCTAGGGATCGGCCCGATCCCCCCTGCGTGCTGTCGATCCTGCTGCCGCAACCCTCGATCTGGTCTAATCTTATACTTGAAATGAACTCCACATGCATAAGTCAACGCACGAAACGAGCGTACGGGCATTGAGCCGGTAGAAGAGGCATAATGCGCATGCCGGGGATCGGCCTGTTCCCCCTCTGCGTGCTATCGGCCCCACTACCACAACCCTCGGTCCGGCTAGGGCCTAGACATGGAATGAACTCCCTATGCCTAATTCAACCCACGAAATGGACGTGCGGGCACTTAGCCGGCCGGAGAGGCAGAATGCGCAAACCGGGGATCGACGCGGTCCCCCTTGCGTGCTGTCGATCCCACTACCACAACCCTCGATCCGACTAGGGCTTAGACATGGAATGAACTCCCTATGCCTAAGCCAACCCATGAAACGGGCGTGCGGATGCTCAGTCAGTCGGAGAGGTAGAATGCGCAAGCCGGGGATCGGCTTGGTCCCTCCTGCGTACTGTCGATCCTGCTGCCGTAACCTTCGGTCCGGTCTAATCTTAGACTAGGAATGAACTCCGTATGCATAGATTGGGGATGAATTTCGTATGCCTAAGCCAACCCACGAAACGAGCGTGCGGGTGCTCAGCTGACTAGAGAGGTAAATTACGCAAGTCGGGGATCGGCCCGGCCCCCCTGCGTGCTGCCGATCTTGCTGCTGGTCCTACTGCCGCAACCCTCAGTCTGGTCCGATCTTAGACTGGGAATGAACTTTGTATGCCTAAGCCAACCCACGAAATGAGTGTACGGGCGCTCAGCCGACCGGAGAGGCAGAATGCGCAAGCCGGGGATTGGCCCGGTCCCCCCTGTGTGCTATCCCGATCCTACTGCTGTAACCCTCGGTCCAGTCTGATCTTAGATTGGGAATGAATTCTGTATGCCTAAGTCAACCCACAAAATGAGCGTGCGGGCGCTGAGCCAGCCGGAGAGGTATAATGCGTAAGCCGACGATCGACCCAGTCCCCCTCTACGTGCTACCGGTCCCACTGCCATAACCCTCGGTCTGGCTAGGGCTTAGACATGGAATGAACTCCCTATACCTAAGCCAGCCCACGAAATGGGTGTACGGGTGCGCAACCAACCGAAGAGGCAGAATACGCAAGCCGGAGATTGGCATGATCCCCTCTGCGTGCTACCGATCCTGTTGCCACAACCCTCGGTCCGGTCCGATCTTAGACTGAGAATGAACTCCGTATGCTTAGACTGGGGATGAACTTCGTATGCCTAAGTCAACCCACAAAACGAGCGTGCTGGCACTCAGTCGGTCGGAGAGGCCGACCGAAGAGGCATAATACGCAAGCTAGGGATCAGCCCGGTCCCCCTCTGTGTGCTGTCGATCCCGCTACCGGTCCTGCTACCACAACCCTCGATCCGACTAGGGCTTAAACATGGAATGAACTCCGTATGATGTCGATCCTGCTGCTGGTCCTGCTGCCGCAACCTTCAATCCGGTCCGATCTTAGACTGGGAATGAACTCTGTATGCTTAGACATGGAATGAACTCCATATGCCTAAGCCAACACATGAAACGAGCGTGTAGGTGCTCAACCGGTCGGAGAGGCAGAATGGGCAAGCCGGGGATCGACCCAGTCCCCCTTGTGTGCTATCGATCCTGCTGTCACAACCCTCTGTGTGTTGTCAGTCTGATCTGATCCCCCTCTACGTGCTGTCGGTCCCCTTACCACAACCCTTAGTCCAGCTGGGCTTAGACATCGAATGAACTCCCTATGCCTAAGCCAACCAATGAAACGGGCGTGCGGGCGCTCAGTCAACCGGAGAGGCAGAATGCGCAAGCTGAGGATCGGCCCGGTCCCCCTTGCGTACTGCCGATCTTGCTGTCGCAACCCTCGATCCGATCCGATCTTAGACTGGGAATGAACTCTGTATGCTTAGACTGGGGGTGAACTCCGTATGCCTAAGTCAACCCACGAAACGAGCGTACGGGTGCTCAGTCGATCGGAGAGGCCGACTGGAGAAGCATAATGTGCAAGATGGGGATCAGCCCTGTCCCCCTCTACATGCTGTTGATCCCACTGCTGTCCTGCTGCCAAAACCCTCGGTCCGACTGGGGCTTAGACATGGAATGAACTCCGCACGCTTAAGCCAACCCATTAAATGAGCATGCGGGTGCTCAACCGACCGAAGAGGTTGAATGCGCAAGTCGAGTATCAGCCCGGTCTCCTCCTACATGCTACCGATCTTACTGCTGGTCCTGCTGCTGCAACCCTCGGTCTGGTCCGATCTTAGACTAGGAACGAACTGCATATGCTTAGACATGGAATGAACTCCGTATGCCTAAGCCAACCCATGAAATGAGCGTGCGGGCGCTCAGTCGACTGGAGAGGTAGAATGCACAAGCAGGGGATCGACCCGGTCCCCCCTGCGTCCTATCGATCCTGCTGTCGTAACCCTCTGTCCGGTCCAATCTTAGATTGGGAATGAACTCCGTATGCCTAAGTCAACCCACGAAATGAACGTGCGGGTGCTGAGCCGGCCAGAGAGGAATAATGCGCAAGACGGGGATTGGCCCGATCCCCCTCTGCATGCTGCCAATCCCGATGCCACAACCCTCGGTCTGGCTGGGTCTTAGACATGGAATGAACTCCGTATGCCTAAGCCAACCCACGAAATGAGCGTGAGGGCACTCAATCGGCTGGAGAGGCAGAATGCGCAAGCCAAGGATCGACCCGATCCCCCCTACGTGTTATCGATCCTGCTACCGCAACCCTCGGTCCGGTTTGATGTTAGACTGGGAATGAACTCTGTAAGCTTAGACTGGGGATGAACTCCGTATGCCTAAGTCAACCCACAAAATGAGCGTGCGGGCGTTCAGTCGGCCGGAAAGGTATAATGCGCAAGCTGGGGATCAACCCGGTCCCCCTCTGTGTGCTGTCGATCCTGCTACCGGTCCTGCTGCCATAGCCCTCAATCTGGCTGGGGCTTAGACGTGGAATGAACTCTGTATGCCTAAGCCAACCCATGAAATGAGCGTGCAGGCACTCAGCCAGCCGGAGAGGCAGAATGCGTAAGTAGGGGATCGGTCCGATCCCCCCTGCATGCTGTTGATCCTACTGCTGGTCTTGCTGCCGCAACCCTCTGTCTGGTCTGATCTTAGACTGGGAATGAACTCCGTATGCTTAGACATCGAATGAACTCTATATGCCTAATCCAACCCATGAAACGAGTGTGGGGGCGCTCAACCGAAAGGAGAGGCAGAATGCGCAAGTCGGAGATCGACCCGATCCCCCCTGTGTGCTGTCGATCCTGCTGCCGCAACCTTCGGTCTGGTCCGATCTTAGACTGGGAATGAACTCTGTATGCCTAAGTCAACCCATGAAACAAGCATGTGGGCATTGAGCCGACCAGA
The DNA here is from genome assembly GCF_002303985.1 of Durio zibethinus. The sequence continues at coordinate 27,448,785 of NW_019167826.1, read as the reverse complement.
GAGGCATAATGCGCAAGTCGGGGATCGACCCAGTCCCCTTCTGTGTGCTACCGATCCCGCTGCCGTAACCCTTGGTTCGGTTGGGGCTTAGACATGGAATAAACTCCCTATGCCTAAGCCAACCAATGAAATGAGCGTGCGGGCGCTCAGTTGGCCGGAGAGGCAGAATGCGCAAGCAAGGGATCGGCCTGGTCCCCCCTTCCATGCTGCCGATCTTGTTGTCGCAACCCTCGATCCAGTCTGATCTTAGACTAGGAATGAACTCTGTATGCTTAGACTGGGGGTGAACACCGTATGCCTAAGTCAACCCACGAAACAAGCGTGTGGGCACTCAATCGATCGGAGAGGCAGAATGCGTAAGCCGAGGATTGACCCGATCCCCCCTACGTACTGTCGATCTTGCTACCGCAACCCTCAGTCCGATCCGATCTTAGACTGGGAATGAACTCCGTATGCCTAAGTCAACCAACAAAATGAGCGTGCGGGCACTGAGCTGGCCGAAGAGGAATAATACGCACGACGGGGATCGGCCTGGTCCCTCCCTACGTGCTGCCAGTCCCGATGCCACAACCCTCGGTCTGACTGGGGCTTAGACATGGAATGAACTCCGGATGCCTAAGCCAACCCATGAAACAAGCGTGCGGGCGCTCAGTCGGCCGGAAAGGTATAATGCGCAAGCCAGGGATCGACCTGGTCCCCCTTGCATGCTGCTGATCCTGCTGCTTGTCCTACTGCCGCAACCTTCAGTCCAGTCCGATCTTAGACTGGGAATGAACTCCATATGCTTAGACATGGAATGAACTCCGTATGCCTAAGCCAACACCCAAAACGAGCGTGTGGGCACTTAGCCGATCGAAGAGGCAGAATGCGTAAGTCGGGGACTGACTCGGTCCCCCCCTGCATGCTGTCGATCCTACTACCGTAACCCTCGGTCTAGTCTGATCTTAGACTGGGAATGAACTTCGTATGCCTAAGTCAACCCATGAAACGAGTGTACGGGCACTGAGTCGGACGAAGAGGCATAATGCGCAAGCCGGGGATTGGCCCGATCCCCCTCTGCGTGCTGTCGGTCCCGCTGCCACAACCCTCGGTCTGGCTAGGGCTTAGACATGGAATAAACTCCCTATGCCTAAGCCAACCAACGAAACAGGCATGTCGGCACTCAGTCGACCGAAGAGGCAGAATTCACAAGCCGGGGGTCGGCCCAGTCCCCCTACGTGCTGCTGATCCTGCTACCGCAACCCTCGATCCGATTCGATCTTAGACTAGGAATGAACTCTGTATACTTAGATTGGGGATGAACTCCGTATGCCTAAGTCAACCCACGAAACGAGCGTGCGGGTGCCCAGCCGGCCGGAGAGGCAGAATGCGCAAGCTAGGGATCGACCCAGTCCCCCCTGCGTGCTGTCAATCCTACTGCCGCAACCCTCGGTCCGGTCCGATCATGGACCAGGCATGAACTCTGTATGCTTAGACAAGGAATAAACTCCGTATGCCTAAGCCAACCCATGAAACGAGCATATGGGCACTTAACTGGTCGAAGAGGCAGAATGCACAAGCCGGGGACAGGCTCGGTCCCCCCCTGCGTGCTGTCGATCCTGCTGCCACAACCCTCGGTTCGATCTCATCTTAGACTGGGAATGAGCTCCGTATGCCTAAGTCAACCCACGAAATGAGCGTGCGGGGGTTGAGCCAGCCGAAGAGGCATAATGCGCAAGCCGAGGATCGGCCTGGTCCCCCTCTGCGTGCTGTCGGTCCCGCTGCCATAACCCTTGGTCCGGCTGGGGCTTAGATAGGGAATGAACTCCCTATGCCTAAGCCAACCAATGAAACAGGCGTGCAGGTGCTCAGCCGCCGGAAGACAGAATGCGCAAGTCTGGCATCGGCCCGGTCCCCCTTACGTGCTACGGATCCTGCTGCCGTAACCCTCGGTACGATCCGATCTTAGACTGGGAATGAACTCCTAATGCTTAGACTAGGGATGAACTCTGTATGCCTAAATCACCCCACAAAACGAGCGTGCGAGCGCTCAGCCGGTCAGAGAGGCATAATGTACAAGTCAAGGATCAGCCTGGTCCCCCTCTATGTGCTGGCAGAACCCTCGGTCCTGCTGCCAGAACCCTCGGTCCGACTGGGGCTTAGACATGGAATGAACTCCGTATGCCTAAGCCAACCCATGAAACAAGCGTGTGGGCGCTCAGCTGGCCTAAGAAGAAGAATATGCAAGTTGGGGATCAGCCCGATTCCCCCCTGTGTGCCTGTCGATCCTGCTGCTTGGTCCTTGCTTGTCCACAACCTTTCTGTTCGATCCGAGTCTTAGACTGGGAATGAACTCCGTTATGCTTAGACATGGAATTGAACTCCGTAATGCCTAAGCCAACCCATGAAATGAGCGTGCGGGTACTCACCCGAGTCGGAGAGGCAAGAATGCGGAAGCCTTGGGGATCAGCCCCGAGTCACCCCCTTGCGTGCTATTCGATTCCTGCCTACCGCCAACCAATCAGTCCGGTCTGATCTTAGACTAAGAATGAACTCCGTATGCCTAAGTCAACCCATGAAACGAGCGTACGGGTACTGAGCAGACCGAAGAGGCATAATGCGCAAGCCGGGGATCGACCCGGTTCCCCTCTGCGTGTTGCCAGTCCCGCTGCAACAACCTTTCGTCTGACTGGGGCTTAGACATGGAATGAACTCCCTATGCCTAAGCCAACCCACAAAACGGGTGTGCGGGTGCTCAACCGGTCAGAGAGGCAAAATGTGCAAGCCGGGGATCGACCTGGTGCCCCCCTGCGTGCTGTCGATCTTGCTGTCGCAACCCTCGGTCCGATCCAATCTTAGACTAGGAATGAACTCCGTATGCCTAAGTCAACCAATGAAACGAGCATACGAGCGCTCAGCCGGTGGGAGAGGCATAATGCGCAAGCCGGGGATCAGCCCGATCCCCCTCTGCGTGCTGTCGATCCCGTTGTCGGTCCTGCTACCACAACCCTCGGTCCGGTTGGGGCTTAGACATGGAATGAACTCCCTATGCCTAGGCCAACCCAGGAAACAGGCATGCAGGCACTCGATCGATCGGAGAGGCAGAATGCACAAGCTGGGGATTGGCCCGGTCCCCCCTACGTGCTGTCGATCCTGTTGCGGTAACCCTCGATCCAGTTCGATCTTAGACTGGGAATGAACTTCGTATGCTTAGACTGGGGATGAACTCCGTATGCCTAAGTTAACCCACGAAACGAGCGTTCGATCGCTCAGCCGACCAGAGAGGCAGGATGCGCAAGCCGGGGATCGAATGGGTGGTAGGTGGGTTCAAGCACATCTTCATATTTCTGCCATGCCAATGCCATTTTTATGGCTTGTAAATTCATACAATGGTCCCCTAAGCCTTCATCTGAAGTTTCGTGGCAAGACGACCCGTTTTCTATTTTTCACGATTTTTGAAACTTTTTGTGATTCGGGATTTTTTAAAATTTTTTTAGAAAGAGTTTTGTTCCCAAATTTGGTAGAGGTGATCCTTTTATTTTTATTGCCATGCACAAAACAATTCAGCTAAAAACTCAAAGTGGAGAAGATTTTGTGACCGTTTGAATAAAGTGTCCCCAATCTCCGGCGATGCTCCGATGATAGTGCCCCGGGCAAAAAAAATACGGCATCAGGACATGCCCGAGGCCAGCATGTGCACCATGGCTCAAAATCTTAGACTAGGAATGAACTCCATATGCTTAGACATGGAATGAACTCCGTATGCCTAAGCCAACCCACGAAACGAGTGTACAGTCCCTTAGCCGGTCGGAGAGGCAAAATGCGCAAGCCGGGGATCAGCCCGATCCCCCTCTGCGTACAGCCAATTCTGCTGTCGGTCCTGCTGACACAACCCTTGGTCTGGTTGGGGCTTAGACATGGAATGAACTCTGTATGTCTAAGCCAACCCATGAAACGAGCCTGCGGGCGCTCAGCCGATCGGAAAGGCAGAATGCGCAAGCTGGGGATCGGCCCGGTCCCCCCCTACGTGCTTCCGATCGTGCTGCTGGTCCTGCTATCGCAACCCTCGGTCTGATCCAATCTTAGATAGGAATGAACTCCGTATGCCTAAGCCAACCCACGAAACGAGCGTGCGGGTGCTCAGCAGGTCGGAGAGGTAGAATGTGCAAGTCGGGGATCGATCTGGTCCCACCTGCATACTATGGATCCTACTACCGTAACCCTTGATCCGATCCATCTTAGACTGGGAATAAACTTCGTATGCCTAAGTCAACCCACGAAACGAGCGTGCAGGCGCTGAGCCGGTTGAAGAGGCATAATGCACAAGCCGAGGATCGGCCCAATCCCCCTCTACGTGCTGCCAGTCCCGCTGCCACAACCCTCGGTCCGACTGGGGCTTAGACATGGAATGAACTCCCTATGCCTAAGCCAATCCACGAAACAAGCGTGTGGGCACTCAGTCGGTCGGAGAGGCAGAATGAGCAAGCTGGGGATCAGCCCGATCCCCCTTACGTGCTATCAATCCTGCTGCCGCAACCCTCCGTTCGGTCTGACTTAGACTGGGAATGAACTTCGTATGCTTAGACTGAGGATGAACTCAGTATGCCTAAGTTAACCCACGAAATGAGTGTGCGGGTCGCTCAACCGACCGAAAGGCTGGCTAGAGAGGCATAATGCGTAAGTCGGGGATCAGCCCAGTCCTCCTTTTCGTGCTATCGATCCCACTGCTGGTCCTGTTGCCACAACCCTCGGTCTGGCTAGGGCTTAGACATGGAATGAACTCCGTATGCCTAAGCCAAACCATGAAACGAGGGTACGGGCACTCAGCCGGACAGAGAGACAGAATGCGCAAGCTGAGGATCAACCCGGTCCCCCCCTGTGTGCTGTCGATCCTGCTACTGGTCCTGCTACCGCAATCCTTGATCCAGTCAGATCTTAGACTGGGAATGAACTCCGTATTCTTAGACATGGAATGAATTCCGTATGCCTAAGCCAACCCATGAAATGAACGTGCGAGCACTCAGTAGATCAAAAAGGCAGAATGTACAAGCCAGGGATTACCCCGGTCCCCCATGTGTGCTGTCGATCCTACTGTCGTAACCCTCGGTCCGGTCTGATCTTAGATTGGGAATGAACTCCGTATGCCTAAGTCAACCCATGAAACAAGCGTGTGGGTGCTGAGCTGACCAGAGAGGCATAATGCGTAAGTCGACAATCGACCCGACCCCCCTCTGCGTGCTGTCGGTCCCGCTATCGCAACCCTCAATCAGGCTGGGGCTTAGACATGGAATGAACTCCCTATGCCTAAGCCAACCCACGAAACGGGCGTACGGGGGCGCAGTCGACCAGAGAGGTAGAATGTGCTAGCCGGGGATTGGCCCGGTCCCCCCTGCGTACTGTCGATCCTACTGCCAGCCGTAGTCAACCCACAAAATGAGCGTGCGGGCGCTGAGCCAGCCGGAGAGGTATAATGCGTAAGCCGACGATCGACCCGGTCCCCCTCTACGTGCTACCGGTCCCACTGCCATAACCCTCGGTCTGGCTAGGGCTTAGACATGGAATGAACTCCCTATACTAAGCCAACCCACGAAATGGGCGTACGGAG
>NW_019167826.1:27380087-27442201 GCF_002303985.1 Durio zibethinus | reverse complement strand
ATCCTGCTATCACAACCCTCGTTCGGTCCCATCTTAGACTGGGAATGAACTCCTTATGCTTAGACTGGGGATGAACTCCGTATGCCTAAGTCAACCCATGAAACAAGCATGCGGGCGCTCAATCGGCCGAAGAGGCATAATGTGCAAGCCAGGGATCAGCCCGATCCCCCTATGCGTGTTGTCGATCCTGCTGCCGGTCCTGCTACCACAACCCTCGGTCTGACTGGGGCTTAGACATGGAATGAACTCCGTATGCCTAAGCCAACCCATGAAATGAGCATGCGGGCGCTCAACAGGCCGGAGAGGCAGAATGCGCAAGCCGAGGATTGGCTCGGTCCCTCCTACGTGCTGTCGATCCTCCTGCTGCTAGTCCTGCTGCCGCAACCCTCGATCTGGTTTGATCTTAGACTAGGAATGAACTTCGTATGCTTAGACATGGTCCCCTACGCCTTCATGTGAAGTTTCGTGGCAAGACAACCCGTTTTATATTTTTCATGCTTTTCAAAACTTTTTACGATTAGGGATTTTTTAAAATTTTTTTTTGGAAAGAGTTTTGTCCCCAAATTTGGTAGAGGTGATCTTTGTATTTTTGTTGGCATGCACAAAGCAATTCAGCTAAAAACTCGAAGTGGAGAAGATTTTGTGATCGTTTGAAAAAAGTGTCCCCATTTCAAACACTTTAATGGCTACTGGTAGCAAACCTATAAAATCTCAAATGCTCTTTAACAGGGTGTGAGTTCTCGAGGTTTGATGAAGGATAGGGGCTAATATAAGGGCCAAGTACCAGCACCCATCGCACATCATGTGCGCACACCCCCCGGCCCCCCAATCATCGGAATCCCCAATGCAGTCGGTTAGACTCTCCGATGATGCTCCGGCGATGCTCCGGCGATGGTGCCTTGGGTGAAAAAAATGCGGCACTAGCACATGCTCGAGCCCAGCATGTGCACCTTGGCTCAAAATCTTAGACTGGGAATGAACTCTGTATGCTTAGACATGGAATGAACTCCGTATGCCTAAGCCAACCCATGAAATGACGGTACGGGCACTCAGTCGATCGGAGAGGCAGAATGTGCAAGTCGGGGATCGGCCCAATCCCCCCTGTGTGCTACTGATCCTACTACTAGTCCTGCTGCTGCAACCCTTGATCTGGTCTGATCTTAGACTGAGAATGAACTCCGTATCCTTAGACATGGAATGAACTCCATATGCCTAAGCCAACTCACAAAATGAACGTGCGGGCGCTCAGCCGATCGGAGAGGTAGAATGCACAAGCTAGGGATCGGCTCGATCCCCCCTTATGTGCTATTGATCCTGCTACCGCAACCCTCAGTCTGGTCTAATCTTAGATTGGGAATGAACTCTGTATGCCTAAGTCATCCCATGAAATGAGCATACGGGTGCTGAGCTAGTCGGAGAGGCATAATGCGCAAGCTGTGGATCGGCCCGATCCCCCTCTGTGTGCTGCCTGTGCCGCCGCCCCAACCCTCGGTCCGGCTGGGGTTTAGACATGGAATGAACTCCCTATGCCTAAGCCAACCCACGAAACATGCATGCGGGCGTTGAGTCGGCCAGAGAGGCATAATGCGCAAGCCGGGGATCGGCCTGGTCCCCCTCTGCATGCTGTCGGTCCCGCTGCCCACAAACCCTCGGTCCGGTTGGGGCTAGACATGGAATGAACTCCCTATGCCTAGGGCCAACCCAGGAAACAGGCATGCAGGCACTCGATTGATCGAAGAGGCAGAATGCACAAGCTGGGGATTGGCCCGGTCCCCCCTACGTGCTGTCGATCCTGTTGCGGTAACCCTCGATCCAGTTCGATCTTAGACTGGGAATGAACTTCGTATGCTTAGACTGGGGATGAACTCCGTATGCCTAAGTTAACCCACGAAACGAGCGTTCGATCGCTCAGCCGACCAGAGAGGCAGGATGCGCAAGCCGGGGATCGAATGGGTGGTAGGTGGGTTCAAGCACATCTTCATATTTCTGCCATGCCAATGCCATTTTTATGGCTTGTAAATTCATACAATGGTCCCCTAAGCCTTCATCTGAAGTTTCGTGGCAAGACGACCCGTTTTCTATTTTTCACGATTTTTGAAACTTTTTGTGATTCGGGATTTTTTAAAATTTTTTTAGAAAGAGTTTTGTTCCCAAATTTGGTAGAGGTGATCCTTTTATTTTTATTGGCATGCACAAAACAATTCAGCTAAAAACTCAAAGTGGAGAAGATTTGTGACCGTTTGAAAAAGTGTCCCCATTTCAGACACTTTAATGGCTACTGGCAGCACACCTATAAAATCTCAAATTCTCTTTAAGGGGGTGTGAGTTCTCGAGGTCTGATGAGGGATAGGGGGCCAATATAAGGGCCGAGTACCAGCACCCATCGCACATCATGTGTGCACAACCCCCCGGCCCCCCCAATCGCCAGAACCCCCAATGCCGCCGGTAAGGCTCTCCGACGATGCTCCAGTGATGGTGCCTCGGGCGAAAAAAATGCGGTACTAGCACATGCCTGAGCCTAGCATGTGCACCGTGGCTTAAAATATTAGATTGGGATGAACTCCGTATGCCTAAGCCAACCTACAAAACAAGCGTGCGGGTGCTCAGTCGGCCGGAGAGGCAAAATGCCCAAGCCGGGGATCGGCCCGATCCCCCCTGCGTGCTGTTGATCCTGCTGCTGCAACCCTCGGTCCAGTCTAATCTTATACTTGAAATGAACTCCACATGCATAAGTCAACGCACGAAACGAGTGTACGGGCGTTGAGCCGGTAGAAGAGGCATAATGCGCATGCCGGGGATCGGCCTGTTCCCCCTCTGCGTGCTATCGGCCCCATTACCACAACCCTCGGTCCGGCTGGGGTTAGACATGGAATGAACTCCCTATGCCTAATTCAACCCACGAACGGGCGTGCGGGCACTTAGCAGGCCGGAGAGGCAGAATGCACAAACCGGGGATCGACGCGGTCTCCCTTGCGTGCTATCGATCCCACTACCACAACCCTCGGTCCGGCTGGGGCTTAGACATGGAATGAACTCCCTATGCCTAAGCCAACCCACGAAACGGGCATGCGGGTGCTCAGTTGGCCGGAGAGGCAGAATGCGCAAGCCGAGGATCGACTTGGTCCCTCCTGCATACTGTCGATCCTGCTACCGTAACCTTCGGTCCGGTCTGATCTTAGACTAGGAATGAACTCCGTATGCTTAGATTGGGGATGAACTTCGTATGCCTAAGTCAACCCACGAAACGAGCGTGTGGGTGCTGACTGACCAGAGAGGCATAATGCGTAAGTCGACGAATCGACCCGACCCCCCTCTGGTGCTGTCGGTCCCGCTATCGCAACCCTCAATCAGGCTGGGGCTTAGACATGGAATGAACTCCCTATGCCTAAGCCAACCCACGAAACGGGCGTACGGGGGCGCAGCCGACCAGAGAGGTAGAATGTGCTAGCCGGGGATTGGCCCGGTCCCCCCTGCGTACTGTCGATCCTACTGCCAGTCGTAGTCAACCCACAAAATGAGCGTGCGGGCACTGAGCCAGTCGGAGAGGTATAATGCGTAAGCCGACGATATACCCGGTCCCCCTCTACGTGCTACCGGTCCCACTGCCATAACCCTCGGTCTGGCTAGGGCTTAGACATGGAATGAACTCCCTATACTTAAGCCAACCCACGAAATGGGCGTACGGGTGTGCAGCCAGCCGAAGAGGCAGAATACGCAAGCCGGAGATTGGCCTGATCCCCTCTGCGTGCTGCCGATCCCGTTGCCGCAACCCTCAGTCCGGTCCGATCTTAGATTGGGAATGAACTCCGTATGCTTAGACTGGGGATGAACTCCGTATGCCTAAGTGAACCCACGAAACGAGCGGGCGGGCATTCAGTCAACTAGAGAGGCTGGATGCACAAGCCGGGGATCGAACGGGTGGTAGGTGGGTTCAAGCACATCTTCATATTTCTGCCATGCCAATGCCATTTTTATGGCTTGTAAATTCATACAATGGTCCCCTAAGCCTTCATGTGAAGTTTCATGGCAAGAGGACCCGTTTTCTATTTTTCATGATTTTCGAAACATTTTGTGGTTTGGGATTTTTTAAAATTTTTTTAGAAAGAGTTTTGTTCCCAAATTTGGTGGAGGTGATCCTTGTATTTTTGTTGGCATGAACAAAAAAATTCAGCTAAAAACTCAAAGTGGAGAAGATTTTGTGACCGTTTGAAATGCTTTTTAAGGGGATGTGAGTTCTCGAGATTTGATGAGGGATAGGGGGCCAATATAAGGGCCAAGTGTCACGCCATAGGTGGGTGTGCTAGGCACATCAGGCACACCAGCAGGTGAGCCAGAGGTTGAGGCCCGCAGACCAGGCGTGCTGGCGGGTATCTGCACACAAAGCCTAGCAAACAAGTTCAAAACGGCCGCCCAACTTGCAGGCCGGCCTGTGAGACCAAGGCCTGGCATACAAGCTGCTCGCACCACATCGAGAAGGGCCCAAGGTGCTGGACACGCAAGGGAAGCTTCTGGAAGCAGGCAGGATCAGCAACAGCATCCTGGCAGATTTGGTTGACCTTGAAAATCAGGAGTTAGCATCCTGATTGATTGTAATCTGTATAATCCCATGATTTTAGCCTTTATTCTAGGGATATTGCCATTAAGTGTAAGTTGGAGCCTCAACTATAAATAGAGGCCTGCTCCTCCCTCATTTGTACACCATCAAACACTTCTATTTCAGTGAATACAAGAGCATTTCCAGAATTCTGCCTTCTTATCCTGTTTCTCTTTAACTTGCATAATTAGCCCTTCCTGTTGTTCTAGTGCCCGTACGCTTGTGTTTTAGGCTGACTTAGGCATAAAGGAGAGATTCCAAGCCTAAGGCTACACAGTTTCTGAGTCTAAGGTCGAAGCCCGTGACAGTTGGTATCAGAGCAAGTTCGATTCTGTGTGTTTGTGTTGTGCAAGTTAGAGGAGATGGCATCCCAAAGTGATGCTGCTAACCAACAACCAGAGGCCCAGGAGCATGGGCATGGAACGGGGAGGAAAGCCAGTTCTAGAGATATCTGGTCTACGATGGACGGTAGGCTGGCCAAGGTGGAGGTGACCATGGGTGACATGGAGGAGAAGCTTGAGGGGGTAGAGACTCACATTGCATCGCTAGACTCCATGGGGGAGGAGATCCAAAGTGAGCTGCAAGCTACTCTCAACAAAGGCTTGGATGTGTTCACCTAAAAGAATCAGACCTTGGAGGCTGAAGTGCTGACCTTGCACGATGGCATGGAGGCCATGCACCAGCGGATGGAGGAGCTTACCAGTGAGCTCATTGCTTGCAAGACTGCCATTAGGAATGGCATGTTTGCTGGAGTGTCCAAGTCCAGATTGGATGTCCCCAAGCCTAAGGAGTTCAAGGGGACTAGGGCAGCCAAGGAAGTAGATAACTACCTTTAGGGTATGGAGCAGTACTTCCAGGCCATGGGCATGCAAGACAAGGTAATAAAGGTAAGCACCGCTGCTATGTATCTCACTGATGTAGCCTTATTATGGTAGAGACGCAGGTGTGATGATGTCAGGCATGGGAGCACCAAGATTGGAACCTGGGTAGAGTTTCAAAAGGAGTTCAGAGAACAATTTTTCCCAGAGTTATTGCCGATATTGAGGCACGGCAAAGTTTTACATTGAGCCAGCAAGGGACATAGAATCCGGGAATATGTCCAAAAATTCTCTAACTGATTAGCTACAAATCTCGATCTATGAGAAGGAGCCTTATTTACTTTCATGGATGGGCTGAAGCCACGGAGTTAAGCGATGAGCTACAAAGGAGAGGAGTTCATGACTTGCTAAAGCCATGATTACTGTCGAGCCTTGATAGAGTTCAAGCCTCGAATAATTTGAGTCTACCAAACCCAAGGTAAGGGTAGGATGATACGGATCGAAAAAGCAGTCAAGGGAAGGACCGTGATCGATGTCCAAGGTATGGAGACCGAGATCATTCAACCAGAGGCGAGAGGAGCCACCAGCAGGCAAGTGGAAGCCAAGGGGGACACGAGAGCCACATAGGCATGCTTACCTATGTGGCAGAGAGGCGCACATAGCGGTAGCAATTACCCTGCATGAAGGGCAAGCTGGCTGCTGTAGACAAGGAGTTTGACGAGGAGCCAGAGTCAGGGGTAGCAAAGCTTGGGTGGTTGGTGCTCAATGCTGTCCAGACAAGTCAAAGGGCTTGATGTTTACAGATCTGATGGTTACGGGTCAGAAGGTGAGCGCACTGGTGGACACAGGTGCCTCACATCTTTTTATTTTAGGTGATAGAGCCCGGAAGCTTGAACTAAAGGTGTAGAAAGGGACTGGTACCATCAAAATGGTGAACTTCAAGGAAGTTTCAGCCATTGGAGTAGCACGGGGAGTGGAGTTGTAGCTTGGAGACTGGAAAGGCAAGGAGACCATTGAGGTAATACCCCTTGACGACTATGAGTTTGTGATTGGGTTGAATTTCCTTGTTCGGATTAATGCCCTCCTTGTGCCTTTTATCAATTGTGTTTGCATCTTGGATGCACGGTGCCAATGCCTAGTGCCATTGAGGAGAGGGTCTGGAGTTGGGTCATGGGTGGTGTCAGCCATCCAATTTGCCAAGGCGGTAAGCAGAAAAGAAGACACCTTTTTGGTAGCCCTGAAATATGATGAGCCAAGGGAAAAGGAGATCGAGTCACCCTTGGAGGTGCTAAAGGTGCTGAAGACCTTTAGTGATGTGATGCCCGCAAAGCTACCTAGCAAGCTACCACCTAAGAGGGAGGTGGACCATAAGATCGAGCTAGTGTCCGAGGCCAAGCCACCAGCTAGAGCCCCTTACCGAATGTCTCCACCAGAGTTGGCGGAATTGAGGAAGCAGCTTAAAGAGTTAGTTGATGCTGGCTTCATCAGGCCATCGAAGGCACCCTATGGCGCACTGGTTCTATTTCAGCGCAAGCATGATGGGTCGTTGTGGCTGTGTATAGACTACCAGGCTTTGAACAAGCTGACCATCAAGAACAAGTACCCCATCCCACTCATTACGGACTTGTTTGATCAACTTGGGAGCACAGGTGGTTCACCAATCTGGATTTGAGGTCAGGTACTATCAAGTCAGGATCACAGATGAAAATGAGCCAAAGATAGCATGTGCCATTCGGTATGGTTCGTATGAGTTCTTGGTGATGCCTTTCGGACTCATGAACACCCCAGCAACATTTTGCACCCTTATGAACAAGGTACTTCAGTCATTCCTTGATTTGTTTGTTGTGGTTTATTTGGATGACATTGTGATCTACAGCCAGACTTTGGGAGAGCATGTAGACCACTTGAGATAGGTGTTCGAGGTGTTGCGGGCACACAAGCTGTTTGTCAAGAGGAAAAAGTGCTCATTCGCCCAACAGGAGATCCCGTTCCTTGGCCACATAGTGGGAGGTGGCAGGATACGCATGGATGAAGGCAAGATACATGCCATCCTGGAGTGGCAACCACCAGCCAAGGTCACTGAGTTGAGATCGTTCCTTGGGCTAGTCAACTATTATAGGCGCTTCATCAAAGGTCACTCAGCAATGGCCACGCCATTAACTGACTTACTCAAGAAAGGAAAAGCATGGGAGTGGAGCGCAGGGTGCCAGGAAGCCTTTGATAGGTTGAAGCGGGCTGCAATCGAGGAGCCAGTCTTGGCCTTGCCAGACCATGCCAAGGCGTATGAGGTGCATACGGATGCATCAGACTTTGCCATAGGGGGCGTGTTGATGTAGGAGGGACGTCCAGTCGCGTTCGAGAGCAGGAAGCTGAATGAGACTGAGTGCAAGTACACGGTCCAAGAGAAGGAGATGATTGTAGTGGTGCACTGCTTGCACACTTGGTGCCATTACCTATTAGGGTCGAGGTTCGTGGTTAGGACGAACAATGTGGTGACCAGTTACTTCCAGACGCAGAAGAAGCTGTCCCCCAAGCAGGCGAGATGGCAAGATTTTCTTGCAAAATTTGATTTCTAGATAGAGTACAAGTCAGGATGGGCGAACCTAGTGGCAGATGCCCTAACCAGGAAGGCTAACCTTGCTACCATTAGGCAACCAGAGGGGTCACTAGTGTCGTACATCAATGAGGGACTTACACATGATCCTACAGCCAAGGCTTTGATGGAGTACGCCCAGCAAGGTAAGACTAGGTGGTTTTAGTAGCAGGATGGCTTACTGTACACCAGGGGTAGTAGACTATTTGTGTCGCAGCACGAGAAGCTCCGTAAGAAAGTTTTGCAAGAATGCCATGATTCAAGGTGGGCTAGACACCCCGGAGTGAGCCGTACCTTGGTGCTGATCGAGGATCGGTACTACTGGCCAGACATGAGGGATGATGTGAAGGCCAATGTGAAGACTTGTCTTGTGTGCCAACAGGACAAGGTGGAGCTCAAGAAACCAGGCGGTCTCTTAGAGCCATTGCCAGTGCCAAAGTGACCATGGAAGAGTGTTTCTCTAGACTTTATAGTCGGTCTACCCAAAGCAGAAGGGTTTGGAAGCATCATGGTAGTGGTGGATAGGTTTTCCAAGTATGGAATCTTCATTCCAGCAACTAAGGAGTGCCCAGCCGAGGAGGTAGCTCAATTGTTCCTAAAGAACATGGTTTAGTATTGGGGAGTGCCGAGGACCATTGTTAGTGATCAAGACGGGAGTTTCACGGGTAAGTTCTGGACTGAGTTGTTCAAGCTGTTGGGGTCAGACTTGAACTTTTCCACTAGCATGTATCCTCAGACCGATGGGCAAACAGAACGAGTGAATGGACTATTGGAGATCTACCTCAGGCACTATGTGAGTGCCACACAAAGGGACTGGCCAAAGCTGCTAGATATTACGTAGTTTTCCTACAACTTGCAAAGGAGCGAGGCAACGAACCAGAGCCCATTTGAGGTTATGACAGGACAACAACCACTAACACCCGGTTCAATTGCTGCAGGTTACACAGGGTCAAATCCAGCAGCATACAAGTTTGCCAAGGCATGGCAAGAGCAAACTGACTTGGCCAGAGTTTGTCTACACAAGGCAGCCAAGAGGTCGAAGAAGTGGGTAGACTAAAATAGGCGGGACGTGCAGTTCTAGGTTGGAGACTTGGTGTTGGTGAAGCCGCATCCCATTGTGCGCCATAGGGGGCTGCACAAAGGCCTAGTCCGGAGGTATGAGGGACCTTTCTGAGTAGTCAAGAGGGTAGGCAAAGTTGCCTACAAGCTGGATATGCCACCCAAGCTGAGGGTACACCCGGTGTTCCATGTGATCATGCTCAAGCCATTCTATGAGGATGAGGGAGATCCAGGACGGGCAGAGTTAAAGCGTGCACCATTGGGAGCAAGTTCCTCATATGAGAAGGAGGTCCACAGCATCATAGCTGACCGGAAGGTGAGATGAAAGAACTATTAGCCAAGATAAGAGTACTTGGTGCGCTGGAAGGGACTTCCAGACAGTGAGGCGAGCTGGGAACCAGTAGATGACTTATGGCAGTTTGAGGACCAGATCAGGTAGTACCATGCAGAAGACACAACAAGGGCATTACGCAATCAGGTGGGGGAGAATGTCATGCCCTGGGCGAGTGTGCCAGGCACACCAGGCACTCCAACAGGCAAGCCAGAGGTTGAGGCTTGCAGACCAGGCATGCTGGCTGGTATCTGCGTGCAAAGCCTAGCAAACGAGTTCAAAACGCCCGCCCAACTTGCAGGCCAACCCGTGAGACCAAGGCCTAGGATACAAGCCGTCCACACCACATCCAAAAGGGCCTAAGGTGCTGGACATGCAAAGGAAGCTTCTGGAAGTAGGTAGGATCAGCAGCATCTTGGCAGATTTGGTTGACCCTGAAAATCAGGAGTTAGCATCCTGATTGATTGTAATCTGTATAATCCCATGATTTTAGCCTTTATTCTAGGGATATTGCCATTAAGTGTAAGCTGGAGCCTTAACTATAAATAGAGGGCTGCTCCTCCCTCATTTGTACACCATCAAACACTTCCATTTTAGCGAAAATAAGAGCATTTCCAGAATTCTGCCTTCTTATCCTATTTCTCTTTAACTTACGTAATCAGCCCTTTCCGTTGTTCTAGTGCTCGTACGCTTGTGTTTTAGGATGACTTAGGCATAAAGGAGGAGATTCCAAGCCTAAGGTCGCACGGTTTCTGAGTCTAAGGTCGGAGCCCATGACACAAGTACCAGCACCCATCGTACATCATGTGTGCACACCCCCTCGACCCCCCCAATCGTCAAAACCCCCAATGCCGTCGGTTAGGTTCTCCGACGATGCTCCGACGATGGTGCCTCGGGTGAAAAAAATGTGACAGCAGCACATGCCCAAGCCCAGCATGTGCACCATGGCTCAAAATCTTAGACTGGGAATGAACTCCATATGCTTAGACATGGAATGAACTCTGTATGCCTAAGCAAACCCATGAAACGAGCGTGCAGGTGTTGAGCCGATCGAAGAGGCATTATACGTAAGCCAAGGATCAGTTCGATCCCCCTCTATGTGCCGTCGGTCCCGCTGTCACAAACCTCGGTCTGGCTAGGGCTTAGACATGGAATGAACTCCCTATGAAGCCAACCCACGAAACGAGCGTGCAGGCGCTCAGCCGGTCGGAGAGGCAGAATGCTCAAGCTGGGGATCAGCCTGATCCCCCCTGCTTGCTACCGATCTTGCTATCACAACCCTCGATCTGATCCGATCTTAGACTGGGAATGAACTTCGTATGCTTCGACTGGGGATGAACTCTGTATGCCTAAGTCAACCCAAGAAACGAGCGTGCAGACGCTTAGCCGATCAGAAAGGCCGACCAGAGAGGCATAATGGGCAAGCCGGGGATCAGCCTGGTCCCTCTCTACATGCTACCGATCTCACTGCCGGTCCTGCTGCCACAACCCTCGGTCCGACTGGGGCTTAGACATGGAATGAACTCCGTATACCTAAGCCAACCCACGAAACGAGCGTGCGGACGCTCAACCGGCCGGAAAGGCAGAATGCGCAAGCTGGGGATCGACTCGATCCCCCATACGTGTTGTCAATCCTGCTACTGGTCTTGCTGCCACAACCCTTGGTCTGATCTGATCTTAGACTGGGAATGAACTCCGTATACTTAGACATGGAATGAACTACGTATGCTTAGACATGGAATGAACTCCGTATGCCTAAGCCAACTCATGAAACGAGCGTGCGAGCGCTCAGCCGATCGGAGAGGCAGAATGCGCAAGCCGAGGATCAGCCCGATCCCCCTCTGTGTACTGTCGATCCTGCTGCTGCAACCCTTGGTCCGATCTGATCTTAGACTAGGAATGAACTCTGTATGCATAAGTCAACCCACGAAATGAGCGTGCGGGCGCTGAGCCGACTGAAGAGGCATAATGCGCAAGCCGGGGATCAGCCCAATCCCCCTCTGCATGCTACCAGTCCAGCTGTACAACCCTCGGTCCAGCTAGGGCTTAGACATGGAATGAACTCCCTATGCCTAAGCCAACCCACAAAACGGGTGTGCGGGCGCTCAGTCGGTAAGAGAGGCAGAATGCGTAAGCCGGGGATCGACCTGATCCCCCCTGCGTGCTATCGATCCTGCTATCACAACCCTCAATCTAATCCGATCTTAGACTGGGAATGAACTCCATATGCTTAGACTGGGGATGAACTCTACATGCCTAAGTCAACCCACGAAACGAGCGTACGGGCGGTCAGCCGACCGGAGAGGTAGAATGTGCAAGCCGGGGATCGGCCTGGTCCCCCTACGTACTATCGATTTTGCTGTCGTAACCCTCGGTCCGATCTGATCTTAGATTGTAAATGAACTCTGTATGTATAAGTCAACCCACGAAATGAGCGTGCAGGCGCTTAGCCAGCCGAAGAGGCATAATGCGCAAGCCGGGGATCAGCCCGGTCCCCCTCTGCGTGCTGTCGGTCCCGTTACCACAACCCTCATTCCGACTGGGGCTTAGACATGGAATGAACTCCCTATGCCTAAGCCAACCCATGAAATGAGCATGCGTGCTGGCGCTCAACCGACCGGAGAGGCAGAATCCGCAAGCCGAGGATCGGCCCGGTCCCCCCTACGTGCTGTCGATCCTTTTGCCGCAACCCTCAGTCTGATCCGATCTTAGACTGGGAATAAACTTCGTATGCCCAAGTCAACCCACGAAACGAGCGTGCGGCCGTTGAGCAGACCGGAAAAAATGCATTATGTGCAAGCCAGGGATTGGCCCGGTCCCCCTTGTGTGCTGTCGATCCCGCTGCCACAACCCTCGATCCGACTAGGGCTTAGACATGGAATGAACTCCCTATGCCTAAGCCAACCCATGAAATGAGCGTGCGGGGACTAAGCCGGCCAGAGAAGTAGAATGTACAAGCCAAGTATCGGTTCAGTCCCCCTGCATGCTATCGATCCTGCTGTCGCAACCCTCGGTCTGGTCTGATCTTAGACTGGGAATGAACTCTGTATGCTTAGACTGGGGATGAACTCCGTATGCCTAAGTCAACCCACAAAATGAGCATGCGGGCGCTCAGCCGACCAGAGAGGCAGGATGCGCAAGCCGAGGATCGAACAGGTGGTAGGTGGGTTCAAGCACATCTTCATATTTCTGCCATGCCAATGCCATTTTTATGGCTTGTAAATTCAACCATTGGTCCCCTAAGCCTTCATGTGAAGTTTCGTGGCAAGACGACCTGTTTTTTGTTTTTCATGATTTTTGAAACTTTTTATGGTTCGGGATTTTTTAAAATTTTTTTAGAAAGAGTTTTCTTCTAAAATTTGGTAGAGGTGATCCTTTTATTTTTTTTGGCATCCACAAATAAATTCAGCTAAAAACTCAAAGTGGAGAAGATTTTGTGACCGTTTGAAAAAACTGTCCCCATTTCAGACACTTTAATGGCTACTGGCAGCAAACTTATAAAATCTCAAATGCTCTTTAAGGGGGTGTGAGTTCTCAAGGTTTGATGAGGGATAGGGGGCCAATATAAGGGCCAAGTACGAGCACCCATTGCACATCATGTGCGTACACGCCCTCGGCCCCCCTAATGCTGCCCGTTAGGCTTTCTAACGATGCTCCGACGATGGTGCCCCAGGCTAAAAAAATGCGACAACAGCACATGCCCGAGCCTAGCATGTGCATGGTGGCTCACAATCTTAGACTGGGAATGAACTCCGTATGCTTAGACATGGAATGAACTTGGTACATCTAAGCCAACCCATAAAACGAGCGTGCGGGTGCTCAATCGGCCAGAGAGGCAGAATCCGTAAGCCGGTGATCGACCCGATCCCCCCTACGTGCTATCAATCTTGCTGCCACAACCCTCGGTTCGATCTGATCTTAGACTGGGAAAGAACTCCATATGCATAAGTTAACCCACGGAACGAGCGTGCGGGCACTGAGCTGACCGAAGAGGCATAATGCGCAAGCTAGGGATCAGTCCGGTCCCCCTCTGCGTGCTGCTAGTCCAGCTGCCACAACCCTCGATCCGGCTGGGGCTTAGACATGGAATGAACTCCCTATGCCTAAGCCAACCCACGAAACGAGCGTGCGGGTGCTCAGCCGATCGGAGAGGTAGAATGCTTAAGCCGAGGATCGACTCGATCTCCCCTGCGTGCTGTCGATCTTGCTGTCGCAAGCCTTGATCTGGTCTGATCCTAGACTGGGAATAAACTCCGTATGCTTAGACTAGCGATGAACTCCGTATGCCTAAGTCAACCCATGAAATGAGTGTGCGGGTGCTTAGCCAGCCAGAGAGGCCGACCGGAGAGGTAGACCGAAAAGGCATAATACGCAAGTCAGGGATCAGCCCGATCCCCCTCTTCGTGCTGTCGTTCCTGTTACCGGTCCTGCTGCCACAACCTTCGATCCGACTGGGGCGTAGACATGGAATGAACCCCATATGACTAAGCCAACCCACAAAATGAGCGTGCGGGTGCTCAGCTGACCAGAGAGGTAGAATGCGCAAGCCGGGGATCGGCCCGATCCCCCCTACGTATTGTCGATCCTGCTGTTGCAACCCTTGGTCTGGTCCGATCTTAAATTGGGAATGAACTCCATATGCTTAGACATGGAATGAACTTCGTGTGCCTAAGCCAACCCATGAAACGAGCGTGCGTACGGGCGTTCAATCGATCGAAGAGCCAGAATGCGCAACTTGGGAATCGACCCAGTCCCCCCTGCATGCTGTCGATCCTGCTTCTGCAACCCTTGGTCCGATCCGATCTTAGACTGGGAATGAACTCCGTATGCCTAAGTCAACCCATGAAACAAGCGTGTGGGTGCTGAGCTAGCCGAAGAGGCATAATGTGCAAGCCAGGGATCAGCCCGGTCCCCCTCTACGTGCTGTCGGCCCTATTGCCACAACACTCGATCTGGCTGGGGCTTAGACTTGGAATGAACTCCCTATGCCTAAGCGAACCCACGAAACGGGCGTGCAGGCATTCAGTCGACCGGAGAGGCAGAATGCGCAAGCCGTGGATCGGTCCGGTACCTCCTGTGTGCTACGAATCCTGCTGCCGCAACCTTCGATCCGGTCTGATCTTAGACTGGGAATGAACTCTGTATGCTTAGATTAGGGATGAACTCCGTATGCCTAAGTCAACCCACGAAACGAGCATGAAGGCGCTCAGCCGACCAAAGAGGCAGGATGCGCAAGCTGGGGATCGAACGGGTGGTAGGTGGGTTCAAGTACATCTTCATATTTCTGCCATGCCAATGCCATTTTTATGGCTTGTAAATTCATGCAATGGTCCCCTAAGCCTTCATGTGAAGTTTCGTGGCAAGACGACCCGTTTTCTATTTTTCATAATTTTTGAAACTTTTTACGGTTCAGGATTTTTGAAATTTTTTTTAGAAAGCGTTTTGTCCCTAAATTTGGTAGAGGTGATCCTTGTATTTGTTTTGGGATTCACAAAAAAATTCAGCTAAAAACTCGAAGTGGAGAAGATTTTTTGACCGTTTGAAAAAATGTCCCCATTTCAGACACTTTAAAGGCTACTGGCAGCAAACCTATAAAATCTCAAATGCTCTTTAAGGGGGTGTGAGTTCTTGAGGTTTGATGAGGGATAGGGGGCCAATATAAGGGAAAAGTACCAGCACCCATCACACATCATGTGCGCACACCTCCGGCCCCCCCAATCGTCGGAAACCCCAATGCCGTCGGTTAGGCTCTTCGGCGATGCTCCGACGATGGTGCCCCAAGCGAAAAAAATGCGGCACCAACACATGCTCGAGCCCAGCATGTGCACCGCGGCTCAAAATCTTAGACTGGGAATGAACTTCATATGTTTAGACATGGAATGAACTCCGTATGCCTAAGCCAACCCACAAAACGAGTGTGCGGGCGCTCAGCCGGCCGGAGAGGCAGAATGCGCAAGCCAACGATCGGCCCGATCCCCCCCTGCGTGCTGTCGATCTTGCTGCCGCAACCCTTGGTCTGGTTCAATCTTAGACTGGGAATGAACTCCATATGTATAAGTCAACTCACGAAATGTACGGGTGCTGAGCCGGTCGGAGAGGCAGATTATGCTCAACCGACCAGAGAGGCATAATGCACAGGTCATGGATCAGCCCGATCCCCCTCTGTGAGCTGTCGATCCCACTGCCAGTCCTACTGCCACAACCCTCGGTCCAGCTAGGGCCTAGACATGGAATGAACTCCCTATGCCTAAGCCAACCCACGAAATGAGTGTGCGGGCGCTCAGCCGGTCGGAGAGGCAGAATACGCAAGCCGGGGATCAGCCCGGTACCCCTGCGTGCTATCGATCCTGCTGCTCATCCTGCTACTCAACCCTTGGTCCGGTCTGATCTTAGACTTGAAATGAACTCTGTATGCTTAGACATGGAATGAACTACGTATGCCAAAGCCAACCCACGAAACCAGAGTGCAGGCGCTCAGCCAACCGAAAAGGCAAATGCACAAGCCGGGGACCGGCCTGATCCCTCTTGCGTGCTGTTGATCCTGCTGCCGCAACCCTTGGTCCGATCTGATCTTAGATTGGGAATGCACTCCGTATGCCTAAGTCAACCCACAAAACGAGCGTACGGGCGTTGAGCTGGTCGAAGAGGCATAATGTGCAAGCTAGGAATCGGCCCGGTCCCCTTCTGCGTGCTGTCGGTCCTACTGCCACAACCCTCAGTCTGACTAGGGCTTAGACATGGAATGAACTCCCTACGCCTAAGCCAACCCATGAAACGGGCGTGCGGGCGCTCAGCCGGTCGGAGAGAAAAAATACGCAAGCCAGGGATCTGCCCGGTCCCCCTACGTGCTACCGATCCTGCTGCTGTAACCCTCGGTTCGGTTCGATCTTAGACTAGGAATGAACTCTGTATGCTTAGACTGGGGATGAACTTCGTATGCCTAAGTCAACCCATGAAATGAGCATGCGGATGCTCAACCGACCAGAGAGGCAGGATGCGAAAGCCGGGGATCGAACAAGTGGTAGGTGGGTTCAAGCACATCTTTATATTTCTGCCATGCCATGCCATTTTTATGGCTTGTAAATTCATACAATGGTCCCCTAAGCCTTTATGTGAAGTTTCGCGGCAAGATGACCCGTTTTCTATTTTTCACGATTTTGAAAACTTTTTGTGGTTCAGGATTTTTTAAAATTTTTTTAGAAAGATTTTTGTCCCAAAATTTGGTAGAGGTGATCCTCGTATTTTTGTTGGCATGCACAAAACAATTCAGCGAAAAACTCGAAGTGGAGAATATTTTGTGACCGTTTGAAGAAAGTGTCCCCATATCAGACATTTTAATGGCTACTGGAAGCAAACCTATAAAATCTCAAATGCTCTTAAAGGGGGTGTGAGTTCTCGAGGTTTGATGAGTGATAGGGGGCTAATATAAGGGCCAAGTACCAGCACCCATCGCACATCATGTGCGCACACCCCCTGGCCCCCCCAATCGTCGGAACCCCAAATGCCGCCGGTTAGGCTCTCCGACGATGCTCCGACGATGCTCTGGCGATGGTGCCCCATGCGAAAAAAATACGGTACCAGCACATGCCCGAGCCCAGCATGTGCATCGTGGCTCAAAAGCTTAGACTGGGAATGAACTCTGTATGCTTAGACATAGAATGAACTCCGTATGCCTAAGCCAACCCACGAAATGAGCGTGCGGGCGCTCAGCCGACCGGAGAGACAGAATGCGCAAACCGGGGATCGGCCCGGTCCCGCCCTACGTGCTGTCAATCCTACTATCACAAATCTCGGTCCGATCTGATCTTAGACTAGGAATGAACTCCGTATGCATAAGTCAACCCACGAAACGAGCTTACGGGTGTTGAGCCGGCCAAAGACGTAAAATGCGTAAGCCGGGGATCGGCCCAGTTCCCCTCTGCATGCGTTCGGTCTCGCTGCCACAACCCTCGGTCCGATTGGGGTTTAGACATGGAATGAACTCCCTATGCCTAAGCTAACCCGCGAAGCGGGCGTTCGGGCGCTCAGCCGACTGAAGAGGCAGAATACTCAAGCCGGGGATCGGCCCGGTACCCCTGCGTGCTATCGATCGTACTGCCACAACCCTCGGTCTGGTTTGATCTTACACTGGGAATGAACTCCGTATGCTTAAACTGGGATGAACTCTGTATGCCTAGGTCAACCCACGAAATGAGCATTTGGGCACTCAACCGACCGGAGAGGCTGGTCGAAGAGACATAATGCATAAGCCGAGGATCACCCTGATCCCCCTTTGCGTGCTGCCGATCCTGCTACCAGTCCTACTACCACAACCCTCGATCCGACTGAGGCTTAGACATGGAATGAACTCCGTATGCCTAAGCCAACCAACGAAACGAGCGTGCGGGCGCTCAGCTAGCCGGAGAGGTAGAATGCGCAAGCTGGGGATCGGCCTGATCCCCCCTGCATGCTATCGATCCTGCTACTAGTCCTGCTACCGGAACCCTCAGTCTGGTCCGATCTTAGACTAGGAATGAACTCCGTATGCTTAGACATGGAATGAACTCTGTATGCCTAAGCTAACCCATGAAACGAGCGTGCGGGCGCTCAGCCGATCAGAGAGGCAGAATGCGTAAGCCGGGGACCGGCTCGATCCCCCCTAGGTGCTGTCGATCCTACTGCAGCAACCCTCGGTCCGATCCGATCTAAGACTGGGAGTGAACTCTGTGTGCCTCAGTCAACCCACTACACGAGCATACGGGCACTGAGCCGATCGAAGAGGCATAACGGACTAGGAGATCGCCTATCCCCATTTGCATCGGAGTCCCCTGTACAAACCCTGGTCCACGGGGTTAGACATGGAATGAACTCCCTATGCCAAGCACCAGAAACAGGTTGCGGCACTCAGCTGTCGACAGGCAGCCATAAGCCGGGATCGATCTGATGCCCTGCGTGCTGCTGATCTACTGTCGTAACCCTCGGTTTGGTCTCAATCTTAGACTATGAACTCCGTTGCTTAGACTGGGATCTCAGTATGGCTAAGTCAACCGCGAAACCAGCGTGTTAGGCTACTGAGCCGGTCGGAAAGGCATAATGCGCCAGTCGGGGATCGGCCCGGTCCCCTTCTACGTGCTGTCGGTCCTGCTACCACAATCCTCGGTCCGACTGGGGCTTAGACATGGAATGAACTCCCTATACCTTAGCCAACCCACGAAACGGGCGTGCAGGCGCTCAACCGACCGGAGAGGTAGAATGCACAAGTCGGGGATAGACCCGGTCCCCCTGCGTGCTGTCGATCCTGCTGTCGCAACCCTCGATCCCGTCTGATCTTAGACTGGGAATGAACTCCATATGCTTAGACTGGGGATGAACTCCGTATGCCTAAGTCAACCCGCGAAACGAGCGTGCGGACGCTCAGTCGACCAGAGAGGCAGATGCGCAAGCCGGGGATCAAGTGGGTGGTAGGTGGCTTCAAACACATCTTCATATTTCTGTCATGCCAATGCCATTTTTATGGCTTGCGAATTCATACAATGGTCCCCTAAGCCTTCATGCGAAGTTTCGTGGCAAGACGACCTGTTTTCTATTTTTCATGATTTTTGAAACTTTTTACGGTTCGGGATTTTTTAAAATTTTTTTAGAGAGAATTTTGTCCTCAAATTTGGTAGAGGGTATCCTTGTAGTTTTGTTGCCATGCACAAAAACATTCAGCTAAAAACTCAAAGTGGAGAAGATTTTGTGACCATTTGAAAAAAGTGTCCCCATTTCAGACACTTTAATGGCTACTGGCAGCAAACCTATAAAATCTCAAATGCTCTTTAAGGGGGTGTGAGTTCTCGAAGTTTGATGATGGATAGGGGGCCAATATAAGTGCCAAGTACCAGCACCCATGGCACATCATGTGCGCACACCCCCCGGCCCCCCCAATCGTCGGAACCCCCAATGCCATCGGTTAGGCTCTCCGGCGATGGTCCGGCAATGGTGCCCTGGGAGAAAAAAGTGCAGCACCAGCACATGCCCGAGTCCAGCATGTGCACCGTGGCTCAAACTCTTAGAATGGGAATGAACTCCGTATGCTTAGAAATGGAATGAACTTCGTATTCCTAAGCCAACCCACGAAACGAGCGTGCGGGCGCTCAGCCAGTCGAAGAGGCAGAATGCGCAAGCCGGGGATCGGCCCGGTCCCTCTCTGCATGCTGCCGATCCCACTACCACAACCCTCGGTCTGGCTAGGGCTTAGACATGGAATGAACTCCCTATACCTAAGCAAACCCACGAAACGGGCGTGTGAGTGCTCAGCCAGTCAGAGAGGCAGAATATGCAAGCCGAGGATCGGCCCGGTCCCCCCTGCGTGCTGCTAATCCTACTGCCGCATCCCTCGGTCGGATCCGATATTAGACTGGGGATGAACTCCGTATGCCTAAGTCAACCCACAAAATGAGTGCGCGGGCGCTCAGCCGACCAGAGAGGTCGGTCGGAGAGGCAGAATGCGTAAGCCGAGGATCGACGCGGTCCCCCCTGCGTGCTGCAGATCCTGCTGCTGATCCTGCTGCCGCAACCCTCGGTCCAGTCTGATCTTAGACTGGGAATGAACTCTGTATGCTTAGATATGGATTGAACTCCGTATGCCTAAGCCAACCCATGAAACAAGCGTGCGGGCGCTCAGTTGGTCAGAGAGGCAGAATGCGCAAGCCGGGGACCGACCCGGTCCCCCCTGCGTGTTGTCGATCTTGGTACCACAACACTCGGTCCGATCCGATCTTAGACTGGGAATGAACTCTGTATGCTTAGACTGGGGATGAACTCCATATGCCTAAGTCAACCCACGAAGCGAGCGTGCGGACGCTCAGCTGACCAGAGAGGCAGGACACGCAAGGCGGGGATCGAACAGGTGGTAGGTGGGTTCAAGCACATCTTTATATTTCTGCCATGCCAATGCCATTTTTATGGCTTGTAAATTCATACAATGGTCCCCTAAGCCTTCATGTGAAGTTTCGTGCCACGCCAATGCCATTTTTATGGCTTGTAAATTCTGCCATGCCAATGCCATTTTTATGGCTTGTAAAAGTGCGGCACCAGCACATGCCTGTGCCCAGCATGTGCACCATGGCTCAAACTCTTAGACTTGGAATGAACTCCGTATGCTTAGACATGGAATGAACTCCGTATGCCTAAGCCAACCCATGAAACAAGCGTGTGGGTGCTCAACCGGCCAGAGAGGTAGAATGCGCAAGTCGGGGATCAGCCCGATCCCCCTCTGCGTTCTGCCTGTCCCGTTACCATAACCCTCGGTCCAGCTGGGGCTTAGACATGGAATGAACTCCCTATGCCTAAGCCAACCCACGAAATGGGCGTACGGGTGCTCAGTCGACCGGAGAGGTAGAATGCATAAGCCAGGAATCGACCCAGTCCCCCCTGCATGCTGTTGATCCTGCTACCGTAACCCTCAGCCCGGTCTGATCTTAGACTGGGAATGAACTCCGTATGCTTAGACTGGGGATGAACTCTGTATGCCTAAGTCAACCCACGAAATGAGCGTGCAGGCGCTCAGCCAGTCAGAGAGGCCGATCGAAGAGGCAGAATCCATAAGCCAGGGATCGACCCGGTCCCTCATGCGTGATGTTGAACCTGCTACTGGTCCTGCTATCGCAACCCTAGGTCCGGTCCAATCCGATCTTAGAATGGGAATGAACTTTGTATGCTTGGACATGGAATGAACTTCGTATGCCTAAGCCAACCCACGAAACAAGCATGCGGGCACTCAACCGATCGAAGAGGCAGAATGCGCAAGCCGGGGATCGGCCCAGTCTGCCCTACGGGCTGTCGATCCTGCTACCGCAACCCTCAGACCGATCCGATCTTAGACTGGGAATGAACTTCATATGCCTAAGTCAACCCACGAAACGAGTGTTCGGGCATTAAGCCAGTCGGAAAGGCATAATGCGCAAGCTGGGGATCAGCCTGATCCCCCTCTACGTGCTGCCGATCTCACTGCCACAAGCCTCGGTCCGGCTGGGGCTTAGACATGGAGTGAACTCCCTGTGCCTAAGCCAACCCATGAAATAGGCATGCGAGCGCTCAGCCGATCGGAGAGGCAGAATGTGCAAGCCGAGGATCGACTCGATCCCTCTTGCGTGCTGTCGATCTTACTGTCGCAACCCTCGGTCCAATCTGATCTTAGACTGGGAATGAACTCTGTATGCTTAGAATGGGAATGAACTCCGTATGCTTAGAATGGGAATGAACTTCGTATGCCTAAGTCAACCCACGAAACGAGCTTACGGGTGCTCAACTGGCCGGAGAGGTCGGTCGGAGAGGCATAATGCGTAAGTCGGGGATCAGCTCGATCCTCCGTTGCGTGTTGTCGATCCCATTGCCAGTCTTGCTACCACAACCCCTCGATCTGACAGGGGCTTAGACATGGAATGAACTCTTAATGCCTAAGCCAACCCATGAAACGAGCATGCGGACGCTCAGCCGATCAGAGAGGTAGAATGCGTAAGTCGTGGATCGGCCCAGTCCCCCCTACGTGCTGTCGATCCTGCTATAGGTCATGTTGTCGTAACCCTCGTTCCGATCCGATCTTAGACTGGGAATGAACTCCGTATGCTTAGACATGGAATGAACTCCGTATGCTTAGACATGGAATGAACTCCGTATGCTTAGACATGGAATGAACTCCGTATGCCTAAGCCAACCCACGAAACGAGCATGTGGGCGCTCAGTCGGCCGGAGAGGTGACATGCATAAGCTGGGGACTGGCCTGGTCCCCCTGTGTACTATCGATCCTGCTGCCACAACCCTCGGTCTGGTCTGATCTTAGACTGGGAATGAACTTCGTATGCCTAAGTCAACCCACAAAACGAGCATGAGGGCGTTGAGCTGACTGAAGAGGCATAATGCGTAAGCTGCGGATCGGCCCGATCCCCCTCAGCATGCTACCGATCTCGCTACCACAACCTTCTGTCTGGCTGGCGCTTAGACATGTAATAAACTCCCTATGCCTAAGCCAACCCACGAAACGGACGTATGGGCACTCAGCCAACCAGAGAGGCAAAATGCGCCAGTCGAGGATCGACCCGGTCCCTCCTACGTGCTGTCGATCTTGCTATCGCAACCCTCGGTCTAGTCAGATCTTAGACTGTGAATGAACTCTGTATGCTTAGACTGGGGATAACCTCTGTATGCCTAAGTCAACAAACGAAACAAGCGTGCGGGCGCTCAGTCGGCCAGAGAGGTCGACCGAAGAGGCATAATGCGTAAGCCGAGGATCAGCCCGATCCCCCTCTGCGTGTTGCCGATCACGATGCCGATCCTACTGCTTCAACCCTTGGTCCGGCTGGGGCTTAGACATGGAATGAGCTCCGTATGCCTAGGCCAACCCACGAAACGAGCATGCGGGTGCTCAGTCGGCTGGAGAGGTAGAATGCGCAAGCTTGGGATCGACTTGGTCCCCCCCAGCGTGCTGTCGATCCTGGTGCCACAACCCTTGGTCTGGTATGCCTAAGCCAGCACATGCCCGAGCCTAGCATGTGCACCGTGGCTCAAAATCTTACACTGGGAATGAACTCCGTATGCTTAGACATGGAATGAACTCCGTATGCCTAAGCCAACCCATGAAATGAATGTGTGGGTGCTCAGCCGGTCGAAGAGGCTTAATGCGCAAGCTGGGGATCAGCCCGATCCCCCTCTGCGTGCTGCCGATCCAGCTGTCGTAACCCTCGGACCACTCCGATCCTAGACTGGGAATGAACTCCGTATGCTTAGACATGGAATGAACTCCGCATGCCTAAGCCAACCCATGAAACGAGCGTGTGAGTGCTCAGCCGGTCGAAATGGTAGAATGCGTAAGCCGAGGACCGGTCCAGTCCCTCCTGCGTGCCGTCGATCCTACTGCAGCAACCCTCGATACGGTCCGATCTTAGATTAGGAATGAACTTCGTATGCCTAAGTCAACCCACGAAATGAGCGTTCGGGCACTGAGCCGACCAGAGAGGCATAATGCGCAAGCCGGGGATCTGCTCGATCCCTCTCTGCGTGCTGCCGGTCCCGCTGCCACAACCCTCGGTCCAGCTGGGGCTTAGACATGGAATGAACTCCTTATGCCTAAGCCAACCCATGAAACGGACGTGCGGGCGCTCAGCCGGCCGGAGAGGCAGAATGGGCAAGTGGGGGATTGGCCCGATCCCCCCTACGTTCTGTTGATCCTATTGCCGCAACCCTCGATCTGGTCCGATCATAGATTCTGAATGAACTCTGTATGCTTAGACTGGGGATGAACTCCGTATGCCTAAGTCAACCCATGAAACGGGCGTGCAGGCGCTTAGCCGGCCGGAGAGGCCGGCCAGAGAGGCATAATGCGCAAGCTGGGGATCAGCCCAGTCTCTCTCTGCGTGCTATCGACCCTCGGTCCGACTGGGGCTTAGACATGGAATGAGCTCTGTATGCCTAAGCCAACCCACGAAATGAGCGTGCAGGCGCTCAATCGACGGAGAGGCAGAATGCGCAAGTCGGGGATCGACCCGGTCCCTCCTACGTGCTGCTGATCCTGCTACTGGTCTTACTGTTACAACCCTTGGTCTGGTCCGATCTTAGACTGGGAATGAACTCCATATGCTTAGACATGGAATGAACTCCGTATGCCTAAGCCAACCCATGAAACGAGTGTGCGGGCGCTCAGTCGGTCAGAGAGGCAGAATGCGTAAGCTAGGGACCAGCCCGATCCCCCCTGCATGCTCTCGATCTTCCTACTGGTCCTACTATCACAACCCTCAGTCTGGTCCGATCTTAGACTGGAATGAACTCTGTATGCTTAGACATCAAATGAACTCCATACGCCTAAGCCAGCTCATGAAACGAGCGTGTGGGCGCTTAGCCGATCGAAAAGGCAGAATGTGTAAGCCGAGGACTGGCTCGGTCCCTCCTGTGTGCTATGATCCTGCTACCAAAACCCTCAATCCGGTCTGATCTTAGACTAGGAATGAACTCTGTACACCTAAGTTAACCCACGAAATGAGCGTGCGGGCGTTGAGCTGGTCGGAGAGGCATAATACGCAAGTCGGGGATCGACCCGATCCTCCTCTGCGTGCTGTCGATCCCGCTGCCACAACCCTCAGTCTGGCTAGGGCTTAGACATGGAATGAACTCCCTATGCCTAAGCCAACCCACGAAATGGGCGTGCGGGCGCTCAACCGGCTGGAGAGGCAGAATGCGCAAGCCGAGGATCGGTGGGTCCCCCCTGCGTGCTGCCGATCTTACTACCGCAATCCTCAGTCCGGTCCAATCTTTGACTAGGAATGAACTTCGTATGCTTAGATGGGAGATGAACTCCATATGCCTAAGTCAACCCACGAAACGAGCGTGCGGACGCTCAACCGACCAGAAAGGCAGCATGCGAAAGCCGGGGATCGAGCGGTGGCAGGTGGGTTCAAGCACATCTTCATATTTCTACCATGCCAATGCCATTTTTATGGCTTGTAAATTCATACAATGGTCGCCTAAGCCTTCATGTGAAGTTTCGTGGCAAGACGACCCATTTTCTATTTTTTACGATTTTTAAAACTTTTTGCGGTTCAGGATTTTTTAAAATTTCTTTAGAAAGATTTTTGTCCCCAAATTTGGTAGAGGTGATCCTTGTATTTTTGTTGGCATGCACAAAAACATTCAGCTAAAAACTCAAGGTGGAGAAGATTTTGTGATCGTTTGAAAAAAGTGTCCCCATTTTAGACATTTTAATGGCTACTAGCAGCAAACCTATAAAATCTCAAATGCTCTTTAAGGGGGGTGTGAGTTCTCAAGGTTCGATGAGGGATAGGGGGCCAATATAAGGGCCAAGTACTAGCACCCATCACACATCACGTGCGCACACCCCCTGGCCCCCCCAATCGTTTGAACCCCAAATGCCGTCGGTTAGGCTCTCCGACGATGCTCCGGCGATGGTGCCCTGGGCAAAAAAAATGCGGCACCAGCACATGCCCGAGCCCTGCATGTGCATCGTGGCTTAAAAGCTTAGACTGGGAATGAGCTCTGTATGCCTAAGCCAACCCACGAAACGAGTGTGCGGGCGCTCAACCAATCGAAGAGGTAGAATGCGCAAGTCAGGGATCGGTCCGGTCCCCCTCTACGTGCTGCCGGTCCTGCTGCCACAACCCTCGGTCCGACTGGGGCCTAGACATGGAATGAACTCCGTATGCCTAAGCCAACCGACGAAACGAGCGTGCGGGCGCTCAGTCGGCCGGAGAGGTAGAATGCGCAAGCCAGGGATCGGCTCGGTCCCTCCCTACGTGCTGTTGATCCTGCTGCTGGTCTTACTACCGCAACCCTCAGTTTGGTTTGATCTTATACTGGGAATGAACTCCGTATGCTTAGGCATGGAATGAATTCCGTATGCCTAAGCCTACCCACGAAACGAGCGTGCGGGTGCTCAGCTGGCCTGAGAGGCAGAATACGCAAGCCGGGGACCAATCCGATCCCCTCCGACGTGCTGTCGATCCTGCTGCCGCAACCCTCAATCCGGTTCGATCTTAGACTGGGAATGAACTCTGTATGCCTAAGTTAACCCATGAAACGAGCGTACAGGCGCTGAGCCAGTTAGAGAGGCATAATGCGTAAGTCGGGGATCAGCCCGATCCCTTTCTGTGTGCTGTTGGTCCCGCTACCACAACCCTCAATCCGGCTACGGCTTAGACATGGAATGAACTCCCTATGCCTAAACCAACCCACGAAATGGGCATGCGGGCGTTCAATCAGCCGGAGAGGCAGAATGCGTAACCCAGGGATCGACCCGGTCCCCTTTGCGTGCTGCCCATCCTATGAATGAACTCTGTATGCTCAGACTGGGGATGAACTTGGTATGCCTAAGTCAACCCACGAAACGAGCATGCGGACGCTTAGCCGACCAGAGAGGCAAGATGCGCAAGCCGGGGATCGAACGGGTGGTAGCTGGGTTCAAGCACATCTTCATATTTCTACCATGCCAATGCCATTTTTATGGCTTGTAAATTCATAGAATGGTCCCCTATGTCTTCATGTGAAGTTTCGTGGCAAGATGACCCGTTTTCTATTTTTCATGATTTTTGAAACTTTTTGCGATTCGAGATTTTTTAAAATTTTTTTAGAAAGAGTTTTGTCCCCAAATTTGGTAGAGGTGATCCTTGTATTTTTGTTGGCATGCACAAAACAATTCAACTAAAAACTCGAAGTGGAGAAGATTTTGTGATCGTTTGAAAAAAGTGTCCCCATTTCAAACACTTTAATGGTTACTAGCAGCAAACCTATAAAATCTGAAATGCTCTTTAAGGGGGTGTGAGTTCTCGAGGTTTGATGAGGGATAGGGGGCCAATATAAGGGCCAAGTACCAGCACCCATCGCATATCATGTCCGCATAGCCCCTCGGCCCGCCCAATCATCAGAACCCCCAATCCAGTGATAGTGCTCTGGGCAAAAAAAAAAGCGGCACCAGCACATGCCCGAGCCCAGTATGTGCACCGTGGCTCAAACTCTTAGACTGGGAATGAACTCCGTATTCTTAGACATGGAATGAACTCCGTATGCCTAAGCAAAGCCACGAAATGAGTGTGCGGGCGCTCAGCCAACCGGAGAGGCAGAATGCGCAAGCCGGGCATCGGCCCGGTCCCCCTCTGCGTGTTGCCGATCCCACTGCCACAACCCTCGGTTTGGCTGGGGCTTAGACATGGAATGAACTCCCTATGCCTAAGCCAACCTATGAAATGAGCGTGCGGGCGCTCAGTCGGTTGGAGAGGTAGAATGTGCAAGTCGGGGATTTGACTGGTCCCCCCTGCATGCTGTCGATACTGCGACTACAACCCTCGGTCCGGTTCGATCTTAGACTGGGAATGAACTCCGTATGCTTAGACTGGGAATGAACTCCGCATGGCTAAGTCAACCCACGAAACGAGCGTGCGGGCGCTCAGTCGATCGGAGAGGCTGGTTGGAAAGGTAGAATGCATAAGCCGGGGATCGGCCCGGTCCCCGCTACGTGTTACAGATCCTACTGCTGGTCCTGCTACTGTAACCCTCAGTCTGGTCTGACCTTAGACTGGGAATGAACTCCGTATGCTTAGACATGGAATGAACTCCGTATGCCTAAGCCAACCCACGAAACGAGTGTGCGGGTGCTTGTAAATTCATTTTTATGGCTTGTAAATTCATACAATGGTCCCCATTTCAGACACTTTAATGGTTACTGGCAACAAACCTATAAAATCTCAAATGTTCTTTAAGGGGGTGTGAGTTCTCGAGGTTTGATGAGGGATAGGGGGCCAATATAAGGCCAAGTACTAGCACCCATCGCACATCATGTGCGCATACCCCCCGGCCCCCCAATCTTCGGAACCCCCAATGCCATCGATTAGGCTCTCCGGCGAAGGTGCCCCGGGCGAAAAAAATGCGGCACCAGCATATTCCCGAGCCCAACATGTGCACCATGACTCAAAATCTTAGACTGGTACTGAACTCCGTATGCTTAGACATGGAATGAACTCCGTATGCCTAAGCCAACCCATGAAACGAGCGTACGGGCGCTCAGTCAATCGAAGAGGCAAAATGCACAAGCCGGGGATCACCCCGGTCCCCCTTGCGTGCTATCGATCCTGCTGCCACAACCTCGATTCAGTCCGATCTTAGACTGGGAATGAACTCCGTATGCAAAAGTCAACCCATGAAACGAGCGTGCGGACGCTGAGCCAGTCGAAGAGGCATAATGCGCAAGCTAAGGATCGGCCCGGTTGCCCTCTGCGTGCTGCCGATCCCACTGCCACAACCCTCGATCCGATTGGGGCTTAGACATTGAATGAACTCTCTATGCCTAAGCCAACCCATGAAATGGGCGTGCGGGCACTTAGTCGGCCAGAGAGGCAGAATGTGCAAGCTGGGGACCGGCCCGGTCCCCCCTGCGTGCTGCCAATCCTGCTGTCGCAACCCTCGGTCTAGACCAATCTTAGACTTGGAATGAACTCCGTATGCTTAGACTGGGGATGAACTCCGTATGTCTAAGTCAACCCACGAAATGAGCGTACGGGTGCTCAGCAGACGGGAGAGGCATAATGCGCAAGTCGGGGATCAGCGCGATCCCCTTCTACGTGCTGCTGATCCCACTATCGGTCCTATTACCACAACCCTCGGTCTGGCTGGGGCTTTGACAATGAATGAACTCTATATTCCTTAGCCAACCCACGAAATGAGCATAGGGGCGCTCAGCCGGTCGGAGAGGCAGAGTGCCCAAGCCAGGGATCGGCTCGATCCCCCCTGCGTGCTGTCGATCCTGCTGCTGGTCCTACTGTCGCAACCCTCGGTCCGGTCTGATCTTATACTACGAATGAACTCTGTATGCTTAGACATGGAATGAACTCCGTATGCCTAAGCCAACCAACGAAATGAGCGTGCGGGCGCTCAGCCGATCGGAGAGACAGAATGCACTAGTCGAGGACCGGCCTAGTCCCCGCTTGCGTGCTATCAATCCTGCTGCCACAACCCTCGGCCTGGTCCGATCTTAGATTGGGAATGAACTCCGTATGCCTAAGTCAACCCATGACATGAGCGTGCGGGCGCTAAGCTGACCGGAGAGGCATAATTTACAAGCCGGGGATCGGCCCGGTTCCCCTCTACGTGCTACCGGTCCCGCTGCCACAACCCTCGGTCCGGCTGGGGCTTAGACATGGAATGAACTCCCTATGCCTAAGCCAACCCACGAAACGAGCGTACGGGTGCTCAGTCGGTCGAAGAGGTAGAATGCGCAAGCCGGGGATTGACCCGGTCCCCCCTACGTGTTGTCGATCCTGCTGCCACAACCCTCGGTCCTATCCGATCTTAGACTGGGAATGAACTCCGCATGCTTAGACTGGGGATGAACTCCATATGCCTAAGTCAACCCATGAAACGAACGTGCGGATGCTCAGCCGACCTGAAAGGCAGGATGCACAAGTCGGGAATCGAACGGGTGGTAGGTGGGTTAAAGCACATCTTAGACTGGGAATGAAATCCGTATGCTTAGACATTGAATGAACTTCGTATGCCTAAGCCAACCCACGAAACGAGCGTACGGGCGTTAAGCCAATCGGAGAGGCAGAATGTGCAAGTCGGGGATCGGCCCAATCCCCTCTGCATGCTATCGATCTTGCTGCCGTAACCCTTGGTCCGGTCTGATCTTAGACTGGGAATGAACTCCTTATGGTTAGACTGGGGATGAACTCCGTATGCCTAAGTCAACCTATGAAACGAGTGTACGGGGGCTCAGCCAGTCGGAGAGGCATAATGTGTAAGCTGGAGATCGACCCGATCCCCCTCTGTGTGTTACCGATACTGCTACCGATCCTACTGCCACAACCCTCAGCCTGGCTGGGGCTTAGACAAGGAATGGACTCTGTATGCCTAAGCCAACCCATGAAACAAGCGTGTTGGCGCTCAGCTAGCCGGAGAGGCAGAATGAGCAAGCCGGAGATCGGCCTGATCCCTCCCTACGTGCTGTCGATCCTACTACTGGTCCTGCTGCCGTAACCCTCAGTCTGGTCTGATCTTAGACTAGGAATGAACTCTGTATGCTTAGACATGGAATAAACTTTGTATGCCTAAGCCAACCCATGAAACAAGTGTGCGGGCGCTCAGCCGATCGGAGAGGTAGAATGCACAAGCCGGAGACTGGCCTCATCCCCCCTACGTGCTGTTGATCCTGCTATAGCAACCCTCAGTCCGGTCTGATCTTAGACTGGGAATGAACTCCGTATGCCTAAGTCAACCCATGAAACGAGCGTGTAGGCGCTCAGCCGGCTGGAGAGTGAGAATGCGCAAGTCGGTGATCGGCCCGATCCCCCTTGCGTGCTGTCGATCCTGCTGCCGTAACCCTCGGTCTGGTCTGATCTTAGACTGGGAATGAACTTCGTATGCTTAGACATGGAATGAACTCCGTATGCCTAAGCCAACCCACAAAACAAGCGTGCGGACGCTCAGCCAGCCGGAGAGGCAGAATGTGCAAGCCGAGGACTAGCCCGATCCCTCCTACGTACTACCAATCTTGTAGCCACAACCCATAGTTCGGTCCGATCTTAGACTGGGAATGAACTCCGTATGCCTAAGTCAACCCACAAAATGAGCGTGCGAGCGCTGAGACGGTCGGAGAGGCATAATGCGCAAGTCAGGGATCGGCCCGGTCCTTCTCTGCGTGCTGCCGGTCCTACTGCCACAACCCTCAGTCCGGCTGGGGCTTAGACATGGAATGAACTCCCAATCCATGAAATGGGTGTGTAGGTGCTCAGCCGGCCGAAGAGGCAGAATGCGCAAGCTGAGGATCAGCCTGATGCCTCCTGCGTGCTGTCGATCCTGCTGCTGCAACCCTCGGTCCGGTTTGATCTTAGACTGGGAATGAACTCTGTATGCTTAGACTGGGGATGATCTCCGTATGCCTAAGTTAACCCACAAAACGAGCGTGCGGGCGCTCATCCGACCAGAGAGGCAGGATGCGTAAGCTGGGGATCGAACGGGTGGTAGGTGGGTTCAAGCACATCTTCATATTTCTGCCATTCCAATGCCATTTTTATTTCATGTAAATTCATACAATGGTCCCCTAAGCCTTAATGTGAAGTTTCATGGCAAGATGACCTGTTTTGTATTTTTCACGATTTTTGAAACTTTTTACGGTTCGGGATTTGTTAAAAGTTTTTTAGAAAGAGTTTTGTCCCCAAATTTCGTAGAGGTGATCCTTGTATTTTTGTTGGGATGCACAAAAAAATTCAGCTAAAAATTCGAGGTGGAGAAGATTTTGCTACCATTTGAAAAAAATGTCCCCATTTCTGACACTTTAATGGCTACTGGCAGCAAACCTATACAATCTCAAATGCTCTTTAAGGGGGTGTGAGTTCTTGAGGTTTGATGAGGGATAGGCGACCAATATAAGGGCCAAGTACCAGCACCCATCGTACATCATGTGCGCACACTACCCCGGTCCCCCCAATCGCCGGAACCTCCAATGTCATCGGTTAGGCTCTCCGTCGATGCTCCGACGACGGTGCCCCAGGTGAAAAGAATGTGGCACCAGCACATGCCCTAGCCCAGCATGTGCGCCCTGGCTCAAAATCTTAGACTGGGAATGAACTCCGTATTCTTAGACATGGAATGAACTCCGTATGCCTAAGCCAACTCACGAAACGAGCGTGCGGGCACTCAGTCGGCCGGAGAGGTAAAATGTGCAAGTCGGGGATCGGCCCGATCCCCCCTGCGTGCTATCGATCCTGCTAATGTAACCTTCAGTCTGGTCCAATCTTAGACTGGGAATGAACTACGTATGCGTAAGTTAACCCATGAAATGAGCGTGCAGGCGCTGAGTCGACCGAAGAGGCATAATGCGCAAGCCAGGGATCGACCCAATCCCCCTCTACGTGCTGCTGGTCCCGCTACC
This sequence comes from Durio zibethinus, assembly GCF_002303985.1. The sequence continues at coordinate 27,410,419 of NW_019167826.1, read as the reverse complement.
GCATCCCTCGGTCCAACTGGGGCTTAGACATGGAATGAACTCCCTATGCCTAAGCCAACCCATGAAATGGGCGTACGGGTGCTCAGCCGGCTGGAGAGGCAGAATGCGCAAGCCGGGGATCGACCCGATCCCCCCTACATGCTGTCGATCCTGCTACGGGTCCTACTGTCACAACCCTCGATCCAATTCGATCTTAGACTGGGAATGAACTTCATATGCTTAGACATGGAATAAACTCCGTATGCCTAAGCCAACCCACAAAACAAGTGTGTGGGCGCTCAATCGGCCGGAGAGGCAGAATGCGCAAGTCGGGGATCGGCCTGGTCCCCCCTACATGCTGTCGATCCTGTTGTGCAACCCTTGGTTCGGTTCGATCTTAGACTGGGAATGAACTCCGTATGCCTAAGTCAACCCACGAAATGAGCGTACGGGCGCTGAGCCGATCGAAGAGGCATAATGTGCAAGCCGGGGATCGGCCCGATCCACCTCTGCGTGCTGCCAGTCCCGCTGCCCCAGCCCTCGGTCCGACCAGAGCTTAGACATGGAATGAACACCCTATGCCTAAGCCAACCCATGAAACGGGTGTACGGGATCTCAACCGACGGAGAGGCAGAATGCGTAAGTCGAGGATCGGCCCGATCCCCCTTACGTGCTGTCGATCCCGCTGCTGCAACCCTCGGTCCGGTCTGATCTTAGACTAAGCATGAACTCTGTATGCTTAGATTGTGGATGAACTTCGTATGCCTAAGTCAACCCACGAAACGAGCGTGCGGGCGCTCAGTCGACCAGAGAGGCAGGATGCGCAAGCCGGGGATCGAACGGGTGGTAGGTGTGTTCACGCACATCTTCATATTTCTGCCATGCCACTGCCATTTTTATGACTTGTAAATTCATACAATGGTCCCCTAAGCCTTCATGTGAAGTTTCATGGCAAGATGACCCGTTTTCTATTTTTCATGATTTTTGAAACTTTTTGCGGTTTAACATTTTTTAAAATTTTATTAGAAAGAGTTTTGTCCCCAAATTTGGTAGAGGTGATACTTGTTTTTTTGTTAGCATGCACAAAAAATTTCAGCTAAAAACTCGAAGTGGAGAAGATTTTGTGACTGTTTGAAAAAAATGTCCCCATTTCTGACACTTTAATGGCTACTGGCAGCAAACCTATACAATCTCAAATGCTCTTTAAGGGGGTGTGAGTTCTCAAGGTTTGATGAGGGATAGGGGGCCAATATAAGGGCCAAGTACTGGCAGCTATTGCACATCATGTGCGCACATCCCCCGGCCCCCCAATCGTCGGAACCCCCAATGCCGCCAGTTAGGCTCTCCGACGATGCTCCGACGACGGTGCCCCGGGCAAAATAAATGCTGCACCAACACATGCCCGAGCCCAGCATGTGCACCATGGCTCAAAATGTTAGACTAGGAATGAACACCGTATGCTTAGACATTGAATGAACTCCGCATGCCTAAGCCAACCCACGAAACGAGCGTGCGGGCGCTCAGTCGGTCGGAGAGGCAGAATGCACAACCTGGGGATCGGCCCGGTCCCCCCAGCGTGCTATCGATCCTACTGCTACAACCCTCGATCCGGTCTGTTCTTAGACTGGGAATGAACTCTGTATGCATAAGTCAACCCACGAAACGAGCGTGCGGGCACTGAGCTGGCCGAAGAGGCATAACGCGCAAGCCGGGGATTAGCCCGGTCCCCCTCTATGTGCTACCGGTCCCGTTGCCACAACCCTCGGTCCGACTAGGGCTTAGACATGGAATGAACTCCCTATGCCTAAGCCAACCCAAGAAACGGGCGTGCGGGCGCTCAGCCGGCCGAAGAGGCAGAATGCGCAAGCCGAGGATCAGCCCGATCCCCCCTGTGTGCTACCGATCCTGCTGTCGCAACCCTCGGTCCAGTTTGCTCTTAGACTGGGAATGAACTCCATATGCTTAGACTGGGATGAACTCCGTATGCCTAAGTCAAGCCATGAAACGAGCGTGCGGGCGCTCAGCCAATCGGAGAGGCCGACTAGAGAGGCATAATGCGTAAGTCGGGGATCAGCCCGATCCCCCTCTGCGTGCTGTCGATCCCGCTGTCGGTCCTGCTGCTAGAACCATCGGTACAGCTAGGGCTTAGACATGGAATGAACTCCGTATGCCTAAGCCAACCCATGAAATGAGTGTACGGGCACTCAATCGATCGGAGAGGCAGAATGCGTAAGCCGGGGATCTGTTTGGTCCCCCCCTGCGTGCTACCGATCCTGTTGCTGGTCCTGCTGCCGCAACCCTTGATCCAGGTCGATCTTCTACTGGGAATGAAGTCCGTATGCTTACACATGGAATGAACTCCGTATGCCTAAGCCAACCCACGAAACAAGCGTGCGGGCGCTCAGTCGGCTGGAGTGGCAAAATGTGCAAGCCGGGGATCGACCCGGACCCCCCTACATGCTGTCGATCCTGCTACCGTAACCCTCGGTCCGGTTCAATCTTTGATTGGGAATGAACTTCGTATGCCTAAGTTAACCAACGAAATGAGCGTGTGGGAGCTGAGCCTACCGGAGAGGGATAATGCGCAAGCCAGGGATCGACCCGATCCCCCTCTGCGTGCTGTCGATCTCGCTGCCACAACCCTCAGTCTGGCTGGGGCTTAGACATGGAATGAACTCCCTATGCCTAAGCCAACCCATGAAACAGGTGTGCGGGCGCTCAACCGGCCAGAGAGGCAGAATGCGCAAGCTGAGGAACAGCCTTGTCCCCCCTACGTGCTATCGATCCTGCTACCGCAACCCTCGGTCCGATCCGATCTTAGACTGGGAATGAACTCCATATGCTTACACTGGGGATGAACTCCGTATGCCTAAGTCAACCCCCGAAATGAGCGAGCGGGCGCTCAGCTGACCAAAGAGGCAGGATGCGCAAGTCGGGGATCGAGCGGGTGGTGGGTGGGTGGGTTCAAGCACATCTTCATATTTCTGCATTGCCAATGCTATTTTTATGGCTTGTAAATTCATACAATGGTCCCCCTAAGCCTTCATGTGAAGTTTCATGGCAAGATGACCCATTTTCTATTTTTCATGATTTTTGAAACTTTTTACGGTTTGGGATTTTTTAAAATTTTTTTAGAAAGAGTTTTGTCCGCAAATTTGGTAGAGGCGATCCTTGTATTTTTGTTGGCATGCACAAAAAAATTCAGCTAAAAACTCGAAGTGGAGAAGATTTTGTGACCTTTTGAAAAAAGTGCCCCCATTTCAGACACTTTAATGGCTATTGGCAGCAAACCTATAAAATCTCAAATGCTCTTTAAGGGGGTGTGAGTTCTTGAGGTTTGATGAGGGATAGGGGGCCAATATAAGGGCCAAGTGTCATGCCCTGGGAGGGGTGTGCCAGGCACATCAGGCGCACCAGCAGGCGAGCCAGAGGTTAAGGCCCGTAAACCAGGCGTCCTGGCGGGTATCTGCAAGCAAAGCCTAGCATGTTGCCGATCTTTCTTTCGTAACCCTCGGTCTGATCCGATCTTAGACTTGGAATGAACTCTGTATGCTTAGATTGTGGATGAACTTTGTATCCCTAAGTCAACCCACGAAACGAGGGTACGAGCGCTCAGCCGACCAGAGAGGCCAGCCGGAGAGGCATAATGCACAAGCCGGGGATCAGCCCGGTCCCCCTCTGTATGTTACCGATCCCGCTATCGGTCTTGCTGCCATAACCCTCAGTCCGATTGGGGCTTAGACATGGAATGAACTCTGTATGCCTAAGCCAACCCATGAAATGAGCGTGTAGGCGCTTAGCCGATCAGAGAGGCAGAATGCGCAAGCCGAGGATCGACCTGGTCCCCCATTACGTGTTGCCGATCCTGCTGCCGCAACCCTCGGTCTGGTCCGATCATAGACTGGGAATGAACTCCGTATGCTTAGACATGGAATGAACTCCATATGCCTAAGCCAACCCACGAAACGAGCGTGCAGGCGCTCGGCCAATCGAAGAGGCAGAATGCGCAAGCCAGGGATCGGTCCGGTCCACCCCTGCGTGCTGTCGATCCTGCTACCACAACCCTCAGTCCAGTCCAATCTTAGACTGGGAATGAACTCCGTATGCCTAAGTCAACCCACGAAACGAGCTTGCGGGCACTGAGCCGACCGGAGAGGCATAATGCGTAAGCCAGGGATTTGCCCGGTCCCCTTCTACGTGCTGTCGGTCTCGCTGCCACAACCCTCGATCCGGCTGGGGCTTAGACATGGAATGAACTCCCTATGCCTAAGCCAACCCATGAAACGGGCGTGCGAGCGTTCAGCCGGCCGGAGAGGCAGAATGCGCAAGCCGGGGATTGGCTCGGTCACCCCTGCGTGCTGCCGATCCTGCTGCCACAACCCTCAGTCCGATCCGATCTTAGACTGGGAATGAACTACGTATGCTTAGATTGTGGATGAACTTCGTATGCCTAAGTCAACCCACGAAACGAGGGTGCGAGCGCTCAGTCGACCAGAGAGGCCAGCCGGAGAGGCATAATGCACAAGCCGGGGATCAGCCCGGTCCCCCTCTGTATGTTACCGATCTCGCTATCGGTCTTGCTGCCATAACCCTCAGTCCGATTGGGGCTTAGACATGGAATGAACTCTGTATGCCTAAGCCAACCCATGAAACGAGCGTGCAGGCGCTTAGCCGATCGGAGAGGCAGAATGCGCAAGCCGAGGATCGACCTGGTCCCCCATTACGTGCTGTCGATCCTGCTGCCGCAACCCTCGGTCTGGTCCGATCATAGACTGGGAATGAACTCCGTATGCTTAGACATGGAATGAACTCCATATGCCTAAGCCAACCCACGAAACGAGCGTGCAGGCGCTCGGCCAATCGAAGAGGCAGAATGCGCAAGCCAGGGATCGGTCCGGTCCACCCCTGCGTGCTGTCAATCCTGCTACCACAACCCTCAGTCCAGTCCAATCTTAGACTGGGAATGAACTCCGTATGCCTAAGTCAACCCACGAAACGAGCTTGCGGGCACTGAGCCGACCGGAGAGGCATAATGCGTAAGCCAGGGATTTGCCCGGTCCCCTTCTACGTGCTGTCGGTCTCGCTGCCACAACCCTCGATCCGGCTGGGGCTTAGACATGGAATGAACTCCCTATGCCTAAGCCAACCCATGAAACGGGCGTGCGGGCGTTCAGCCGGCCGGAGAGGTAGAGTGCGCAAGTCGGGGATTGGCTCGGTCACCCCTGCGTGCTGCCGATCCTACTGCCACAACCCTCAGTCCGATCTGATCTTAGACTGGGAATGAACTACGTATGCTTAGACTGGAGATGAACTCCATATGCCTAAGTCAACCCACGAAATTAGCGTGCGGACGTTCAGCCGACCAGAAAGGCAGGATGCACAAGCCAGGAATCGAACGGGTGGTAGGTGGGTTCAAGCACATCTTCATATTTCTGCCATGCTAATGCCATTTTTATGGCTTCTAAATTCATACAATGGTCCCCTAGGCCTTCATGTGAAGTTTCGTGGCAAGACGACTCGTTTTCTATTTTTGAAACATTTTGCGGTTCGGGATTTTTTAAAATTGTTTTAGAAAGAGTTTTGTCCCCAAATTTGGTAGAGGTGATCCTTGTATTTTTGTTGGCATGCATAAAAAAATTCAGCTAAAAAATCAAAGTGGAGAAGATTTTGTGATCGTTTGAAAAAAGTGTCCCCATTTTAGACACTTTAATGGCTATTGGCAGCAAACCTATAAAATCTCAAATGCTCTTTAAGGGGGTGTGAGTTGTCGAGGTTTGATGAGGTATAAAGGGCCAATATAAGGTCCAAGTGTCATGCCTTGGGAGGGGCACGCTAGGCACATCAGGCGCACCAGCTGGCGAGCCAAAGGTTGAGGCCCGCAGACCAGGTGTGCTGGCGGGTATCTGCGCGCAAAGCCTAGCAAGCGAGTTTAGAACGCCCGCCTAACTTTCAGGCCAGCCCATGAGACCAAGGCCTGGCATACAAGCTGCCCGCACCACATCCAAAAGGGCCCAAGGTGCTGGACACGCAAGGGAAGATTCTGGAAGCAGGCAGGATCAACGGTAGCATCCTGGCAGATTCGGTTGACCCTGAAAATCAGGAGTTAGCATCCTAATTGATTGTAATCTATATAATCCCATGGTTTTAGCCTTTATTCCAGGGATATTGCCATTAAGTGTAAGCTGGAGCCTCAACTATAAATAGAGGGCTGCTCATCCCTCATTTGTACACCCTCAAACACTTTTGTTTCAGTGAATACAAGAGCATTTCCAGAATTTTGCCTTCTTATCCTGTTTCTCTTTAACTTGGGTAATCAGCCCTTTCTGTTGTTCTAGTGCCTGTACACTTGTGTTTTAGGCTGACTTAGGCATAAAGGAGGAGATTCCAAGCCTAAGGTCGCACGGTTTCTGAGTCTAAGGCCGGAGCTCATGACAGTTGGTATCAGAGCAAGCTCGATTCTGCGTGTTTGTGTTGTGCAGGTTAGAGGAGATGGCATCCTAAAGTGACGCTGCTAACCAACAACTAGAGGCCCAAGAGCATGGGCATGGAAGAGGGAGGAAAGCCAGTTCTAGATATATCTGGTCTACCATGGACGGTAGGTTGGCCAAGGTAGAGGTGACCATGGACGACATGGGGGAGAAGCTTGAGGGGGTAAAGACTCACATTGCATCACTAAACTCCATGAGGGAAGAGATCCAAAGTGAGCTGCAAGCTACTCTCAACAAAGGCTTGGACGTGTTCACCCAAAAGAATCTGACCTTGGAGGCTGAAATGCTGACCTTGGGCGATGGCATGGAGGCAATGCGCCAGTGGATGGAGGAGCTTACCAGTGAGCTCGTTGCTTGCAAGACTGCCAATGGGAATGGCATGTTTGCTGGAGTGTCCAAGTCCAGATTGGATGTCCCCAAGCCTAAGGAGTTCAAGGGGACTAGGGTAGCCAAGGAAGTAGATAACTACCTTTGGGGTATGGAGCAGTACTTCCAGGCCATGGGCATGCAAGACGAGGTGATAAAGGTAAGCACCGCTACTATGTATCTCACTGATGTAACCTTATTGTGGTAGAGGCACAGGTGTGATGATGTCAGGCGTGGGAGCGCTAAGATTGGAACCTGGGCAGAGTTCTAAAAAGAGTTCAAAGAATAATTTTACCCAGAGTATGCCGATGATGAGGCACGGGCAAAGCTGCGCAGGCTGAGCCAGCAAGGGGACATAAGGGAGTATGTCCAAAAATTCTCTGAACTGATGCTACAGATCTCAGATCTAGGTGAGAAGGATGCCTTATTTGCTTTCATGGATGGGCTGAAGCCGTGGGTGAAGCATGAGCTACAAAAGAGAAGAGTTCATGACTTGGCTAAAGCCATGACTACGGCCGAGGCCTTGATAGAGTTCAAGCCTCTGAACAAGTACGAGTCTACCAAGCCCAAGGGTAAGGGCAGGGATGATAGGGATCGAAAGAAGTAGTCCAAGGGGAAGGATCATGATCGAGAGTCCAAGGATGGAGATCGAGACCATTCAACCGAGGATGGCGAGAGGAAGCCACCAGCAGGCAAGTGGAAAGCAAAGGGGGACCGAGAGCCACTAGCATGCTACCTATGTGGAGGGAGCCACGTAGCACGCAATTACCCACAGAAGGGCAAGCTGGATGCTGTAGACAAGGAGTCTGATGAGGAGCCAGAGTCAGAGGCTGCAAAGCTTGGGTCATTGGTGCTCAATGCTGTCTAGAGTAAGGGGAACCACAAGCCAAAGGGCTTGATGTTTACGGATCTGATGGTTACAGGTCAGAAGGTGAGCGCACTGGTGGACACAGGTGCCTCACATCTTTTTATTTCAGGTGATAGAGCCCGGAAGCTCAGACTAAAGGTGCAGAAAGGGACTGGTACCATCAAAACGATGAACTCCAATGAAGTTCCAGCCATTGGAGTAGCACGAGGAGTGGAGTTGCAGCTTAGAGACTGGAAAGGCAAGGAGACCATTAAGGTAATACCCTTTGACGACTATGAGTTTGTGATTGGGTTGGATTTCCTTGTTCAGATTAATGCCCTCTTTGTGCCTTTTGCCGATTGTGTTTGCATCTTGGATGCACGGTGCCAATGCCTAGTGCCATTGAGGAGAGGGTCTGGAGTTGGGTCGCTGGTGGTGTCAGCCATCCAATTTGCCAAGGTGGTAAGCAGACAAGAAGACATCTTCTTGGCAGCCCTAAAATATGATGAGCCAAGGGAGAAAGAGATCGAGTCACCCTTGGAGGTGCTAAAGGTGCGAAGACCTTTAGTGATGTGATGCCCGCAAAGCTACCACCTAAGAGGGAGGTGGACCACAAGATCGAGCTGGTGTCCGAGGCCAAGCTACCAGTAGAGCCCCTTATCGAATGTCTCCACCAGAGTTGGAGGAGTTGAGGAAGCAGCTCAAAGAGTTAGATGACGCTGGCTTCATCAGGTCATCGAAGACACCCTATGGTGCACCGATTCTATTTCAACGCAAGCATGATGGGTCGTTGCGACTGTGCATAGACTGCCGAGCTTTGAACAAGCTGACCATCAAGAACAAGTACCCTATTTAACTCATTACGGACTTGTTCGATCAACTTGGGAGCGAAAGGTGGTTCACCAAACTGGATTTGAGGTCAGGCTACTATCAAGTCAGGATCACGGAGGGAGATGAGCCAAAGATAGCATGTGTCAGTCGGTATGGTTCATATGAGTTCTTGGTGATGCCTTTCAGACTCACGAACACCCCAGCAACATTCTGCACCCTTATGAACAAGGTACTTCAGTCATTCCTTGATCTATTTATTGTGGTTTATTTGGATGACATTGTGATCTACAGCCAGACTTTGGGAGAGCATGTAGACCACTAGAGACAAGTGTTCGAGGTGTTACAGGTGCACAAGCTGTTTGTCAAGAGGGAGAAATGCTCATTCGCCCAGCAGGAGATCCCGTTCCTTGGCCACATAGTGGGAGGTGGCAGGATACGCATGGATGAAGGCAAGATACATGCCATCCTGCAGTGGCAACCGCCAGCCATGGTCACTGAGTTGAGATCATTCCTTGGGCTGGTCAACTACTACAGGCACTTCATCAAAGGTCACTCAGCAATAGCCACACCAATGACTGACTTGCTAAAGAAAGGGAAAGTATGGGAGTGGAGCGCAGGGTGCCAGGAAGCCTTTGACAGGTTGAAGTGGGCTGTGATCGAGGAGCTAGTCTTGGCCTTGCCAGACCATGCCAAGCCGTATGAGGTGCATACAGATGCATCAGACTTTGCCATAGGGGGCATGTTGATGCAAGAGGGATGTCCAGTCACGTTTGAGAGTAAGAAGCTGAACGAGACTAAGCATAAGTACACGATCTAAGAAAAGGAGATGACTGCAGTGGTGCACTGCTTGCACACTTGGTGCCATTACCTGTTAGGGTCGAGGTTCATGGTTAGGATGGACAATGTGGCGACCAGCTACTTCTAAACGTAGAAGAAGCTATCCCCCAAGCAGGCGAGATGGTAAGATTTTCTTACAAAATTTGATTTCCAGATGGAGTACAAGCTGGGGCGGGTGAACCTAGTGGTAAACGCCTTGAGCAGGAAGGCTAACCTTACTGCCATTAGCCAACCAGAGGGGTCACTGGTGCCGTACATCAAGAAGGGACTTGCGCATGATCTTACAACCAAGGCTTTGATGGAGTACGCCCAGCAAGGTAAGACTAGGCAGTTTTGGTTGCAGGATGGCTTGCTGTACACCAGGGGTAGTAGACTATTTATGCCGCAGCACGGGAAGCTCTGCAAAGAAGTTTTCCAAGAATGCCATGATTCAAGGTGGGCTGGACACCCCGGAGTGAGTCGTACCTTGGCGTTGATCGAGGATCGGTACTACTGGCCGCACATGAGGGACGATGTGAAGGCCTATGTGAAGACTTGTCTTGTGTGCCAACAGGACAAGGTGGAGCTCAAGAAACCAGGTGATCTCTTGGAGCCATTGCCAGTGCCAGAATGACCATGGGAGATTGTTTCTCTAGACTTTATAGTTGGTCTACCCAAAGCAGAAGGGTTTGGAAGCATCATGGTAGTGGTGGATAGGTTTTCCAAGTATGGAATCTTCATTCCAGCAACCAAGGAGTGCCCAGCCGAAGAGGTAGCTTGATTATTCCTAAAGAACATGGTTAAGTATTGGGGAGTGCTGAGGACCATTGTTAGTGATCGGGATGGGCATTTCACGAGTAGGTTCTGGATTGAGTTGTTCAAGCTGTTGGGGTCAGACTTGAACTTTTCCACCAGCTTGCATTCACAGATCGATGGGCAGACAGAATAAGTGAATGGACTATTGGAGGTCTACTTCAGGCACTATGTGAGTGCCACACAAAGGGACTGGCCAAAGCTACTAGATATTGCATAGTTTTCCTACAACTTGCAAAGGAGTGAGGCAACGAACCAGAGCCCATTTGAGGTTGTGACAGGGCAAAAACCACTAACACCCGGTTCGATTATTATAGGTTATACAGGGTCGAATCCAGTAGCATACAAGTTTGCCAAGGCATGGCAGGAGCAAACTAACTTGGCCAGAGTTGGTCTACACAAGCGACCAAGAGGTCGAAGAAGTGGGCAGACCAGAATAGGCGGGACGTGCAGTTCCAGGTTGGAGACTTGGTGTTGGTGAAGCTGCATCCCATTGTGCGCCATACGGGGCTGCACAAAGGCCTGCTCCGAAGGTATGAGGGACCTTTTCGAGTATTCAAGAGGGTAGTCAAGGTTGTCTGCAAGCTAGATATGCCACCCAAGTTGAGGGTACACCCGATGTTCCATGTGAGCATGCTCAAGCCGTTCCATGAGGATGAGGGAGATCCAGGACGGCCAGAGTCAAAGTGTGCGCCATTGAGAGCAAGGGCCTCATATGAGAAAGAGGTCCATAGCATCATAGCTGATCGGGAATGAACTCCGTATGCCTAAGTCAACCCACGAAACAAACGTGTGGGCACTGAGCCGACTGGAGAGGCATAATACGCAAGCCAAGGATCGGCCCGGTCCCCCTCTGCGTGCTGCCAGTCTCGTTACCACAACCGTCGGTCCAGCTGGGGCTCAGACGTGGAATGAACTCGCTATGCCTAAGCCAACCCACGAAATAGGTGTGCGCGCGCTCAGCCGGTTGAAGAGGCAGAATGTGCAAGCCAGGGATCAGCTCAGTCCCCCCTGCGTGCTACCGATCCTGATGTCGCAGCCCTCGATCCAGTCCGATCTTAGACTGGGAATGAACTTCGTATGCTTAGACTAGGGATGAACTCTATATGCCTAAGTCAACCCATGAAATGAGCGTGTGGGCGCTCAGTCGACCAGAGAGGCAAGATGCGTAAGCCGGGTTTCACGGACTAAGCTTTTCTCTCAACAAGCACTAGCCTGTGTGGCACTTGAATGGACGCTTCCACCCAAGTCAGCCTTTAATAGATCGAGATCTGAACAAATAACCATAAACCATGGTTAGTCTCAAGCATTCACAATAAGGCACAATATATCGAGGTCAATCTCAAGCATACACACAACAAGGCACATTCACATCGAGAAAGAAAGAAACACATCGAGGCAACAATCGGGGTGAATTATATTATAAACGAGAATCATACATCGGGACCTCCCACCATCACCAGGGCCAGGGGGCAGCCCTTGGTGGGTGGCCTAAGCTCGCATAGCACCCGGTGAGACAGCCCAACACTACGCTGTCGACTCACCCCCCTAAAGAGCCTTAGAACTTTTAGAGCTATGCTACCAGTAACCGTTACAATGTTTGAAATGGCGACACTTTTCCTAGCACAAGGGATCTACCCGACCATGGCCCTATACATGGGTGGCTCATGGCAACCTAAGTCCCGATCATGGCCCTATACAAGGGTGGCTCATGACATCCTCCCCCACCTATTCTATCGACGTCTTCGTCGACTTGCTGGCTTGAAATTCTTCAATCTTCCTTTGAAATCTCTGGAGGTCGTGTTCTCTCTCCCAGCTGGTTTCTTCTAGTCCTAAGCCCTCCCACTTCACCAAGTATTCCCGAACTAGTCTTCGAGATATCTTGGTCTCCCTATCGGCTAAAATCTCTTTGACTCGATGCTCTGAGGGTGGCTTCATGGTGATGGCAGCTCTGGTTGGCTCCCTTCGGCTAATATCTGTAGGATCTGCATGGAATGGCTTCAGGTTGCTTACATGAAATACTGGGTGCACCTTCATCCACTTCGGTGGGTCAATTTTGTAAGAAGCGTTCCCCACCTTGGAAATGACCCTTACTGGACCTTCATATTTGCGCACCAGTCTACGATCTCTCTTTCTTAAGAACCTGGTTTGTTCTGGAACTAGTCGGACCAGAACCAAATCGCCAACTTGGAATTGCTGAGCTCTGCGATTCTTGTCTGCCCATTTCTTCATCCGCTTTGATGCCTTCTCCAGGTAAGCTTATGCAATCTCTGTGTTTTGTTTCCACTCCTTGCTGAAGTTGAAAGCTCTTGGATTCTTTCCTCCATATTATTCCAAGGAAGTGTGGGGTAGCCTTGGTAGTTGTCCAGTGACCACCTCAAATGGGCTCTTGTTAGTGGAAGAGCTCTTGTTAGAATTGAAGTAGAGTTGAGCAATGTCTAACAATGAAGGCCAGTCTTTTTGGTTGGCTTGGACAAAGTGCCTCAAATATTCCTCCAACAATCCATTGAAACGTTCCATTTGGCCATCGGTCTGAGGATGGTAGCTCGAAGAGATGTTGAGTTAGGACCCCAAAATCTTGAAAAGTTCCCTCCAAAAAGACCCCGTGAATCTCGGATCTCTATCACTGATGATGTTTTGAGGGAGGCCCCAATATTTGACCACATGTTTGAACAATAGTCGAGCTGTGTCTTCTGCTGTACAATACTTGTGAGCGGGGATGAATGTGGCATACTTGGAGAACCGATCAATTACCACCAAGATAGTTCCAAGATCCCCAACCTTAGGTAGGCTCGAAATGAAATCGAGGGAGATGCTTTCCCACGGTTTGGTGGGTACCGGTAATGGTTCCAGCATGCCCACAGGTTTCTTCTTTTTGACTTTATCTTGTTGGCAAATGAGGCAAGTCTTCGTGTAGTCCATCACATCTTGTCACATGTGGGGCCAATAGTATCCTTGTTTCAGTAACGTTAAAGTGCGTTGCCAGCCTGGGTGTCCCACCCATGGGGTGTCATGGCATTCTCTCATCAGCATCTGTCTCAGCCCTCCTACTCTCGGCACAAACACTCGAGGCCCCTTGGTCCACAAGACACCATTTTCTTGCCAGCAGTATTTGGATTTCCCTTCTTCCACTAGTTTCAAGATGGCACAGGCTTGCGGGTCCTTCCCTAGATGATCTCCAATCAACTTATGAATGTCCGTAGTGGCTCTACTAGTTGCCATTGGGGCCATTCTTCTGAGGGCTGCCAACTCTGGTCGCCTGCTCAATGCATCCGCCACTTGATTGGTCTTTCTAGCAGTATGCTTAAGGTGAAAGTCGAACTCCGCTAAAAATTCCTGCCACCTAGCTTGTTTCACCGTAAGCCTTGGTTGGGTGAGAAAGTGGCTAACGGCTGCGTTGTCCATCTTCATGACAAAGTGTGAACCGAACAAGTAATGTCGCCAAGCCCTCAAGCAATGAACCACCGCCAGGAGCTCTTTTTCTTGAGCCGTATATTTCCTCTCCGCTTCGTTTAGCTTCCTACTTTCAAATGCTATCGGGTGATGTTGTTGTAAAAGCACACCTCTAATAGCAAAATCTGATGCATCCGTCTGAACTTTAAAAGGCTTTTCAATATCGGGGAGAGCTAAGATGGGATCTTTCATAATAGCATCTTTCAATCTCTCAAAGGCCTCTTGGCACTCGTTGGTCCAACACCATTTATGCTCCTTCTTCAATAACTCTATGAGGGCCATGGTCTTGTGAGAGTACCCTTCCACAAACCTTTTATAATAGTTGGCTAGTCCTAAAAATGAGCGGAGTTCACTAACATTCTTTGGTGTAGTCCACTCCTTAATGGCCCTAACCTTTTCCATGTCTATTCGAATCTGGCCACGTTTGACAATGTGACCGAAGAAGTGGATTTGGGTCTGAGTAAATGCGCATTTCTCCCTTTTTACATATAACCGGTGGTCCTGCAGCCTTTCAAAAACCTGATGTAGGTGTTCTTGATGTTCTTCCAAGGTGGAGCTGTACATCACTATATCGTCTAAATAAATGACTACAAATTTGTCAAGGTAGTCATGGAACACCTAATTCATCAATGTACAAAATGTGGCAGGAGCATTGGTTAGTCCAAAGGGCATAACAAGAAATTCAAATGCGCCATACCATGTTACACAAGTGGTCTTTGGCTCATCTCCCTCAACGATTCTGACCTGATGGTATCCAGATCTCAGGTCCAGTTTGGAGAAGTACTTAGCCCGGCTCAATTGATCAAATAAGTCGGCTATAAGCGGGATAGGATATTTGTTTCTTACGGTGACTTTGTTCAGGGCCCTGTAGTCAACACATAAGCGCAAACTCCCATCATGCTTCTTCTGGAATAGCACTGGCGCTCCGAAGGGAGCCTTTGATGGTCGGATGAACCCGGCTTGTAAAAGCTCATCTAACTATTTTCTCAGCTCGGCCAACTCTGGCGGGGCCATATGATAGGGAGCCCTAGCAGGGGGTTTTGCTCTTGGAAGGAGCTCAATTTTGTGGTCCACTGCTCGTCGAGGGGGTAGAACCTTGGGCAACATCTCTGGCATCACCTTTCTGAATTCTTCCAACACTTTCTTCACGCCATCAGGTATTGGTTCTACTTTCGACCCTTCTTTGTAGATCGGCATGGCCACAAAAGAGGGTTCCCCTCTCTTTACCCCTTTCTTGAATTGTAAAGCCGAAATCATTTTCTTCCCACTCTTTGGCAAGATATTGGCTGGCACCACACATGGGTGTTCTCCTAAGAACAACAAGTAGCTAGCAGCGGGGATAGGGATCACCTGAGCCAACGTCATGAAGTCCAATCTGAGAATGACATCAAAGTCATCCATAAGGGAGACTGTGAAGTCTACCTTCCCTTCCCATGGCCCCATTCGGGTTGTCACACTTTTCGAGCTTTCACTGATCGTAAAGGCTGGCGAATTGACCGTCTTCATTCACCCACAGTCTTTACTAATCTGAAGACCACACCTTTTTGCTTCTTCCGGTGTGATGAAAGTGTCGGTTGCACCCGTATCCACCATGGCCTTGGTGGCTTTCCCATTGATTGTCAAGGTCACGTACATCAAGCCTCTACTTTGCTCTTTCTTTATAGTGTTCAATTGGGATGAGGTCCTTAAGACATTAAGGGCTCCTCGGTGCGGGCATTCAGCCACTCAATGCGGCCCCTTGCAAAGAAAGCAAGCTAGCGGTTGCCTAGGCTTGAAAATCCTTGTGTTGTTTGTCTTGGGCTGGGCGCTATCTCACCCAAAGGACCTCCTGTCTGATCCCCCACTGAAGGGTCGGTCCAACCTAGTTATCTTTCCCCCACTCCCAAGGTTAAAGCTACTGCCAGTTGATGGAGGATTTTTTCGTTTTAAGGAGCCATCATTATAATCATGAAGATGTTCCGTTGCAGCCATGGCCGTGGCCACATCTTGCACTTTCTACCTTTGTAGCTCTGTCCTCGCCCACGGCTTGAGGCCCTCAAGAAAATAGAACATCTTGTCCTTTTCGGACATGTCCCGAATATCCAACATCAGGGTAGAAAAGTTCCTTACGAACTCTCGCACCGTTCCGGTTTGCACCAACTCTCAAAGTCTCCTTCGAGCCATATACTCCACATTCTCCAAAAAAAATTGGTTTTTCAGTTCTCGCTTCAGATCTGTCGAAGTCTTAATCAGGCACTCATCATCGACAAACTTGGAGTGCCACCACAACTTGGCATCCCCTACGAGGTACATTGATGCCATTGTCACCTTGTCTTCCTCTGAACTTGTGTGTACAGCTCGGAAGTATTGTTCCATGTCAAATAAGAAATGCTCAAGTTCCTTAGCATCCCTTGCCCCTTCATAACATAGAGGCTCTGGCACCTTAGGCCTTTGTCCCCTGTCCATCAAGCTTGAACCCGATCTGGCCACAGCCATTTGTAAGATGCTCACCTGGGCCTTGAGCTCCTCAAATTCCTTTTGGAGAATGTTCAAGACATCTCAAGCCTCTTCGCTCACATTGTGGAGAGTATCGGATAACTCCCTCTGGGTTGTCTCGATCTCCCTCACTCGATCTTTTGTCACCATATGAGTTTTCATTGCGGCCACCGCGGCCTCGAGTTCCTCAATTCTCTGCTGATGATCTGGTCCACCACTTGTGGCCATCTCATCCATTTCTCTAGCACTTTTCAACCGTGCTCTGATACCACGTTTTACGGACTAAGCTTTTCTCTCAACAAGCACTAGCCCGTGTGGCACTTGAATGGACGCTTCCACCCAAGTCAACCCTCAATAGATCGAGATCTGAACAAATAACCATAAACCATGGTTAGTCTCAAGCATTCACAATAAGGCACAATATATCGAGGTCAATCTCAAGCATACACACAACAAGGCACATTCACATCGAGAAAGAAAGAAACACATCGAGGCAACAATTGGGCATTCAATCGGGGTGAATTATATTATAAATGAGAATCATACATCGGGACCTCCCACCATCACCAGGGCCAGGGGGGCAGCCCTTGGTGGGTGGCCTAAGCTCGCATAGCACCCGGTGAGACAGCCCAACACTACGCTGCCGGCTCCCCCCTAAAGAGCCTTAGAACTTTTAGAGGTATGCTACTAGTAACTGTTACAATGTTTGAAATGGGGACACTTTTCCTAGCACAAGGGATCTACCCGACCATGGCCCTATACATGGGTGCCTCATGGTAACCTAAGTCCCGGTCATGGCCCTATACAAGGGTGGCTCATGACACCGGGGATCGAACGAGTGGTAGGTGGGTTCAAGAACATCTTCATATTTTTGCCATGCCAATGCCAATTTTATGGTGTATAAATTCAGACAATGGTCCCCTAAGCCTTCATGTGAAGTTTCGTGGCAAGACGACCCGTTTTCTATTTTTCACAAATTTTGAAACTTTTTGCGGTTTGGGATTTTTTAAAATTTTTTTCGAAAGAGTTTTCTCCCCAAATTTGGTAAAGGTGATCCTTGTATTTTTGTTGGCATGCACAAAAAACTTTAGCTAAAAACTCGAAATGGAGAAGATTTTGTGATCGTTTGAAAAAAGTGTCCCCATTTCAGACACTTTAATGGCTACTGGCAGCAAACCTATAAAATCTCAAATGCTCTTTAAGGGGGTGTGAGTTTTCGAGGTCTGATGAGGGATAGAGGGCCAATATAAGGGCCAAGTACTAGCACCCATCGCACATCATGTGCGCACATCCCCCTGGCCCCCCCAGTAATCGGAACCCCCAATGCCGCCGGTTAGGCTATCCGATGATGCTCCGACGATGGTGCCCCGGGTGAAAAAAATGTGACACTAGCACATGCCCGATTCCAGTATGTGCACCGTGGCTCAAAATCTTAGAATGGGAATGAACTCCGTATGCTGAGACATGGAATGAACTCCGTATGCCTAAGCCAACCCACGAAACAAGCGTGCAAGCACTCAGTCGGCTAGAGAGGCATAATGCGCAAGTCGGGGATCGGCTCGGTCCCCCCTACGTGCTGTCGATCCTGCTGTCGCAACCCTCGGTCTGGTCTGATATTTGATTGGGAATGAACTCCTTAGGCTTAGACTAGGGATGAACTCCATATGCCTAAGTCAACCCATGAAATTAGCGTACGGGCACTCAACCGATCGGAGAGGTCGGTCGGAGAAGCATAATGCGCAAGTCGAGGATCAACCCGGTTCCCTCTTTACGTACTGTCGATCCCACTATCGGTACTGCTGCCATAACCCTCGGTCTGGCTGGGCTTAGACATGGAATGAAACTCCGTATGCCTAAGCCAACCCACGAAACGAGTGTACGGGCGCTCAGTCGGCCGGAGAGGTAGAATGCTCAAGCCAGGGATCAACCCGGTCCCCCCTACGTGCTATCGATCCTGCTACTGGTCCTGCTACTACAAACCTCAGTATGGTCTGATCTTAGACATGGAATGAACTCCGTATGCCTAAGCCAACCCACGAAACGAGAGTGTGGGCACTCAGCCGATCGAAGATACAGAATGTGCAAGCTGGGGATCGGCCCTGTCCCCCTCTGCATGTTGCCGGTCTCGCTGCGACAACCCTCGGTCCGGCTGGGGCTTAGACATGGAATGAACTCCCTATGCCTAAGCCAACCCGCGAAATGGGCGTGCGGGCGCTTAGCTGGCCGAAGAGGTAGAATGCGCAAGTCAGGGATCAGCCCGGTCCTCCCTATGTGCTGTCGATCCTGCTGCCGCAACCCTCGGTCCATTCTGATCTTAGATTGGGAATGAACTCCGTATGCTTAGACTGGGGATGAACTCCGTATCCCTAAGTTAACCCGTGAAACGAGCATACGGGCGCTCAGCCCATCGGAAGAGGCCGGTCCAGAGAGGTAGAATGCGTAAATGGGGATCGACCGATCCCCCCTTACGTTTCTGCCGATCCTGCTGCTGGTCCTGCTACCGCAACCCTCGGTCCGATCCGATCTTAGACTGGGAATGAACTCCATATGCTTAGACATGGAATGAACTCCGTAGCCTAAGCCAACCCATGAAACGAACGTGCGGGACGTTCAGTCGGGCCGGAGAGCTAGAATACGCAAGCTGGGGATCGGCCCGATCCCCCCTGCGTGCTGTCGATCCTACTACCGTTGCTGGAACCCTCGGTCCCGTCTGATCTTAGACTGGGAATGAACTTTGTATGCCTAATTCAACCCATGAAACGAGTGTTCGGGCACTGAGCCGGCTGGAGAGGCATAATGCGAAAGTAGAGGATCAGCCTGGTGCCCCTCTACGTGGTGCTAGTCCCGCTGCCATAACCCTCGGTTTGGTTAGGGCATAGACATGGAATGAACTCTCTATGCATAAGCCAACCCATGAAACGGGCGTGCGAGTGTTCTGTCAGTCTGAGAGGCAGAATGCGTAAGTCGGGGATCGACTCGGTCCCCCCTGCGTGTTGCCGATCTTGCTGCCGCATCCCTTGGTCTGATCCAATCTTAGACTGGGAACAAACTCCGTATGCTTAGACTGAGGATTAACTCCGTATGCCAAAGTCAACCCATGAAATGAGCATGTGGGCGCTCAGCCGACCGGAGACGCATAATGCGCAAGCCAGGGATCAGCCCCATCCCCCTTTGGGTGCTGTCAAACCTGCTGCCAGTCCTGCTACCACAACCCTCGGTCCGGCTGGGGCTTAGACATGGAATGAACTCCGTATGCCTAAGCCAACCCACGAAATGAGCATACAGGCGCTCAGCCAGCCAGAAAGGTAGAATATGCAAGCCGGGGATTGGCCCGGTCCCCCCCTGCGTGCTACCGATCCTGCTACTCGTCTTGCTATCGCAACCCTCGGTCTGGTCTGATCTTAGACTGGCAATGAACTCCGTATGCTTAGACATGGAATGAACTTCGTATGCCTAAGCCAACCCATGAAACGAGCGTGCGGGCACTTAGCCGGCAGGAAAGGTAGAATGCGCAAGCTGGGGACGGCCCGATCCCCCCTGCGTGCTATCGATCTTGCTACCACAACCCTTGGTCCGATCCGATCTTAGACTGGGAATGAACTTCGTATGCCTAATTCAACCCATGAAACGAGCATTCGGGCACTGAGCCTGCTGGAGACGCATAATGCGCAAGCTGGGGATCAGCCCGATCCTTCTCTGCATGCTGCTGGTCCCGCTGCCACAACCCTTCGGTCCGGCTGGGGCTTAGACCTGGAATGAACTCCCTATGCATAAGCCAATCCATGAAATGGGCATGCGAGCGCTCTGTCGGCTGGAGAGTCAGAATGCGCAAGCCAGGGATCGGCTCGATCCCCCTTACGTGCTGTCGATCTTACTACCGCATCCCCCGGTCCGATCCAATCTTAGACTGGGAATGAACTCCGTATGCTTAGACTGGGGGTTAACTCTGTATGCTTAAGTCAACCCATGAAATGAGCGTGCGGGTGCTCAGCCGGCCGGAGAGGCATAATGCGCAAGCCAGGGATCAACCCCGTCCCCCTTTGCATGCTGTCGAACCCGCTGCCAGTCCTGCTACCACAACCCTGGGTCCGACTGGGGCTTAGACATGGA
The DNA here is from genome assembly GCF_002303985.1 of Durio zibethinus. The sequence continues at coordinate 27,390,241 of NW_019167826.1, read as the reverse complement.
ATGAACTCCGTATGCCTAAGCCAACCCATGAAACGGGCATGCGGGTGCTCAACCAACCGGAGAGGCAGAATGCGTAAGCCGGGGATTGGCTCGGTCCCCTCTGCGTGCTGTCTATTCTGCTGCTCATCTTGCTATCGCAACCCTCGGTCTGGTCTGATCTTAGATTGGGAATGAACTCTGTATGCTTAGACATGGAATGAACTCCGTATGCCTAAGCCAACCCACGAAACGAGCATGCAGGTGTTCCGCAGATCGGAGAGCCAGAATGCATAAGCCGGGACCGACTTGGTCCCCCTTACGTGCTGTCGATCTTGCTACCGCAACTCTTGATTCGGTCTGATCTTAGACTGGGAATGAACTCCGTATGCCTAAGTCAACCCACGAAATGAGCCTGCAGGCGCTGAGCTAGCCGGAGAGGCATAATCGCAAGCCGAGGATTGGCCCGATCCCCCTCTACGTGCTGCCAGTCCCGCTACCACAACCCTCGGTTCGACTAGGTCTTCGACATGGAATGAACTGCCTATGCCTAAGCCAACCCATGAAACAGGCGTGCGGGCACTCAGTAGGCCGAGAGGCAGAATGCGCAAGCCGGGGATCGACCTGGTTCCTCCTGCGTTTTGTCGATCCTGCTGTCGTAACCCTCGATCAGGTCTAATCTTAGACTGAGAATGAACTCCGTATGCTTAGATTGGGGATGAACTCCGTATGCCTAAGTCAACCCATGAAACGAGCGTGCGGACGCTCAACCGACCAGAGAGGCAAGATGCGCAAGCCGATTATCGAACGGGTGGTAGGTGGGTTCAAGCACATCTTCATATTTCTGCCATGCCAATGCCATTTTTATGGCTTGTAAATTCATATAATGGTCCCCTATGCCTTCATGTGAAGTTTCGGGGCAAGACAACCCGTTTTCTATTTTTCACAAATTTTGAAACTTTTTACTGGTTCAGGATTTTTTAAAATTTTTTTAGAAAGAGTTTTGTCCCCAAATTTGGTAGAGGTGATTGTTTTATTTTTTTTGGCATGCACAAAAAAATTTAGGTAAAAACTTGAAGTGGAGAAGATTTTGTGACCGTTTGAATAATGTGTTCCCATTTCAGACACTTTAATGGCTACTGGCAGCGAACCTATAAAATCTCAAATGCTCTTTAAGGGGGTGTGAGTTCTCGAGGTTTGATGAGGGATAGGGGCCAATATAGGGGCCAAGTACCAGCACCGATCGCACATCATGTGCGCACACCCTTCCGGCCCCCCAATCGCTGGAACCCCGAATGTCGCCGGTTAGGCTCTCCGGTGATGCTCCGACAATGCTCTGATGATGGTGCCCTGGGTGAAAGAAATGCGGCACCAGCACATGCCCGAGCCCAGCATGTGTACCGTGGCTCAAAATCTTAGACTGGGAATGAACTCCGTATGCTTAGACTGGGAATGAACTCTGTATGCCTAAGTCAACCCACGAAACGAGCGTTCGGGCGCTCAGTCGGTCGGAGAGGCCAGACGAAGAGGCAGAATGCGCAAGCCGGGGATCAGCCCAGTCACCCCTTACGTGCTACCATCCTACTGCTGGTCCTACTACCGCAACCGTCAGTTCGGTGTGATCTTAGACTGGGAATGAACCCCGTATGCCTAGACATGGAATGAACTCCGTATGCCTAAGCCAACCCATGAAATGAGCGTGCAGGCGCTCAGCCGACCAGAGAGGTAGAATGCGCAAGTCGGGGACCGACCCGATCCCCCCTACATGCTGTCAATCCTACCGTCGCAACCCTCGATTTGGTTCGATCTTACACTGGGAATGAACTCCGTATGCCTAAGTCAACCCACGAAACGAGCGTTCGGGCGTTGAGCCGACCAGAGAGGCATATTGCACAAGCTGGGGATCGGTTCGATCCCCCTCTGTGTGCTATCGGTCCTACTGCCATAACCCTCGGTCCGGCTGGGGCTTAGACATGGAATGAACTCCCTATGCCTAAGCCAACCCACGAAATGGGCGTGCGGGCACTCAGCCGGCAGGAGAGGTAGAATGCGCAAGTCAGGGATCGGCTCGATCCCCCCAGCGTGCTGCCGATCCTGCTATCGCAACCCTCGGTCCGGTCTGATCTTAGATTAGGAATGAACTCCATATGCTTAGACTGGGGATGAACTTCGTATGCCTAAGTCAACCCACGAAACAAGCGTGCGGGCACTCAGTCAATCGAAAAGGCTGACCGGAGAGGCATAATGCACAAGTCAGGGGTCAGCCCGATCCCCCCCTGTGTGCTACCAATCCTGCTGCTGCAACCCTCGGTCTAGTCCGATCTTAGATTGGAATGAACTCCGTATGCTTAGACATGGAATGAACTCTGTATGCCTAAGGCAACCCATGGAACGAGCGTGCGGGCACTCAGCCGGTCGGAGAGGTAGAATACGAAAGTCGGGGACCGACTCGGTCCCTCCTGCGTGCTGTCGATCTTGCTACTGCAGCCCTCGGTCTGATCCGATCTTAGACTAGGAATGAACTCCGTATGCCTAAGTCAACCCATGAAACGAGCATGCGGACGCTGAGCTGGCTGGAAAGGCATAATACGTAAGTCAGGGATCGACCCGACCCCCTCTGCGTGCTGTCGGTCCCACTGCCACAACCCTCGATCGGGCTGTGGCTTAGACATGAAATAAACTCCCTATGCCTAGGCCATCCCACGAAACGGGCGTGCGGGCGCTCAGCCGACCGGAGAGGTAGAATGAGCAAGCCGAGGCACGGCTCGGTCCACCCTTTGTGCTACCGATCCTGCTGTCGCAACCCTCGTTTCGGTCCGATCCTAGACTGGGAATTAACTTCATATGCTTAGACTGGGGATGAACTCCGTATGCCTAAGTTAACCCATGAAACGAGCGTGCGGACGCTCAGCTGACTAGAGAGGTAGGATGCACAAGTCGGGGATCGAACGGGTGGTAGGTGGGTTCAAGAACATCTTCATATTTCTACCATGCCCATGCCATTTTTATGGCTTGTAAATTCATACAATGGTCCCCTAAGCCTTCATGTGAAGTTTCGTGGCAAGATGACCCGTTTTCTATTTTTCATGATTTTTCAAACTTTTTACAGTTCGGGATTTTTTAAAATTTTTTTAGAAAGAGTTTTGTCCCCAAATTTGGTAGAGGTGATCCTTGTATTTTTGTTGGCATGCACAAAAAAATTTAGCTAAAAACTCGAAGTGGAGAAGATTTTGTGACCGTTTGAAAAAAGTGTCCCCATTTCAGACACTTTAATGGCTACTGGTAGCAAACCTATAAAATCTCAAATGCTCTTTCAGGGGGTGTGAGTTCTCAAGGTTTGATGAGGGATAGAGGGCCAATATAAGGGCCAAGTACCAGCACCCATCGCACATCATGTGCGCACACCCCCCCGGCCCCCCAATCACCGAAACCCCAATGCCGCCGGTTAGGCTCTCCAATGATGCTCCGACGATGGTGCCTCGAGCGAAAAAAATGTGGCACCAGCACATGCCCGAGCCCAGCATGTGCATTGTGGCTCAAACTTTTAGATTGGGAATGAACTCTGTATGCTTAGACATGGAATGAACTCCATATGCCTAAGCCAACCCACGAAACGAGCGTGCGTGCGCTCAGTCTGCTGAAGAGGTAGAAAGCACAAGCCGAGGATGAGCCCGGTCCCCCTCTGCGTGCTGTCGATGCCGCTGCCACAACCCCCGATCCGGCCGTGGCTTACACATGGAATGAATTCCCTATGCCTAAGCCAACCCACGAAACGGGCGTGCGGGCACTCAGTCGGCCAGAGAGGCAGAATGCGTAAGCCAGGGATCGGCCCGGTCCCCTGCGTGCTGCTAAACCTGCTACCGCAACCCTCTGTCCGGTTCAATCTTAGACTGGGAATGAACTCCGTATGCTTAGACTGGGGATGAACTTCGTATGCCTGAGTCAACCCATGAAACGAACGTGCGGGCGCTCAGCTGGCCGGAGAGGCAGAATGCGTAAGTCGAGGATCGGCCTGATCCCTCCTGCGTGCTGTCAATCCTACTGCTGGTCCTAATGCCCTAACCCTCGGTCTGGTCTGATCTTAAATTGGGAATGAACTCCGTATGCTTAGACATGGAATGAACTCCGTATGCCTAAGCCAACCCACGAAATGAGCGTGCGGGCGCTCAATAGGTCGGAAAGGCAGAATGCGTAAGTCAGGGATCGACCCGGTCTCCCTCTGCGTGCTGTCGGTCCCGCTGCCATAGCCCTCGGGCCAACTAGGGCTTAGACATGGAATGAACTCCCTATGCCTAAGCCAACCCATGAAACGGGCATGTGGGTGCTCAGTCGGCCGAAGAGGTAGAATGCGCAAGCCGAGGATCGGCCTGATCCACCCTGCGTGCTATCGATCCTACTACTGCAACCCTCGATCCAGCCCAATCATAGACTGGGAATGAACTCTGTACGCTTAGACTGGGGATGAACTCTGTATGCCTAAGTCAACCCATGAAACAAGCATACAGGAGCTCAGCCGACCGAAAAGACATAATACACAAGTTAGGGATCAGCCCGGTCTCCCTCTGCATGCTACCGATCCCGCTGTCGGTCTTGCTACCACAACCTTCAGTCTGGCTGGGGCTTAGACATGGAATGAACTCCGTATGCCTAAGCAAACCCATGAACAAGCGTGCGGGCACTCAGCCGGCCTCAGCCGACTATAGCGACAGAATGCACAAGATGGGGATCAGCCCGGTCCCCCTGCGTACTGCCGATCCTGCTGCTGGTCCTGCTGCTGTAACCCTCGGTCTGATCCGATCTTAGTCTGGGAATGAACTCCATATGCTTAGACATGGAATGAACTCCGTATACCTAAGCCAACCCATGAAATGAGTGTGCGGGCGCTCAGCCAGCCGAAAAGGTAGAATGCACAAGTCGGGGACCGGCCCGATCCCCCCGTGCGTGTTGTCGATCCCGCTATCGTAACCCTTGGTCTGATCTGATCTTAGGCTGGGAATGAACTCCGTATGCCTAAGCCAACCCATGAAACGAGCGTACGGGCACTGAGCCGGTCGGAGAGGCATAATGCGCAAGCCAGGGATCGACCTGATCCCCCTCTGCGTGCTATCAGTCCTGCTACCACAACCCTCGGTCCAACTTGGGCTTAGACATGGAAACTCCCTATGCCTAAGCCAACCCATGAAACGGGCGTGCAGGCGCTCAACCGATCGGAGAGGTAGAATGTGCAAGCTAAGGATTGACCCGGTCCCCCCTGTGTGTTGCCGATCCTGCTGTCGCAAGCCTCGGTCTGATCCGATCTTAGACTGGGAATGAACTCCGTATGCCTAAGTCAACCCACGAAACGAGCGTACGGGCGCTCAGCTAACCAGAGAGGCAGGATGCGCAAGCCGAGGATCGAACGAATGCTAGGTGGATTGAAGCACATCTTCATATTTCTGCCATGCCAATGCCATTTTTATGGCTTGTAACTTCATACAATGGTCCCCTAAGCCTTCGTGTGAAGTTTCGTGGCAAGACGACCTATTTTCTATTTTTCATGATTTTTGAAACTTTTTGGGGTTCGGGATTTTTTAAAATTTTTCTAGAAAGAGTTTTGTCCCCAAATTTGGTAGAGGTGATCCTTGCATTTTTGTTGGCATGGTCAAATAAATTCAGCTAAAAACTCGAAGTGGAGAAGATTTTGTGATCGTTTGAAAAAAGTGTCCCCATTTCAGACACTTTAATGGCTACTGGCCAGCAAACCTATAAAATCTCAAATGCTCTTTAAGGGGGTGTGAGTTCTCGAGGTTTGATGAGGGATAGGGGGCCAATATAAGGGCCAAGTACCAGCACCCATCGCACATCATGTGCGCACAACCCCTCCGGCCCCCCAATCGCCGGAACAACCAATGCCGTCGGTTAGGCTCTCCGGTGATGCTCGACGATGGCACCCCGGGTGAAAAAAATGCGGCACCAGCACATGCCCGAGCCTAGCATGTGCACCGTGGCCCAAAATCTTAGACTGGGAATGAACTTCGTATGCTTAGACATGGAATGAACTCCGTATGCCTAAGCCAACCCACGAAACGAGTGTGCGGGCACTCAGCCGGCCGAAGAGGAAGAATGCGCAAGCTGGGGATCGACCCGATCCCCCCTACGTGCTGCCGATCCTACTGCTGCAACCCTTGGTCTGGTCCAATCTTAGACTGGGAATGAACTCCGTATGCATAAGTCAACCCACGAAATGAGCGTGCGGGTGCTAAACCGACCGAAGAGGCCTAATGCGAAAGTCAAGGATCGGCTCGGTCCCCTTCTACGTGCTACCGGTCCCGCTGCCACAACCCTCAGTTCAACTGGGGCTTAGACATGGAATAAACTCCCTATGCCTAAGCCAACCCATGAAACGGGCGTGCGGGAGCTCAGCCAGCCGGAGAGGCAGAATGCGCAAGCCAGGGATCGGCCCGATCCCCCCTGCGTGTTGCCGATCCTGCTGTCACAACCCTCGGTCCAGTTTGATCTTCGATGATGAATGAACTCTGTATGCTTAGACTGGGGATGAACTCCGTATGCCTAAGTCAACCCACGAAACGAGCGTGTGGGCACTCAGCCGACCAGAGAGGCAGGGGGATCGAACGGGTGGTAGGAGGGTTTAAGCACATCTTCATATTTCTACCATGACAATGCCATTTTTATGGCTTGTAAATTCATACAATGGTCCCCTAAGCCTTCATGTGAAGTTTCATGGCAAGACGACCCGTTTTCTATTTTTCACGATTTTGGAAACTTTTTGCGGTTTGGGATTTTTTAAAATTTTTTTAGGAAGAGTTCTGCCCCCAAATTTGGTAGAGGTGATCCTTGTATTTTTGTTGGCATGCAAAAAAAAATTTAGCTAAAAACACGAAGTGTAGAAGATTTTGTGATCATTTGAAAAAAGTGTCCCCATTTCAGACACTTTAATGGCTACTGGCAGCAAACCTATAAAATCTCAAATGCTCTTTAAGGGGGTGTGAGTTCTTGAGGTTTGATGAGGGATAGAGAGACAATATAAGGCCAAGTACCAGCACCCATCGGACATCATGTGCGCACACCCCCCGGCCCTCCAATCGTCGGAACACCCAATGCTGCCGGTTAGGCTCTCCAACGATGCTCCAACGATGGTGCCCCGGGCAAAAAACATGCGACACCAGCACATGCTCAAGCCCAACATGTGCACTGTGGCTCAAAATCTTAAATTGGGAATGAACTCTGCATGCTTAGACATGGAATGAACTCCATATGCCTCTGCCAACCCATGAAACGAGCGTACGGGCGCTCAGCTGATCGAAGAGGCAGAATGCGCAAGCCGGGGATCGGTCCGATCCCCCCTACGTTCTGTCGATCTTGCTGCCACAACCCTCGATCTGGTCTGATCTTAGACTAGGAATGAACTCCGTATGCATAAGTCAACCCACGAAACGAGCGTGTGGGAGCTGAGCCGGCCGAAGAGGCATAATGCACAAGACGGGGATCGGCCCGATCCCCCTCTGCATGTTGCTGGTCCCGCTGCCACAACCCTCGGTTCCGCTGGGGCTTAGACATGGAATGAACTCCCTATGCCTAAGCCAACCCATGAAACGGGCATGCGGGCGCTCAACCGGCCGGAGAGGCAGAATGCACAAGCTGAGGATCGGCCCGATCACCCTTGTGTGCTGCCGATCCTGCTGTCAGAACCTTCAGTCCAATCTGATCTTAGATTGGGAATGAACTCCGTATGGTTCGACTGGGGATGAACTCCGTATGCCTAAGTCAACCCATAAAACGAGCGTGCGGGCGCTCAGCCGGCCGGAGAGGCATAATGCGCAAGTCGGGGACTAGCTTGATCCCTCTCTGCATGCTGCTGATCCTGCTGCCGGTCCTGCTACCACAACCCTCAGTCCAGCTGGGGCTTAGACATGGAATGAACTTCGTATGCCTAAGCCAACCCACGAAACAAGCGTGCTGGCGCTCAGCCGACCGAAGAGGCAGAATGCGCAAGGCGGGGATCGGCCTGGTCCCCCTTTGCATGCTGCTGATCCTGCTGCTGGTCCTGCTACCGCAACCCTCGGTCCGGTCCACTCTTAGACTGGGAATGAACTCCATATGCTTAGACATGGAATGAACTCCGTATGCCTAAGCTAACCCATGAAATGAGCGTACGGGCGCTCAACCAATCGGAGAGGCAGAATGTGCAAGCTAGGGATCGGCCCGATCCCCCCTACGTGCTATCGATCCTGTTGCAGTAACCCTTGGTTCGGTCTGATCTTAGACTATGAATGAACTCCGTATGCCTAAGTCAACCCACAAAATGAGCGTGCGGGCGCTGAGCCGACTAGAGAGGCATAATGCTCAAGCCGGGGATCGACCCAGTCCCCCTCTGCGTGCTGTCAGTCCTGCTGCCACAACCCTCAGTCTGACTGGGGCTTAGACATGGAATGAACTCCCTATGCCTAAGCTGACCCACGAAATGGACGTGCGGGTGCTCAGTCGGCCGGAGAGGCAGAATGCATAAGTCGGGGATCGGCTCGGTCCCCTCTACGTTCTATCGATCTTGCTGCCGCAAACCTCGATCTGGTCTGATCTTAGACTGGGAATGAACTTTGTATGCTTAGATCAGGGATGAATTCTGTATGCCTAAGTCAACCTGTGAAATGAGCGCGCGGGCGCTCAGCCGACCAGAGAGGCAGGATGCGCAAGCCAGGGATCGAACGGGTGGTAGGTGGGTTCAAGCACATCTTCATATTTCTGCCATGCCAATGCCATTTTTATGGCTTGTAAATTCATGCAATGGTCCCCTAAGCCTTCATTTGAAGTTTCGTGGCAAGACGACCCGTTTTCTATTTTTCATGATTTTTGAAACTTTTTACGGTTCGGTATTTTTTAAAATTTTTTTAGAAAGAGTTTTGTCCCCAAATTTGGTAGAGATGATCCTTGTAGTTTTGTTGGCATGCATAAAAAAATTCAGGTAAAAAGTCAAAGTGAAAAGATTTTGTGACCGTTTGAAAGAAGTGTCCCCATTTCAGACACTTTAATGGCTACTGGCAGCAAACCTATAAAATCTCAAATGCTCTTTAAGGGGGTGTGAGTTCTCAAGGATGATGAGGGATAGGGGGATAATATAAGGCCAAGTACCAGCACCCATCGCACATCATGTGCGCACACCCCCCGACCCCCCAATCGTCGGAACACCCAATGCCGCAGGTTAGGCTCTCTGGCGATGCTCCGATGATGGTGCCCTGGGTGAAAAAAATACGGCACCAGCACATTCCCAAGCCTAGCATGTGCACCGTGGGTCAAAATCTTAGACGGGGAATGAACTCTGTATGTTTAGACATGGAATGAACTCCGTATACCTATGCCAACCCACGAAACGAGCGTGCGGATGCTCAGCCGACCGAGGAGGCAGAATGCGCAAGCCGAGGATCGGCCTGATCCCTCCTGCGTGCTGTCTATCCTTCTACAACAACCCCTGGTCTGGTCTAATCTTAGAGTAGGAATGAACTCCATATGCATAAGTCAACCCATGAAACGAGTGTGCGGGAGCTGAGCCGACCGAAGAGGCATAATGCGCAAGCCGGGGATCAGCCTGATCTCCTTTTGCGTGCTGTCGGTCCCACTACCACAACCCTTGGTTCGGCTATGGCTTAGACTGGGAATGAACCCCGTATGCTTAGACATGGAATAAACTCCATATGCCTAAGACAACCCTCGAAACGAGCATACAAGCACTCAGCCAACCGAAGAGGCAGAATGCACAAGCTGGGGATCGACCCGGTCCCCCCTGCGTGCTGTCGATCCTGCTACCGCAACCCTCGATCCGATCTGATCTTAGACTAGGAATGAACTCTGTATGCCTAAGTCAACCTACGAAATGAGCGTGCGGGTGCTCCGTCGGTCGGAGAGGCATAATGCGCAAGCCGGGGATTAGCCTGGTCCCCCTCTACGTGCTGTCGATCCTGCTACCTCAACCTTCGGTCTGATCCGATCTTAGACTAGGAATGAACTCCGTATGCTTAGATTGGGATGAACTTCGTATGCCTAAGTCAACCCACAAAACGAGCATGTAGGTGCTCAACCGGTCGGAGAGGCATAATCCACATGCCGGGGATCAGCCCGGTTCCCCTCTGCGTGCTGCCGATCCTGCTACCACAACCCTCAGTCCAACTGGGGCTTAGACATGCAAT
>NW_019167826.1:27292540-27379087 GCF_002303985.1 Durio zibethinus | reverse complement strand
CGGGGTTCCAGCGATTGGGGGCCGGAAGGGTGTGCGCACATGATGTGCGATCGGTGCTGGTACTTGGCCCCTATATTGGCCCCCTATCCCTCATCAAACCTCGAGAACTCACACCCCCTTAAAGAGCATTTGAGATTTTATAGGTTCGCTGCCAGTAGCCATTAAAGTGTCTGAAATGAGAACACTTTTTCAAACGGTCAAAATCTTCTCCACTTCGAGTTTTTACCTGAATTTTTTTGCATGCCAACAAAAATAAAAAGATCACCTCTACCAAATTTGGGGACAAAACTCTTTCTAAAAAAATTTTAAAAAATCTTGAACCTAGTAAAAAGTTTTCAAAAATTTGTGAAAAAATAGAAAAACGGAGTCGTCTTGGCCTCGAAACTTCACATGGGAAGGCAATAGGGACCATTATATGAATTTACAAGCCATAAAAATGGCAATTGAGAATGGCAGAAATATGAAGATGTGCTTGAACCCACTTACCACCCGTTCGATAATCGGCTTGCGCATCTTGCCTCTCTGGTCGGTTGAGCGTCCGCACGCTCGTTTCATGGTTGACTTAGGCTATGGAGTTCATCCCCAGTCTAAGCATACGGAGTTAATTCTCAGTCTAAGATCAGACCGGATCGAGGGTTACGACAGCAGGATCGACAAAATGCAGAGGGGACCAGGTCGATCCCCGACTTGCGCATTCTACCTCTCGGCCGACTGAGTGCCGCACGCCTATTCATGGGTTGGCTTAGCATAAGGAGTTCATTCCATGTCGAAGCCCCAGCAGACTGAGGGTTGTGGTAGCGGGACTGGCAGCACGTAGAGGGGGATCGAGCCAATCCTCGACTTACGATTATGCCTCTTCGGCTAGCTCAGCACCTGCACGCTCGTTTCGTGGGTTGACTTAGGCATACGGAGTTCATTCCTTAGTCTAAATCTAACAGAATGAGAGTTGGGTTAGGCAAAGACTGATAGCACGTAAGGGGGACCAAGTCGGGTTCTCGGCTTGTGCATTTTGGCTTCTCCGATCGACGGAGCGCCTGCATGTCGTTTTTGTGGGTGGGCTTAGGCATACGGAGGTTCATATCCCATGTCTAGAGCAATATGGAGTTCATTCCCAATTAAGATCAGGACCAGACCGAGGGTGCGTTGCGATAGAAGATGAAGCAGCAGGACGACAGCACGCAGGGGGGACCGGGCCAATCCCCGGCTTGCCCATTTTGCCTCTCCGGTTGCGGTTGAGCACCCGCTAATGCTCATTTCGTGGGTTGGCTTAGGCATACGGAGTTTCATTCCCATGTCTAAGCCCCAGTCGGACCCAGGGTTGTGGTAGCAGGACTGGCAGTGGGTTCGACAGCATGCAAAGGGGGACGGGGTTGATCCCTAGCTTGCGCATTATGCCTCTCCGACCGGTTGAGCACCCGCACGCTCATTTCATGGGTTGACTTAAGCATACGGAGTTAATCCCCTAGGTCTAAGCATACGGAGTTCATTCCCAGTCTAAGATTGGATCGGACCGGGGGATGCGGCAGTAGGATCGACAGCACGTAGGGGGGATCGAGCCGGTCCCTGGCTTGCACATTCTGACTCTCCGACTGACAGAGCGCTCGCATGCCCATTTCATGGATTAGCTTATGCATAGGGAGTTCATTCCAGGTCTAAGGCCTAGCCGGACCGAGGGTTGTGGCAGCGGGACCAGCAGCACGCAGAGAGGGACCGGGCTGATCCCCGGCTTGCGCATTATGCGTCTCCAGCCAGCTCAGTGCCCGAACTCTCATTTCATGGGCTGAATTAGGCATACGGAGTTCATTCCCAGTCTAAGATCAGACCGGACCAAGGGTTGCAGCAGCAGGATCGACAGCACGCAGTGGGGATCAGGCCGGTCCCCAGCTTGCGCATTCTGCCTCTCCTACCGGCTAAGCGCCCGCACGCTTGTTTCATGGGTTGGCTTAGGCATACGAGTTCATTCCATGTCTAAGCATACGGAGTTCATTGCCAGTCTAAGATCAGACCAGACCAAGGGTTGCGATAGCAAGACGAGCAGTAGGATCGGTAGCATGCAGGGGGGACCAGGCCAATCCCCGGCTTGCGCATTCTGCCTCTCTGGCTGGTTGAGCGCCCGCATGCTCATTTCGTGGGTTGGCTTAGGCATACGGAGTTCATTCCATGTCTAAGCCCCAGCCGGACCGAGGGTTGTGGTAGCAAGACTGGCAGCGGGTTCGACAGCACCCAAAGGGGGACGGGGCTGATCCCTGGCTTATGCATTATGCGTCTCCGGCCGGTTGAGCACCCGCATGCTCATTTCATGGGTTGACTTAGGCATACGGAGTTAATCCCCAATCTAAGCATACGGAGTTTGTTCCCAGTCTAAGATTGGATCGGACCGAGGGATGCGGTAGCAGGATCGGCAACACGCAGGGGGGACCGAGTCGATCCCCGGCTTGCGCATTCTACCTCTCGGACCGACAGAGCACTCGTACGCCCATTTTGTGGGTTGGCTTATGCATAGGGAGTTCATTCCATGTCTATGCCCTAACCGGACTGAGGGTTGTGGCAGTGGGACCAGCAGCACACAGAGGGGGACCGGGCTGATCCCTGGTTTTCTCATTATGCCTCTCCAGCCGGCTCAGTGCCCGAACACTCGTTTCATGGGTTGAATTAGGCATACGAAGTTCATTCCCAGTCTAAGATCAGACCGGATCGAGGGTTGCGATAATAGGATCAACAGCACGCAGGAGGGATCGGGTCGATCCCCAGCTTGCACATTCTAGCTCTCCGACGCGTTGAGCGCCCGCACGCTCGTTTCATGGGTTGGCTTAGGCTACAGAGTTCATTCCATGTCTAAGCATATGGAGTTCATTCCCAGTCTAAGATCAAACCGGACCGAGGGTTGCGGTAGTAGGACCAGCAACAGGATCGACAGAACGTAAGGGGGATCGAGTCGATCCCCGGCTTACGCATTTTACCTCTCCGGCTGGCTGAGCGCCCGTACGCTCGTTTCATGGGTTAACTTAGGCATACGGAGTTCATCCCCAATCTAAGCATACGGAGTTCATTCCCAATCTAAGATCGGAATGGACCGAGGGTTGTGGCAGCAAGATCGACAGCACACAGGGGGGACCGGGCTGATCCCCGGCTTGCGCATTCTACCTCTTCGGCCAGCTAAGCGCCCGCACGCCCATTTCATGGGTTGGCTTAGGCATAGGGAGTTCATTCCATGTCTAAGCCCTAGCCGAACTGAGGGTTGTCACAGCGAGACTGGCAGCATGCAGAGGGGGATCGGGCCGATCCCCAGCTTGCGCATTCTGTATCTTTGGTCGGCTGAGCGCCCACACGCTCGTTTCGTGGGTTGGCTTAGGCATACGGAGTTCATTCCATGTCTAAGATCGGACCAGACTGAGGTTTACAGCAGCAAGACCAGTAGCAGGATCGACAGCACGCAGGAGGGGACCGGGCCGATCCCTGGCTTGAGCATTCTACCTCTCCAGCCGGTTGAGCACTCGTACACTCATTTCGTGGGTTGGCTCAGGCATACGGAGTTCATTCCATGTCTAAGCCCCAGCCGGACCGAGGGTTGTGGCAACAGGATCGACAGCGGGATCGACAGCACGTAGAGGGGGACCGGGTTGATCCTCGACTTGCGCATTATGCCTCTCCGACCGGCCTCTCCGATCGACTGAGTGCCCGTACGCTCATTTCATGGGTTGACTTAGGCATACGGAGTTCATCCCTAGTCTAAGCCTAAGGAGTTCATTCCCAGACAAATATCAGACCGGACTGAGGGTTGTGACAGCAGGATCGACAGCACGCAGGGGGGACCGAGGCGATCCCCGACTTGCGCATTATGCCTCTCTGGCCGACTGAGTGCTTGCACGCTTGTTTCGTGGGTTGGCTTAGGCATACGGAGTTCATTCCATGTCTAAGCATACGGAGTTCATTCCCATTCTAAGATTTTGAGCCACGGTGCACATACTGGAATCGGGCATGTGCTAGTGTCGCATTTTTTTTACCCGGGGCACCATTGTCGGAGCATCATCAGATAGCCTAACCGACGGTATTGGGGGTTCCAATTATTGGGGGGGTCGGGGGGATGTGCGCACATGATGTGCGATGGGTGCTAGTACTTGGCCCTTATATTGGCCCCCTATCCCTCATCAGACCTCGAAAACTCACACCCCCTTAAAGAGCATTTGAGATTTTATAGGTTTGCTGCCAGTAGCCATTAAAGTGTCTGAAATGGGGACACTTTTTTCAAACGATCACAAAATCTTCTCCACTTCGAGTTTTTAGCTAAAGTTTTTTGTGCATGCCAACAAAAATACAAGGATCACCTTTACCAAATTTGGGGAGAAAACTCTTTCGAAAAAAATTTTAAAAAATCCCAAACCGCAAAAAGTTTCAAAATTTGTGAAAAATAGAAAACGGGTCGTCTCGCCACGAAACTTCACATGAAGGCTTAGGGGACCATTGTATGAATTTATACACCATAAAAATGGCATTGGCATGGCAAAAATATGAAGATGTGCTTGAACCCACCTACCACTCATTCGATCCCCGCTGTCATGAGCCACCCTTGTATAGGGCCATGACCGGGACTTAGGTTGCCATGAGCCACCCATGTATAGGGCCATGGTCGGGTAGATCCCTTGTGCTAGGAAAAGTGTCCCCATTTCAAACATTGTAACGGTTACTGGTAGCATAGCTCTAAAAGTTCTAAGGCTCTTTAGGGGGGGAGCCGACAGCGTAGTGTTGGGCTGTCTCACCGGGTGCTATGCGAGCTTAGGCCACCCACCAAGGGCTGCCCCCTGGCCCTGGTGATGGTGGGAGGTCCCGATGTATGATTCCCATTTATAATATAATTCACCCTGATTGAATGCCCGATTGTTGCCTCGATGTGTTTCTTTCTTTCTCGATGTGAATGTGCCTTGTTGTGTGTATGCTTGAGATTGACCTCGATATATTGTGCCTTATTGTGAATGCTTGAGACTAACCATGGTTTATGGTTATTTGTTCAAATCTCGATCTATTGAAGGCTGACTTGGGTGGAAGCGTTCATTCAAGTGCCACACGGGCTAGTGCTTGTTGAGAGAAAAGCTTAGTCCGTGAAACGTGGTATCAGAGCACAGTTGAAAAGTGCTAGAGAAATGGATGAGATGGCCACAAGTGGTGGACCGGATTATCAGCAGAGAATTGAGGAACTCGAGGCCGCGGTGGCCGTAATGAAAACTCATATGGTGACAAAAGACCGAGTGAGGGAGATCGAGACAACCCAACGGGAGTTGTCCGATACTCTCCACAATGTGAGCGAAGAGGCTAGAGATGCCTTGAACATTCTCCAAAAGGAGTTTGAGGAGCTCAGGGCCCAGGTGAGCATCTTACAAATGGCTGTGGCCAGATCGGGTTCAAGCTCGATGGACAGGGGACAAAAGCCTAAGGTGCCGGAGCCTCGATGTTATGAGGGGGCAAGGGATGCTAAGGAACTTGAGAATTTCTTATTTGACATGGAACAATACTTCCGAGCTGTACACACAAGTTCAAAGGAAGACAAGGTGACAATGGCATCGATGTACCTCACAGGGGATGCCAAGTTGTGGTGGTGCTCCAAGTTTGTCGATGACGAGTGCCTGATTAAGACTTCGACGGATCTGAAGCGAGAACTGAAAAACCAGTTTTTTCCAGAGAATGTGGAGTATATGGCTTGAAGGAGACTTCGAGAGTTGGTGCAAACCGGAACGGTGCGAGAGTTCGTAAGGAACTTTTCTACCCTGATGTTGGATATTCGGGACATGTCCGAAAAGGACAAGATGTTCTATTTTCTTGAGGGCCTCAAGCCATGGGCGAGGACAGAGCTACAAAGGTAGAAAGTGCAAGATGTGGCCACGGCCATGGCTGCAGCGGAACGTCTTCAAGATTACAATGATGGCTCCTTAAAACAAAAAAATCCTCCATCAACTGGCAGTAGCTTTAACCTTGGGAGTGGGGGAAAGATAACTAGGTTGGACCGACCCTTCAGTGGGGGATCAGACAGGAGGTCCTTTGGGTGAGATAGCGCCCAGCCCAAGACAAACAACGTAGGGATTTTCAAGCCTAGGCAACCGCTAGCTTGCTTTCTTTGCAAGGGGCCGCATCGAGTGGCTGAATGCCCGCACCGAGGAGCCCTTAATGCCTTAAGGACCTCATCCCAAGAGTCTGCAAAAGTGCCAGAGAGCGTTGAAGAAGCTGAAGAGGAGCCAGCCAGGATGGGCTCAATAAGGTTCCTCAGTGCCCTCCGCACCCAATTGAACACTATAAAGAAAGAGCAAAGTAGAGGCTTGATGTATGTGAACTTGACGATCAATGGGAAAGCCACCAAGGCCATGGTGGATACGGGTGCAACCGACACTTTCATCACACCGGAAGAAGCAAAAAGGTGTGGTCTTCAGATTAGTAAAGACTGTGGGTGAATGAAGGTGGTCAATTCGCCAGCCTTTGCGATCAGTGGAAGCTCGAAAAGTGTGAAAACCCGAATGGGGCCATGGGAAGGGAAGGTAGACTTCACAGTCTCCCCTATGGATGACTTTGATGTCATTCTCAGATTGGACTTCATGACGTTGGCTCAGGTGATCCCTATCCCCGCTGCTAGCTACTTGTTGTTCTTAGGAGAACACCCATGTGTGGTGCCAGCCAATATCTTGCCAAAGAGTGGGAAGAAAATGATTTTGGCTTTGCAATTCAAGAAAGGGGTAAAGAGAGGGGGACCCTCTTTTGTGGCCATGCTGATCTACAAAGAAGGGTCAGAAGTAGAACCAATACCTGATGGCGTGAAGAAAGTGTTGGAAGAATTCAAAGAGGTGATGCCAGAGATGTTGCCCAAGGTTCTACCCCCTCGACGAGCAGTGGACCACAAAATTGAGCTCCTCCCAGGAGCAAAACCCCCTGTTAGGGCTCCCTATCGCATGGCCCCGCCAGAGTTGGCCGAGCTGAGAAAATAGTTAGATGAGCTTCTACAAGCCGGGTTCATCCGACCATCAAAGGCTCCCTTCGGAGCGCCAGTGCTATTCCAGAAGAAGCATAATGGGAGTTTGCGCTTATGTGTTGACTACAGGGCCCTGAACAAAGTCACCGTAAGAAACAAATATCCTATCCCACTTATAGCCGACTTATTTGATCAATTGAGCCGGGCTAAGTACTTCTCCAAACTGGACCTGAGATCTGGATACCATCAGGTCAGAATCGTTGAGGGAGATGAGCCAAAGACCACTTGTGTAACACGGTATGGCGCATTTGAATTTCTTGTTATGCCCTTTGGACTAACCAATGCTCCTGCCACATTTTGTACATTGATGAATCAGGTGTTCCATGACTACCTTGACAAATTTGTAGTCATTTATTTAGACGATATAGTGGTGTACAGCTCCACCTTGGAAGAACATCAAGAACACCTACGTCAGGTTTTTGAAAGGCTACAGGACCACCGGTTATATGTAAAAAGGGAGAAATGGGCATTTGCTCAAACCCAAATCCACTTCCTCGATCACATTGTCGAACGTAGCCACATTCGAATGGACATGGAAAAGGTTAGGGCCATTAAGGAGTGGACTACACCAAAGAATGTTAGTGAACTCCGCTCATTTTTAGGACTAGCCAACTATTATAAAAGGTTTGTGGAAGGGTACTCTCACAAGACCACGGCCCTCATAAAGTTATTGAAGAAGGAGCATAAATGGTGTTGGACCAACGAGTGCCAAGAGGCCTTTGAGAGATTGAAAGATGCTATTATGAAAGATCCCATCTTAGCTCTCCCCGATATTGAAAAGCCTTTTGAAGTTCAGACGGATGCATCAGATTTTGCTATTGGAGGTGTGCTTTTACAACAACATCACCTGATAGCATTTGAAAGTAAGAAGCTAAGCGAAGCGGAGAGGAAATATACGGCTCAAGAAAAAGAGCTCCTGGCGGTGGTTCATTGCTTGAGGGCTTGGAGACATTACTTGTTGGGTTCACACTTTGTCGTGAAGACGGACAACGCAGCCGTTAGCCACTTTCTCACCCAACCAAGGCTTACGGCGAAACATGCTAGGTGGCAGGAATTTTTAGCGAAGTTCGACTTTCACCTTGAGCATACTGCTGGAAAGACCAATCAAGTGGCGGATGCATTGAGCAGGCGACCAGAGTTGGCGGCCCTCAAAAGAATGGCCCCAATGGCAACTAGTAGAGCCACTGCGGACATTTATAAGTTGATTGGAGATCATCTAGGGAAGGACTCGCAAGCCTATGCCATCTTGAAACTAGTGGAAGAAGGGAAATCCAAATACTTCTGGCAAGAAAATGGTGTCTTATGGACCAAGGGGCCTCAAGTGTTTGTGCCGAGAGTAGGAGGGCTAAGACAGATGCTGATGAGGGAATGCCATGAAACCCCATGGGTGGGACACCCAGGCTGGCAACGCACTTTAGCGTTACTGAAACAAGGATACTATTGGCCCCACATGTGACAAGATGTGATAGACTACACGAAGACTTGCCTCATTTGCCAACAAGACAAAGTCCAAAAGAAGAAACCTGTGGGCATGCTGGAACCATTATCGGTACCCACCAAACCGTGGGAAAGCATCTCCCTCGATTTCATTTCGAGCCTACCCAAGGTTGGGGATCTTGGAACTATCTTAGTGGTAATTGATCGGTTCTCCAAGTATGCCACATTCATCCCCGCTCACAAGTATTGTACAGCAGAAGACACAGCTCGACTATTGTTCAAACATGTGGTCAAATATTGGGGCCTCTCTTAAAACATCGTCAGTGATAGAGATCCGAGATTCACGGGGTCTTTTTGGAAGGAACTTTTCAAGATTTTGGGGTCCTAACTCAACATCTCTTTGAGCTACCATCCTCAGACCGATGGCTAAACGGAACGTTTCAATGGATTGTTGGAGGAATATTTGAGGCACTTTGTCCAAGCCAACCAAAAGGACTGGCCTTCATTGTTGGACGTTGCTCAACTCTGCTTTAATTCCAACAAGAGCTCTTCCACTAACAAGAGCCCATTTGAGGTGGTCACTGGACAACTACCAAGGCTACCCCACACTTTGTTAGAACAATATGGAGGAAAGAATCCGAGAGCTTTCAACTTCAGCAAGGAGTGGAAACAAAACACAGAGATTGCATAAGCTTACCTGGAGAAGGCATCAAAGCGGATGAAGAAATGGGCAGACAAGAATCGCAGAGCTCAGCAATTCCAAGTTGGCGATTTGGTTCTGGTCCGACTAGTTCCTGAACAAACCAAGTTCTTAAGAAAGAGAGATCGTAGACTGGTGCGCAAATATGAAGGTCCAGTATGGGTCATTTCCAAGGTGGGGAACGCTTCTTACAAAATCGACCCACCGAAGTGGATGAAGGTGCACCCAATATTTCATGTAAGCAATCTGAAGCCTTTCCATGCAGATCCTACAGATATTAGCCGAAGGGAGCCAACTAGAGCCGCCATCACCATGAAGCCACCCTCAGAGCATCGAGTCGAAGAGATTTTAGCCGATAGGGAGACCAAGATATCTCGAAGACTAGTTCGGGAATACTTGGTGAAGTGGGAGGGCTTAGGACTAGAAGAAACCAGCTAGGAGAGAGAACACGACCTCCAGAGATTTCAAAGGAAGATTGAAGAATTTCAAGCCAGCAAGTCGATGAGGACGTCGATAGAATAGGTGGGGGAGGATGTCATGAGCTACCCTTGTATAGAGCCATGACCGGGACTTAGGTTGCCATGAGCCACCCATGTATAGGGCCATGGCCGGGTAGATCCCTTGTGCTAGGAAAAGTGTCCCCATTTCAAACATTGTAACGGTTACTGGTAGCATAGCTCTAAAAGTTCTAAGGCTCTTTAGGGGGGTGAGTCGACAGCGTAGTGTTGGGCTATCTCACCGGGTGCTATGCGAGCTTAGGCCACCCACCAAGGGCTGCCCCCCTGGCCCTGGTGATGGTGGGAGGTCCCGATGTATGATTCCCATTTATAATATAATTCACCCTGATTGAATGCCCGATTGTTGCCTCGATGTGTTTCTTTCTTTCTCGATGTGAATGTGCCTTGTTGTGTGTATGCTTGAGATTGACCTCGATATATTGTGCCTTATTGTGAATGCTTGAGACTAACCATGGTTTATGGTTATTTGTTCAAATCTCGATCTATTGAAGGCTGACTTGGGTGGAAGCGTCCATTCAAGTGCCACACGGGCTAGTGCTTGTTGAGAGAAAAGCTTAGTCCATGAAACCCGGCTTGCGCATCTTGCCTCTCTGGTCGACTGAGCACCCACACGCTCGTTTCATGGGTTAAGTTAGGCATATGGAGTTCAGCCCCAGTCTAAGCATACGGAGTTCATTCCCAGTCTAAGATCGAACTGGACCGAGGGCTGCGGCATCAGGATCGGTAGCACGCAGGGGGGACCGAGCTGATCCTTGGCTTGCACATTCTGCCTCTTCGACCGGCTGAGCACGCACACGCCTATTTCGTGGGTTGGCTTAGGCATAGCGAGTTCATTCCACGTCTGAGCCCCAGCTGGACCGATGGTTGTGGCAGCGAGACTGGTAGTACGCAGAGGGGGACCGGGCCAATCCTTGGCTTGCGTATTATGCCTCTCCAGTCGGCTCAGCGCCCGCACGTTTATTTCGTGGGTTGACTTACGCATACGGAGTTCATTCCCGGTCAGCTATGATGCTATGGACCTCTTTCTCATATGAGGCTCTTGCTCTTAATGGCGCACACTTTGACTCTGGCCGTCCTAGATCTCCCTCATCCTCATGGAATGGCTTGAGCATGCTCACATGGAACATCGGGTGTACCCTTAACTTGGGTGGCATATCTAGCTTGCAGACAACCTTGACTACCCTCTTGAATACTCGAAAAGGTCCCTCATACCTTCGGACCAGGCCTTTGTGCAGCCCCGATATGGCGCACAATGGGATGCAGCTTCACCAACACCAACTCTCCAACCTGGAACTGCACGTCCCGCCTATTCTGGTCTGCCCACTTCTTCGACCTCTTGGTCGCCTTGTGTAGACCAACTCTGGCCAAGTCAATTTGCTCCTACCATGCCTTGGTAAACTTGTATGCTACTGGATTCGACCCTGTATAACCTACAACAATCAAACCGGGTGTTAGTGGTTTTTGCCCTGTCACAACCTCAAATGGGCTCTGGTTCGTTGCCTCACTCCTTTGCAAGTTGTAGGAAAACTATGCAATATCTAGTAGCTTTGGCCAGTCCCTTTGTGTGGCACTCACATAGTGCCTGAAGTAGACCTCCAATAGTCCATTCACTCATTCTGTCTGCCCATCGATCTGCGAATGCAAGCTGGTGGAAAAGTTCAAGTCTGACCCCAACAGCTTGAACAACTCAATCCAGAACCTACCCGTGAAACGCCCATCCCGATCACTAACAATGGTCCTTAGCACTCCCCAGTACTTAACCATGTTCTTTAGGAACAATCAAGCTGCCTCTTCGGCTGGGCACTCTTTGGTTGTTGGAATGAAGATTCCATACTTGGAAAACCTGTCCACCACTACCATGATGCTTCCAAACCCTTCTGCTTTGGGTAGACCAACTATAAAGTCTAGAGAAACAATCTCCCATGGTCACTCTGGCACTGGCAATGGCTCCAAGAGATCGCCTGGTTTCTTGACCTCCACCTTGTCCTGTTGGCACACAAGACAAGTCTTCACATAGGCCTCCACATCGTCCCTCATGTACGGCCAGTAGTACCGATCCTCGATCAACGCCAAGGTACGACTCACTCCGGGGTGTCCAGCCCACCTTGAATCTTGGCATTTTTGGAAAACTTCCTTGTAGAGCTTCCCGTGCTGCGGCACAAATAGTCTACTACCCCTGGTGTACAGCAAGCCATCCTGTAACCAAAATTGCCTAGTCTTACCTTGCTGGGCGTACTCCATCAAAGCCTTGGCTGTAAGATTATGTGCAAGTCCCTTCTTGATGTACGGCACCAGTGACCCCTCTGGTTGGCTAATGGCAGCAAGGTTAGCCTTCCTGCTCAAGGCGTCTGCCACTAGGTTCACCCACCCTGACTTGTACTCCATCTGGAAATCAAATTTTGTAAGAAAATCTTCCCATCTCTCCTGCTTGGGGGATAGCTTCTTTTACGTCTGGAAGTAGCTGGTCGCCACATTGTCCATCCTAACCATGAACCTCGACCCTAACAGGTAATGGCACCAAGTGTGCAAGCAGTGCACCACTGCAGTCATCTCCTTTTCTTGGACCGTGTACTTGCACTTAGTCTCGTTCAGCTTCTTACTCTCGAACGCGACTGGACGTCCCTCTTACATCAACACGCCCCCTATGGCAAAGTCTGATGCATCCGTATGCACCTCATACGGCTTGGCATGGTCTGGCAAGGCCAAGACTAGCTCCTCGATCACAGCCCACTTCAACCTGTCAAAGGCTTCCTGGCACCCTGCGCTCCACTCCCATACTTTCCCTTTCTTTAGCAAGTCAGTCAATGGTGTGGCTATTGCTGAGTGACCTTTGATGAAGTGCCTGTAGTAGTTGACCAGCCCAAGGAACGATCTCAACTCAGTGACCATGGCTGGCGGTTGCCACTGCAGGATGGCGTGTATCTTGCCTTCATCCATGCGTATCCTGCCACCTCCCACTATGTGGCCAAGGAACGGGATCTCCTGCTGGGCGAATGAGCATTTCTCCCTCTTGACAAACAGCTTGTGCGCCCGTAACACCTCGAACACCTGTCTCTAGTGGTCTACATGCTCTCCCAAAGTCTGGCTGTAGATCACAATGTCATCCAAATAAACCACAACAAATCGATCGGAATGACTGAAGTACCTTGTTCATAAGGGTGCAGAATGTTGCTGGGGCGTTCGTGAGTCTGAAAGGCATCACCAAGAACTCATATGAACCATACCGACTGACACATGCTGTCTTTGGCTCATCTCCCTCCGTGATCCTGACTTGATAGTAGCCTGACCTCAAATCCAGCTTAGTGAACCACCTTGCACTCCCAAGTTGATCGAACAAGTCCGCAATGAGTTGAATAGGGTACTTGTTCTTGATGGTCAGCTTGTTCAAAGCTGGGCAGTCTATGCACAGTCGCAACGACCCATCATGCTTGCGTTGAAATAGAATCGGTGCACCATAGGGTGCCTTCGATGGCCTGATGAAGCCAGCATCATCTAACTCTTTGAGCTGCTTCCTCAACTCCTCCAACTCTGGTGGAGACATTTGATAAGGGGCTCTACTGGTAGCTTGGCCTCGGACACCAGCTCGATCTTGTGGTCCACCTCCCTCTTAGGTGGTAGCTTTGCGGGCATCACATCACTAAAGGTCTTCAGCACCTTTAGCACCTCCAAGGGTGACTCGATCTCTTTCTCCCTTGGCTCATCATATTTTAGGGCTGCCAAGAAGGTGTCTTCTTGTCTGCTTACCACCTTGGCAAATTGGATGGCTGACACTACCAGCGACCCAACTCCAGACCCTCTCCTCAATGGCACTAGGCATTGGCACCGTGCATCCAAGATGCAAACACAATCGGCAAAAGGCACAAGGAGGGCGTTAATCTGAACAAGGATATCCAACCCAATCACAAACTCATAGTCGTCAAAGGGTATTACCTCAATGGTCTCCTTGCCTTTCCAGTCTCCAAGCTGCAACTCCACTCCCCGTGCTACTCCAATGGCTGGAACTTCATTGGAGTTCACCGTTTTGATGGTACCAGTCCCTTTCTGCACCTTTAGTCTGAGCTTCCGGGCTCTATCACCTGAAATAAAAAGATGTGAGGCACCTGTGTCCACCAGTTCGCTCACCTTCTGACCCACAACCATCAGATCCGTAAACATCAAGCCCTTTGGCTTGTGGTTCCCCTTACTCTAGACAGCATTGAGCACCAATGACCCAAGCTTTGCAGCCTCTGACTCTAGCTCCTCGTCAGACTCCTTGTCTACAGCATCCAGCTTGCCCTTCTGTGGGTAATTGCGTGCTACGTGCTCCCTCCACATAGGTAGCATGCTAGTGGCTCTCGGTCCCCCTTTGCTTTCCACTTGCCTGCTGGTGGCTTCCTCTCGCCATCCTCGGTTGAACGGTCTCGATCTCCATCCTTGGACTCCCGATCATGATCCTTCCCCTTGGACTACTTCTTTCGATCTCTATCATCCCTGCCCTTACCCTTGGGCTTGGTAGACTCGTACTTGTTCAGAGGCTTGAACTCTATCAAGGCCTCGGCAGTAGTCATGGCTTTAGCCAAGTCATGAACTCCTCTCTTTTGTAGCTCATGCTTCACCCACGGCTTCAACCCATCCATGAAAGCAAATAAGGCATCCTTCTCACCTAGATCTGAGATCTGTAGCATCAGTTCAGAGAATTTCTGGACATACTCCCTTATGTCCCCTTGCTGGCTCAGCCTGCGTAGCTTTGCCCGTGCCTCATCATCGGCATACTCTGGGTAAAATTATTCTTTGAACTCCTTTTGGAACTCTGCCTAGGTTCCAATCTTAGCGCTCCCATGCCTGACATCATCACACCTGTGCCTCTACCACAATAAGGTTACATCAGTGAGATACATAGTAGCGGTGCTTACCTTTATCACCTCATCTTGCATGCCCATGGCCTGGAAGTACTGCTCCATATCCCAAAGGTAGTTATCTACTTCCTTGGCTACCCTAGTCCCCTTGAACTCCTTAGGCTTGGGGACATCCAATCTAGACTTGGACACTCCAGCAAACATGCCATTCCCATTGGCAATCTTGCAAGCAACGAGCTCACTGGTAAGCTCCTCCATCCACTGGCGCATTGCCTCCATGCCATCACCCAAGGTCAGCATTTCCGCCTCCAAGGTCTGATTCTTTTGGGTGAACACGTCCAAGCCTTTGTTGAGAGTAGCTTGCAGCTCACTTTGGATCTCTTCCCTCATGGAGTCTAGTGATGCAATGTGAGTCTCTACCCCCTCAAGCTTCTCCCCCATGTCGTCCATGGTCACCTCTACCTTGGCCAACCTACCGTCCATGGTAGACCAGATATATCTAGAACTGGCTTTCCTCCCTCTTCCATGCCCATGCTCCTGGGCCTCTGGTTGTTGGTTAGCAGCGTCACTTTAGGATGCCATCTCCTCTAACCTGTACAACACAAACACGCAGAATCGAGCTTGCTCTGATACCAACTGTCATGAGCTCCGACCTTAGACTCAGAAACCGTACGGCCTTAGGCTTGGAATCTCCTCCTTTATGCCTAAGTCAGCCTAAAACACAAGTGTACAGGCACTAGAACAACAGGAAGGCTGATTACCCAAGTTAAAGAGAAACAGGATAAGAAGGCAAAATTCTGGAAATGCTCTTGTATTCACTGAAACAAAAGTGTTTGAGGGTGTACAAATGAGGGATGAGCAGCCCTCTATTTATAGTTGAGGCTCCAGCTTACACTTAATGGCAATATCCCTAGAATAAAGGCTAAAATCATGGGATTATATAGATTACAATCAATTAGGATGCTAACTCCTGATTTTCAGGATCAACCGAATCTGCCAGGATGCTATCGCTGATCCTGCCTGCTTCCAGAATCTTTCCTTGTGTGTCCAGCACCTTGGGCCCTTTTGGATGTGGTGCGGGCAGCTTGTATGCCAGGCCTTGGTCTCATGGGCTGGCCTGAAAGTTGGGCGGGCGTTCTAAACTCGCTTGCTAGGCTTTGCACGCAGATACCTGCCAGCACACCTGGTCTGCGGGCCTTAACCTTTGGCTCGCCAGCTGGTGCGCCTGATGTGCCTGGCGTGCCCCTCCCAGGGCGTGACACTTGGACCTTATATTGGCCCTTTGTACCTCATCAAACCTCGACAACTCACACCCCCTTAAAGAGCATTTGAGATTTTATAGGTTTGCTGCCAATAGCCATTAAAGTGTCTAAAATGGGGACACTTTTTTCAAACGGTCACAAAATCTTCTCCACTTTGATTTTTTAGCTGAATTTTTTTGTGCATGCCAACAAAAATACAAGGATCACTTCTACCAAATTTGGGGACAAAACTCTTTCTAAAACAATTTTAAAAAATCCCGAACCGTAAAATGTTTCAAAAATAGAAAACGAGTCGTCTTGCCACGAAACTTCACATGAAGGCCTAGGGGACCATTGTATGAATTTACAAGCCATAAAAATGGCATTGGCATGGCAGAAATATGAAGATGTGCTTGAACCCACCTACCACCCGTTCGATTCTCGGCTTATGCATCCTGCCTTTCTGGTCGGCTGAGCTTCCACACACTCGTTTCGTGGGTTGACTTAGGCATATGGAATTCATCTCCAGTCTAAGCATACGGAGTTCATTCCCAGTCTAAGATCAGATCGGACCGAGGGTTGTGGCAGCAGGATCAGCAGCACGCAGGGGTGACCGAGCCAATCCCCGGCTTGCGCATTCTACCTCTCCGACCGGCTGAACGTCCGCACGCCCGTTTCATGGGTTGGCTTAGGCATAGGGAGTTCATTCCATGTCTAAGCCCCAGCCGGACCGAGGGTTGTGGCAGCGGGACTGACAGCAGGCAGAGGGGGACCGGGCCAATCCCCGGCTTACGCATTATGCCTCGTCGGTCGACTCAATGCCCGCACGCTCGTTTCATGGGTTGACTTAGGCATACGGAGTTCATTCCCAGTCTAAGATTAGACTGGACTGAGGGTTGTGGTAGCAGGATCGACAGCACGCAAGAGGGGATCGGACCGATCCCCGGCTTGCGCATTCTGCCTTTCTGATTGGCCGAGCGCCTGCATGCTCATTTCGTGGGTTGGCTTAGGCATATGGAGTCCATTCCATGTCTAAGCATACGGAGTTCATTCCCAGTCTATGATCGGACCGGACCGAGGGTTGCGGCAGCAGGATCGACAGCACATAATGGGGGACCAGGCCGATCCTTGGCTTGCGCATTCTGCCTCTCCGATCGGCTAAGCGCCTGCACGCTCATTTCATGGGTTGGCTTAGGCATACAGAGTTCATTCCATGTCTAAGCCCCAATCGGACTGAGGGTTATGGCAGCAGGACCGACAGCGGGATCGGTAACACACAGAGGGGGATCGGGCTGATCCCCGGCTTGTGCATTATGCCTCTCCGACTGGCCTCTCTGGTCGGCTGAGCGCTCACACCCTCGTTTCATGGGTTGACTTAGGCATATGAAGTTCATCCACAATCTAAGCATACAGAGTTCATTCCCAGTCTAAGATCGGATCAGACCGAGGGTTACGAAAGAAAGATCAGCAGCATGCTAGGCTTTGCTCGCAGATACCCGCCAGCACGCCTGGTTTACGGGCCTCAACCTCTGGCTCACCTGCTGGTGCGCCTGATGTGCCTGGCGTACCCCTCCCAGGGCATGACACTTGGCCCTTATATTGGCCCTCTATCCCTCATCAAACCTCGAGAACTCACACCCCCTTAAAGAGCATTTGAGATTTTATAGGTTTGCTGCCAGTAGCCATTAAAGTGTCTGAAATGGGGGCACTTTTTTCAAAAGGTCACAAAATCTTCTCCACTTCGAGTTTTTAGCTGAATTTTTTTGTGCATGCCAACAAAAATACAAGGATCGCCTCTACCAAATTTGCAGACAAAACTCTTTCTAAAAAATTTTAAAAAATCCCAAACCGCAAAAAGTTTCAAAAATCATGAAAAATAGAAAATGGGTCGTCTTGCCACGAAACTTCACATGAAGGCTTAGGGGGACCATTGTATGAATTTACAAGCCATAAAAATAGCATTGGCAATGCAGAAATATGAAGATGTGCTTGAACCCACCCACCCACCACCCGTTCGATCCCCGGCTTGCGCATCCTGCCTCTCTGGTCAGCTGAGCGCCCGCTCGCTCGTTTCGTGGGTTGACTTAGGCATACGAAGTTCATCCCCAGTGTAAGCATACGGAGTTCATTCCCAGTCTAAGATTGGACCGGACCGAGGGTTGCGACAGCAGGATCGACAGCACGCAGGGGGGATGAGGCTGTTCCTCGGCTTACGCATTCTGCCTCTCCGGCCGGCTGAGCACCTGCACACCCGTTTCGTGGGTTGGCTTAGGCATAGGGAGTTCATTCCATGTCTAAGCCCCAGCCAGACTGAGGGTTGTGGCAGTGAGACCTGCAGCACGCAGAGGGGGATCGGGTCGATCCCCGGCTTGCGCATTATCCCTCTCCGGCCGGCTCAGTGCCCACACGCTCGTTTCGTGGGTTAACTTATGCATACGAAGTTCATTCCCAGTCAAAGATTGAACCGGACCGAGGGTTACGATAGCAGGATCGACAGCATGTAGGGGGGTCGGGTCGATCCCCGGCTTGCACATTCTGCCTCTCCAGCCGACTGAGCACCCGCACGCTTGTTTCATGGGTTGGCTTAGGCATACGGAGTTCATTCCATGTGTAAGCATACAGACTTCATTCCCAGTAGAAGATTGACCTGGATCGAGGGTTGCGGCAGTAGGACCAGCAGCAGGATTGGTAGCACGTAGGGGGGACCAGACAGATCCCTGGCTTACGCATTCTGCCTCTCCGATCGATTGAGTGCCCGCACACTCATTTCATGGGTTGGCTTAGGCATACGGAGTTCATTCCATGTCTAAGCCCTAGCTGTACCGAGGGTTCTAGCAGCAAGACCGACAGCGGGATTGACAGTACGTAGAGGGGGATCGGGCTGATCCCCGGCTTACGCATTATGCCTCTCTAGTCGGCCTCTCCGATTGGCTAAGCGCCCGCACGCTTGTTTCATGGGTTGACTTAGGCATACGGAGTTCATCCCCAGTCTAAGCATATGGAGTTCATTCCCAGTCTAAGATCAGACCAGACTGAGGGTTACGACAGCAGGATCGGTAGCACGCAGGGGGGGCCGGGTTGATCCTCGACTTACGCATTCTGCCTCTTCGGCCGGCTGAGCGCCCATACGCTCGTTTCATGGGTTGGCTTAGGCATAGGGAGTTCATTCCATGTCTAAGCCCCAGCCAGACTGAGGGTTGTGGCAGTGAGACCTGCAGCACGCAGAGGGGGATCGGGTCGATCCCCGGCTTACGCATTATCCCTCTCCAGCCGGCTCAGTGCCCACACGCTTGTTTCGTGGGTTAACTTATGCATACGAAGTTCATTCCCAGTCAAAGATTGAATCGGACCGAGGGTTACGGTAGCAAGATCGACAGCATGTAGGGGGGTCGGGTCGATCCCCGGCTTGCACATTCTGCCTCTCCAGCCGACTGAGCACCCGCACGCTTGTTTCATGGGTTGGCTTAGGCATACGGAGTTCATTCCATGTGTAAGCATACGGACTTCATTCCAAGTAGAAGATCAACCTGGATCAAGGGTTGCGACAGTAGGACCAGTAGCAGGATCAGTAGCACGTAGGGGGGACCAGACAGATCCCTGGCTTACGCATTCTGCCTCTCCGATCGATTGAGTGCCCGCACACTCATTTCATGGGTTGGCTTAGGCATACGGAGTTCATTCCATGTCTAAGCCCTAGCTGTACCGAGGGTTCTAGCAGTAAGATCGATAGCGGGATCGACAGCACGTAGAGGGGGATCGGGTTGATCCCCGGCTTACGCATTATGCCTCTCTAGTCGGCCTCTTCGATTGACTAAGTGCCCGCACGCTTGTTTCATGGGTTGACTTAGGCATACGGAGTTCATCCCCAGTCTAAGCATATGGAGTTCATTCCCAGTCTAAGATCAGACCAGACTTAGGGTTACGACAGCAGGATCGATAGCACGCAGGGGGGGCCGGGCTGATCCTCGGCTTACGCATTCTGCCTCTTCGATCGGCTGAGTGCCCGTACGCTCGTTTCATGGGTTGGCTTAGGCATAGGGAGTTCATTCCATGTCTAAGCCCTAGCCGAACCGAGGGTTGTGGTAACGGGACCGGTAGCACATAGAGGGGGACCGAGCTGATCCCCGGCTTGCGCATTATGCCTCTTCGGCCAGCTTAGTGCCCGAACGCTCGTTTCGTGGGTTGACTTATGCATACAGAGTTCATTCCTAGTCTAAGAACAGACCGGATCGAGGGTTGTAGCAGCAGGATCGATAGCACACAGGGGGGACCGTGCCGATCCCCAGCTTGCACATTCTGCCTTTCCGGTCGACTGAGCGCCCGCACGCTCGTTTCGTGGGTTGGCTTAGGCATGCGGAGTTCATTCCATGTCTAAGCATACGGTGTTCATTCCTAGTCTAACATTTTGAGCCATGGTGCACATGCTGGGCTCGGGCATGTGCTGGTGCAGCATTTATTTTGCCCAGGGCACCGTCATCGGAGCATCGTCGGAGAGCCTAACTGGCGGCATTGGGGGTTCCGATGATTGGGGGGCCGGGGGATGTGCGCACATGATGTGCGATAGCTGCCAATACTTGGCCCTTATATTGGCCCCCTATCCCTCATCAAACCTCGAGAACTCACACCCCCTTAAAGAGCATTTGAGATTGTATAGGTTTGCTGCCAGTAGCCATTAAAGTGTCAAAAATGGGGACACTTTTTTCAAACAGTCACAAAATCTTCTCCACTTCGAGTTTTTAGCTGAAATTTTTGTGCATGCTAAAAAAAATACAAGTATCACCTCTACCAAATTTGGGGACAAAACTCTTTCTAATAAAATTTTAAAAAATCTTAAACCGCAAAAAGTTTCAAAAATCATGAAAAATAGAAAACGGGTCATCTTGCCACGAAACTTCACATGAAGGCTTAGGGGACCATTGTATGAATTTAAAAGCCATAAAAATGGCATTGGCATGGCAGAAATATGAAGATGTGCGTGAACACACCTACCACCCGTTCGATCCCCGGCTTACGCATCCTGCCTCTCTGGTCGACTGAGCGCCCGCACGTTCGTTTCGTGGGTTGACTTAGGCATACGAAATTCATCCACAGTCTAAGCATAGAGAGTTCATTCTTAGT
This sequence comes from Durio zibethinus, assembly GCF_002303985.1. Next base: position 27,358,229 of record NW_019167826.1, on the reverse strand, counting down.
CTAAGATCAGATCGGACCGAGGGTTGCAGCAGCGGGATCGACGGCACGTAAGGGGGATCGGCCGATCCTCGACTTACGCATTCTGCCTCTCCGTCGGTTGAGATCCCGTACACCCGTTTCATGGGTTGGCTTAGGCATAGGGTGTTCATTCCATGTCTAAGCTCTGGCCGGACCGAGGGCTGGGGTAGCGGGACTGGCAGCACGCAGAGGTGGATCGGGCCGATCCCAGGCTTGTACATTATGCCTCTCCGGTCGGCTCAGCGCCCGTACGCTCATTTCGTGGGTTGACTTAGGCATACAGAGTTCATTCCCAGTCTAAGATTAGACCGAACCAAGGGTTGCACAATAGGATTGACAGCATGTAGGGGGGACCAGGCCGATCCCTGGCTTGCGCATTCTGCCTCTCCGACCGATTGAGCGCCCACACGCTTGTTTCGTGGGTTGGCTTAGGCATACGGAGTTTATTCCATGTCTAAGCATATGGAGTGCATTCCCCGTCTAAGATCGAATTGGATCGAGGGTTGTGACAGCAGGACCCGTAGCAGGATCGACAGCATGCAGGGGGGATCGGGTCGATCCCCGGCTTACGCATTCTGCCTCTCCAGCCGACTGAGCACCCGTACACCCATTTCATGGGTTGGCTTAGGCATAGGGAGTTCATTCCATGTCTAAGCCCCAGTTGGACCGATGGATGTGGTAGCGGGACCAGCAGCACGTAGAGGGGGATTGGGTTGATCCCTGGCTAGCGCATTATGCCTCTTCAGTCGACTCGGTGCCTGCACGCTCGTTCCGTGGGTTAACTTACGCATACGTAGTTCATTCCCAGTCTAAGATTGGACCAGATTGAGGGTTACATTAGCAGGATCGACAGCACACATGGGGGATCGGGCCGATCCCCGACTTGCGCATTCTGCCTCTCCGGCTGATTAAGTGCCCGCACACTCGTTTTGTGAGTTGGCTTAGGCATACGGAGTTCATTCCATGTCTAAGAATATGGAGTTCATTCCCAGTCTAAGATTTTGAGCCATGGTGCACATGCTGGGCTCGGGCATGTGCTGGTGCCACATTTTTTTTCGCCTGGGGCACCATCGTCGGAGCATCGACGGAGAGCCTAACCGACGACATTAGGGGTTCCGACGATTGGGGGGACCGGGGGAGTGTGCGCACATGATGTGCGATGGGTGCTGGTACTTGGCCCTTATATTGGCCGCCTATCCCTCATCAAACCCCAAGAACTCACACCCCCTTAAAGAGCATTTGAGATTTTATAGGTTTGCTACCAGTAGCCATTAAAGTGTCAGAAATGGGGACATTTTTTTCAAATGGTCGCAAAATCTTCTCCACCTCGAATTTTTAGCTGAATTTTTTTGTGCATCCCAACAAAAATACAAGGATCACCTCTACAAAATTTGTGGACAAAACTCTTTCTAAAAAAATTTTAACAAATCCCGAACCGTAAAAAGTTTCAAAAATCATGAAAAATACAAAACGGGTCGTCTTGCCATGAAACTTCACATTAAGGCTTAGGGGACCATTGTATGAATTTACATGAAATAAAAATGGCATTGGAATGGCAGAAATATGAAGATGTGCTTGAACCCACCTACCACCCGTTCGATCCCCAGCTTGCGCATCCTGCCTCTCTGGTCGGCTGAGCGCCCGCACGCTCGTTTCGTGGGTTAACTTAGGCATACGGAGATCATCCCCAGTCTAAGCATACAGAGTTCATTTCCAGTCTAAGATCGAACCGGACCGAGGGTTGCAGCAGCAGGATCGACAGCACGCAGGAGGCACCGGGTTGATCCCCGACTTGCGCATTCTGCCTCTTCGGCCGACTGAGCACCTGCACACCCATTTCATGGATTGGGAGTTCATTCCATGTCTAAGCCCCAGCCGGACTGAGGGTTGTGGCAGTAGGACCGGCAGCACGTAGAGGGGGACCGGGCTGATCCCTGACTTGCGCATTATGCCTCTCCGACCGTCTCAGCGCTCGGACGCTTGTTTCGTGGGTTGACTTAGGCATACGGAGTTCATTCCCAGTCTAAGATCAGACCGAACTATGGGTTGTGGCTACAGGGTCGACAGCACGTAAGAGGGATCGGGCTAGTCCTCGGCTTGCGCATTCTGCCTCTCCGGCTGGCTGAACGCCCGCACGCTTGTTTTGTGGGTTGGCTTAGGCATACGGAGTTCATTCCATGTCTAAGCATACGAAGTTCATTCCCAGTCTAAGATCAGACCGGACCGAGGGTTACGATAGCAGGATCGACAGCACGCAGGGGGGATCGGGCCGATCACCGGCTTGTGCATTCTCACTCTCCGGCCAGCTGAGCGCTCGCACGCTCGTTTCATGGGTTGACTTAGGCATACGGAGTTCATTCCCAGTCTAAGATCAGATCGGACTGAGGGTTGCTACAGCAGGATCAACAGCACGTAGGGGGATGGGGCCAGTCTCCGGCTTGCGCATTCTACCTCTTCGACCGGCTTAGCGCCCGCACGCTCGTTTCATGGGTTGGCTTAGGCATACAAAGTTTATTCCATGTCTAAGCATACGGAGTTCATTCCTAGTCTAAGATCAAACCAGACTGAGGGTTACGATAGCAGGACCAGCAGTAGGATCGACAGCACGTAGGGGGGATCGGGCCGATCTCCGGCTTGCTCATTCTGCCTCTCTGACTGGCTGAGCGCCAACACGCTTGTTTCATGGGTTGGCTTAGGCATACAGAGTCCATTCCATGTCTAAGCCCCAGCCGGGCTGAGGGTTGTGGCAGTAGGACCGGTAGCAGTATCGGTAGCACACAAAGGGGGACCGGGCCGATCTCTGGCTTACACATTATGCCTCTTCGACTGGCTGAGCCCCCGTACACTCGTTTCATAGGTTGACTTAGGCATACAGAGTTCATCCCCAGTCTAAGCATACGGAGTTCATTCCCAGTCTAAGATCAGATCGGACCAAGGGTTGCGGCAGCAGGATTGATAGCATGTAGAGGGGATCGGGCCGATCCCCGACTTGCACATTCTGCCTCTCCGGTCGGCTTAGCGCCCGTACGCTCATTTCGTGGGTTGGCTTAGGCATACGAAGTTCATTCAATGTCTAAGCATACGGATTTCATTCCCAGTCTAAGATGTGCTTGAACCCACCTACCACCCATTCGATTCCCGGCTTGTGCATCCTGCCTTTCAGGTCGGCTGAGCGTTCGCACGCTCGTTTCGTGGGTTGACTTAGGCATATGGAGTTCATCCCCAGTCTAAGCATGCGGAGTTCATTCCCAGTCTAAGATCGGATCGGACCGAGGGTTGTGGCAGAAAGATCGACAGCACGTAGGGGGGACCGGGCTAATCCCCGACTTACGCATTCTACCTCTTCTACCGACTGAGCGCCCGCACGCTCGTTTTGTGGGTTGGCTTAGGCATAGGGAGTTCATTCCATGTCTAAGCCCCTAGCCGGACCGAGGGTTGTGGCAGCGGGACCGGTAGCACGCAGAGGGGGACCGGGCCGATCCCCGGCTTGCAAATTATGCCTCTCCGACCGGCTCAACGCCCGCACGCTCGTGTCATGGGTTGACTTAGGCATACGGAGTTCATTCCCAATCTAAGATCAGACCGGACCGAGGGTTGCGACAGCAGGATCGATAGCACGCAAGCGGGGACCGGGCCGGTCCTCGACTTGTGCATTCTGCCTCTCCGATCGGCTGAGCGCCCGCACGCTCATTTCGTTGGTTGGCTTAGGCATACGGAGTTCATTCCATGTCTAAGCATACAGAGTTCATTCCCAGTATAAGATTAGATCGGATCGAGGGTTGCGATAGTAGGGCCAGCAGCAGGATCGACAGCACGCAGGGGGGATCGGGCCGATCCCTGGCTTGCGCACTCTGCCTCTCCGACCGACTGAGTGCCCCCACCCTCATTTCGTGGGTTGGCTAAGGCATGCGTAGTTCATTCATTGTCTAAGCCCTAGCCGGACCGAGGGTTGTGGTAGTAGGACCGGCAGTGGGATCAGCAGCACGTAGAGGGGGACCGCGCTGATCCTCGGCTTGCGCATTATGCCTCTCCCGTCTGCTGAGCACCCGTACGCTCATTTCGTGGGTTCACTTAAACATACGGAGTTCATCCCCAGTCTAAGCATATGGAGTTCATTCCAAGTCTAAGATCGGTCTAGACTGAGGGTTGCGGCAGCAGGATTGGCAGCACGCAGGGGGGACTGGGTCGATCCTCGGCTTGCGCATTCTGCCTCTCTAGCCGACTAAGTGCCCGCATGCCCGTTTCGTGGGTTGGCTTAGGCATAGAGAGTTCATTCAATGTCTAAGCCCCAATCGGATCGAGGGTTGTGGTAGCGGGATCGACAGCACGCAGAGGGCAACCAGGCTGATCCTTGGCTTGCGCATTATGCCTCTTCGATCAGCTCAGCGTCCGCACGCTCGTTTCGTGGGTTGACTTTTGCATACGGAGTTCATTCCCAGTCTAAGATCGGACTGAATCGAGGTTGTGGCAGCAGGATCGATAGCACGCAAGGGGGACCGGGGTGATCCCCAGCTTGTGCATTTTGCCTCTTCGGTTGACTGAGCGCCCATACGCTCGTTTCATGGGTTGGCTTAGGCATACGGAGTTCATTCCATGTCTAAGCATACGGAGTTCAGTCCCAGTCTAAGATTTTGAGTCACGGTGCACATGTTGGGCTCGGGCATGTGCTGGTGCCGCATTTTTTTCGCCCGAGGCACCATCACCGGAGAGCCTAATCGATGGCATTGGGGGTTTCCGAGATTGGGGGGCCGGGGGGTGTGCGTACATGATGTGCAATGGGTGCTGGTACTTGGCCTTATATTGGCCCTCTATCCCTCATCAAACCTCGAGAACTCACACCCCCTTAAAGAGCATTTGAGATTTTATAGGTTTGTTGCCAGTAGCCATTAAAGTGTCTGAAATGGGGACCATTCTATGAATTTACAAGCCATAAAAATGGCATTGGCATGACAGAAATATGAAGATGTGCTTGAACCCACCTACCACCCGTTCGATCCCCGGCTTGTGCATCCTGCCTCTCTGGTCGGCTGAGCACCCGCACACTCATTTCGTGGGTTGGCTTAAGCATACGGAGTTCAATCCACGTCTAAGCATACGGAGTTCATTCCCAATCTAAGGTCAGACCAGACTGAGGGTTACGGTAGCAGGACCAGCAGTAGGATCTGTAACACGCAGCGAGAACCGGGCCGATCCCCGACTTATGCATTCTACCTTTTCGACCAGCCTCTCCGATCGACTGAGTGCCCGCACGCTCATTTCATGGGTTGACTTAGCCATGTGGAGTTCATCCCCAGTCTAAGCATACGGAGTTCATTCCCAGTCTAAGATCAAACCGGACCGAGGGTTACAGTCGTAGTATCGACAGCATGCAGGGGGGACCAGTCAAATCCCCGACTTGCACATTCTGCCTCTCCAACCGACTGAGCGCCCGCACGCCTATTTCATGGGTTGGCTTAGGCATAGGGAGTTCATTCCATGTCTAAGCCCCAGCCAAACTAAGGGTTGTGGTAGTGGGACCGGCAACACGCAGAGGGGGACCGGGCCGATGCCCGGCTTGCGCATTCTGCCTCTCCGGTTGGCTGAGCGCCCGCACACTCATTTCGTGGCTTGGCTTAGGCATACAGAGTTCATTCCATGTCTAAGAATACGGAGTTCATTCCCAGTCTAAGAGTTTGAGCCACGGTGCACATACTGGGCTCGGGCATGTGCTGGTGCCATTTTTTTTTCGCCCAGAGCACTATCGCTGGATTGGGGGTTCTGACGATTGGGCGGGTCGGGGGGCTGTGCGGACATGATATGTGATGGGTGCTGGTACTTGGCCCTTATATTGGCCCCCTATCCCTCATCAAACCTCGAGGACTCACACCCCCTTAAAGAGCATTTCAGATTTTATAGGTTTGCTGCCAGTAACCATTAAAGTGTCTTAAATGGGGACACTTTTTTCAAACGGTCACAAAATCTTCACCACTTTGAGTTTTTAGTTGAATTGTTTTGTGCATGCCAACAAAAATACAAGGATCACCTCTACCAAATTTGGGGACAAAACTCTTTCTAAAAAATTTTAAAAAATCTCGAACCGTAAAAAGTTTCAAAAATCATGAAAAATAGAAAACGGGTCATCTTGCCACGAAACTTCACGTGAAGGCGTAGGGGACCATTCTATGAATTTACAAGCCATAAAAATGGCATTGGCATGGTAGAAATATGAAGATGTGCTTGAACCCAGCTACCACACGTTCGATCCCCGGCTTGCGCATCTTACCTCTTTGGTCGACTAAGCGTCTGCATGCTCGTTTCGTGGGTTGACTTAGGCATACCAAGTTCATCCCCAGTCTGAGCATACGGAGTTCATTCCCAGTCTAAGATCAGATCAGACCGAAGGTTGCGGTAGCAGGATCGGCAGCACGTAAGGGGGACCGGGTCGATCCCCGGGTTACGCATTCTGCCTCTCCGGTCGATTGAGCACCCGCGTGTCCATTTCATGGGTTGGCTTAGGCATAGGGAGTTCATTCCATGTCTAAGCCTTAGCCGGATTGAGGGTTGTGGCAGCGGGACCGACAGCACATAGAAAGGGATCGGGCTGATCCCCGATTAACGCATTATGCCTCTCCAACCGGCTCAGCGCCTTGTACGCTCGTTTCATGGGTTAACTTAGGCATACAGAGTTCATTCCCAGTCTAAGATCGAACCGGATCGAGGGTTGCGGCAACAGGATCGACAGCACGCCGGAGGGGACCGAGTCGGTCCCCGGCTTGCGTATTCTGCCTCTCAGGCTGGCTGAGTGCCCGCACGCTCGTTTCGTGGGTAGGCTTAGGCATACAGAATTCATTCCCTGCCTAAGCATACAGAGTTCATTCCCAGTATAAGATCAAACCGAACTGAGGGTTGCAGTAGCAGGACCAGCAGCAGGATCAACAGCACGCAGGGAGGGACCGGGCCGATCCCTGGCTTGCACATTCTGCCTCTCCGGTCGACTGAGCACCCGCACGCTCGTTTCATGGGTTGGCTTAGGCATACAGAGTTCATTCCATGTCTAAGCCCCAGTCGGACCGAGGGTTGTGGCAGCAGGACCGGCAGCACGTAGAGGGGGACCGGGCCGATCCTTGACTTGCGCATTCTGCCTCTTCGATCGGTTGAGCGCCCGCACGCTCGTTTCGTGGGTTGGCTTAGGCATACAGAGTTCATTCCCAGTCTAAGCTTTTGAGCAACGATGCACATGCAGGCTCGGGCATGTGCTGGTGCCGCATTTTTTTTGCCCAGGGCACCATCGTCGGAGCATCGTTGGAGAGCCTAACCGACGACATTTGGGGTTCAAACGATTGGGGGGGCCAGGGGGTGTGCACACGTGATGTGCGATGGGTGCTAGTACTTGGCCCTTATATTGGCCCCCTATCCCTCATCAAACCTTGAGAGCTCACAGCCCCCTTAAAGAGCATTTGAGATTTTATAGGTTTGCTGCTAGTAGCCATTAAAGTGTCTAAAATGGGGACACTTTTTTCAAACGATCACAAAATCTTCTCCACCTTGAGTTTTTAGCTGAATGTTTTTGTGCACGCCAACAAAAATACAAGGATCACCTCTACCAAATTTGGGGACAAAAATCTTGCTAAAAAAAATTTAAAAAATCCTGAACCGCAAAAAGTTTTGAAAATCATAAAAAATAGAAAATGGGTCGTCTTGCCACGAAACTTCGCATGAAGGCTTAGGCGACCATTGTATGAATTTACAAGCCATAAAAATGGCATTGGCATGGCAGAAATATGAAGATGTGCTTGAACCCACCTGCCACCCGCTCGATCCCCGGCTTTCGCATGCTGCCTCTCTGGTCGGTTGAGCGTCCGCATGCTCGTTTCGTGGGTTGACTTAGGCATACAGAGTTCATCCCCCATCTAAGCATACAAAGTTCATTCCTAGTCAAAGATCAGACTGGACTGAGGATTTCGGTAGTAGGATCGGCAGCACACAGGGGGGACCGGGCCGATCCTCGGCTTGCGCATTCTGCCTCTCCAGTCGGTTGAGCGCCCGCACGCCCATTTCGTGGGTTGGCTTAGGCATAGGGAGTTCATTCCATGTCTAAGCCCCAGCCAGGCCGAGGGTTGTGGCAGCGGGACCGACAGCACGTAGAGGGGGATCGGGTCGATACCCGACTTGCGTATTATGCCTCTCCGGCCAGCTCAGCGCCCGCACGCTCATTTCGTGGGTTGACTTAGGTGTACAAAGTTCATTCCCAGTCTAAGATCAGACCGAACCGAGGGTTTTGGTAGTAGGATCATAGCACGCAGGGGGGGATCGGGTCGGTCCTCGGCTTGTCCATTCTGTCTTTTCGGTCGGCTAAGCGCCCACATGCTCGTTTCATGAGCTGGCTTAGGCGTATGGAGTTCATTCGATGTCTAAGCATACGAGTTCATTCCCAGTCTAAGATTGGACCGGACTGAGGGTTGCGATAGCAGGACCAATAGGAAGATCAAGAGCATGCAGGGGGGATCGGGCTAGTCCCCAGCTTACGCATTCTACCTCTCTGACCGACTGAGCCCCGCACGCTCGTTTCGTGGGTTGGCTTAGGCATACGGAGTTCATTCCATGTCTAAGCATATGGAGTTCATTCCCAGTCTAAGATCGGATCGGACCGAGGGTTGCAACAGTAGGACTAGTAGCAAGATCAGCAACACGCAGGGGGGACCGGGCTGATCCTCGACTTGCGCATTCTGCCTCTCCGCCAGTTGAGCGCCTGCACACTCATTTCGTGGGTTGGCTTAGGCATACGGAGTTCATTCCATGTCTAAGCCCCAGTCGGACCGAGGGTCGACAGCACGCAGAGAGGGACTGGGCTGATCCCCAGCTTGCGCATTATGCCTCTCTGGCCGGCCTCTCCGGCCGGCTAAGCGCCTGCACGCCCGTTTCATGGGTTAACTTAGGCATACGGAGTTCATCCCCAGTCTAAGCATACGGAGTTCATTCAGAATCTAAGATCGGACCAGACCGAGGGTTGCGGTAATAGGATCAACAGAACGTAGGGGGGATCGGGCTAATCCCCGACTTGCCCATTTTGCCTCTCAGGCCGACTGAGCGCCCGCACGTCCGTTTCGTGGGTTGGCTTAGGCATAGGGAGTTCATTCCATGTCTAAGCCCCAGCCGGACTGAGGGTTGTGGTAGCGGGACCGACAGCACACAGAGAGGGATCGGGTAGATCCCCGGCTTGCGTATTATGCCTCTCTGGTCGGCTCAGTGCCCGAACGCTCGTTTCGTGGGCTGACTTAGGCATATGGAGTTCATTCCTAATCTAAGATCGGACCGCATCGAGGGTTGCTGCAGTAGGATCAACGGTACGCAGGGGGACCGGGCCGGTCCCCGGCTTGCGCATTCTACGATTTCGATCGGCTGAGCACTCGCACGCTCGTTTCATGGGTTGGCTTAGGCATGCGGAGTTCATTCCATGTCTAAGCATACGGAGTTCATTCCCAGTCTAGGATCGGAGTGGTCCGAAGGTTACGACAGCTGGATCGGCAGCACGCAGAGGGGGATCGGGCTGATCCCCAGCTTACTCATTAAGCTTCTTCGGCGGCTGAGCACCCACACGTTCATTCATGGGTTGGCTTAGGCATACGGAGTTCATTCCATGTCTAAGCATACGAAGTTCATTCCCAGTGTAAGATTTGAGCACGGGTGCATATGCTAGGGCTCGGGCATGTGCTGGCTTAGGGCATACCAGGATCGAAGTTGTGGCACCAGGGATCGACAGCATGCTGGGGGGGACCAGGTCAATCCCAAGCTTGCCCATTCTACCTCTCCAGTCGGCTGAGCACCCGCATGCTCGTTTCGTGGGTTGGCCTAGGCATACGGAGTTCATTCCATGTCTAAGCCCCAGCCGGACCAAGGGTTGAGGTAGTAGGATCGACATCGTGATCGGCAACACGCAGAGGGGGACCGGGCTGATCCTCGGCTTACGCATTATGCCTCTTCGGTCCGCCTCTCTGGCCGACTGAACGCCCGCATGCTCGTTTCATCTGTTGACTTAGGCATACGGAGGTTATCCCCAGTCTAAGCATATAGAGTTCATTCCCAGTCTAAGATCAGACTAGACCGAGGGTTGCGATAGCAGGATCGGCAGCACGTAGGAGGGACCGGGTCGATCCTCGACTGGCGCATTCTGCCTCTCCGGTTGGCTGAGTGCCCATACGCCTGTTTCATGGGTTGGCTTAGGCATAGGGAGTTTATTCCATGTCTAAGCGCCAGCCGGACCGAGGGTTGTGGCAGCGAGACCGGCAGCATGCAGAGGGGGATCGGGCTGATCCGCAGCTTACGCATTATGCCTCTTCAGTCTGCTCAACGCCCGCATGCTCGTTTTGTGGGTTAACTTAGGCATACGGAGTTCATTCCTAGTCTAAGATCAGACGAGACCGAGGGTTGTGGCAGCAGGATCAATAGTACACAAGGGGACCAAGCCAGTCCCCAGCTTATGCATTTCGCCTTTTCGACCGACTGAGCGCCCATATGCTCATTTCGTGGGTTGGCTTAGGCATACGGAGTTCATTCCATGTCTAAGCATACGGAGTTCATTCCCAGTCTAAGATCGGATCGAAACGAGGGTTACAACAACATGACCTATAGCAGGATCGACAGCACGTAGGGGGACTGGGCCGATCCACGACTTACACATTCTGCCCCTCTGATCGGCTGAGCGTCCGTATGCTCGTTTCGTGGGTTGGCTTAGGCATTAAGAGTTTATTCCATGTCTAAGCCCCTGCCAGATCGAGGGTTGTGGTAGCAAGACTGGCAATGGGATCGACAGCATGCAACGAAGGATCGAGCTGATCCCCGACTTGCGCATTATGCCTCTCCGACCGACCTCTTCGGCCAGTTGAGCACCCGTAAGCTCGTTTCGTGGGTTGACTTAGGCATACGGAGTTCATTCCCATTCTAAGCATACAGAGTTCATTCCCAGTCTAAGATCAGACCGGACCGAGGGTTGTGACAGCAAGATCGGTAGCACGCAAGAGGGATCGAGCCGATCCTTGGCTTGCACATTCTGCCTCTCCGATCGGCTGAGCGCCCGCATGCCTATTTCATGGGTTGGCTTAGGCACAGGGAGTTCACTCCATGTCTAAGCCCCAGCCAGACCGAGGGTTGTGGTAGTGAGATCGGCAGCACGCAGAGGGGGATCGGGCTGATCCCCAGCTTGTGCATTATGCCTTTCCGACTGGCACAATGCCCAAACACTTGTTTCGTGGGTTGACTTAGGCATATGAAGTTCATTCCCAGTCTAAGATCGGATCGGTCTGGGGGTTACGGTAGCAGGATCAACAGCCCGTAGGGCAGACTGGGCCGATCCTCGGCTTGCGCATTCTGCCTTTTCAATCGGCTGAGTGCTCGCATGCTTGTTTCGTGGGTTGGCTTAGGCATACGGAGTTCATTCCATGTCCAAGCATACGAAGTTCATTCCCAGTCTAAGATTGGATCGGACCGGACCTAGGGTTGCGATAGCAAGACCAATAGCAGGTTCAACATCACGCATGAGGGATCGGGTCGATCCCCGGCTTACGGATTCTGCCTCTTCGATCGGCCTCTCTGACCGGTTGAGCGCCTGCACGCTCATTTCGTGGGTTGACTTAGGCATACAGAGTTCATCCCCAGTCTAAGCATACGGAGTTCATTCCCAGTCTAAGATCAGACCGGGCTGAGGGTTACGGCAGTAGGATCAACAGCATGCAGGGGGGATCGGGTCGATTCCTGGCTTACGCATTCTACTTCACCGGCCGACTGAGCGCCCGTACGCCCGTTTCGTGGGTTGGCTTAGGCATAGGGAGTTCATTCCATGTCTAAGCCCCAGTTGGACCGAGGGTTATGGTAACGGGACCGGCAGAATGCAGAGGGGGACCGGACTGATCCCCGACTTGCGCATTCTACCTATCTGGCCGGTTGAGCACCCACACGCTTGTTTCGTGGGTTGGGTTAGGCATACGGAGTTCATTCCATGTCTAAGCATATGCAGTTCATTCCAAGTCTAAGAGTTTGAGCCATGGTGCACATGCTGGGCACAGGCATGTGCTGGTGCCGCACTTTTACAAGCCATAAAAATGGCATTGGCATGGCAGAATTTACAAGCCATAAAAATGGCATTGGCGTGGCACGAAACTTCACATGAAGGCTTAGGGGACCATTGTATGAATTTACAAGCCATAAAAATGGCATTGGAATGGTAGAAATATAAAGATGTGCTTGAACCCACCTACCACCTGTTCGATCCCCGCCTTGCACGTCCTGCCTCTCTGGTCGGCTGAGCGTCCGCACGCTCACTTCATGGGTTGACTTAGGCATATGAAGTTCATCCCCAGTCTAAGCATACAGAGTTCATTCCCATTCTAAGATCGGACTGGACCGAGTGTTGTGGTACCAAGATCGACAACACGCAGGGGGGATCGGGTCGGTCCCCGGCTTGCGCATTCTGCCTCTCTGACCAACTGAGCGCCCGCACGCTTCTTTCATGGGTTGGCTTAGGCATACGGAGTTCAATCCATATCTAAGCATACAGAGTTCATTCCCAGTCTAAGATCGGACCGGACCGAGGGTTGCGGCAGCAGGACCAGCAGCAGGATCTACAGCACGATCTGCAGCACGCAGGGGGGACTGCTCGATCCCCGGCTTACGCATTCTGCCTCTCCGACCAACCTCTCTGGTCGGCTGAGCACCCGCGCGCTCGTTTTGTGGGTTGACTTAGGCATACGGAGTTCATCCCCAGTCTAATATCGGATCCGATCGAGGGATGCGGTAGCAGGATCGACAGCACGCAGGGGGGACCGAGCCGATCCTCGGCTTGCATATTCTGCCTCTCTGACCAGCTGAGCACTCACATGCCCGTTTCGTGGGTTTGCTTAGGCATAGGGAGTTCATTCCATGTCTAAGCCCTAGCCAGACTTAAGGTTGTGGCAGTGGGACTGGCAGCACGCAGAAAGGGACCGGGCCGATCCCCGGCTTGCGCATTCTGCCTCTTCGACTGGCTGAGCGCCCGCACGCTCATTTCGTGGGTTGGCTTAGTAATACGGAGTTCATTCCATGTCTAAGCATACGGAGTTCATTCCCAGTCTAAGCGTTTGAGCCACGATGCACATGCTGGACTCGAGCATGTGCTGGTGCTGCACTTTTTTCTCCTAGGGCACCATTGCCGGAGCATCGCCGGAGAGCCTAACCAATGGCATTGGGGGTTCCGACGATTGGGGGGCTGGGGGGTGTGCGCACCTGATGTGCCATGGGTGCTGGTACTTGGCCCTTATATTGGCCCCCTATCCATCATCAAACTTCGAGAACTCACACCCCCTTAAAGAGCATTTGAGATTTTATAGGTTTGCTGCCAGTAGCCATTAAAGTGTCTGAAATGGGGACACTTTTTTCAAATGGTCACAAAATCTTCTCCACTTTGAGTTTTTAGCTGAATTTTTTTTTGCATGGCAACAAAAATACAAGGATCACCCCTACCAAATTTGAGGACAAAATTCTTTCTAAAAAATTTTTAAAAAATCCCGAACCGTAAAAAGTTTCAAAAATCATGAAAAATAGAAAACAGGTCGTCTTGCCATGAAACTTCACATGAAGGCTTAGGGGACCATTGTATGAATTCACAAGGCATAAAAATGGCATTGGCATGACAGAAATATAAAGATGTGCTTGAACCCACCTACCACCCGCTTGATCCCCGGCTTACGCATCTGCCTCTTTGGTCGACTGAGCGTCCGCACGCTCGTTTCGCGGGTTGACTTAGGCATACGGAGTTCATCCCCAGTCTAAGCATACGGAGTTCATTCCCAGTGTAAGATCAGACCGGACCGAGGGTTACGACAGCAGGATCGACAGCACGCAGGGGGACCGGGTCGATCCCCAACTTGTGCATTCTACCTCTCCGACCGGCTAAGCTCCTGCACGTCCGTTTCGTGGGTTGGCTAAGGCATAGGGAGTTCATTCCATGTCTAAGCCCCAGTCGGACTGAGGATTGTGGCAGCAGGACTGACAGCACGCAGAGGGGGACCGGGCCGATCCCCGACTTGCGCATTATGCCTTTTCGGCCGGCTCAGTACCCAAATGCTCGTTTCGAGGGTTGACTTAGGCATACGGAGTTCATCCCCAGTCTAAGCATATGGAGTTCATTCCCAATCTAAGATTAGACCAAACCGAGGGTTGCGACAGCAGGATCAGCAGCACGCAGGGGGGATCGGATCGATCCCCGGCTTACGCATTCTACCTCTTCGACCAGCTGAGTGCCCGCACACCTGTTTCGTGGGTTGGCTTAGGCATAGGGAGTTCATTCCATGTCTAAGCCCCAGCGGGACCGAGGGTTGTGACAGCGGGACTGGTAGCATGCAAAGGGGGATCGGGCGGATCCCTAGCTTGCGCATTATGCCTCTTCGATCGGCTCAGTGCCCGTATGCTCGTTTAGTGGGTTAACTGAGGCACATAGAGTTCACTCCCAGTCTTAGATCGGATCGGACCGAGGGTTGCTGCAGCAGGATTGACAGCACGTAGGGGGGACCGAGCCGGTCCCCGGCTTACGCATTCTGCCTCTCTGATCGGCTGAGCGCCCGCACGTTCGTTTCATGGGTTGGCTTAGGCATACAGAGTTCATTCCATGTCTAAGCATATGGAGTTCATTCCCAGTCTAAGATCGGACCAGACCGAGGGTTACGGTAGCAGGACTAGTAGCAGGATCGACAGCACGTAGGGGGGATCGGGCCGATCCCCAGCTTGCGCATTTTGCCTCTCCGACTAGCTGAGCGCCCGCACGCTCGTTTCGTTGGTTGGCTTAGGCATATGGAGTTCATTCCATGTCTAAGCCCCAGTCGGATCGAGGGTTGTGGCAGTAGGACTGGTAGCAGGATCGGCAGCACGTAAAGGGGGATCGGGGTGATCCTCGGCTTATGCATTATGTCTCTCCGGCCGGCCTCTCCGGTTGGCTGAGTGCCCAAATGCTCGTTTCGTGGGTTGACCTAGGCATACAGAGTTCATCCCAGTTTAAGCATACGGAGGTCATTCCCAGTGTAAGATCGAACCAGACCGAGGGTTGTGGCAGTAGGATCGATAGCACGCAAGGGTACCGGGCCGATCCCCGGCTTGCATATTCTGCCTCTTCAGCCGGCTGAGCACCCGCACGCCCACTTCGTGGGTTAGCTTAGGCATAGGGAGTTCATTCCATGTCCAAGCCCCAATCGGATCGAGGGTTGTGGCAGCGAGACCGAACGCACGCAGAGGGGAACTGGGTCGATCCCCAGCTTACGCATTTTGCGTCTTTGGCCGGCTCAACGCCCGTAAGCTCGTTTTGTGGGTTGACTTATGCATACAGAGTTCATTCCTAGTCTAAGATCGGATTGGACTGAGATTTGCGACAGCAGGATCGACAGCACGTAGGGCGGGACCAGGCCGATCCCCGGCTTGTGCATTCTATCTCTCCGGTCGGCTAAGCGCCCGCACGCTCGTTTCGTGGGTTGGCTTAGGCATACGGAGTTCATTCCATGTCTAAGCATACAGAGTTCATTCCCAGTCTAAGCTTTTGAGCCACGATGCACATGCTGGGCTCGGGCATATGCTGGTACCATATTTTTTTCGCATGGGGCACCATCCTCGGAGCATCGTCGGAGCATCGTCGGAGAGCCTAATCGACGACATTTGGGGTTCTGACGATTGGGGGGGCCAGGGGGTGTACGCACATGATGTGCGATGGGTGCTGGTACTTGGCCCTTATATTAGCCCCCTATCACTCATCAAACCTCGAGAACTCACACCCCCATTAAGAGCATTTGAGATTTTATAGGTTTGCCGCCAGTAGCCATTAAAGTGTCTGATATGGGGACACTTTCTTCAAACGGTCACAAAATATTCTCCACTTCGAGTTTTTCGCTGAATTGTTTTGTGCATGCCAACAAAAATACGAGGATCACCTCTACCAAATTTGGGGACAAAAATCTTTCTAAAAAAATTTTAAAAAATCCTGAACCACAAAAAGTTTTGAAAATCATGAAAAATAGAAAACGGGTCGTCTTGCCACAAAACTTCACATAAAGGCTTAGGGGACCATTGTATGAATTCACAAGCCATAAAAATGGCATTGGCATGGCAGAAATATAAAGATGTGCTTGAACCCACCTACCACTTGTTCGATCCCCGGCTTTCGCATCCTGTCTCTCTGGTCGGTTGAGCATCCGCATGCTCGTTTCATGGGTTGACTTAGGCATACGAAGTTCATCCCCAGTCTAAGCATACAGAGTTCATTCCTAGTCTAAGATTGGATCGGACTGAGGGTTGCGGTAGTAGGATCGGTAGCACGCAGGGGGACCGAGCCGATCCCTGGCTTGCGTATTTTTTCTCTCCGGCCGGTTGAGCGCCCGTATGCCCATTTCGTGGGTTGGCTTAGGCATAGGGAGTTCATTCCATGTCTAAGCCCTAGTCAGACTGAGGGTTGGGGCAGTAGGACCGACAGCACATAGAGGGGGACCGGGCCGATTCCTGGCTTGCACATTATGCCTCTTCGGCCAACTCAACGCCCGTACGCTCGTTTTGTGGGTTGACTTGGGCATACGGAGTGCATTCCCAGTCTAAGATCAGATCGGACCAAGGGTTGCGGCAGCAGGATCAACAGCACGCAGGGGGGATCAGGCCGGTCCCCAGCTTGTGCATTCTGCCTCTCCGGCTGGCTGAGCGCCTGTACTCTGGTTTCGTGGGTTGGCTTAGGCATACGTAGTTCATTCCATGTCTAAGCATACGAGTTCATTCCGAGTCTAAGATCGGACCGGACCAAGGGTTGAGTAGCAGGACGAGCAGCAGGATCGATAGCACGCAGGGGTACCGGGCTGATCCCCGGCTTGCGTATTCTACCTCTCCGACCGGCTGAGCGCCTGCACACTCATTTCGTGGGTTGGCTTAGGCATAGGGAGTTCATTCCATGTCTAAGCCCCAGCTGGACTGAGGGTTGTGGCAGTAGGACCGGCAGTGGGATCGACAGCTCACAAAGGGGGATCAGGCTGATCCACGACTTGTGCATTATGCCTCTCCGGTCAGTTGAGCGTAATCTGCCTCTCCGATCGGCTCAACACCCGCACGCTCATTTCGTGAGTTGACTTATACATATGGAGTTCATTCCCAGTCTAAGATTGAACCAGACCAAGGGTTGCGGCAGCAAGATCGACAGCACGCAGGGGGGATCGGGTCGATCGCTGGCTTGCGCATTCTGCCTCTCCGGCCGGCTGAGCGCCCGCACGCTCGTTTTGTGGGTTGGCTTAGGCATACGGAGTTCATTCCATGTCTAAACATACGAAGTTCATTCCCAGTCTAAGATTTTGAGCCGCGGTGCACATGCTGGGCTCGAGCATGTGTTGGTGCCACATTTTTTTCGCTTGGGGCACCATCGTCGGAGCATCGCCAAAGAGCCTATTCGATGCATTGGGGTTTCCGACGATTGGGGGGCCAGGGGTGTGCGCACATGATGTGTGATGGGTGCTGGTACTTTTCCCTTATATTGGCCCCTATCCCTCATCAAACCTCAAGAACTCACACCCCCTTAAAGAGCATTTGAGATTTTATAGGTTTGCTGCCAGTAGCCTTTAAAGTGTCTGAAATGGGGACACTTTTTCAAATGGTCAAAAAATCTTCTCCACTTCGATTTTTTAGCTGAATTTTTTTGTGAATCCCAAAACAAATACAAGGATCACCTCTACCAAATTTAGGGACAAAACACTTTCTAAAAAAAATTTCAAAAATCCTGAACCGTAAAAAGTTTCAAAAATTGTGAAAAATAGTAAACGGGTCGTCTTGCCACGAAACTTCACATGAAGGCTTAGGGGACCATTGCATGAATTTACAAGCCATAAAAATGGCATTGGCATGGCAGAAATATGAAGATGTTCTTGAACCCACCTACCACCCGTTCGATCCCCAGCTTGCGCATCCTGCCTCTTTGGTCGGCTGAGCGCCCGCACGCTCATTTCGTGGGTTGACTTAGGCATACGAAGTTCATCCTTAATCTAAGCATACAGAGTTCATTCCCAGTCTAAGATCAGACCGGATCAAAGGTTGCAGCAGCAGGATTGGTAGCACACAGGGGGTACCGGGCCGATCCACGGCTTGCGCATTTTGCCTCACCGATCGACTGAGTGCCTGCACGCCTGTTTCGTGGGTTCGCTTAGGCATAGGGAGTTCATTCCAAGTCTAAGCCCAAGCCAGATCGAGTGTTGTGGCAGTAGGGCCGGCAGCACGTAGAGGGGGACCGGGCCGATCCCTGGCTTGCACATTATGCCTCTTCGGCTAGCTCAGCACCCACACGCTTGTTTCATGGGTTGACTTAGGCATACGGAGTTTATTCCCAGTCTAAGATCAGATCGGACCAAGGGTTGTAGTGTAGGATCGACAGCACGCAGGGGGGACTGGGTCGATTCCTGAGTTACGCATTCTGGCTCTTCGATCGGCTGAGCGCCCGCACGCACACTCGTTTCATGGGTTGGCTTAGGCACACGGAGTTCATTCCATGTCTAAGCATATGGAGTTCATTCCCAATTTAAGATCAGACTAGACCGAGGGTTGCAATAGCAGGATCGACAACACGTAGGGGGGATCGGGTCGATCCCCGGCTTGCGCATTCTACCTCTCTGGTCAGCTGAGCACCTGCACGCTCGTTTTGTGGGTTGGCTTAGTCATATGGGGTTCATTCCATGTCTACGCCCCAGCCGGATCGAAGGTTATGGCAGCAGGACCAGTAACAGGATCGACAGCACGAATAGAGGGATCGGGCTGATCCCCGACTTGTGTATTATGCCTTTTCGGTCTGCCTCTTCGGTCGGCCTCTCTGGCTGGCTGAGCACCGCACGCTCGTTTCGTGGGTTGACTTAGGCATACGGAGTTCATCCCTAGTCTAAGCATACGAGTTCATCCAGTCTAGCATCAGGCATTGATCAGACGAGAGGCCTTGGTTCAGCAGGATGACGCACGCAGGAGGATAGAGTCGATCCTCGCACGCATTCTACCTCTCGGTCGGACTGAGCACCCGCACGCTCGAAGGGTGGCTAGCATAGGAGTTTTCCAGTCTAACCCCAAGATCGAGGATGTGGCAGTAGAGAGCCACGCAAAGGCGACGGGCGATCCTAGCTTGCCTTACGCCTCTGCCGGTCGCAATGCCCGACGCTCGTTCCGTAGTTGCACTACATATGAGTTCTTCCAAGTCTAAGATCGATCGAACCGAGGTACGCGCAAGATTGACTAGCCACAGGCGGATCGGGTCGATCCCGGCTTGCGCATTCTGCTCTCAGCCGAGCGCCCGCACGCTCGTTTTGTGGGTTGGCTTAGGCATACCAAGTTCATTCCATGTCTAAGCATACGGAGTTCATTCCCAGTCTAAGATTGTGAGCCACCATGCACATGCTAGGCTCGGGCATGTGCTGTTGTCGCATTTTTTTAGCCTGGGGCACCATCGTCGGAGCATCGTTGGAGGCCTAACGGGCAGCATTAGGGGGGCCGGGGGCGTGTGCGCACATGATGTGCAATGGGTGCTGGTACTTGGCCCTTATATTGGCCCCCTATCCCTCATCAAACCTTGAGAACTCACACCCTCTTAAAGAGCATTTGAGATTTTATAGGTTTGCTGCCAGTAGCCATTAAAGTGTCTAAAATGGGGACAGTTTTTTCAAACGGTCACAAAATCTTCTCCACTTTGAGTTTTTAGCTGAATTTATTTGTGGATGCCAACAAAAATACAAGGATCACCTCTACCAAATTTTAGAAGAAAACTCTTTCTAAAAAAATTTAAAAAATCCCGAACCATAAAACGTTTCAAAAATCGTAAAAAACAAAAAACAGGTTGTCTTGCCACGAAACTTCACATGAAGGCTTAGGGGACCATTGTATGAATTTACAAGCCATAAAAATGGCATTGGCATGGCAGAAATATGAAGATGTGCTTGAACCCACCTACCACCCGTTCGATCCTCGGCTTGCACATCCTGCCTCTCTGGTCGGCTGAGCGCCCGCATGCTCGTTTTATGGGTTGACTTAGGCATACGGAGTTCATCCTCAGTCTAAGCATACGGAGTTCATTTCCAGTCTAAGATCAGACCGGACCGAGGGTTGCGACAGCAGGATCGACATCATGCAGGGTGGACCGAATCGATACTCGGCTTGTACATTCTGCTTCTCTGGCCGACTGAGTCCCCGCACGCTCGTTTCGTGGGTTGGCTTAGGCATAGGGAGTTCATTCCATGTCTAAGCCCTAGTCGGATCGAGGGTTGTGGCAGCGGGACCGACAGCACGCAGAGGGGGACCGGGCCAATCCCCGACTTGCACATAATGCCTTTTTCTGATCTGCTCAACGGCCGCACGCTCGTTTCGTGGGTTGACTTGGGCATACAAAGTTTATTCCCAGTCTAAGATCGGATCAGACTGAGGGTTGCGGCAAAAGGATCGACAGCACGTAGGGGGACGGGCCGATCCTTGGTTGCGGATTCTGCTCTCCGGTCGGTTGAGCGCCAGCACGCATGCTCGTTTCATGGGTTGGCTTTAGGCATAGGGAGTTCATTCCATGTCTAAGCCCAACCGAATGAGGGTTGTGGTAACGGGACCGCAGCACGCAGAGGGGGACCGGGCTGATCCCCGGCTTGCATTATGCCTCTTTGGCTGGCTAAGCGCCTGCACACGCTCATTTCGTGGGTTGACTTATGCATACAGAGTTCATTTACAGTCTAAGATCGATCGACGAGGGTTACGACAGCAGAATCGATAGCACGTAGGGGGACCAGGCTGATCCCCGGCTTGCACATTCTACCTCTCCGGTCGGCTGACCGCCCGTACGCTCGTTTCGTGGGTTGACTTAGGCATGTGGAGTTCATCCCCAGTCTAAGCATATGGAGTTCATTCCCAGTCTAAGATCGGATCGACGAGGGTTGTGATAGCAGGATCGACAGCACGCAGGGGGATCAGGTCGATCCCTGGCTTGCGCATTCTGCCTCTCTTACCGACTGAGCGCCCGCACACCCGTTTTGTGGGTTGGCTTAGGCATAGGGAGTTCATTCCATGTCTAAGCCCCAGCCGGACCGAGGGTTGTACAGCGGGACTGGCAGCATGCAGAGGGGGATTGGGCTGATCCCCGGCTTGCGCATTATGCCTCTTCAGTCGGCTCAGCGCCCGCACGCTCGTTTCGTGGGTTGACTTATGCATACAGAGTTCATTCCCAGTCTAAGATCAGATCGGACCAAGGGTTGCGGCAGCAGGATCGACAGCACACAGAGGGGGATCGGGTTGATCCTCGGCTTACGCATTCTGCCTCTCCGATCGACTGAGCGCCCGCACGCTCGTTTCATGGGTTGGCTTAGGCATACGTTGTTCATTCCATGTCTAAGAATACGGAGTTCATTCCATGTCTAAGTATACGGAGTTCATTCCTAGTCTAAGATCAGATCGGACCGATGGTTGTGGTAGCAGGACCAGTAGCAGGATCAACAACATGCAGGGGGATCGAGTCGATCCCCAGCTTGCGCATTCTGCCTCTCCGGTCGGTTGAGCGCCCGCACGCTCATTTCGTGGGTTGGCTTAGGTATACGGAGTTCATTCCATGTCTAAGCCCCAGTCGGACCGAGGGTTATGGCAGCAGGACCGACAGTGAGATCGGTAGCATGTAGAGAGGGACCAGGCTGATCCCCGACTTGCCCATTATGCCTCTCTGGTTGGCCTTTTGATCGGCTAAGTGTCCGCACGCTCGTTTCATGGGTTGACTTAGGCATACAGAGTTCATCCCCAGTCGAAGCATACGGAGTTCATTCCCAGTCTAAGATCGGATCAGATCGAGGGTTGTGATAGCAAGATCGGTAGCAAGCAGGGGGGATCGGGCCAATCCCCAGCTTAAGCATTCTGCCTCTCCGACCGGCTGAGCGCCTGCACGCCCGTTTCGTGGGTTGGCTTCATAGGGAGTTCATTCCATGTCTAAGCCCTAGCCAGACCGAGGTTTGTGACAGCGGGATCGACGGCACATAGAGGGGGACCGAGTTGATCCTTGGCTTGCGTATAATGCCTCTTCGATCGGCTCAACGCCTGCACGCTCGTTTCGTGGGTTGCTTAGGCATACGGAGTTCATTCCATGTCTAAGCATATGGAGTTCATTCCCAGTCTAAGATTTTGAGCCACGGTGCACATGCTGGGCTTGGGCTTGTGCTGCTGTCACATTTTTTTCACCCGGAGCACCATCGTCGGAGCATCATCGGAGAACCTAACCGACGGCATTGGGGGTTTCGACGATTGGGGGGTCGGGGGGGTGTGCACACATGATGTACGATGGGTGCTGGTACTTGTGTCATGGGCTCCGACCTTAGACTCAGAAACGTGCGACCTTAGGCTTGGAATCTCCTCCTTTATGCCTAAGTCATCCTAAAACACAAGCGTACGGGCACTAGAACAACGGAAAGGGCTGATTACGCAAGTTAAAGAGAAATAGGATAAGAAGGCAGAATTCTGGAAATGCTCTTATTTTCGCTAAAACGAAAGTGTTTGATGGTGTACAAATGAGGGAGGAGCAGCCCTCTATTTATAGTTAAGGCTCCAGCTTACACTTAATGGCAATATCCCTAGAATAAAGGCTAAAATCATGGGATTATACAGATTACAATCAATCAGGATGCTAACTCCTGATTTTCAGGGTCAACCAAATCTACCAAGATGCTGCTGATCCTACCTACTTCCAGAAGCTTCCTTTGTATGTCCAGCACCTTAGGCCCTTCTGGATGTGGTGCAGACGGCTTGTATCCTAGGCCTTGGTCTCACGGGTTGGCCTGCAAGTTGAGCAGGCATTCTGAACTCGTTTGCTAGGCTTTGCACGCAGATACCAGCCAGCATGCCTGGTTTGCAGGCCTCAACCTCTGGCTCACCTGTTGGAGCGCCTGGTGTGCCTGGCGCGCTCGCCCAGGGCATGAAATTCTCCCCCACCTGATTGCGCAATGCCCTTGTTGTGTCTTCTGCATGGTACTACCTGATCTAGTCCTCGAATTGCCATAAGTCATCTGCTAGTTCCCAGCTCGCCTCACTGTCTGGAAGTCCCTTCTAGCGCACCAAGTACTCTTGTCTTGGCTAATAGTTCTTTCATCTCACCTCTCGATCAGCTATGATGATGTGGACCTCCTTCTCATATGAGGAACTTGCTCCCAATGGTGCATGCTTTAACTCTGCCCGTCCTAGATCTCCCTCATCCTCATAGGATGGCTTGAGCATGATCACATGGAACACCGGGTGTACCCTCAGCTTGGGTGGCATATCCAGCTTGTAAGCAACTTTGCCTACCCTCTTGACTACTCAAAAAGTCCCTCATACCTCTGGACTAGGCCTTTGTACAGCCCCCTATGGCGCACAATGGGATGCCGCTTCACCAACACCAAGTCTCCAACCTAGAACTGCACGTCCCGCTATTTTAGTCTGCCCACTTCTTCGACCTCTTGGCTGCCTTGTGTAGACAAACTCTGGCCAAGTCAGTTTGCTCTTGCCATGCCTTGGCAAACTTGTATGCTGCTGGATTTGGCCCTGTATAACCTGCAGCAATTGAATCGGGTGTTAGTGGTTGTTGTCCTGTCATAACCTCAAATGGGCTCTGGTTCGTTGCCTTGCTCCTTTGCAAGTTGTAGGAAAACTACGTAATATCTAGCAGCTTTGGCCAGTCCCTTTGTGTGGCACTCACATAGTGCCTGAGGTAGATCTCCAATAGTCCATTCACTCGTTCTGTTTGCCCATCGGTCTGCGGATGCATGCTAGTGGAAAAGTTCAAGTCTGACCCCAACAGCTTGAACAACTCAGTCCAGAACTTACCCGTGAAACGCCCGTCTTGATCACTAACAATGGTCCTCGGCACTCCCCAATACTAAACCATGTTCTTTAGGAACAATCGAGCTACCTCCTCGTCTGGGCACTCCTTAGTTGCTGGAATGAAGATTCCATACTTGGAAAACCTATCCACCACTACCATGATGCTTCCAAACCCTTCTGCTTTGGGTAGACCGACTATAAAGTCTAGAGAAACACTCTTCCATGGTCGCTTTGGCACTGGCAATGGCTCCAAGAGACCGCCTGGTTTCTTGAGCTCCACCTTGTCCTGTTGGCACACAAGACAAGTCTTCACATAGGCCTTCACATCATCCCTCATGTCTGGCCAGTAGTACCGGTCCTCGATCAGCACCAAGGTACGGCTCACTCCAGGGTGTCCAGCCCACCTTGAATCATGGCATTCTTGCAAAACTTTCTTACGGAGCTTCTCGTGCTGCGACACAAATAGTCTACTACCCTTGGTGTACAGTAAGCCATCCTGCAACTAAAACCACCTAGTCTTACCTTGCTGGGCGTACTCCATCAAAGCCTTGGCTGTAGGATCATGCGTAAGTCCTTCATTGATGTACGGCACTAGTGACCCCTCTGGTTGCCTAATGGCAGCAAGGTTAGCCTTCCTACTCAGGGCATCTGCCACTAGGTTCGCCCAGCCCGGCTTTTACTCTATCCAGAAATCAAATTTTGCAAGAAAATCTTGCCATCTCGCCTGCTTGGGGGACAGCTTCTTCTGCGTCTGGAAGTAACTGGTCGCCACATTGTCCATCCTAACCATGAACCTTGACCCTAATAGGTAATGGCACCAAGTGCGTAAGCAGTGCACCACTCCAGTCATCTCCTTCTCTTGGACCGTGTACTTGCACTCAGTCTCGTTCAGCTTCCTGCTCTCGAACGTGACTGGACGTCCCTCCTACATCAACACGCCCCCTATGGCAAAGTCTGATGCATCCGTATGCACCTCATACGGCTTGGCATGGTCTGGCAAGGCCAAGACTGGCTCCTCGATTGCAGCCCGCTTCAACCTATCAAAGGCTTCCTGGCACCCTGCGCTCCACTCCCATGCTTTCCCTTTCTTGAGCAAGTCAGTAAATGGCGTGGCCATTGCTGAGTGACCTTTGATGAAGCGCCTGTAGTAGTTGACCAGCCCAAGGAACGATCTCAACTCAGTGACCTTGGCTGGCGGTTGCCACTCCAGGATGGCATGTATCTTGCCTTCATCCATGCATATCCTGCCACCTCCCACTATGTGGCCAAGGAACGGGATCTCCTGTTGGGCGAATGAGCACTTCTTCCTCTTGACAAACAGCTTGTGTGCCCGCAACACCTCGAACACCTGTCTCAAGTGGTCTACATGCTCTCCCAAAGTCTGGCTGTAGATCACAATGTCATCCAAATAAACCACAACAAACCAATCAAGGAATGACTGAAGTACCTTGTTCATAAGGGTGCAAAATGTTGCTGGGGTGTTCGTGAGTCCGAAAGGCATCACCAAGAACTCATACGAACCATACCGAATGACACATGCTATCTTTGGCTCATCTCCGTCTGTGATCCTGACTTGATAGTAGCCTGACCTCAAATCCAAATTGGTGAACCACCTGAGCTCCCAAGTTGATCGAACAAGTCCGTAATGAGTGGGATGGGGTACTTGTTCTTGATGGTCAGCTTGTTCAAAGCCTGGTAGTCTATACACAGCCACAATGACCCATCATGCTTGCGTTGAAATAGAACCGGTGCACCATAGGGTGCCTTCGATGGCCTGATGAAGCCAGCATCAACTAACTCTTTAAGCTGCTTCCTCAACTCCGCCAACTCTGGTGGAGACATTTGGTAAGGGGCTATAGCTGGTGGCTTGGCCTCGGACACTAGCTCGATCTTATGGTCCACCTCCCTCTTAGGTGGTAGCTTGCTAGGTAGCTTTACGGGCATCACATCACTAAAGGTCTTCAGCACCTTTAGCACCTCCAAGGGTGACTCGATCTCCTTCTCCCTTGGCTCATCATATTTCAGGGCTGCCAAAAAGGTGTCTTCTTTTCTGCTTACCGCCTTGGCAAATTGGATGGGCTGACACCACCCCATGACCAACTCCAGACCCTCTCCCTCAATGGCACTAGGCATTGGCACCATGCATCCAAGATGTAAACACAATCGATAAAAGGCACAAGGAGGGCATTAATCCTAACAAGGAAATTCACCCAATCACAAACTCATAGTCGTCAAGGGGGTATTACCTCAATGGTCTCCTTGCCTTTCCAGTCTCCAAGCTACAACTCCACTCCCCGTGCTACTCCAATGGCTGAAACTTCCTTGGAGTTCACCATTTTGATGGTTACCAGTCCCTTTCTGCACCTTAGTTTGAGCTTCGGGGCTCTATCACCTAAAATAAAAAGAGGTAGGCACCTGTGTCCACCAGTGCACTCACCTTCTGACCGTAACCATCAGATCTGTAAACATCAAGCCCTTTGACTTGTCTGGACAGCATTGAGCACCAACCACCCAAGCTTTGCTGCCCCTGACTCTGGCTCCTCATCAAACTCCTTGTCTACAGCAGCCAACTTGCCCTTCTGCGGGTAATTGCACGCTATGTGGCTCTCTCCACATAGGTAGCATGCTAGTGGCTCTCGGTCCCCCTTGGCTTTCCACTTGCCTGCTGGTGGCTCCTCTCGCCATCCTTGGTTGAACGATCTCGGTCTCCATCCTTGGACTCCCGATCACGGTCCTTCCCCTTGGACTGCTTCTTTTGATCCCTATCATCCCTGCCTTTACCCTTGGGTTTGGTAGACTCAAACTTATTCAGAGGCTTGAACTCTATCAAGGCCCCGACAGTAGTCATGGCTTTAGCCAAGTCATGAACTCCTATCCTTTGTAGCTCATGCTTCACCCGTGGCTTCAGCCCATCCATGAAAGTAAATAAGGCATCTTTCTCACCTAGATTCGAGATTTGTAGCATCAGTTCAGAGAATTTCTGGACATATTCCCTTATGTCCCCTTGCTGGCTCAACCTGCAAAACTTTGCCCGTGCCTCATCATCGGCATACTCCGGGTAAAATTGTTCTCTGAACTCCTTTTGAAACTCTACCCAGGTTCCAATCTTGGTGCTCCCATGCCTGACATCATCACACCTGCCGTCTCTACCACAATAAGGCTACATCAGTGAGATACATAGCAGCGATGCTTACCTTTATGCCTTGTCTTGCATGCCCATGGCCTGGAATACTGCTCCATACCCCAAAGGTAGTTATCTACTTCCTTGGCTGCCTAGTCCCTTGAACTCCTTAGGCTTGGGGACATCCAATCTGACTTGGACACCCCAGCAAACATGCCATTCCTAATGGCAGTCTTGCAAGCAATGAGCTCATTGGTAAGCTCCTCCATCCGCTGGTGCATGGCCTCCATGCCATCGTGCAAGTCAGCACTTAGCGCTCCAAGGTCTGATTCTTTTAGTGAACACATCCAAGCCTTTGTGAGAGCAGCTTGCAGCTCACTTTGGATCTCCTCCCCCATGGAGTCTAGCGATGCAATGTGAGTCTCTACCCCCTCAAGCTTCTCCCCCATGTCACCCATGGTCACCTCCACCTTGGCCAGCCTACCGTCCATCGTAGACCAGATATCTCTAGAACTGGTTTTCCTCCCTCTTCCATGCCCATGCTCATGGGCCTCTGGTTGTTGGTTAGCAGCATCACTTTGGGATGCCATCTACTCTAACTTGCACAACATAAACACACAGAATCGAACTTGCTCTGATACCAACTGTCACGGGCTTCGACCTTAGACTCAGAAACTGTGTAGCCTTAGGCTTGGAATCTCTCCTTTATGCCTAAGTCAGCCTAAAACACAAGCGTACGGGCAGCCTAAAACACAAGCGTACGGGCACTAGAACAACAGGAAGGGCTAATTATGCAAGTTAAAGAGAAATAGGATAAGAAGGCCAGAATTCTGGAAATGCTCTGTATTCATTGAAATAAAAGTGTTTGATGGTGTACAAATGAGGGAGGAGCAGGCCTCTATTTATAGTTGAGGCTCCAGCTTACACTTAATGGCAATATCCCTAGAATAAAGGCTAAATCATGGGATTATACAGATTACAATCAATCAGGATGCTAACTCCTAATTTTCAGGGGTCAACCAAATCTGCCAGGATGTGTTACTGATCCTGCCTGCTTCCAAAAGCTTCCCTGCGTGTCCAGCACCTTGGGCCCTTTCTCGATGTGGTGCGGGGCAGCTTGTATGCCAGGCCTTGTCTCACAGGCCGGCCTGCCAAGTTGGGTAGGCGTTTTGAACTTGTTTGCTAGGCCTTTGTACGCAGATACCCGCCAGCACGCCTGGTCTGCGGGCCTCAACCTCTGGCTCACCTGCTGGTGTGCCTGATGTGCCTAGCACACCCACCTAGGGCGTGACACTTGGCCCTTATATTGGCCCCTATCCCTCATCAAATCTCGAGAACTCACATCCCCTTAAAAAGCATTTCAAACGGTCACAAAATCTTCTCCATTCGAGTTTTTAGCTGAATTTTTTTGTTCATGCCAACAAAAATACAAGGATCACCTCCACCAAATTTGGGACAAAACTCTTTCTAAAAAAATTTTTAAAAAATCCCGAACCACAAAATGTTTCGAAAATCATGAAAAATAGAAAACGGGTCCTCTTGCCATGAAACTTCACATGAAGGCTTAGGGGACCATTGTATGAATTTACAAGCCATAAAATGACATTGGCATGGCAGAAATATGAAGATGTGCTTGAACCCACCTACCACCTGTTCGATCTTCGGCTTGTGCATCCTACCTCTCTGGTTGACTGAATGCCCGCCCCGCTCGTTTCGTGGTTCACTTAGGCATACAGAGTTCATCCCCAGTCTAAGCATACAGAGTTCATTCCCAATCTAAGATCGGATCGGACCGAGGGTTGCCGCAACAGGATCGGTAGCACGCAGAGGGAATCGGGCCAATCTTCAGCTTGCGTATTCTGCCTCTCTGGCTGGCTGCGCGCCCGTACGCCCATTTTGTGGGTTGGCTTAGGTATAGGGAGTTCATTCCATGTCTAAGCCCTAGCCAGATCGAGGGTTATGGCAGTGGGACCGGTAGCACGTAGAGGGGGACCGGGCCGATCGTCGGCTTGCGCATTATACCTCTCCGGCTGGCTCAGCGCCCGCACGCTCATTTCGTGGGTTGACTTAGGCATACAGAATTCATTCCCAATCTAAGATCGGATAGGACCGAGGGTTACAGCAGTAGGATCGGGATAGCACACAGGGGGGACCGGGCCAATCCCCGGCTTGCGCATTCGGCCTCTTCGGTCGGCTGAGCGCCCGTACGCTCATTTCATGGGTTGGCTTTGGCATACAAAGTTCATTCCCAGTCTAAGATCGGACCAAACTGAGGGTTGCGACAGTAGGACCAGCAGCAGGATCGGCAGCACGCAGGGGGGGCCGGGCCGATCCCTGGCTTGCGCATTCTACCTCTCTGGTCGGCTGAGCGCCCGCACGCTTATTTCATGGGTTGGCTTAGGCATACGAAGTTCATTCCATGTCTAAGCCCCAGTCGGACCGAGATTGTGGCAGTAGGACCGGTAGTGAGATCGACGGCACGCAGAGGGGAACCAGGCTGATCCCCGGCTTACGCATTATGCCTCTCCAGTCGACCTCTCCGGCCGGTTGAGCACCCGCACGCTCGTTTCGTGGGTTGACTTAGGCATACGAAGTTCATCCCCAATCTAAGCATACGGAGTTCATTCCTAGTCTAAGATCAGACCGGACCGAAGGTTGCGGCAGTAGGATCAACAATACGCAGGAGGGACCAAGCCGATCCCTGGCTTACGCATTCTGCCTCTCAGGCCAACTGAGCATCCGCATGCCCGTTCCGTGGGTTGGCTTAGGCATAGGGAGTTCATTCCATGTCTAAGCCCCGTCGGACCGAGGGTTGTGGTAGTGGGATCGACAGCACGCAAGGGGGACCGCGTTGATCCCCGGTTTACGCATTCTGCCTCTCCGACCGGCTAAGTGCCCGCACGCCCATTTCGTGGGTTGAATTAGGCATAGGGAGTTCATTCCATGTCTAAGCCCTAGCCGGACCGAGGGTTATGGTAGTGGGGCCGGTAGCACACAGAGGAGGAACAGGCCGATCCCCGGCACGCGCATTATGCCTCTTCTACCGGCTCAACGCCCGTACGCTCATTTCATGCATTGACTTATGCATGTGGAGTTCATTTCAAGTATAAGATTAGATCGGACCGAGGGTTGCGGCAGCAGAATCGACAGCACGCAGGGGGGACCGGGCCGATCCCGACTTGGGCATTTTGCCTCTCCGGTCAACTGAGCACCCGCACGCTTGTTTCGTAGGTTGGCTTAGGCATACGGAGTTCATTCCATGTCTAAGCGTACGGAGTTCATCTTAATCTAATATTTTAAGCCATGGTGCACATGCTGGGCTCGGGCATGTGCTAGTGCCGCATTTTTTTCGCCCGGGGCACCATCACCGGAGCATCGTCGGAGAGCCTTACCGGCGGCATTGGGGGTTCTGGCGATTGGGGGGCGGGGGGTGTGCACACATGATGTGCGATGGGTGCTGGTACTCGGCCCTTATATTGGCCCCCTATCCCTCATCAGACCTCGAGAACTCACACCCCCTTAAAGAGCATTTGAGATTTTATAGGTGTGCTGCCAGTAGCCATTAAAGTGTCTGAAATGGGGACACTTTTTTCAAATGGTCACAAAATCTCCTCCACTTCAAGTTTTTAGCTGAATGTTTTTGTGCATGCCAACAAAAATACAAGGATCACCTCTACCAAATTTGGGGAGAAAACTTTTTCTTAAAAAATTTTAAAAAATCTCAAACCTCAAAAAGTTTTGAAAATCATGAAAAATAGAAAATGGGTCGTCTTGCCACGAAACTTCACATGAAGGCTTAGGGGACCATTGTATGAATTTACACGCCATAAAAATGGCATTGGCATAGTAGAAATATGAAGATGTGCTTGAACCCACCTACCACCTGTTCGATCCCTGGCTTGCGCATCCTACCTCTCTGGTCAGCTGAGCACCCGCATGCTCGTTTCATGGGTTGACTTAGGCATACAGAGTTCATCCCTAGTCTAAGCATATGGAGTTCATTCATGGTCTAAGATCACACTGGACCGAGGGTTACGACAGTAAGATCGGTAGCACCTAAGGGAGGTCGGGCCGATCCCTGACTTTCACATTCTGCCTCTCCAGCCGGCTGAGCGCCCGCATGCCCATTTCATGGGTTGGCTTAGCCAGAGGGAGTTCATTCCATGTCTAAGCCCCAGTCAGACCGAGGGTTGTGGCAGCGGGACCGACAGCATGCAGAGGGGGACCAGGTCGTTCCCCGGCTTACGCATTATGCCTCTCTGGCCGACTCAGCGCCTGCATGCACGTTTCGTGGGTTGGCTTAGGCATAGGGAGTTCATTCCATGTCTAAGCCCCAGCCAGACCGAGGGTTGGGGCAGCGGCACAGGCAGCACACAGAGAGGGATCGGGCCGATCCACGGCTTACGCATTATGCCTCTCCGACCAGCTCAGCGCCCGTATGCTCATTTTGTGGGATGACTTAGGCATACAGAGTTCATTCCCAGCCTAAGATCAGACCGGACTAAGGGTTGCAGTAGCAGGATCAATAGCACATAAGGGGGGATCGGGCCAGATCCCTGGCTTGCGCATTCTACCTCTCCGGTCGGCTGAGCGCCCGCACGCTCATTTTGTGGGTTGGCTTAGGCATACGGAGTTCATTCCATGTCTAAGCATACGGAGTTCATTCCCAGTCTAAGATCAGACCAGATCGAGGGTTGTGGCAGTAGGACTAGTAGTAGGATCAATAGCACGCAGGGGGGATTGGGCCGATCCCCGACTTGCACATTCTGCCTCTCCGATCGGCTGAGCGCCCGTACGGTCATTTCGTGGGTTGGCTTAGGCATACGGAGTTCATTCCATGTCTAAGCATACGGAGTTCATTCCCAGTCTAAGATTTTGAGCCACGGTGCACATGCTGGGCTCGAGCATGTGCTGGTGCCGCATTTTTTTCACCCAAGGCACCATCGTCGGAGCATCGCCAGAGCATCGTCGAGAGCTTAACCGACTGCATTGGGGGTTTCGACGATTGGGGGGGCCGGGGGGTGTGCGCACATGATGTACGATGGTTGCTGGTACTTGGCCCTTATATTGGCCCCTATCCTTCATCAAACCTCGAGAACTCACACCCTGTTAAAGAGCATTTGAGATTTTATAGGTTTGCTACCAGTAGCCATTAAAGTGTCTGAAATGGGGACACTTTTTTCAAACGATCACAAAATCTTCTCCACTTCGATTTTTTAGCTGAATTGCTTTGTGCATGCCAACAAAAATACAAAGATCACCTCTACCAAATTTGGGGACAAAACTTTTTCCAAAAAAATTTAAAAAAATCCCTAATCGTAAAAAGTTTTGAAAAGCATTAAAAATAGAAAACGGGTCGTCTTGCCATGAAACTTCACATGAAGGCGTAGGGGACCATGTCTAAGCATACGGAGTTCATTCCCAGTCTAAGATCAAACCAGATCGAGGGTTGCGGCAGCAGGACTAGCAGCAGGATTGACAGCACGCAGGAGGGACCGAGCCAATCCTCGGCTTGCGCATTCTGCCTCTTCGGCCTGTTGAGCGCCCGCATGCTCATTTCATGGGTTGGCTTAGGCATACGGAGTTCATTCCATGTCTAAGCCCCAGTCGGACCGAGGGTTGTGGTACAGGACCGGCAACGGGATCGACAACACTCATAGGGGGATCGGGCTGATCCCCGGCTTGCACATTATGCCTCTTCGGTCGGTTGAACGCCCGCATGCTTGTTTCATGGGTTGACTTAGGCATACGGAGTTCATCGCCAGTCTAAGCATATGGAGTTCATTCCCAGTCTAAGATGGGACCGAACCGAGGGTTGTGATAACAGGATCGGTAGCATGCAGGGGGGATCGGGTCGATTGCTGGCTTGGGCATTTTGCCTCTTCAACCGGCTGAGGATGCCTGTTTCATGGGTTGGCTTAGCCATAGGGAGTTTATTCCATGTCTAAGCTCCAGCCAGACCGAGGGTTGTGGCAGTGGGGCCAGCAGCACGCGGAGGGTGACCGAACCGATCCCTAGCTTGCGCATTATGCCTCTCCGACCGGCTCAGCGCCCGAACGTTGTTTCATGGGTTGACTTAGGCATATGGAGTTCATTCCCAATCTAAGATTAGACCGGACCAAGGATTGTGACAACAGGATTGACAGTACGTAGGAGGGGACCAGGTCGATCCCAGCTTGCGTATTCTGCCTCTTTGGCCGGCTGAGCCCCCGTATGCTTATTTCGTGGGTTGGCTTAGGCATATGGAGTTCATTCCATGTCTAAACATACGGAGCTCATTCCCAATCTAAAATCGGACCGCACCAAGGGTTACAGCAGCAAGATTGACAGCACTCAGGGGGGGACCAGGTCGGTCCCCGACTTGTGCATTCTGCCTCCCTGGCCGGCTGAGCGCCCGCACGCTCATTTCGTTGGTTGGCTTAGGCATACAGAGTTCATTCCATGTCTAAGAATACGGAGTTCATTCCCAATCTAAGATTGGACCAGACCGAGGGTTGTGGCAGCAGGACCAGCAGTAGGATTGACAGCACACAGAGTGGGATCGGGCCAATCCCCAACTTGCGTATTCTACCTCTCCGGCCAGCTGAGCGCCCGCACGCTCGTTTTGTGGGTTGGCTTAGGCATACGGAGTTCATTCCATGCCTAAGCATACGGATTTCATTCCCAGTCTAAGAGTTTGAGCCACGGTGCACATGCTGGGCTTGGGCATGTGCTGGTGTCACATTTTTTTTGCCCGGGGCACCATCGTCGGAGCATCACCGAAGAGCCTAACCGGCGGCATTGGGGGTTCCAGCGATTGGGGGGCTGGGGGGTGTGCGCACATAATGTGTGATGGGTGCTGGTACTTGGCCCTTATATTGGCCCCCTATCCTTCATCAAACCTCGAGAACTCACACCCCCTTAAAGAGCATTTGAGATTTTATAAGTTTGCTGCCAGTAGCCATTAAAGTGTCTAAAATGGGGACACTTTTTTCAAACGGTCACAAAATCTTCTAAACTTCGAGTTTTTAGCTGAATTGTTTTTTGCATGCCAAAAAAAATACAAGGATCACCTCTACCAAATTTGGGGACAAAACTCTTCCTAAAAAAATTTAAAAAAAATCCCAAACCGTAAAAAGTTTCAAAAATTGTGAAAAATAGAAAACGGGTCATCTTGCCACGAAACTTCACATGAAGGCATAGGGGACCATTGTATGAATTTAAAAGCCATAAAAATGGCATTGGCACAGTAGAAATATGAAGATGTCCTTGAACCCACCTACCATCCGTTCGATCACCGACTTGAGCATCCTGTCTCTCTGGTCAGCTGAGCGTCCGCACGCTCATTCCGTGGGTTAACTTAGGCATACGGAGTCCATCCCCAGTCTAAGCATACGGAGTTCATTCTCAGTCTAACATCAGATCAGACCGAGGGTTACGGCAGTAGGAACGGCAGCACGTAGGGGGACCGGGCCAATCCCCGGCTTGCGCATTCTACCTCTTCAGCCGGCTGAGCGCCCGCACGCCCGTTTCGTGGGTTGGCTTAGGCATAGGGGGTTCATTCCATGTCTAAGCCCTAGCCGGACTGAGGGTTGTGGTAGCGGGATCGACAGCGAGCAGAGGGGGATCGGGTCGATCCCCGGCTTGGGCATTATGCCTCTCCAACTGGCTCAGCGCCCGCACGCTCAATTCGTGGGTTGACCTAGGCATACAGAGTTCATTCCCAGTCTAAGATCAGATCGGACAGAAGGTTGCAGTAGCTGGATCGATAGCACGTAAGGGGGATCGAGCCGGTCCCCGATTTACGCATTTTGCCTCTCCAACCGGTTGAGCACCCGCACGCTCGTTTCATGGGTTGGCTTAGGCATACGAAGTTCATTCCATGTCTAAGCATATAGAGTTCATTCCCAGTCTAAGATCAGACCGGACCAAGGGTTACAGCAACAGGACCAGCAGTAGGATCGACAGCATGCAGGGGGGGACCAGACCGATCCCTAACCTGTGCATTCTGCCTCTCCAGTCAACTGAGCACCCGAACGCTCGTTTCATGGGTTGGCTTAGGCATACAGAGTTCATTCCATGTCTAAGGCCCAGTTGGACCGAGGGTTGTGGCAGCACGACCGGTAGCAGGATCGACAGCACGCAGAGGGAGATCGAGGTGATCCCCAGCTTATGCATTATGCCTCTCCGATCGGCTGAGCGCCCGCATGCTCATTTCATGGGTTGACTTAGGCATACGGAGTTCAGCCCTAGTCTAAGCATACAGAGTTCATTCGCAGTCTATGATCGGATCGGACCGAGGGTTGCACGCAAAGAGGACCGGGTCGATCCCTGGCTTGCGCATTCTACCTCTCCGGTCGGATGAGCACCCATATGTCTAAGCCCCAGCCAGACCGAAGGTTGAGACAGCGGGACCGACAGCACGCAGAGGGGGACCGGGCCAATCCCCAACTTGCGCATTATGCCTCTCCGGTCGGCTCTACTCTCGAACGCTCGTTTCGTGGGTTAACTTAGGCATACGGAGTTTATTCCCAGTCTAAGATCAGATCGAATCGAGGGTTGCGATAGCAGGATCGATAACACGCAGGGGGGACCGAGTCAGTCCTCGGCTTACGTATTCTACCTCTCCAGCCGGTTGAACGATCGCACGCTCATTTCGTGGGTTGGCTTAGGCATACGGAGTTCATTCCATGTCTAAGCATACGGAGTTCATTCCCAGTCTAAGATCGAATTGGACCGAGGGTTACGACAATAGGACCAGCAGTAGGATCGACAGCACGCAGGGGGGACCAGGCCGATCCCCGGCTTGCATATTCTGCCTCTCTGGTTGAGCGCCTGCACGCTCTTTTTGTGGGTTGACTTAGGCATACAGAGTTCATCCCCAGTCTAAGCATACGAAGTTCATTCCCAGTCTAAGATCAAATCGGACCAAGGGTTACGACAGCAGGATCGATAGCATGCAGGAGGGACCAGGTCGATCCCTAGCTTACAAATTCTGCCTCTTCGACCGGCTGAGTGCCCGCACGCCTGTTTCATGGGTTGGCTTAGGCATGGGGGGTTCATTCCATGTCTAAGCCCCAACCAGACTGAGGGTTGTGGTAGTCGGACCGGCAGCATGTAGAGAGGGATCGAGCTGATCCCCAGCTTGCGCATTATGCCTCTCTGGTCGGCTCAACGCTTGTACGCACGTTTAGTGGGTTGACTTAGGCATACAGAGTTCATTCCCAGTCTAAGACTGGACCGGACTGAGGGTTGCGACAGTAGGATCGACAGCATGTAGGGGGGACCGGGCTGATCCCTGGCTTACGCATTCTGCTTCTTCGGCCTACTGAGCACCCGCACGCTCATTTCATGGGTTGGCTTAGGCATACGGAGTTCATTCCATGTCTAAGCATACAGAGTTCATTCTCAGTCTAAGATCATATCGAACCAAGTGTTGTTGTAGTAGGACCAGTAGCAGGATCGGCAGCATGCAGGGGGGACCAGGTCGATCCCCGGCTTGCGCATTCTGCCTCTCCGGTCGACTGAGCACCCGCACGCTCGTTTCGTGGGTTGGCTTAGGCATACGAACTTCATTCCATGTCTAAGCCCCAGCCAGACCGAGGATTGTTGCATCAAGACCGGCATCGAGATCGACAGCATGCAGAGGGGGATCGGGCTAATCCCTAGCTTGCGCATTCTGCCTTTTTGGCCGGCCTCTCCGGCTGACTGACCGCCCACATGCTCGTTTTATGGGTTGACTTAGGCATACGGAGTTCATCCCCAGTCTAAGCATACGGAGTTCATTCCCAATCTAAGATCAGACCAAATTGAGGGTTACGGTAGCAAGATCGACAACACGTAAGGGGGATCGAGCCGATCGTCGGCTTGCACATTCTGCCTCTCCAATCGGCTGAGCGCCCGCACGCCCGTTCCATGTGTTGGCTTAGGCATAGGGAGTTCATTCCATGTTGAAACCCCAGCCAAACCTAGGGTTATGGCAGCGAGACTAGCAGCACATAGAGGGGGACCAGGCCAATCCCCGGCTTGCGCATTCTGCCTCTTCGGCCGACTAAGCGCTCGCACGCTTGTTTCGTGGGTTGGCTTAGGCATATGGAGTTCATTCCATGTATAAGCATACGGAGTTCATTCCTAGTCTAAGAGTTTGAGCCACAGTGCACATGCTGGGCTGGAGCATGTGCTGGTGCCACATTTTTTTCGCCCGAGGCACCATCGTCGGAGCATCATCGGAGAGCCTAACCGACGGCATTTGGGGTTCCGGCGATTGGGGGGCCGGGGGGTGTGCGCACATGATGTGCAATGGGTGCTGGTACTTGGCCCTTATATTGGCCCCCTATCCCTTATCAAACCTCAAGAACTCACACCTCCTTAAAGAGCATTTAAGATTTTATACGTTTGCTGCTAGTAGCCATTAAAGTGTTTGAAATGGGGACACTTTTTTCAAACGATCACAAAATCTTCTCCACTTAGAGTTTTTAGCTGAATTTT
The DNA here is from genome assembly GCF_002303985.1 of Durio zibethinus. Next base: position 27,320,821 of record NW_019167826.1, on the reverse strand, counting down.
TTTGTGCATGCCAAAAAAAATACAAGGATCACCTCTAACAAATTTAGGGACAAAACGCTTTCTAAAAAAATTTTAAGAAATCCCAAACCGCAAAAAGTTTTAAAAATCGTGAAAATTAGAAAACGGGTCGTCTTGCCATGAAACTTCACATGAAGGCTTAGGGGACCATTGTATGAATTTACAAGGCATAAAAATGGTATTGGCATGGCAGAAATATGAAGATGTGCTTGAACCCACCTACCACTCGTTCGATCCCCAGCTTGCGCATCCTGCCTCTCCGGTCGGCTGAGCATCCGCACGCTCATTTCATGGGTTGAGTTAAGCATACGGAGTTCATCCCCAGTCTAAGATCAAATCGGACCGAGGGTTGTGGTAGCAAGACCAGTAGCAGGGGGGACCAGGTCGATCCCCGACTTACGTATTTTGCCTCTCCGACCGACTGAGCGCCCGCACACCCGTTTCATAGGTTGGCTTAGGTATAGGGTGTTCATTCCATGTCTAAGCCGTAGCCAGATCGAGGGTTGTGGTAGCGGGACTGGCAACACGCAGAGGGGGATCAGGTCGATCCTCGGCTTACGTATTATGCCTCTCTGGCTGGCTCAGCCCCTGCACGCTCGTTTCGTGGGTTGACTTAGGCATACGGAGTTCATTCCCGATATAAGATCGGATGAAACCAAGGGTTGTGATAGCAGGATCAACAACACGCAGAGGGGACCGAGTCGATCCCCGACTTACGCATTATGCCTCTTCGGCGACGGAACGCCCGTACACTCGTTTCATGGGTTGGCTTAGGCATACGGAGTTCAATCCATGTCTAAGCATACGGAGTTCATTCCTAGTCTAAGATCGGACCGGACCGAGGGTTACGGTAGCAGGATCGACAGCACGCAGGGTGGACCTAGCTGGTCCTCGGCTTGTAAATTCTGCCTCTCCGACCGACTGAGCGCCCGCACGCTTGTTTCGTGGGTTGGCTTAGGCATACGGAGTTCATTCCATGTCTAAGCATACGGAGTTCATTCCCAGTCTAAGATTGGACTGGACCAAGGGTTGCGGCAGCAGGACCAGCAGCAGGACCGACAGCATGCAGGAGGAGACCGGGTCGATCCCCGGCTTGCGCATTCTCCCTTTTCAGCTGGTTGAGCGCCCGAACGCTCATTTCGTGGGTTGGCTTAAGCATACGGAGTTAATTCCATGTCTAAGCCCCAGTCGCACCGAGGGTGGTGGCAGCAAGACCGATAGTGGGATCGGTAGCATGTAGAGGGGGATCGGGCTGATCCTCGACTTACGCATTATGCCTCTCCGATCAGCCTCTCCAGTCGGATGAGCACCCGCACGCTCGTTTCGTGGGTTGACTTAGGCATACGGAGTTCATCCCCAGTTTAAGCATACGGAGTTCATTCCCAGTCTAAGATCGGACTGGATCGAGGGTTGCGGCAGCAGGATCGTCAGCACGCAGGGGGGACCGAGTTGATCCCCGACTTGCGTATTTTGCCTCTCCAACCGGTTGAGTGCCCACACATACGTTTCGTGGGTTGGCTTAGGCATAGGGAGTTCATTCCATGTCTAAGCCCCAGCCGAACCGAGGTTTGTGGCAGCGAGACCGACAGCACGTAGAGGGGGACCGAGCTGATCCTCGACTTGCGCATTATGCCTCTCCGATCGGCTCAGCGCTTGAACGCTCATTTCCTGGGTTGAATTAGGCATACGGAGTTCATTCCCAGTCTAAGATCGGATCAGACCGAGGGTTGTGGTAGCAGGACCAGCAGCAGGATCAGCAGGACGTAGGGGGGACCAGGCCGATCCCCAGCTTGCGCATTCTGCCTCTCCGTCGGCCTCTCCGGCTAGCTGAGCGCCCGCACGCTCGTTCCATGGGTTGACTTAGACATACTGAGTTCATCCCTAGTCTAAGCATATGGAGTTCATTCCCACTCTAAGATCGAATCAGATCGAGGGTTGCGACAGCAGGATCGGTAGCTTGCAGGGGGGATTGGGCCGATCCCCGGCTTGCGCATTTTACCTTTCCAGTCGGTTGAGCGCCCGTACGCCCGTTTCATGGGTTGGCTTTGGCATAGGGAGTTCATTCTATGTCTAAGCCCAGCCGACTGAGGGTTGTGGTAGCGCAATCGACAGCACGTAGAGGGGGATCGGGCCATTGTATGAATTTACAAGCCATAAAAATGGCATTGGCACGATAAAAATATGAAGATGTGCTTAACCCACCAACCACCCATTCGATCCTCGGCTTGCGTATCTTGCCTCTGTGGTCGGCTGAGTGTCAGTACACTCATTTCGTGGGTTGACTTAGGCATACGGAGTTCATCCCCAGTCTAAGCATACGGAGTTCATTCCCAATCTAAGATCGGATCGGATCGAGGGTTATGGTAGCAGGATCGACAGCACATCGGGGGGATCGGGTCGATCCCCGGCTTGCGCATTCTACCTCTTCGACCGGTTGAGCACCCACACACTGGTTTTATGGGTTGCCTTAGGCATAGGGAGTTCATTCCATGTCTAAGCCCCAGTCAGACCAAGGGTTGTGGCAGCGGGACCGACAGCACACAGAGGGGGATCGGGCCGATCCCTGACTTGCCCATTATGCCTCTCCGGTCGGCTCAGCTCCTGGACGCTCGTTTCGTGGGTTGACTTAGGCATATGGAGTTCATACCCAGTCTAAGATCGAACCAGATTGAGGGTTGCAGCAGTAGGAGTAATAGCACGCAGGGGTGGATCGGGCTGGTCCCCGACTTGCGCATTCTGCCTCTCTGGCCAACTGAGCACCTGTACGCTCGTTTCGTGGGTTGGCTTAGGCATACATAGTTCATTCCCAGTCTAAGATCAGATGGGACTGAGGGTTCCGGTAGCAGGACCATCAACAAGATTGGCAGCACGCAGGGGGGACCGGGCCGATCCCTGACTTGCACATTCTGCCTCTCCACCCGGCTGAGCGCCCGCACGCTCGTTCTGTGGGTTGACTTAAGCATACAAAGTTCATTCCATGTCTAAGCCCCAGCCGAACTGAGGGTTGTGGCAGTAAGACTGACAGCGAGATCAGCAGCACGTAGAGGGGGACCGATGGATCCCCGGCTTGTGCATTATGCTTCTCCGACCGGCTGAACGCCCGTACGCTTGTTTCGTGGGTTTGCTTAGGCATACAGAGTTCATCCCCAGTCTAAGCATACAGAGTTCATTCCCAGTCTAAGATCAGATCGGACCAAGGGTTGCGGCAGCAGGATCGGCAGCACGCAAGGGGGATCAGGCCGATCCCCAACTTGTGCATTCTGCCTCTCCGATCGGCTGAGCGTCCGTACGCCCGTTTGGTGGGTTGACTTAGGCATAGGGACTTCATTCCAGTCTAAGATCAGACCGGACCGAGGGTTGCGATAGCAGGATTGACAGCACACAGGGGTGTGGATCAGGCTGGTCCTCGGGTTGTGCATTCTACCTCTCTGGCCAGCTGAGCACCTGCACGCTCGTTTCGTGGGTTGGCTTAGGCATACGTAGTTCATTCCCAGTCTAAGATCAGATCAGATCGAGGGTTACGGTAGCAGGACCAGCAACAAAATTGGCAGCACGTAAGAGGGACCAGGCTGATCCCCGACTTGCGTATTCTGCCTCTCCGGCCGACTGAGTGCCCGCACGTTCGTTTCGTGGGTTGGCTTAGGCATACGGAGTTCATTCCATGTCTAAGCCCCAGCCGAATCGAGGGTTGTGGCAATAGGACCGGTAACGGGATCAGTAGCATGCAGATGGGGATTGGTGGATCCCCGACTTGTGCATTATGCTTCTCCAGCCGACTGAGCGGCCGTCCGCTCATTTCGTGGGTTTACTTAGGCATACGGAGTTGATCCCCAGTCTAAGCATACAGAGTTCATTCCCAGTCTAAGATTAGACCGAACCGAGGGTTGCGACAGCAGGATCGACAGCACGTAAGGGGGGACCGGGCTGATCCCCGGCTTAGGCATAGGGAGTTCATTCCACGTCTAAGCCCCAGCCAGATCGAGGGATGTGGCAACGAGACCGACAGCACACAGAGGGGGACCGAGTCGATCCCTGGCTTGCGCATTATGCCTCTCTGACCGGCTCAGTGCTCGAACACTCGTTTTATGGGTTGACTTAGGCATACGGAGTTCATTCCCAGTCTAATACTAGACCGGACCGAGGGTTGTGGCAGTAGGATCGATAGCATGCAAGGGGGGATCGGGTCGGTCCTCGGCTTGTGCATTTTGACTTTTCGACCGGTTGAGCACCCGTACACTTGTTTCATGGGTTGGCTTACGCATACAAAGTTCATTCCATGTCTAAACTTACGGAGTTCATTCCCAGTCTAAGATTGGACCAGATCGAGGATTACGGCAGCAGGACCAGCAGTAGGATTGGCAGCAGGCAGGGGGGATCGAGCCGATCATCGACTAGTGCATTCTGCCTCTCTGGCAGGCCTCTCCAGTAGGTTGAGCATCCGCACGCTCGTTTCATGGGTTGACTTAGGCATACGGAGTTCATCCTTAGTCTAAGCATACGGAGTTCATTCCCAGTCTAAGAATGAATCAGACCGAGGGCTGCGATAGCAGGATCGATAGCACGCAGGAGGGATCGAGCAGATCCCTGACTTGCGCATTCTACCTCTCTGACCGGCTGAGCGCTCGCATGCCCGTTTCATGGGTTGGCTTAGGCATATGGAGTTCATTCCATGTCTAAGCCCCAACTGGAATGAGGGTTGTGGCAGTGGGATCGGTAGCACGCAGAGGGGATCCGGGCTGATCCTCGGCTTATGCATTATGCCTCTCCGATCGGCTTAGTGCCCGAACTCTCATTTCATGGGTTGACTAGGCATACGAAGTTCATTCCCAGTCTAAGATCAGATTGGACAGAGGGTTACGGCAGCAGGATCGACAGCACGCAGGGGGGACTGAGTCGATCCCCGACTTACGCATTCTGCCTCTCCGATCGGTTGAGCGCCCATACGCTCATTTCATGGGTTGGCTTAGATATATGGAGTTCATTCCATGTCTAAGCATACGAAGTTCATTCCCAGCCTAAGATCGAACCAGACCGAGAGTTATGGTAGTAGGACCAGCAGTAGGATCGGCAGCACGCAGGGGGACCGGGCTGATCCTCGACTTGCACATTCTGCCACTCCGGTTGGCCTCTCCGACTGGCTAAGCACCCACACTCCCGTTTAGTGGGTTGGCTTAGGCATAGGGAGTTCATTCCATGTCTAAGCCCCAGTCGGATCGAAGGTTTGTGGAAGCGGGATCGACAGCATGTAGAGAGGATCAGGCAGATTCCCGGCTTGTGCATTATGCCTGTCCGATCAGCTCAACGCCTATACACTCATTTCGTGGGTTGACTTAGGCATACGGAGTTCATTCCCTGTCTGAGATTGGATCGGACCGAGGGTTGCGACAGCAAGATCGACAACATGCAGGAGGGGACCGGGTCGATCCCCGACTTGCACATTCTGCCTCTCTTACCGGTTAAGCGCCCGCATGCTCGTTTCATGGGTTGGCTTAGGCATATGGAGTTCATTCCTAGTCTAAGATTGGACCGGACTGAGGGTTACGATAGCAGGACCAGCAACAGGATCGACAACACATAGGGGGGATCAGGCTGATCCCCAGCTTGCGCATTCTGCCTCTCTGACTGGCTGAGCGCCCGCACATTCGTTTCGTGGGTTGGCTTAGGCATACGGAGTTCATTCCATGTCTAGGCCCCAGCCGGATCGAGGGTTGTGGCAGCAGGACTGGCAGTAGGATCGGCAGTAGCAAAAGGGGACCTGGCTGATCCTCGGCTTGTGCATTATTCCTCTCCGATCGGTTGAGTACCTGTACGCTCATTTCGTGGGTTGACTTAGGCATACAGAGTTCAACCCCAATCTAAGCATACGGAGTTCATCCCCAGTCTAAGCATACGGAGTTCATTCCCAGTCTAAGATTGGATCGGACCGAGGGTTGCAGTAGCAGGACCAGCAGCTGGATCAGCAACACGTCAGGGGGGATCGGGCCGATCCTCGACTTTCGTATTTTGCCTTTCGATCGGCTGAGCACCCGCATGCTTTGTTCGTAGGTTGGCTTAGGCATACGGAGTTCATTCCATTTCTAAGCATACGGAGTTTATTCCCAGTCTAAGATTTTGAGGCACGGTGCACATGCTGGGCTCGGGCATGTGCTGGTGCCACATTTTTTTTCACTCGGGGCACCATCGCCGGAGCAGTACCGGAGAGCCTAACCAGCGGTATTGGTGGTTCCGATGATTGGGGGGCCAAGGGGGTGCACGCACATGATGTGCGATGGGTGCTAGTACTTTTCCCTTATATTGGGCCCCTATCCCTCATCAAACCTTGAGAACTCACACCCCCTTAAAGAGCATTTGAGATTTTATAGGTTTGCTTCCAGTAGCCATTAAAGTGTCTGAAATGGGGACACTTTTTTCAAACAGTCACAAAATCTTCTCCACTTCGATATTTTAGCTGAATACAGAGTTTGTCCCCAGTCTAAGCAAATGGAGTTTATTCCCAGTCTAAGATTAGACCGGACCGAGGGTTGCGACAGTAGGATCGACAGCACGTAGGGGGGACCAGACCGATCCCTGGCTTTCGAATTCTACCTCTCCAGTCGGCTAAGCGCCTGCACGCCTGTTTCATGGGTTGGCTTAGGCATAGGGAGTTCATTCCATGTGTAAGCCCCAGTCGGACCTAGGGTTATGGCAGCGGGACCGACAGCACGTAGAGGGGGACCGGGCCGATCCCCTGCTTGTGTATTATGCCTCTTCGATCGGCTCAGTGCCCGCACGCTCGTTTCGTGGGTTAACTTAGGCATACGGAGTTCATTCCCAGTCTAAGATAGGACTAGACTGAGGGTTACGGTGGCAGGATCGACAGCACGTTGGGGGATCGGGCCAGTCCTCGGCTTACGCATTCTGCCTCTCCGACCGGCTAAGCGCCTGCACGCTCATTTTGTGCGTTGGCTTAGGCATATGGAGTTCATTCCATGTCTAAGCATATGGAGTACATTCCCAGTCTAAGATCAGACTAGACCGAAGGTTGCGACAGCAGGACCAGTAGCAAGATCGACAGCATACAGGGCGGATCGGGTCGATCCCCAGCTTGCACATTCTGCCTCTCTAATCAGCTGAGCGTCCGCACGCTTGTTTCGTGGTTGGCTTAGGCATACAAAGTTCATTACATGTCTAAGCCCCAGTCGGACCAAGGGTTGTGGTAGCAGGACCGGCAGTGGAATCGGCAGCAAGCAGAGAGGGGCTGGGCTATCCCCAGCTTGCGTATTATGCCTCTCTGGCCAGCCTCTCTGGCCGGCTGAGCGCCTGCACGCTCGTTTCATGGGTTGACTCAGGCATACGGAGTTCATCCCCAGTCTAAGCGTACGGAGTTCATTCCCAGTCTAAGATCAGATCGGATCGAGGGTTACGGCAGCAGTATCGATAGCACGTAGGGGGGACCGGGCCAATCCTCGACTTGCGTATTCTACCTCTCCGGCTGGCTGAGCTCCCGTACGCCCGTTTCGTGGGTTGGCTTAGGTATAGGGAGTTCATTCCATGTCTAAGCCCCAGCCGGATCGAGGGTTGTGGCAACGACATCGACAGCACGCAGAGGGGGACCGGGTTGATCCCCGGCTTGCGCATTATGCCTCTCCGATCGGCTTAGCACCTGAATGCTCGTTTCATGGGTTGATCTAGGCATACAGAGTTCATTCCTAGTCTAAGATTGGACTAGAATGAAGGTTGCAACAGTAGGATCGACAGCACATAGGGGGAATCAGGCCAATCCCTGGCTTGCGTATTCTGCCTCTCCGGCAGGCTGAGCACCCGCACGCTCGGTTCATGGGTTGACTTAGGCATACGGAGTTCATTCCATGTCTAAGCATACAGAGTTCATTCCTAGTCTAAGATCGAACCGGATCGAGGGTTGTGGTAGTAGGATCGGTAGCACGCAGGGTTGTGACAGCAGGATCGATAGCAGATAGGGGGGATCGGGCCGATCTTTGGCTTGCGTATTTTGCCTCTCCGACCGGCTGAGCGCCCGCACACTTGTTTCGTGGGTTGGCTTAGGTATACGGAGTTCATTCCATGTCTAAGCCTCAGCCGGACCGAGGGGTGTGGCAGTAGGACCGACAGCTGGATCGATAGCACGTAGAGGGGGATCAAGCTGATCCCCAGCTTACGTATTATGCCTCTCTGGTAGGCTGAGTGCCCGTACGCTCCTTTCATGGGTTGACTTAGGCATATGGAGTTCATCCCCAGTCTAAGCATATGGAGTTCATTCCTAGTCTAAGATCAAACCGGACCGAAGGTTACGGCAGCAGGATCGACAGTACGCAGGGGGGACCGTGCCATTCCCCAGCTTGTGCATTCTGCCTCTCTGGTTGGCTGAGCGCCCGTACGCCCGTTTCATGGGTTGGCTTAGGCATAGGGAGTTTATTCCATGTCTAAGCCCCAGCTGGACCGAGAGTTGTGGCAGCGGGACCGACAGCACACAGAGGTGGACTAGGTCGATCCCCAGCTTGTGTACTATGCCTCTCCGGTCGGCTTAGTGCCTGAATGCTCATTTCGTGGGTTGAATAAGGCATGCGGAGTTCATTCCAGTCTAAGATCAGACTGGAACAAGCATTACGATAGTAGAATCGACAGCACGCAAGGGGGTTCGGGCCGTCTCCAGCTTACGCATTTTGCCTCTCCGCCCGGCTGAGCACCCGCACGCTCGTTTCATGGGTTGGCTTAGGCATAAGGAGTTCATTCCATGTCTAAGCATACGGAGTTCATTCCCAGTCTAAGATCAGACTGGATCGAGGGTTGCGGTAGCAGGACCAGCAACAAGATCGGCAGCACGCAGGGGGGACCGGGCCGATCCCTGGCTTGCGCATTCTGCCTTTCGACCGGTTGAGCGCCCGTACACTCGTTTCCTGGGTTGGCTTAGGCATACGGAGTTCATTCCTTGTCTAAGCCCCAGTCGGACCAAGGGTTGTGGTAGCAGGACTGGTAGCGGGATCTGTAGCACATAGAGAGGGACCGGGCTGATCCCAGCTTACGCATTATGCCTCTCCGGTCGACCTCTCCGACCAACTGAGTGCCCGTACGCTCGTTTCGTGGGTTGAGTTAGGCATACGGAGTTCATCCCCAGTCTAAGCATACGGGGTTCCTTCCCAGTCTAAGATAGAATCAGACCGAGGGTTGCAGCTGTAGGATTGGCAGCACGCAGGGGGGATCGGGTCGATCTCTGGCTTGCGCATTCTGCCTCTCCGGTCGACTGAGCGCCCGCACACCCGTTTCATGGGTTGGCTTAGGCATAGGGAGTTCATTCCATTTCTAAGCCCCAGCCAGACTGAGGGTTGTGGCAGCGGGATCGGTAACACGCAGAGGGGGACCAGGCCAATCCTCGGCTTACGCTTTCTGCCTCTCCAGTCGGCTGAGTGCCCGCACGCTCGTTGCATGGGTTGGCTTAGGCATATGGATTTCATTCCATTTCTAAGCATATGGAGTTCATTCCCAGTCTAAGAGTTTGAGCCACAGTGCACATCTTGGGCTCGGGCATGTGTTGGTGCCGTATTTTTTTTGCCCGGGGCACCATCGTCGGAGCATCGTAGAAGAGCCTAACCGACGGCATTGAGGGTTTCAACGATTGGGGGGGCCGGGGGGTGTGCGCACATGATGTGCAATGGGTGCTGGTACTTGGCCCTTATATTGGCCCCCTGTCCCTCATCAAACCTCGAGAACTAACACCCCCTTAAAGAGCATTTGAGATTTTATAAGTTTGCTGCCAGTAGCCATTAAAGTTCTGAAATGGGGACACTTTTTTCAAACGGTCACAAAATCTTCTCCACTTCGAGTTTTTAGCTGAATTGTTTTGTGCATGCCAAAAAAAATACAAGGATCACTTCTACCAAATTTGGGGACAAAACTCTTTCTAAAAAAAATTTTTAAAAATCTCAAATCGTAAAAAGTTTTGAAAATCGTGAACAATAGAAAACGGGTCGTCTTGCCACGAAACTTCACATGAAGGCGTAGGGGACCATTGTATGAATTTGCAAGCCATAAAAATGGCATTGGCATGGTAGAAATATGAAGATGTGGTTGAACCCGCCTACCACCCATTCGATCCCCGGCTTGTGCATCCTGCCTCTCTGGTCGGTTGAGCGTTCAGATGCTCGTTTCGTGGGTTGACTTAGGCATACGGAGTTCATTCCTAGTCTAAGCATACAGAGTTCATTCCCAGTCTAAGATCGGATCGGATCGAGGGTTGCGGCAGTAGGTTCGACAGCCCGTATGAGGGATCGGGCCAATCCCCGGCTTGCGCATTCTACCTCTCCGGCCGGCTGAGCACCTACACACCCGTTTCATGGGTTAGCTTAGGCATAGGGAGTTCATTCCATGTCTAAGCCCCAGTCAGACCGAAGGTTGTGGCAGCGGGACCGGCAACACACAGAGGGGGATTGGGTCGATCCCCGGCTCACGCATTATACCTCTCCGGCTGGCTCAGCGCCTATACGCTCATTTCGTGGGTTGACTTAGGCATACGGAGTTCATTCCCAGTCTAAGATTGGATCGGACCGAGGGTTGCGGCAGCAGGATTGACAGCACGCATGGGGGGACTGGGTCGGTCCTCGGCTTGTGCATTCTGCCTCTCCAGCCGGCTGAGCACCCACACGCTCGTTTCATGGGTTGGCTTAGGCATACAGAGTTCATTCCTATTCTAAGATTGGACCAAACCGAGGGTTATGGTAGCGGGACCAGCAGCAGGATCGGCAGCACGCAGAGGGGGACCAGGCTGATCCCTAGCTTGTGCATTCTGCCTCTCCAACAGGCATCTTTGGCCAGCTGAGCGTCCGCATGCTCGTTTCGTGGGTTGACTTAGGCATATGTAGTTCATCCCTAGTCTACGCATACGGAGTTTAGTCCTAGTCTAAGATTGAACTGGATCAAGGGTTGTGGTAGCAGGATTGGCAGCACGCAGGGGGGATCGAGTCAATCCCCAGATTGCGGATACTGCCTTTCCAGCCAGCTGAGCGCTCGCACGCCCGTTTCATGGGTTGGCTTAGGCATAGGGAGTTCATTCCATATCAAAGCCCCAACTAGACCGAGGGTTGTGGCAACAGGACCGACAGCACGCAGAGGGGGATCGTGCCGATCCCCGGCTTTCGCATTCTACCTCTCCGACCGGCTGAGCGCCGCACACTCATTTCGTGGGTTGGCTTAGGCATACGGAGTTCATTACATGTCTAAGCATACAGAGTTCATTCCCAGTCTAAGAGTTTGAGCCACAGTGCACATGCTGGGCTCGGGCATGTACTGGTGTCGCATTTTTTTCGCCCGGGTGACCATCACCGGAGCATCGCTGGAGAGCCTAACCGGCGGCATTAGGGGTTCCGACGATTGGGGGAGCCGGGGGGGTGTGCGCACATGATGTGTGAAGGGTGCTGGTACTTGGCCCTTATATTGGCCCCCTATCTGTCATCAAACCTCGAGAACTTACATCCCCTTAAAGAGCATTTGAGATTTTATAGGTTTGCTGCTAGTAGCCATTAAAGTGTCTGAAATGGGGACAATTTTTTCAAACATACACAAAATCTTCTCCACTTCGAGTTTTTAGCTGAATTGTTTTTTTGCATGCCAACAAAAATACAAGGATCACCTCTACAAAATTTGGGGACAAAAATCTTTCTAAAAAAATTTTAAAAAATCCTGAACCATAAAAAGTTTTAAAAATCGTGAAAAATAGAAAACGGGTCGTCTTGGCACGAAACTTCACATGAAGGCATAGGGGACCATTGTATGAATTTACGAGCCATAAAAATAACATTGGCATGGAAGAAATATGAAGATGTGCTTGAACCCACCTACCACCCGTTTGATCCATGGCTTGCGCATCCTATCTCTCTGGCTGGCTGAGCGTCCGCACGCTCGTTTCGTGGGTTGACTTAGGCATACGGAGTTCATCCCTAGTCTAAGCGTACGAAGTTCATTCTGAATCTAAGATTAGACTGGACCGAGGGTTACGGCAGCAAGATTGATAGCACGCAGGGAGGATCGGGCCGATCCCCAGCTTGCGCATTCTGCCTCTCCAACAGTCTGAGCACCCGCACACCCGTTTCATGGGTTGACTTAGGCATAGGGAGTTCATTCCATGTCTAAGCCCCAGCCAGATCGAGGGTTGTGGCAGTGGGACTGGCAGCACATAGAGGGGGATCGGGCCGATCCCCGGCTCGTGCATTATGCCTCTCCGACCAACACAACGCCTACACGCTCGTTTCGTGGGTTGACTTAGGCATACGAAGTTCATTCCTAGTCTAAGATCAGAGCAGACCGAGGGTTGTGGTAGTAGGATCGACAGCATACAGGGGGGGACCAGGTCGATCCTAGCTTGCGCATTCTGCCTCTCCGACCGGCTAACCGCCCACACGCTCGATTCGTGGGTTGGCTTAGGCATATGGAGTTCATTCCATGTCTAAGCCCCAGCCGGACCGAGGGTTGTGGTAGCAGGACCGGTAGCGGGATTGGCAGCACACAGAGGGGAACCAGGCTGATCCCTGACTTGTGCATTATGCCTCTCCGGCCGGCCTCTCCGAAGATTTTATAGGTTTCCTGCCAGTAGCCATTAAAGTGTCTAAAATGGGGACACTTTTTTCAAACGGTCACAAAATCTTCTCCACTTCGAGTTTTTAGCTGAATTGTTTTGTGCATGCCAAAAAAAATACAAGGATCACTTCTACCAAATTTGGGGACAAAACTCTTTCTAAAAAAAATTTTTAAAAATCTCAAATCGTAAAAAGTTTTGAAAATCGTGAACAATAGAAAACGGGTCGTCTTGCCACGAAACTTCACATGAAGGCGTAGGGGACCATTGTATGAATTTGCAAGCCATAAAAATGGCATTGGCATGGTAGAAATATGAAGATGTGGTTGAACCCGCCTACCACCCATTCGATCCCCGGCTTGTGCATCCTGCCTCTCTGGTCGGTTGAGCGTTCAGATGCTCGTTTCGTGGGTTGACTTAGGCATACGGAGTTCATTCCTAGTCTAAGCATACAGAGTTCATTCCCAGTCTAAGATCGGATCGGATCGAGGGTTGCGGCAGTAGGTTCGACAGCCCGTATGAGGGATCGGGCCAATCCCCGGCTTGCGCATTCTACCTCTCCGGCCGGCTGAGCACCTACACACCCGTTTCATGGGTTAGCTTAGGCATAGGGAGTTCATTCCATGTCTAAGCCCCAGTCAGACCGAAGGTTGTGGCAGCGGGACCGGTAACACACAGAGAGGGATTGGGTCGATCCTCGGCTCACGCATTATACCTCTCCGGCTGGCTCAGCGCCTATACGCTCATTTCGTGGGTTGACTTAGGCATACGGAGTTCATTCCCAGTCTAAGATTGGATCGGACCGAGGGTTGCGGCAGCAGGATTGACAGCACGCATGGGGGGACTGGGTCGGTCCTCGGCTTGTGCATTCTGCCTCTCCAGCCGGCTGAGCACCCACACGCTCGTTTCATGGGTTGGCTTAGGCATACAGAGTTCATTCCTATTCTAAGATTGGACCAAACCGAGGGTTATGGTAGCGGGACCAGCAGCAGGATCGGCAGCACGCAGAGGGGGACCAGGCTGATCCCTAGCTTGTGCATTCTGCCTCTCCAACAGGCATCTTTGGCCAGCTGAGCGTCCGCATGCTCGTTTCGTGGGTTGACTTAGGCATATGTAGTTCATCCCTAGTCTACGCATACGGAGTTTAGTCCTAGTCTAAGATTGAACTGGATCAAGGGTTGTGGTAGCAGGATTGGCAGCACGCAGGGGGGATCGAGTCAATCCCCAGATTGCGGATACTGCCTTTCCAGCCAGCTGAGCGCTCGCACGCCCGTTTCATGGGTTGGCTTAGGCATAGGGAGTTCATTCCATATCAAAGCCCCAACTAGACCGAGGGTTGTGGCAACAGGACCGACAGCACGCAGAGGGGGATCGTGCCGATCCCCGGCTTTCGCATTCTACCTCTCCGACCGGCTGAGCGCCGCACACTCATTTCGTGGGTTGGCTTAGGCATACGGAGTTCATTACATGTCTAAGCATACAGAGTTCATTCCCAGTCTAAGAGTTTGAGCCACAGTGCACATGCTGGGCTCGGGCATGTACTGGTGTCGCATTTTTTTCGCCCGGGTGACCATCACCGGAGCATCGCTGGAGAGCCTAACCGGCGGCATTAGGGGTTCCGACGATTGGGGGAGCCGGGGGGGTGTGCGCACATGATGTGTGAAGGGTGCTGGTACTTGGCCCTTATATTGGCCCCCTATCTGTCATCAAACCTCGAGAACTTACATCCCCTTAAAGAGCATTTGAGATTTTATAGGTTTGCTGCTAGTAGCCATTAAAGTGTCTGAAATGGGGACAATTTTTTCAAACATACACAAAATCTTCTCCACTTCGAGTTTTTAGCTGAATTGTTTTTGCATGCCAACAAAAATACAAGGATCACCTCTACAAAATTTGGGGACAAAAATCTTTCTAAAAAAATTTTAAAAAATCCTGAACCATAAAAAGTTTTAAAAATCGTGAAAAATAGAAAACGGGTCGTCTTGGCACGAAACTTCACATGAAGGCATAGGGGACCATTGTATGAATTTACGAGCCATAAAAATAACATTGGCATGGAAGAAATATGAAGATGTGCTTGAACCCACCTACCACCCGTTTGATCCATGGCTTGCGCATCCTATCTCTCTGGCTGGCTGAGCGTCCGCACGCTCGTTTCGTGGGTTGACTTAGGCATACGGAGTTCATCCCTAGTCTAAGCGTACGAAGTTCATTCTGAATCTAAGATTAGACTGGACCGAGGGTTACGGCAGCAAGATTGATAGCACGCAGGGAGGATCGGGCCGATCCCCAGCTTGCGCATTCTGCCTCTCCAACAGTCTGAGCACCCGCACACCCGTTTCATGGGTTGACTTAGGCATAGGGAGTTCATTCCATGTCTAAGCCCCAGCCAGATCGAGGGTTGTGGCAGTGGGACTGGCAGCACATAGAGGGGGATCGGGCCGATCCCCGGCTCGTGCATTATGCCTCTCCGACCAACACAACGCCTACACGCTCGTTTCGTGGGTTGACTTAGGCATACGAAGTTCATTCCTAGTCTAAGATCAGAGCAGACCGAGGGTTGTGGTAGTAGGATCGACAGCATACAGGGGGGGACCAGGTCGATCCTAGCTTGCGCATTCTGCCTCTCCGACCGGCTAACCGCCCACACGCTCGATTCGTGGGTTGGCTTAGGCATATGGAGTTCATTCCATGTCTAAGCCCCAGCCGGACCGAGGGTTGTGGTAGCAGGACCGGTAGCGGGATTGGCAGCACACAGAGGGGAACCAGGCTGATCCCTGACTTGTGCATTATGCCTCTCCGGCCGGCCTCTCCGAAGATTTTATAGGTTTCCTGCCAGTAGCCATTAAAGTGTCTAAAATGGGGACACTTTTTTCAAACGGTCACAAAATCTTCTCCACTTCGTGTTTTTAGCTAAATTTTTTTGTGCATGCCAAAAAAAATCCAAGGATCACCTCTACCAAATTTGGGGACAAAACTCTTTCTAAAAAAATTTTAAAAAATCCCAAACCATAAAAAGTTTCAAAAATGATGAAAAATAGAAAACGGGTCGTCTTGCCACAAAACTTCACATGAAGGCGTAGGGGACCATTGTATGAATTTACAAGCCATAAAAATGGCATTGGAATGGTAAAAATATGAAGATTTGCTTGAACCCACCTACCACCAATTCGATCCCCGGCTTGCGCATCCTGCTTCTCTGGTCTGCTGAGCATCCGCACACTTGTTTCGTGGGTTGACTTAGGCATACGGAGTTCATCCCCAGTCTAAGCATACGGAGTTCATTCCTAGTCTAAGATTGGATCGGACCGAGGGTTGCGACAGCAGGATCTGCAGCACGCAAGGTGGACCGAGCCGATCCCCAGCTTGCATATTCTGCCTCTTCGGCCGGCTGAGCGCCCACACACCTGTTTTGTGGGTTGGCTTAGGCATACAGAGTTTATTCCATGTCTAAGCATATGGAGTTCATTCCCAGTCTAAGAGTTTGAGCCACGGTGCACATGCTGGGCTCAGGCATGTCGGAGAGCCTAACCGGCGGCATTGGGGCTTCCAGCGATTGGGGGGGCCGGGGGGTGTGCGAACATGATGTACGATGGGTGCTGGTACTTGGCCCTTATATTGGCCCCCTGTCCCTCATCAAACCTCGAGAACTCACATCCCCTTAAAGAGCATTTGAGATTTTATAGGTTTGCTACCAGTAGCCATTAAAGTGTCTAAAATGGGGACACTTTTTTCAAACGGTCACAAAATCTTCTCCACTTTGAGTTTTTAGCTGAATTTTTTTGTGCATGCCAACAAAAATACAAGGATCATCTCTACCAAATTTGGGACAAAACGCTTTCTAAAAAAAGTTTAAAAAATCCCAAACTGTAAAAAGTTTAAAAAATCATGAAAAATAGAAAACGGGTCGTCTTGCCATGAAACTTCACATGAAGGCATAGGGGACCATTGTATGAATTTACAAGCCATAAAAATGGCATTGGCATGGCAGAAATATGAAGATGTGCTTGAACCCACCAACCACCCGTTCGATCCCCGGCTTGCGCATCCTGCCTCTTTGGTCGACTGAGCGTCCGCACGCTCGTTTCATGGGTTGACTTAGGCATACGGAGTTCATCCCCAGTCTAAGCATACGGAGTTCATTCCCAGTCTAAGATCGGATTGGACGGAGGGTTGTGATAGCAAGATCTCCAACACACAAGGGGGACCGGACTGATCCCCGGCTTGCACATTCTGCCTCTCCGGTCGACTGAGCACCCGCACACCCATTTTGTGGGTTGGCTTAGGCATAGGGAGTTCATTCCATGTCTAAGCCCCAGCCGGACCGAGGGTTGTGGCAGCAGGATCGGCAGCACGCAGAGAGGGACCGAGTCAATCCCCGAATTACGCATTATGCCTCTTCGATCGGCTCGGTGCCCGAACGCTCGTTTCATGGGTTGACTTAGGCATACGAAGTTCATTCCCAGTCTAAGATCAGACCAGATCGAAGGTTGCAACAATAGGATCGACAGCACACAGGGAGGGACCGGGCCAGTCCCTAGCTTGCACATTTTACCTCTCCGGCCGGCTGAGCACCCGCACGCTCGTTTTGTGGGTTGGCTTAGGCATACAAAGTTAATTCCATGTCTAAGTCCCAGCCGGACCGAGGGTTGTGGTAGCAGGACTGGCAGCGAGATCGACAACATGTAGAGAGGGACTGGGCTGATCCCCGGCTTACATATTATGCCTCTTCGACCGGCCTCTCCGATCGGTTGAGAGCCCGCACGCTTGTTTCTTGGGTTGGCTTAGGCATACGGAGTTCATCCCCAATCTAAGCATATGGAGTTCATTCCCAGTCTAAGATCGGACCGGATCGAGGGTTGCGACAGCAGGATCGACAGCACGCAAGGGGGACCAGGCCGATCCTCAGCTTGTGCATTTTACCTTTCTGGTTGACTGAGCACCCGTACGCCCATTTCATGGGTTGGCATAGGCATAGGGAGTTCAGTCCATGTCTAATCCCCAGCTAGATCGAGGGTTGTGGCAACGGGATCGGCAGCACGCAGAGGGGGACCGGATCGATCCTCGGCTTACGCATTATGCCTCTCAGGCTGGCTCAGTGCCCGAACGCTCGTTTCATGGGTTGACTTAGGCATACAGAGTTCATTCCATGTCTGAGCATACGGAGTTCATTCCCAGTCTAAGATCAGATCGAACCGAGGGTTGTGGTAGCGAGACCAGCAGCAGGATCGACAGCACGTAGGGGGGACCGGGTCGATCCCCGACTTGTGCATTCTGCCTCTCCGACTGGCTGAGCGCCCGCACGCTCGTTTCGTGGGTTGGCTTAGGCATACGGAGTTCATTGCATGTCTAAGCCCCAGCCAGACTGAGGGTTGTGGCAGCAGGACTGACAACTAGATCGACAGCACGCAGGAGGGATCGGGCTGATCCCGACTTACGCATTCTGCCTCTTCGGCTGACTGAGCATCCGCACGCCCGTTTCGTGGGTTGGCTTAGGCATAGGGAGTTCATTCGATGTTTAAGCCCTAGCCTGACCGAGGGTTGTGGCAGCGGCACCAGTAACACGCAGAGTGGGACCGGGTCAATCCTCAGCTTGTGCATTATGCCTCTCCGACTGGGTGAGTGCCCGAATGCTCGTTTCATGGGTTGACTTAGGCATACGAAGTTCATTCCCAGTCTAAGATCAGACCAGATCGAAGGTTGCAACAATAGGATCGACAGCACACAGGGAGGGACCGGGCCAGTCCCTAGCTTGCACATTTTACCTCTCCGGCCGGCTGAGCACCCGCACGCTCGTTTTGTGGGTTGGCTTAGGCATACAAAGTTCATTCCATGTCTAAGTCCCAGCCTGACCGAGGGTTGTGGTAGCAGGACTGGCAGCGAGATCGACAACATGCAGAGAGGGACTGGGCTGATCCCCGGCTTACGTATTATGCCTCTTCGACCGGCCTCTCCGGTCGATTGAGAGCCCGCACGCTTGTTTCTTAGGTTGGCTTAGGCATACGGAGTTCATCCCCAATCTAAGCATATGGAGTTCATTCCCAGTCTAAGATCGGATCGGATCGAGGGTTGCGACAGCAGGATCGACAGCACGCAGGGGGGACCAGGCCGATCCTCAGCTTGTGCATTTTACCTTTTCGGTTGACTGAGCACCCGTACGCCCGTTTCATGGGTTGGCATAGGCATAGGGAGTTCAGTCCATGTCTAATCCCCAGCCAGACCGAGGGTTGTGGCAACGGGATCGGCAGCACGCAGAGGGGGATCGGATCGATCCTCGGCTTGCGCATTATGCCTCTCAGGCTGGCTCAGTGCCCGAACGCTCGTTTCATGGGTTGACTTAGGCATACAGAGTTCATTCCATGTCTGAGCATACGGAGTTCATTCCCAGTCTAAGATCAGATCGAACCGAGGGTTGTGGTAGCGAGACCAGCAGCAGGATCGACAGCACGTAGGGGGGACCGGGTCGATCCCCGACTTGTGCATTCTGCCTCTCCGACTGGCTGAGCGCCCGCACGCTCGTTTCGTGGGTTGGCTTAGGCATACGGAGTTCATTGCATGTCTAAGCCCCAGCCAGACTGAGGGTTGTGGCAGCAGGACTGACAACTAGATCGACAGCACGCAGGAGGGATCGGGCTGATCCCGACTTACGCATTCTGCCTCTTCGGCTGACTGAGCATCCGCACGCCCGTTTCGTGGGTTGGCTTAGGCATAGGGAGTTCATTCGATGTTTAAGCCCTAGCCTGACCGAGGGTTGTGGCAGCGGCACCAGTAACACGCAGAGTGGGACCGGGTCAATCCTCAGCTTGTGCATTATGCCTCTCCGACTGGGTGAGTGCCCGAATGCTCGTTTCATGGGTTGACTTAGGCATACGAAGTTCATTCCCAGTCTAAGATCAGACCAGATCGAAGGTTGCAACAATAGGATCGACAGCACACAGGGAGGGACCGGGCCAGTCCCTAGCTTGCACATTTTACCTCTCCGGCCGGCTGAGCACCCGCACGCTCGTTTTGTGGGTTGGCTTAGGCATACAAAGTTAATTCCATGTCTAAGTCCCAGCCGGACCGAGGGTTGTGGTAGCAGGACTGGCAGCGAGATCGACAACATGTAGAGAGGGACTGGGCTGATCCCCGGCTTACATATTATGCCTCTTCGACCGGCCTCTCCGATCGGTTGAGAGCCCGCACGCTTGTTTCTTGGGTTGGCTTAGGCATACGGAGTTCATCCCCAATCTAAGCATATGGAGTTCATTCCCAGTCTAAGATCGGACCGGATCGAGGGTTGCGACAGCAGGATCGACAGCACGCAAGGGGGACCAGGCCGATCCTCAGCTTGTGCATTTTACCTTTCTGGTTGACTGAGCACCCGTACGCCCATTTCATGGGTTGGCATAGGCATAGGGAGTTCAGTCCATGTCTAATCCCCAGCTAGATCGAGGGTTGTGGCAACGGGATCGGCAGCACGCAGAGGGGGACCGGATCGATCCTCGGCTTACGCATTATGCCTCTCAGGCTGGCTCAGTGCCCGAACGCTCGTTTCATGGGCTGACTTAGGCATACAGAGTTCATTCCATGTCTGAGCATAGGGAGTTCATTCCCAGTCTAAGATCAGATCGGACCGAGGGTTGTGGTAGCAGGACCAGCAGCAGGATCGACAGCACGTAGGGGGGACCGGGCCGATCCCCGACTTGTGCATTCTACCTCTCCGACTGGCTGAGCGCCCACACGCTCGTTTCGTGGGTTGGCTTAGGCATACGGAGTTCATTGCATGTCTAAGCCCCAGCCAGACTGAGGGTTGTGGTAGCAGGACTGACAACCAGATCGATAGCACGCAGGAGGGATCGGGCTGATCCCCGACTTACTCATTCTGCCTCTCCGGCTGACTGAGCATCCGCATGCCCGTTTCGTGGGTTGGCTTAGGCATAGGGAGTTCATTCGATGTCTAAGCCCTAGCCTGACCGAGGGTTGTGGCAGCGGCACCGGTAACACGCAGAGTGGGACGGGGTCAATCCTCAGCTTGTGCATTATGCCTCTCCGATCGGGTGAGTGCCTGAATGCTCGTTTCATGGGTTGACTTAGGCATACGAAATTCATTCCCAGTCTAAGATCAGACTGGACTGAGGGTTGCAGCAACACGATCGACAGCACTAGCGTGGGTCTGGGTCGGTCCCCCGCTTACGCATTCTGCCTCTCGGTCGGCTGAGAGCTGGCACGCTCATTTCGTGGATTGGCTTAGGCATACGGAGTTCATCCCCAGTCTAAGCATACGAACTTCATTCCCAGTCTAAGATCAGATCGGATCGAGGGTTACGATAGCAGCATCAACAGCACGCAGGAGGGACCGTGTCGATCCCTGGCTTGCGCATTCTGCCTCTCCAACCGGTTGAGTGCCCACACGCTCGTTTCATGGGTTGACTTAGGCATACAAAGTTCATTCCCAATCTAAGATCAGACCAGACTGAGGGTTGCAACAACAGGATCGATAGCACGTAGGGGGGGGACTGGGTTGGCCCCAGCTTACGTATTCTGCCTCTTCGGTCGACTGAGAGCTGGCACGCTCATTTCGCGGGTTGGCTTAGGCATACGGAGTTCATCCCTAGTCTAAGCGTACGGACTTCATTCCTAGTCTAAGATCGGATCGGATCGGATCGAGGGTTACGGTAGCAGGATCGATAGCACGCAGGAGGGATCGGGCCAATCCTCGACTTACGCATTCAGCCTTTCCGACCGGCTGAGCGCCCGCATGCCCGTTTCATGTGTTGGCTTAGGAATAGGGAGTTCATTCCATTTCTAAGCCCCAGTCGGACCGAGGGTTGTGGCAATGGGACCGACAGCACGTAGAGGGGGACCAAGCCTATCCCCGGCTTGCACATTATGCCTCTCCGACCGGCTTAGCACCTGAACACTCGTTTCATGGGTTGACTTATGCATATGGAGTTCATTCCAAGTCTAAGATCGGACCGGACTGAGGGTTGTAGTAGCAGGATTGACAGCATGCAGGGAGGATCGGAACGATCCCTAGCTAGCACATTCTACCTCTCCGGTCAGCCTTTCCAACCGGTTGAGCGCCCGTACGCTCAGTTCGTGGGTTGACTTAGGCATACGGAGTTCATCCCCAATCTAAGCATACGGAGTTCATCCCCAGTCTAAGCATACAGAGTTCATTCTCGATCTAAGATAGGATCGGACCGAGGGTTGCGACAGCAAGATTCGTAGCACGCAGGGGGGACTGGGCAGATCCCCAGCTTGTGCATTCTGCCTCTCCGGTCGGCTGAGCGCCCGCACGCCCGTTTCATGGGTTGGCTTAGGCATAGGGAGTTCAATCCATGTCTAAGCCCCAACCAGAACGAGGGTTGTGGCAAGGAGACCAGAAGCACGCAGAGTGTACGGGCCGATCCTTGACTTGCACATTCTGCCTCTCCTGTCGGTTGAGTGCCCGCACGCTCGTTTCGTGGGTAGGCTTAGGCATACGGAATTCATTCCATGTATAAGCATACAGAGTTCATTCCCAGTCTAAGAGTTTGAGCCATGGTGCACATACTGGGCTCAGGCATGTGCTGGTGCCACATTTTTTTCACCCGGGGCACCATTGCCAGCATCACCGGAGAGCCTAACAGGAGGCATTGGGGGTTCCGGTGATTAGGGGGCCGGGGTGTGTGTGCACATGATGTGTGATGGGTGCTGGTACTTGGCCCTTATATTGGCCCCCTATCCCTCATCAAACCTCGAGAACTCACACTCCCTTAAAGAGCATTTGAGATTTTATAGGTTTGCTGCCAGTAGCCATTAAAGTGTCTTGAATGGGGACACTTTTTTCAAATGGTCATAAAATCTTCTCCACTTCAAGTTTTTAGCTGAATTTTTTTGTGCATGCCAAAAAAAATACAAGGATCACCTCTACCAAATTTGGGAACAAAACTCTTTCTAAAAATATTTTAAAAAATCTTGAACCGTAAAAAGTTTCAAAAATAATGAAAAATAGAAAACGGGTCGTCTTGCCATGAAACTTCACATGAAGGCTTAGGGGACCATTGTATGAATTTACAAGCCATAAAAATGGCATTGGCATGGCAGAAAGATGAAGATGTGCTTGAACCCACCTACCACCCGTTCGATCCTCGGCTTATGCATCCTGCCTCTCTGGTCAGCTGAGCGCCATCACGCTCGTTTCGTGGGTTGACTTAGGCATACGGAGTTCATCCCCAGTCTAAGATCAGACCAGACTGAGGGTTACGGTAGTAGGATCGACAGCACGTAGGGGGGACCGGGTCGATCCCCGGCTTGTGCATTCTGCCTCTCCGACCGACTGAGCGCCCGCACGCCCGATTCATGGGTTGGCTTAGGCATAGGGAGGTCATTCCATGTCTAAGCCCCAGCCAGACCGAGGGTTGTGGCAGCGGGACCGGCAACACGCAGAGGGGGACCGAGCCGATCCCCGGCTTATGCATTATGCCTCTTCGACCGGCTCAACGATCGCACGCTCGTTTCATGGGTTGACTTATGCATACAAAGTTCATTCCTAATCTAAGATCAGATCGGACTGAGGGTTACGACAGAAGGTTCGACAGCACGCAGGGGGGGACCGGGCCGATCCTCGACTTGCGCATTCTGCCTCTCCGACCGGCTGAGCGCCTGCACGCTTATTTCGTGGGTTGGCTCAGGCATATGGAGTTCATTCCTAGTCTAAGATTTTGAGCCATGGTGCACATGCTGGGCTCGAGCATGTGCTGGTGCCACATTTTTTTCGCACGGGGCACCATCCCCGGAGCATCGTCGGAGCAGCGCCGGAGAGGCTAACCAGCGGCACTGGGGGTTCCGACGATTGGGGGGGCCGGGGGGTGTGCGCACATGATATGCGATGGGTGCTGGTACTTGGCCCTTATATTGGCCCCCTATCCCTCATCAAACCTTGAGAACTCACACCCCTTTAAAGAGAATTTGAGATTTTATAGGTTTGCTGCCAGTAGCCATTAAAGTGTCTGAAATGGGGACACTTTTTTCAAATGGTCATAAAATCTTCTCCACATCGATTTTTTAGCTGAATTTTTTTGTGCATGCCAAAAAAGATACAGGGATCACCTCTACAAAATTTGGGGACAAAACTCTTTCTAAAAAAATTTTAAAAAATCCCAAACCGTGGAAAGTTTCAAAAATCGTGAAAAATAGAAAACGAGTCGTCTTGCCACGAAACTTCACATGAAGGCTTAGGGGACCATTGTATGAATTTACACGCCATAAAAATGGCATTGGCATGGCAGAAATATGAAGATGTGCTTGAACCCACCTACCACCCGTTCGATCCTCGGCTTACGCATCCTGCCTCTCTGGTCAGCTGAACGCCCGCATGCTCATTTCGTGGGTTGACTTAGGCATACGTAGTTCATCCCCTGTCTAAGGATACGGAGTTAATTCCCAGTCTAAGATCAGATCGGACCGAGGGTTACGATAGTAGGATCGATAGCACGTAGGGGGGACCGAGCCGATCCCCGGCTTGTGCATTCTGTCTCTCCGATCGGCTGAGTGCCAGCAAACCCGTTTCATGGGTTGGCTTAGGCATAAGGAGTTCATTCTATGTCTAAGCTCCAGCCGGATCGAGGGTTGTGGTAGTGGGACCTGCAGCACGCAAAGGGGGATCAGGCCGGTCCTTGGCTTGCGCATTATGCCTCTCCGGTCAGCTTAGTGCCCATACGCTCATTTCATGGGTTGACTTAGGCATATGGAGTTCATTCCTAGTCTAAGATCAGATCGGATCGAGGGTTGCGACAGCAGGATCGACAGCACGTGGGAGGGGAACAAGTCGATCCCCGGCTTACGCATTCTACCTCTCCGACCGACGAGCGCCCGCACGCCCGATTCGTGGGTTGGCTTAGGCATAGGGAGTTCATTCCATGTCTAAGCCCCAGCCGGACCGAGGGTTATGGCAGCGGGACCGGCAACACGCAGAGGGGGATCGAGTCGATCCTCGACTTGCACATTATGCCTCTTCGGCTGGCTCAGTGATCGTATGCTCGTTTCGTGGGTTGACTTATGCATACAGAGTTCATTCCTAATCTAAGATCAGATCGGACTGAGGGTTGCGATAAAAGGTTTGACAGCACGCAGAAGGGGACCGGGTTGATCCTCGGCTTGCGCATTATGCCTCCCCGACCGGCTCAATGCCCGCATGCTCATTTCATGGGTTGACTTAGGGATGCGGAGTTCATTCCCAAACTAATATCGGACCAGACTGAGGGTTGTGGTAGCAGGATCGACAGCACGCAGGAGGGGATCGGGTCGATCCCCAGCTCGCGCATTCTGCCTCTCCGATTGGTTGAGCGCCCTTACGCTCGTTTCGTGGTTTGGCTTAGGCATACGGAGTTCATTCCATGTCTAAGCCCCAATCGGATCGAGGGTTGTGACAGTAGAACCAGTACCAGGATCGACAGCAGGTAGAGGGGGACCAGGCTGATCTCTGGCTTGCACACTATTCCTCTCTAGCCAGCCTCTTCGATTGGTTGAGCACCCGTACGCTCGTTTCGTGAGTTGACTTAGGCATACGGAGTTCATCCTCAGTCAAAGCATACAGAGTTCATTCCCAATATAAGATCGAACCAGACCGAGGGTCGTGGCAGCAGGATCGGCAACACGCAAGGGGGATTGAGTCGATCCCTGGCTTGCGTATTCTGCCTCTCCGACCGGTTGAGCGCCCGCACGCCCATTTCATGGGTTGGCTTAGGCATAGCGAGTTCATTCCATCTCTAAGCCCCAGTCGGACTGAGGGTTGTGGCAGCGGGACTGGCAGCAAGCAGAAGGGGACCGAGTCGATCCCTGGCTTGCGTATTATGCCTCTTCAGACGGCTCAGCGCCCACACGCTCATTTTTTGGGTTGACTTATGCATACAGAGTTCATTCCCAGTCTAAGATCAGACTGGATCGAGGCTTGCGGTAGCAGGATCGACAGCACGTAGGGGGTCGGGCCGATCCTCGGCTTGCGCATTCTACCTCTTCGGTCGGCTGAGCGCCCGAACGCTCGATTTGTGGTTTGGCTTAGGCATACGGAGTTCATTCCATGTCTAAGCCCCAGCCGGACCGAGGGTTGTGGCAGCAGGACCGGTACCAAGATCGACAGCACGCAGAGGAGGACCAGGCTTATCTCTGGCTTGCGCATTATGCCTCTCCGGCCAGCCTCTCCAGTCGGTTGAGCACCTGCATGCTCATTTCATGAGCTGACTTAGGCATACGGAGTTCATCCTCAGTCAAAGCATACAGAGTTCATTCCCAGTCTAAGATCGAACCAGACCGAGGGTTGTGGCAGCAGGATCGGCAACACGCAGGGGGGATTGAGCCGATCCCTGGTTTACGTATTCTGCCTCTCCGGCCGGTTGAGCGCCCGCACGCCCATTTCGTGGGTTGGCTTAGGCATAGCAAGTTCATTCCATCTCTAAGCCCCAGTCGGACCGAGGGTTGTGGCAGCGGGACTGGCAGCAAGCAGAGGGGGATCGAGCCGATCCCTGGCTTGTGTATTATGCCTCTTCAGTCGGTTCAGTGCCCGCACGCTCGTTTTGTGGGTTGACTTATGCATACAGAGTTCATTCCCAATCTAAGATCGGACTGGACCGAGGGTTACGACAACAGGATTGACAGCACGCAGGGGGGGCCAGGCCCATCCTCGGCTTGCGCATTCTACCTCTCCGGTCGGTTGAGCACCCGCACGCTCGTTTCATGGGTTGGTTTAGGCATACGGAGTTCATTCCATGTCTAAGCATACGGAGTTCATTTCCAGTCTAAGATTTTGAGCCACGGTGCACATGCTAGGCTCGGGCATGTGCTGGTGCCGTATTTTTTTCTCCCGGGACACCATCGTCGGAGAGCCTAACCGGCGGTATTGGGGGTTACGACGATTGGGGGTGCCGGGGGGGTGTGCGCACATGATGTGCGATGGGTGCTGGTACTTGGCCCGTATATTGGCCCCCTATCCTCATCAAACCTTGAGAACTCACACCCTTAAAGAGCATTTGAGATTTTATAGGGTGTGCTGCCCAGTAACCATTAAAGTGTCTAAATTAGGGACACTTTTTTTCAAACGGTCACACAAACTCTTCTCACTTTGAGTTTTAGCTAAATGTTTTTGTGCATGCCAAAAAAAAAATACAAGGATCACCTCTACAAATTTGGGACAAGAGTCTTTCTAAAAAAATTTTAAAAAATCCCAAACCACAAAAAGTTTTGAAAATCGTGAAAAATAGAAAACGGGTCGTCTTGCCACGAAACATCACATGAAGGCTTAGGGGACCATTGTATGAATTTACAAGCCATAAAAATGGCATTGGCACGGCAGAAATATGAAGATGTGCTTGAACCCACCTACCACCCGTTCGATCCCCAGCTTGCACATCCTACCTCTCTGGTCGGCTGAGCACCCGCACGCTCATTTCGTGGGTTGACTTAGGCATAGGGAGTTCATCCCCTCTAAGCATATGGAGTTCATTCCCAGTCTAAGATCAGACCGGACAGAGGGCGGCAGCAGGATTGACAGCACGCGGGGGGGACCAGCCCGATCCCCGACTTGCACATTCTGCCTCTCCGATCGGTTGAGCGCCTGCACGCCCGTTTTGTGGGTTGGCTTAGGCATAGGGATTTCATTCCATGTCTAAGCGCTAGCTGGACCGAGGGTTGTGGTAGTCAGACCAACAGCACGTAGAGGGCGACCGGGTCGATCCCCGGCTTACGCATTATGCCTCTCCAGCCAGCTCAACGCCCGCACGATCATTTCGTGGGTTGACTTAGGCATATGGAGTTCATTCCCAATCTAAGATCGGACCGGATTGAGGGTTATGGTAGTAGGATCGACAGCACGCAAGGGGGACAGGGTCGATCCTCGGCTTGCGCATTCTGCCTCTCTGGTCGGTTGAGCGCCCGCACACTCGTTTCGTGGATTGGCTTAGGCAAATGGAGTTCATTCCATGTCTAAGCATACAGAGTTCATTCCCATTCTAAGATCGGATCGGATCGGGGGTTGCTGTAGCAGGACCAGCAGCAGGATCGACAGCACGTAAGGGGGACCGGACTGATCCCCGGCTTGTGCATTCTGCCTCTCCGGCCGGCTGAGTGCCCGCACGCTCGTTTCATGGGTTGGCTTAGGCATACGGAGTTCATTCCATGTCTAAGCCCCAGCCGGACCGAGGGTTGTGGCAGCGGGACCAACAGCACGCAGACGGAGATTGGGCCGATCCCTGGCTTATGCATTATGCCTCTTCAGTCGGCTCAGCACCCGCACGCTCATTTTGTGGGTTGACTTATGCATACGGAGTTCATTCTAAGTCTAAGATTGGACCAGACCGAGGGTTGCAGCAGCAGGATTGATAGCATGCAAGGGGATCGGGCCGATCCTTGACTTACTCATTCTGCCTCTCCGGCTGGCTGAGCACCCGGACGCCCGTTTCGTGGGTTGGCTTAGCCATAGGGAGTTAATTGCATGTCTAAGCCCTAGCCGGACCGAGGGTTGTGGCAGCGGGATCGGCAGCACGCAAAGGGGGACCAGGTCGATCCCCGACTTGCGCATTATGCCTCTCCGGTCGGCTCAGCGCCTACACGCTCGTTTCGTGGGTTGACTTAGGCATACGGAGTTCATCCCCAGTCTAACATACAGAGTTCATTCCCAGTCTAAGATTGGACTGGACCGAGGGTTGCGACAGTAGGATCGGCAGCACGCAGGGGGGACCAGG
>NW_019167826.1:27258020-27291540 GCF_002303985.1 Durio zibethinus | reverse complement strand
TTGTAGCAGCAGGATCGATAGCACGCAGGGGGGACCGGGCCGATCCCCAGCTTGCACATTCTGCCTCTCCGACCGACTGAGCGCCCGCACGCTCGTTTCTTGGGTTTGCTTAGGCATGCGGAGTTCATTCCATGTCTAAGCATACGGTGTTCATTCCTAGTCTAACATTTTGAGCCACGGTGCACATGCTGGGCTCGGGCATGTGCTGGTGCAGCATTTATTTTGCCCGGGGCACCGTCGTTGGAGCATCGTCGGAGAGCCTAACTGGCGGCATTGGGGGTTCTGACGATTGGGGGGGCCGGGGGATGTGCGCACATGATGTGCGATAGCTGCCAGTACTTGGCCCTTATATTGGCCGCCTATCCCTCATCAAACCTCGAGAACTCACACCCCCTTAAAGAGCATTTGAGATTGTATAGGTTTGCTGCAAGTAGCCATTAAAGTGTCTAAAATGGGGACACTTTTTTCAAACAGTCACAAAATCTTCTCCACTTCGAGTTTTTAGCTGAAAAATTTTTTTTGCATGCTAACAAAAATATAAGTATCACCTCTACCAAATTTGGTTACAAAACTCTTTCTAATAAAATTTTAAAAAATCTTAAACCGCAAAAAGTTTCAAAAATCACGAAAAATAGAAAACGGGTCATCTTGCCATGAAACTTCACATGAAGGCTTAGGGGACCATTGTATGAATTTACAAGCCATAAAAATGGCATTGGCATGGCAGAAATATGAAGATGTGCGTGAACACACCTACCACCCGTTCGATCCCTAGCTTATGCATCCTGCCTCTCTGGTCGACTGAGCGCCCGCACGCTCGTTTCGTGGGTTGACTTAGGCATACAAAATTCATCCACAGTCTAAGCATACAGAGTTCATTCTTAGTCTAAGATCAGACTGGACCGAGGGTTGCAGCAGCGGGATCGACAGCACGTAAGGGGGATCAGACCGATCCTCGACTTACGCATTCTGCCTCTCCGTCGGTTGAGATCCCGTACACCCGTTTCATGGGTTGGCTTAGGCATAGGGTGTTCATTCCATGTCTAAGCTCTGGTTCGGACCGACGCTGGGGCATGCGGGGACTGGCATCAACGGCAAGGTGGATCAGGCCGACCCCGGCTTGCACATTATGCCTCTCCGGTTGGCTCAACCCCCGTCGCTCATTTCATGGGTTGCTTAGGCATAAGGAGTTCATTCCTAGTCTAAGATCAGGACCGAACAAGGGTTTTAACAACAAGATCGACAGCATGTAGAAGGGACCGAGGCTGATTCCGCTTGCGCTTCTGGCCTCTCCGGCCGATTGAGTGGCCGGGCCACAACGCTTGTTTCGTGGTTGGCTTAGGCATACGGAGTTTTTCTATGTCTAAGCATATGGAGTTCATTCCCAGTCTAAGATGAATTGGATCGAGGGTTGTGACAGCAGGACCCGTAGCAGGATCGAAAGCATGCAGGGGGGATCGAGTCGATCCCCGGCCTTGCGCATTCTGCCTCTCCACCGGCTGAGCACCCGTAGGCCCAATTCGTGGTTGGCTTAGGCATAGGGAGTTCATTCATGTCTAACCCCGGTTGGCCGAGGGATGTTGGTAGCGGGACTAGCAAGCACGTAGAGGGGAATCTGGGGTTCGATCCCTAGCTTGCGGCATTAATGGCCTCTTCGGTCGACTCAGCGCCTGGACGCTCGGTTTCGTGGGTTAACTTACGCATACGTAGTTCATTCCCAGTCTAAAGATTGGACCAGACTGAAGGGTTACATTACGAGGATCGGAAGCCCCCACGCAAGGGGGATCGGGCTGATCCCCGACCTTGCGCATTCTGCCCTCTCCGGCCGACTGAGTGCCCGCACGCTCATTTGTGAGTTGGCTTAGGCATAACGGAGTTCATTCCATGTCTAAGAATACGAAGTTCATTCCCAGTCTAAGATTTTGAGCCACGGTGCACATGCTAGGCTCGGGCATTGTGCTTGGTGCTGCATTTTTTTTCGCCTGGGGCACCATCGTCGGAGCATCGACGGAGAGCCTAACCGATGACATTGGGGGTTCCGACGATTGGGGGGACGCGGGGGAGTGTGCGCACATGATGTGCGATGGTGCTGGTACTTGGCCCTGATATTGGCCCGCCTATCCCTCATCAAACCTCAAGAACTCACACCCCTTAAAGAGCATTTGAGATTTTATAGGTTTGCTACCAGTAGCCATTAAAGTGTCAGAAATGGGGACATTTTTTTCAAATGGTCGCAAAATCTTCTCCACCTCGAATTTTTAGCTGAATTTTTTTGTGCATCCCAACAAAAATACAAGGATCACCTCTAACGAAATTTGGGGACAAAACTCTTCTAAAAAAATTTTAACAAATCCCGAACCGTAAAAAGTTTCAAAAATCATGAAAAAAACAAAACGGGTCGTCTTGCCACGAAACTTCAGATTAAGGCTTAGGGGACCATTGTATGAATTTACATGAAATAAAAATGGCATTGGAATGGCAGAAATATGAAGATGTGCTTGAACCCACCTACCACCCGTTCGATCCCCAACTTGTGCTTCCTGCCTCTCTGGTCGGCTGAGCGCCCGTACGCTCATTTCATGGTTTAACTTAGGCATATGGAGATCATCCCCAGCCTAAGCATACAGAGTTCATTCCCTAGTCTAAGATCGAACCGGATCGAGGGTTGCAGCAGTAGGATCGACAGCACGCAGGAGGCACCGGGCTGATCCCCGACTTGCGCATTCTGCCTCTTCGGCCGGCTGTGCACCTGCACACCCATTTCATGGATTGGGAGTTCATTCCATGTCTAAGCCCCAGTTGGATTGAGGGTTGTGGCAGTAGGACCGACAGCACGCAGAGGGGGACCGGGTCGATCCCTGACTTGCGCATTATGCCTCTCCGACCGTCTCAGCGCTCGCACGCTCGTTTCGTGGGTTGACTTAGGCATACGGAGTTCATTCCCAGTCTAAGATTAGACCGAACTATGGGTTGTGGCTACAGGATCGGCAACACGTAAGAGGGATCGGGCTAGTCCTTGGCTTGCGCATTCTGCCTCTCCGGCTGGCTGAGCGCCTGCACGCTTGTTTTATGGGTTGGCTTAGGCATACGGAGTTCATTCCATGTCTAAGCATACGAAGTTCAATCCCAGTCTAAGATCAGACCGGATCGAGGGTTACGGCAGCAGGATCGACAGCATGTGGGGGGGATCGAGCCAATCACCGACTTGTGCATTGTCACTCTCCGGCCGGCTGAGCACCCGCATGCTCGTTTCATGGGTTGACTTAGGCATACGGAGTTCATTCCCAGTCTAAGATCAGACCGGACTGAGGGTTGCTACAGCAGGATCAACAGCACGTAGGGGGGATGGGGCCAGTCTCCAGTTTGCGCATTCTACCTCTCCGACCGGCTGAGCTCCCGCACGCTCGTTTCATGGGTTGGCTTAGGCATACAAAGTTTATTCCATGTCTAAGCATACGGAGTTCATTCCTAGTCTAAGATCAGACTAGACTAAGGGTTACGGCAGCAGGACCAGTAGTAGGATCGACAACATGTAGGGGGATCGGGTCGATCTCCGGCTTGCTCATTCTGCCTCTCCGACTGGCTGAGCGCCCACACGCTTGTTTCATGGGTTGGCTTAGGCCTACAGAGTCCATTCCATGTCTAAGCCCCAGCCGGGCTGAGGGTTGTGGCAGTAGGACCGGTAGCAGTATCGGTAGCACACAGAGGGGGACCGGGCCGATCTCCGGCTTACACATTATGTCGCTCCGACTGGCTGAGCCCCCATACACTCGTTTCATAGGTTGACTTAGGCATACGGAGTTCATCCCCAGTCTAAGCATAGAGAGTTCATCCCCAGTCTAAGATCAGATCAGACCAAGGGTTACGACAGCAGGATCGATAGCATGTAAAGGGGATCGGGCCGATCCCCGACTTGCACATTCTGCCTCTCCGGTCGGCTTAGCGCCCGTACGCTCATTTCATGGGTTAGCTTAGGCATACGGAGTTCAGTCAATGTCTAAGCATACGGATTTCATTCCCAGTCTAAGATGTGCTTGAACCCACCTACCACCCGTTCGATTCTCGGCTTGTGCATCCTGCCTTTCAGGTCGGCTGAGCGTCCGCACGCTCATTTCATGGGTTGACTTAGGCATATGGAGTTCATCCCCAGTCTAAGCATGCGGAGTTCATTCCCAATCTAAGATCGGATCAGACCGAGGGTTGTGGCAGCAGGATCGACAGCACGTAAGGGGGACCGGGCTAATCCCTGGCTTGCGCATTCTACCTCTTCGACCGACTGAGCGCCCGCACGTTCGTTTTATGGGTTGGCTTAGGCATAGGGAGTTCATTCCATGTCTAAGCCCCAACCGGACCGAGGGTTGTTGCAGCGGGACCGGTAGCACGCAGAGGGGGATCGGGCCGATCCCCGGCTTGCAAATTATGCCTTTCCGGTCGGCTCAACGCCCGCACGCTCGTGTCGTGGGTTAACTTAGGCATACGGAGTTCATTCCCAATCTAAGATCGAACCGGACCGAGGGTTGCGGCAGCAGGATCGATAGCACGCAAGCGGGGACTGGGCCGGTCCTCAACTTGTGCATTCTGCCTCTCCGATCGGTTGAGCGCCCGTACGCTCATTTCGTTGGTTGGCTTAGGCATACGGAGTTCATTCCATGTCTAAGCATACAGAGTTCATTCCCAGTATAAGATCAGATCGGACCGAGGGTTGCGACAGTAGGACCAGCAGCAGGATCGACAGCACGCAGGGGGGGATCGGGCCGATCCCTGGCTTGCGCACTCTGCCTCTCCGACCGGCTGAGCGCCCCCATTTTCATTTCGTGGGTTGGCTAAGGCATACGGAGTTCATTCATTGTCTAAGCCCCAGTCGGATCGAGGGTTGTGGTAGTAGGATCGGCAGTGGGATCAGCAGCACGTAGAGGGGGACCGCGCTGATCCTCGGCTTGTGCATTATGCCTCTCCCGTCTGCTGAGCACCCGCACGCTCATTTCGTGGGTTGACTTAGACATACGGAGTTCATCCCCAGTCTAAGCATACGGAGTTCATTCCAAGTCTAAGATCGGTCTAGATCGAAGGTTGCGGCAGCAGGATTAGCAGCACGCAGGGGGGACCGAGCCGATCCCCGGCTTGCGCATTCTACCTCTCTGGCCGACTAAGTGCCCGTACACCCATTTCATGGGTTGGCTTAGGCATAGAGAGTTCATTCAATGTCTAAGCCCCAATCGGATCGAGGGTTGTGGCAGCGGGATCGGCAGCACGCAGAAGGTAACCGGGCCGATCTTTGGCTTGCGCATTATGCCTCTTCGATCGGATCAGCGTCCGCACGCTCGTTTCGTGGGTTGACTTTTGCATACGGAGTTCATTCTCGGTCTAAGATCGGACTGAATCGAGGTTGCGACAGTAGGATCAATAGCACGCAAGGGGGACCGGGGTGATCCCCGGCCTGTGCATTTTGCCTCTTCGGTTGACTGAGCGCCCGTACGCTCGTTTCGTGGGTTGGCTTAGGCATACGAAGTTCATTCCATGTCTAAGCATACGGAGTTCAGTCCCAGTCTAAGATTTTGAGTCACGGTGCACATGTTGGGCTCGGGCATGTGCTGGTACCGCATTTTTTTCGCCCAGGGCACCATCGTCGGAGAGCCTAATCGATGGCATTGGGGGTTCCGAAGATTGGGGGCCGGGGGGTGTGCACACATGATGTGCGATGGGTGCTGGTACTTGGCCTTATATTGGCCCCCTATCCCTCATCAAACCTCGAGAACTCACACCCCCTTAAAGAGCATTTGAGATTTTATAGGTTTGTTGCCAGTAGCCATTAAAGTGTCTAAAATGGGGACCATTGTATGAATTTACAAGCCATAAAAATGGCATTGGCACGACAGAAATATGAAGATGTGCTTGAACCCACCTACCACCCGTTCGATCCCCGGCTTGTGCATCCTGCCTCTCTGGTCGGTTGAGCACCCGCACACTCATTTCGTGGTTTGGCTTAGGCATACGGAGTTCATTCCATGTCTAAGCATACGGAGTTCATTCCCAGTCTAAGGTCAGACCAGACTGAGGGTTACGGTAGCAGGACTAGCAGTAGGATCTGTAACACGCAGCGAGAACCGGGCTGATCCCCAGCTTATGCATTCTACCTTTTCGACCAGCCTCTCCGATCGACTGAGCGCTCGCACGCTTGTTTTGTGGGTTGACTTAGCCATGCGGAGTTCATCCCCAGTCTAAGCATACAGAGTTCATTCCCAGTCTAAGATCGAACCGGACCGAGGGTTGCAGTCACAGTATCGACAGCATGCAGGGGGGACCAGTCAAATCCCCGACTTGCACATTCTGCCTCCCCAACCGACTGAGTGCCCACACGCCCGTTTCATGGGTTGGCTTAGGCATAGGGAGTTCATTCCATGTCTAAGCCCCAGCCAAACCGAGGGTTGTGGCAGTGGGACCGGGAACACGCAGAGGGGGACCGGGCTGATGCTCGACTTGCGCATTCTGCCTCTCCGGTTGGCTGAGTGCCCGCACACTCATTTCGTGGCTTGGCTTAGGCATACGGAGTTCATTCCATGTCTAAGAATACGAATTCATTCCCAGTCTAAGAGTTTGAGCCACGGTGCACATACTGGGCTCGGGCATGTGCTGGTGCCGCTTTTTTTTCGCCCAGAGCACTATCGTTGGATTGGGGGTTCTGACGATTGGGCGGGCCGGGGGGCTGTGCGAACTTGATATGCGATGGGTGCTGGTACTTGGCCCTTATATTGGCCCCCTATCCCTCATCAAACCTCGAGAACTCACACCCCCTTAAAGAGCATTTCAGATTTTATAGGTTTGCTGCCAGTAACCATTAAAGTGTCTGAAATGGGGACACTTTTTTCAAACGGTCACAAAATCTTCTCCACTTCGAGTTTTTAGTTGAATTGTTTTGTGCATGCCAACAAAAATACAAGGATCACCTCTACCAAATTTGGGGACAAAACTCTTTCTAAAAAATTTTTAAAAAATCTTGAACCGCAAAAAGTTTCAAAAATCATGAAAAATAGCCGGGTCTCTTGCACGAAACTTCACATGAAGGTCGTACGGGGGACCATTCGGTCTGATTTAGAAGCATAGAAAATGCGCATGGCATCGGTAGACAATGAAGATATGCGTTGAACCCAGCTACCCCGTCGATCCCGGTGCGTATCTTGCTTCTGGTCGGAAGGTCCTGCATGCTCATTAGGGGGACTAGGCATACGAGTTATCCAGTCCTGAGCACAACGTTCATTTCCAGTCTAAGATCAGACAGATCGAGGGTTGAACGTAGCAAGTCAAGCACGCAAGGGGGACCTGGTCGACTCCGGGTTATACGCATTCTGCTACTCCGGCGATTGAGCCCTCTGCCCATTCGTGGGTTGCTTGGCATGTTCTCCTGCTAACCCTATCCAGACTGGGTTGCTTAGACGGACTGGAAGCAACCGAAGGGATCGGCTGATCCGACTTACGGCATTATGCCTCTCCAACCGGCTCAGCGCCTGTACGCTCGTTTCATGGGTTAACTTAGGCATACAGAGTTCATTCCCAGTCTAAGATCGAACCGGATCGAGGGTTGCTGTAGCAGGATCGATAGCATGTCAGAGGGGACCGGGTCAGTCCCCGGCTTGCGTATTCTGCCTCTCAGGCTGGCTGAGCGCCCGCACGCTCGTTTCGTGGGTAGGCTTAGGCATACGAAATTCATTCCCTGCCTAAGCATACGGAGTTCATTCCCAGTATAAGATTAAACCAAACTGAGGGTTGCAGTAGCAGGACCAGCAGCAGGATCAACAGCACGCAGGGAGGGACCGGGCCGATCCCTGGCTTGCGCATTCTGCCTCTCCGATCGACTGAGCGCCCGTACGCTCGTTTCATGGGTTGGCTTAGGCATACGGAGTTCATTCCATGTCTAAGCCCCAGTCGGACCGAGGGTTGTGGCAGCAGGACCGGCAGCACGTAGAGGGGGGACCAGGCCGATCCCTGACTTGCGCATTCTGACTCTTCGATCGGTTGAGCGCCCGCACGCTCGTTTCGTGGGTTGGCTTAGGCATACAGAGTTCATTCACAGTCTAAGCTTTTGAGCCACGATGCACATGCAGGGCTCTGGCATGTGCTGGTGCCGCATTTTTTTCGCCCAGGGCACCATCGCCGGAGCATCGTCGGAGAGCCTAACCGACGGCATTTGGGGTTCAAACGATTGGGGGGGCCAGGGGGTGTGCGCACGTGATGTACGATGGGTGCTAGTACTTGGCCCTTATATTGGCCCCCTATCCCTCATCAAACCTTGAGAACTCACACCCCCCTTAAAGAGCATTTGAGATTTTATAGGTTTGCTGCTAGTAGCCATTAAAGTTTCTAAAATGGGGACACTTTTTTCAAACGATCACAAAATCTTCTCCACCTTGAGTTTTTAGCTGAATGTTTTTGTGCACGCCAACAAAAATACAAGGATCACCTCTACCAAATTTGGGGACAAAAATCTTTCTAAAAAAATTTTAAAAAATCCTGAACTGTAAAAAGTTTTGAAAATCGTAAAAAATAGAAAATGGGTCGTCTTGCCACGAAACTTCACATGAAGGCTTAGGCGACCATTGTATGAATTTAGAAGCCATAAAAATGGCATTGGCATGGCAGAAATATGAAGATGTACTTGAACCCACCTGCCACCCGTTCGATCCCCGACTTTCGCATGCTGCCTCTCTGGTCGGTTGAGCGACCGCACGCTCATTTCGTGGGTTGACTTAGGCATACGGAGTTCATCCCCCATCTAAGAATACGAAGTTCATTCCTAGTCAAAGATCAGACCAGACTGAGGATTGCGGTAGTAGGATCGGCAGCACGCAGAGGGGACCAGGTCGATCCTCGGCTTGCGCATTCTGCCTCTCCAGCCGGTTGAGTGCCCGCACGCCCATTTCGTGGGTTGGCTTAGGCATAGGGAGTTCATTCCATGTCTAAGCCCTAGCCAGACCGAGGGTTGTGGCAGTGGAACCGATAGCACGCAGAGGGGGATCGGGTCGATCCCCGACTTGCGTATTATGCCTCTCTGGCCAGCTCAGCGCCCGCACGCTCATTTCGTGGGTTGACTTAGGTGTATAGAGTTCATTCCTAGTCTAAGATCAGACCGGACCGAGGGTTTTGGTAGCAGGATCATAGCACGCAGGGGGGGACCGGGCCGGTCCTCGGCTTGCGCATTCTGCCTTTCCGGTCGGCTAAGCGCCCACACGCTCGTTTCATGAGCTGGCTTAGGTGTATGGAGTTCATTCGATGTCTAAGCATATGGAGTTCATTCCTAGTCTAAGATTGGACCGGACTGAGGGTTGTGACAGCAGGACTAGTAGGAAGATCAAGAGCATGCAGGGGGGATCGGGTTGGTCCCCAGCTTACGCATTCTGCCTCTCTGACCGACTGAGCGCCCGTACGCTCATTTCGTAGGTTGGCTTAGGCATACGGAGTTCATTCCTTGTCTAACCATATGGAGTTCATTCCCAATCTAAGATCGGACCAAACCGAGGGTTGCAACAGTAGGACCAGTAGCAGGATCAGCAGCACGTAGGGGGGACCGGGCCGATCCCCGACTTGCGCATTCTGCCTCTCCGCCGGTTGAACGACTGCCTGTTCATTTCGTGGGTTGGCTTAGGCATACAGAGTTCATTCCATGTCTAAGCCCCAGTCAGACCGAGGGTCGACAGCACGCAGAGAGGGACTGGGCTGATCCCCAGCTTGCGCATTATGCCTCTCTGGCCGGCCTCTCCGGTCGGCTAAGCGCCTGCACGCCCGTTTCATGGGTTGACTTAGGCATACGGAGTTCATCCCCAGTCTAAGGATACAGAGTTCATTCAGAATCTAAGATCGGACCAGACCGAGGGTTACGGTAATAGGATCAACAGAACATAGTGGGGATCGAGCCAATCCCCGACTTGCCCATTCTGCCTCTCCGGCCGACTGAGCGCCCGCACGTCCGTTTCGTGGGTTGGCTTAGGCATAGGGAGTTCATTCCATGTCTAAGCCCCAGCCGGATAGAGGGTTGTGGCAGCGAGACCGGCAGCATGCAGAGAGGGACCGGGTAGATCCCCGGCTTGCGCATTATGCCTCTCTGGTCGGCTCAGTGCCCGAACGCTCGTTTCGTGGGTTGACTTAGGCATACGGAGTTCATTCCTAATCTAAGATCGGACCGCATCGAGGGTTGTTGCAGTAGGATCGACGGCACGCGGGGGGACCGGGCCGGTCCCCGGCTTGCGCATTCTACCATTTCGACCGGCTGAGCACTCGCACGCTCGTTTCATGGGTTGGCTTAGGCATGCGGAGTTCATTCCATGTCTAAGCATATGGAGTTCATTCCCAGTCTAGGATCGGAGTGGTTCGAAGGTTACGACAGCTGGATTGACAGTACACAGAAGGGGATCGGGCTGATCCCTAGCTTGCGCATTAAGCCTCTTCGATCGGCTGAGCACCCACACGTTCGTTTCATGGGTTGGCTTAGGCATACGGAGTTCATTCCATGTCTAAGCATACGAAGTTCATTCCCAGTGTAAGATTTTGAGCCACGGTGCACATGCTAGGCTCGGGCATGTGCTGGCTTAGGCATACCAGACCGAGGGTTGTGGCACCAGGATCGACAGCATGCTGGGGGGGACCAGGTCGATCCCAAGCTTACGCATTCTACGTCTCTAGCCGATTGAGCACCCGCATGCTCGTTTCGTGGGTTGGCCTAGGCATACGGAGTTCATTCCATGTCTAAGCCCCAGCCGAACCAAGGGTTGAGGTAGTAGGATCGGCATCGTGATCGGTAACACGTAGAGGGGGACCGGGCTGATCCTCGGCTTACGCATTATGCCTCTTTGGTCGGCCTCTCTGGCCGACTGAGCGCCCGCACGCTCATTTCGTCTGTTGACTTAGGCATACAGAGGTTATCCCTAGTCTAAGCATACAGAGTTCATTCCCAGTCTAAGATCAGACTAGACCGAGGGTTGCGATAGCAAGATCGGCAACATGTAGGAGGGACCGAGCCGATCCTCGACTGGCGCATTCTGCCTCTCCGATTGGCTGAGTGCCCATACGCCCGTTTCATGGGTTGGCTTAGGCATAGGGAGTTTATTCCATGTCTAAGCGCCAGCCGGACCGAGGGTTGTGGCAATGAGACCGGCAGCATGCAGAGGGGGATCGGGCTAATCCGCAGCTTACGCATTATGCCTCTTCAGTCTGCTCAACGCCCGCATGCTCATTTTGTGGGTTGACTTAGGCATACAGAGTTCATTCCCAGTCTAAGATCAGACCAGACCGAGGGTTGTGGCAGCAGGATCGAAGTACACAGGGGGACCAGGCCAGTCCCCAGCTTATGCATTCCGCCTCTCCGGCCGGCTGAGCGCCCACATGCTCGTTTCATGGGTTGGCTTAGGCATACGGAGTTCATTCCATGTCTAAGCATACGGAGTTCATTCCATGTCTAAGCATACGGAGTTCATTCCATGTCTAAGCATACGGAGTTCATTCCCAGTCTAAGATCGGATCAGAATGAGGGTTACGACAACATGACCTATAGCAGGATCGACAACACGTAGGAGGGACTGGGCCGATCCACGACTTACACATTCTGCCTCTTTGATCGACTGAGCGTCTGCATGCTCGTTTCGTGGGTTGGCTTAGGCATTAAGAGTTCATTCCATGTCTAAGGCCCTGTCAGATCGAGGGTTGTGGTAGCAAGACTGGCAATGGGATCGACAGCACGTAACGGAGGATCGAGCTGATCCCTGACTTGCGCATTATGCCTCTTCGACCGGCCTCTCCGGCCAGTTGAGCACCTGTAAGCTCATTTCGTGGGTTGACTTAGGCATACGGAGTTCATTCCCATTCTAAGCATACAGAGTTCATTCCCAGTCTAAGATCAGACCGGACTGAGGGTTGCGACAGTAAGATCGGTAGCACGCAAGAGGGATCGAGCCGATCCTCAGCTTGCACATTCTGCCTCTCCGATCGGCTGAGCGCCCGCATGCCTATTTCATGGGTTGGCTTAGGCACAGGGAGTTCACTCCATGTCTAAGCCCCAGTCGGACTGAGGGTTGTGGCAGCGAGATCGGTAGCACACAGAGGGGGATCGGGCTGATCCCCAGCTTGCGCATTATGCCTTTCCGACTGGCTTCATGCCCGAACACTCGTGTTCGTGGGTTGACTTAGGCATATGAAGTTTCATTCCCAGTCTAAGAATCGGGATCGAGGTCCGCAGGGTTGCGGGTAGTCCAGGATCGATACTTCTGGCAGGGAGACTGGGTCGGTTCCCCGGCTTGCGCATTCCTGCCTCCTTCGATTCGGCTGAGTGCCCCGCATGCTTGTTTTACTGGGTTGGCTTAGGGCATACGGAGTTCATCTCCATGTCCAAAGCATACGAAGTTCATGTCCCAGTCTACAGATCGGATTCGGGACTGGAACCTAGGGTTGCGATAGGCAGGACCAGTAGCAGGTTCAACATCATGCATGAGGGATCGGGTTAATCCTCGGCTTGCTAATTCTGCCTCTTCGATCGGCCTCTCTGACCGGCTGAGCGCCTGCACGCTCATTTCATGGGTTGACTTAGGCATACAGAGTTCATCCCCAGTCTAAGCATACGGAGTTCATTCCCAGTCTAAGATCAGACCGGGCCGAGGGTTACGGCAGCAGGATCAACAGCATGCAGGGGGGATCGGGTCGATTTCTGGCTTACGCATTCTACCTCTCCGGCCGACTGAGCGCCCGTACGCCCATTTCGTGGGTTGGCTTAGGCATAGGGAGTTCATTCCATGTCTAAGCCCCAGCTGGACCGAGGGTTATGGTAACGGGACTGGCAAAACGCAGAAGGGGACCAGACTGATCCCCGACTTGCGCATTCTACCTCTCTGGCCGGTTGAGCACCCACACGTTTGTTTCGTGGGTTGGCTTAGCATACGGAGTTCATTCCAAGTCTAAGAGTTTGAGCCATGGTGCACATGCTGGGCAAAGGCATGTGCTGGTGCCGCACTTTTACAAGCAATAAAAATGGCATTGGCGTGGCACGAAACTTCACATCAAGGCTTAGGGGACCATTGTATGAATTTACAAGCCATAAAAATGGCATTGGCATGGCAGAAATATAAAGATGTGCTTGAACCCACCTACCACCTGTTCGATCCCCGCCTTGCGCGTCTTGCCTCTCTGGTCGACTGAGCATCCGCACGCTCGCTTCGTGGGTTGACTTAGGCATATGGAGTTCATCCCCAGTCTAAGCATACAGAGTTCATTCCCAGTCTAAGATCGGACCGGACCGAGTGTTGTGGTACCAAGATCGACAACACGCAGGAGGGACCGGGTCGGTCCCCGGCTTGCGCATTCTACCTCTCTGACCAACTGAGCGCCCGCACGCTTGTTTCGTGGGTTGGCTTAGGCATACGGAGTTCAATCCATATCTAAGCATACAGAGTTCATTCCCAATCTAAGATCGGACCGGACCGAGGGTTGCGAAAGTAGGACCAGCAGCAGGATCTACAGCACGCAGGGAGGGACCGCGTCGATCCCCGGCTTACGCATTCTGCCTCTCCGACCGACCTCTCTGGTCGGCTGAGCGCCCACGCGCTCGTTTTGTGGGTTGACTTAGGCATACGGAGTTCATCCCCAGTCAAATATCAGATCCGACAGAGGGATGCGACAGTAGAATCGGCCGCACGCACGGGGGACCGGGTCGATCCTCGGCTTGCATATTCTGCCTCTCAGACCGGCTGAGCACTCACACGACCGTTTCGTGGGTTTGCTTAGGCATAGGGAGTTCATTCCATGTCGAAGCCCTAGCCAGACCGAGGGTTGTGGCAGTGGGACCGGCAGCACGCAGAGAGGGATCGGGCCGATCCCCGGCTTGCGCATTCTGCCTCTTCGATTGGCTGAGCGCCCGCACGCTCGTTTCGTGGGTTGGCTTAGGAATACGGAGTTCATTCCATGTCTAAGCATACGGAGTTCATTCCCAGTCTAAGAGTTTGAGCCACGGTGCACATGCTGGACTCGGGCATGTGCTGGTGCTGCACTTTTTTCTCCCAGGGCACCATTACCGAAGCATCGTCGGAGAGCCTAACCGATGGCATTGGGGGTTCCGACGATTAGGGGGGCCGGGGGGTGTGCGGACATGATGTGCCATGGGTGCTGGTACTTGGCCCTTATATTGGCCCCCTATCCATCATCAAACTTCGAGAACTCACACCCCCTTAAAGAGCATTTGAGATTTTATAGGTTTGCTGCCGTAGCCATTAAAGTGTCTGAAATGGGGATACTTTTTTCAAATGGTCACAAAATCTTTTCCACTTTGAGTTTTTAGGTGAATTTTTTTGTGCATGGCAACAAAAATACAAGAATCACCTCTACCAAATTTGAGGACAAAACTCTTTCTAAAAAAATTTTAAAAAATCTCGAACCGTAAAAAGTTTCAAAAATCATGAAAAATAGAAAACAGGTCGTCTTGCCACGAAACTTCACATGAAGGCTTAGGGGACCATTGTATGAATTCACAAGCCATAAAAATGGCATTGGCATGACAGAAATATGAAGATGTGCTTGAACCCACCTACCATTCGCTTGATCCCCGGCTTACGCATCTGTCTCTCTGGTCG
This sequence comes from Durio zibethinus, assembly GCF_002303985.1. The sequence goes on along the minus strand of NW_019167826.1, from coordinate 27,276,940 downwards.
ACTTAGCGTCCGCACGCTCGTTTCGTGGGTTGACTTAGGCATACGGAGTTCATCCCCAGTCTAAGCATACGAAGTTCATTTCCAGTCTAAGATCAGACCGGATTGAGGGTTACGACAGTAGGATCGACAGCACGTAGGGGGACCGGGTCGATCCCCGACTTGTGCATTCTACCTCGCCGACCGACTAAGCGCCTGCACGCCCGTTTCGTGGGTTGGCTAAGGCATAGGGAGTTCATTCCATGTTTAAGCCCCAGTCGGACCGAGGATTGTGGCAGCAGGACCGACAGCACGCAGAGGGGGACTGGGCCGATCCCTGACTTGCACATTATGCCTTTTCGATCGGCTCAGTACCCAAATGCTCGTTTCGCGGGTTGACTTAGGCATACGGAGTTCATCCCCAGTCTAAGCATACGGAGTTCATTCCCAATCTAAGATTAGACCAAACCAAGGGTTGCGACAGCAGGATCAACAACACGCAGGGGGGATCGGATCGATCCCTGGCTTACGCATTCTGCCTCTTCGACCAGCTGAGTGCCCGCACACCTGTTTCGTGGGTTGGCTTAGGTATAGGGAGTTCATTCCATGTCTAAGCCCCAGCGGGACCGAAGGTTGTGACAGCGGGACCGACAGCATGCAAAGGGGGATCGGGCGGATCCCTAGCTTGCGCACTATGCCTCTTCGACCAGTTCAGTGCCCGTATGCTCGTTTAGTGGGTTGACTGAGGCACACAGAGTTCTCTCCCAGTCTTAGATCGGATCGGACCGAGGGTTGCTGCAGCAGGATTTACAGCACGTAGGGGGGACCGAGCCGGTCCCCGGCTTACGCATTCTGCCTCTCTGATCGGCTGAGCACCCGCACGCTCGTTTCATGGGTTGGCTTAGGCATACAGAGTTCATTCCATGTCTAAGCATACGGAGTTCATTCCTAGTCTAAGATCAGACCAGACCGAGGGTTGCGGTAGTAGGACTAGTAGCAGGATCGACAGCACGCAGGGGGGATCGCGCCGATCCCCAGCTTGTGCATTCTGCCTCTCCGGCTAGCTGAGCGCCCGCACGCTCGTTTCGTTGGTTGGCTTAGGCATACGGAGTTCATTCCATGTCTAAGCCCCAGTCGGACCGAGGGTTGTGGCAGTAGGACTGGTAGCAGGATCGGCAGCATGCAAAGGGGGATTAGGGTGATCCTCGGCTTACGCATTATGTCTCTCCGACCGGCCTCTCTGGTCGGCTGAGTGCCCAAATGCTCGTTTCGTGGGTTGACCTAGGCATACAGAGTTCATCCCAGTTTAAGCATACGGAGTTCATTCCCAGTGTAAGATCGAACTAGATCGAGGGTTGTGGCAGCAGGATCGATAGCACGTAGGGGTACCGGGCTGATCCCCAGCTTGCGTATTCTGCCTCTTCAGCCGGTTGAGCGCCCACACGCCCGTTTCGTGGGTTAGCTTAGGCATAGGGAGTTCATTCCATGTCTAAGCCCCAATCGGACAGAGGGTTGTGGCAGTGAGACCGAACGCACGCAGAGGGGAATTGGGCCAATCCCCGGCTTACGCATTTTACGTCTTTGGCCGGTTCAACGCCTGTAAGCTCGTTTCGTGGGTTGACTTATGCATACGGAGTTCATTCCTAGTCTAAGATCAGATCGGACCGAGATTTATGACAGCAGGATCGACAGCACGTAGGGTGGGACCGGGCTGATCCCCGACTTGCGCATTCTGTCTCTCCGGTCGGTTGAGCGCCCGCACGCTCGTTTCGTGGGTTGGCTTAGGCATACGGAGTTCATTCCATGTCTAAGCATACAGAGTTCATTCCCAGTCTAAGCTTTTGAGCCACGATGCACATGCTGGGCTTGGGCATGTGCTGGTACCGTATTTTTTTTGCATGGGGCACCATCGTCGGAGCATCGTCGGAGCATCGTCAGAGAGCCTAACCGGCGGCATTCGGGGTTCTGACGATTGGGGGGGCCAGGGGGTGTGCACACATGATGTGCGATGGGTGCTGGTACTTGGCCCTTATATTAGCCCCCTATCACTCATCAAACCTCGAAAACTCACACCCCCTTTAAGAGCATTTGAGATTTTATAGGTTTGCTGCCAGTAGCCATTAAAGTGTCTGATATGGGGACACTTTCTTCAAACGGTCACAAAATATTCTCCACTTCGAGTTTTTCGCTGAATTGTTTTGTGCATGCCAACAAAAATACGAGGATCACCTCTACCAAATTTGGGGACAAAAATCTTTCTAAAAAAATTTTAAAAAATCCTGAACCACAAAAAGTTTTGAAAATCATGAAAAATAGAAAACGGGTCATCTTGCCACGAAACTTCACATAAAGGCTTAGGGGACCATTGTATGAATTTACAAGCCATAAAAAGGGCATTGGCATGGCAGAAATATAAAGATGTGCTTGAACCCACCTACCACTTGTTCGATCCCCGGCTTTCGCATCCTGCCTCTCTGGTCGGTTGAGCATCCGCATGCTCATTTCATGGGTTGACTTAGGCATACGAAGTTCATCCCCAGTCTAAGCATACAGAGTTCATTCCTAGTCTAAGATCGACCGGATCGAGGGTTGCGGCAGCAGGATCGGTAGCACGCTGGGGGACCGAGCCGATCCCCGACTTGCGTATTTTTTCTCTGTGGCCGGCTGAAAGCACCGCATGCTCGTTTCATGGGTTGGCTTAGGCATAGGGAGTTCATTCCATGTCTAAGCCCTAGTCAGACTGAGGGTTGTGGCAGTAGGACCGACAGCACGCAGAGGGGGATCGGGCCGATTCCTAGCTTACGCATTATGCCTCTTTGGCCAGCTCAACGCCCGTACGCTCGTTTTGTGGGTTGACTTAGGCATATGGAGTGCATTCCCAGTCTAAGATCAGATCGGACCAAGGGTTGCGGCAATAGGATCAACAGCACGCAGAGGGGATCAGGCCGGTCCCCGGCTTGTGCATTCTGCCTTTCCGGCTGGCTGAGCACCTGCACTCTGGTTTCGTGGGTTGCCTTAGGCATACGTAGTTCATTCCATGTCTAAGCATACGGAGTTCATTTCGAGTCTAAGATCAGACCAGACCAAGGGTTGAGTAGCAGGATGAGCAGCAGTATCGATAGCACATAGGGGTACCGGGCTGATCCCCGGCTTGCGTATTCTGCCTCTCCGGCCGGCTGAGCGCCTGCACACTCATTTCGTGGGTTGGCTTAGGCATAAGGAGTTCATTCCATGTCTAAGCCCCAGCTGGACTGAGGGTTGTGGCAGTAGGACCGGCAGTGGGATCGACAGCTCACAGAGGGGGATCGGGCTGATCCATGACTTGTGCATTATGCCTCTCCGATCGGTTGAGCGTAATCTGCCTCTCCGACCGGCTCAGCACCCGCACGCTCGTTTCGTGAGTTGACTTATACATATGGAGTTCATTCCCAGTCTAAGATTGAACCAGACCAAGGGTTGCAGCAGCAAGATCGACAGCACGTAGGGGGGGATCGGGCCGATCGCTGGCTTGCGCATTCTGCCTCTCCGACCGGCTGAGCGCCCGCACGCTCGTTTTGTGGGTTGGCTTAGGCATACAGAGTTCATTCCATGTCTAAACATACGAAGTTCATTCCCAGTCTAAGATTTTGAGCCGCGGTGCACATGCTGGGCTTCAGCATGTGTTGGTGCCGCATTTTTTTCGCTTGGGGCACCATCGTCGGAGCATCACCGAAGAGCCTAACTGACGGCACTGGGGTTTCCGACGATTGGGGGGGCCGGGGGTGTGCGCACATGATGTGTGATGGGTGCTGTACTTTTCCCTTATATTGGCCCCCTATCCCTCATCAAACCTCAAGAACTCACACCCCCTTAAAGAGCATTTGAGATTTTATAGGTTTGCTGCCAGTAGCCTTTAAAGTGTCTGAAATGGGGACACTTTTTCAAACGGTCAAAAAATCTTCTCCACTTCGAGTTTTTAGCTGAATTTTTTTGTGAATCCCAAAACAAATACAAGGATCACGTCTACCAAATTTAGGGACAAAACGCTTTCTAAAAAAAATTTCAAAAATCCTGAACCGTAAAAAGTTTCAAAAATTGTGAAAAATAGAAAACGGGTCGTCTTGCCATGAAACTTCACATGAAGGCTTAGGGGACCATTGCATGAATTTACAAGCCATAAAAATGGCATTGGCATGGCAGAAATATGAAGATGTTCTTGAACCCACCTATCACCCGTTCGATCCCCAGCTTGCGCATCCTGCCTCTTTGGTAGGCTGAGCGCCCGCACGCTCGTTTCGTGGGTTGACTTAGGCATACAGAGTTCATCCCTAATCTAAGCATACAGAGTTCATTCCCAGTCTAAGATCAGACCGGATCGAAGGTTGCAGCAGCAGGATTGGTAGCACACATGGGGTACCGGGCCGATCCACGGCTTGCGCATTTTGCCTCTCCGGTCGACTGAGTGCTTGCACGCCCGTTTCGTGGGTTCGCTTAGGCATAGGGAGTTCATTCCAAGTCTAAGCCCTAGCCAGATCGAGTGTTGTGGCAGTAGGGCCGGCAGCACATAGAAGGGGACCGGGTCGATCCCTGGTTTGCACATTATGCCTCTTCGGCTAGCTCAGCACCCACACGCTTGTTTCATGGGTTGACTTAGGCATACGGAGTTCATTCCCAGTCTAAGATCAGATTGGACCAAGGTTTGCAGTAGCAGGATCGACAGCACGCAGGGGGGACTGGGTCGATTCCTGAGTTGCGCATTCTGGATTTTCGATCGGCTGAGCGCTCGCACGCACGCTCGTTTCATGGGTTGGCTTAGGCACACGGAGTTCATTCCATGTCTAAGCATATGGAGTTCATTCCCAATTTAAGATCGGACCGAACCGAGGGTTGCAACAGCAGGATCGACAACACGTAGGGGGGATCGGGCTGATCCCCGGCTTGTGCATTCTACCTCTCTGGTCAGCTGAGCACCCGCACGCTCGTTTTGTGGGTTGGCTTAGTCATATGGGGTTCATTCCATGTCTACGCCCCAGTCGGATCGAAGGTTGTGGCAGTAGGACCGGTAACAGGATCGACAGCACGAAGAGGGGGATCGGGCTGATCCTCGACTTGCGTATTATGCCTTTTCGGTCTACCTCTTCGATCGGCCTCTCTGGCTGGCTGAGCACCCGCACGCTCGTTTCGTGGGTTGACTTAGGCATACGGAGTTCATCCCTAGTCTAAGCATATGGAGTTCATTCCCAGTCTAGGATCAAACCAGACCGAGGCTTGCGACAGCAGGATCGACAGCACGCAGGGGGGATCGAGTCGATCCTCGGCTTACGCATTCTACCTCTCCGGTCGGCTGAGCACCCGCACGCTCGTTTCGTGGGTTGGCTTAGGCATAGGGAGTTCATTCCATGTCTAAGCCCTAGCTGGATCGAGGGTTGTGGCAGCTGGACTAGCAGCACGCAGAGGGGGACCGGGCTAATCCCTAGCTTACGCATTACACCTCTTCGGTCAGCTCAGTGCCCGCACGCTCGTTCCATGGGTTCACTTATGCATATGGAGTTCTTTCCCAGTCTAAGATCGGATCGAACCGAGGGTTGTGGCAGCAAGATTGATAGCACGCAGAGGGGATCGGGTCGATCACCGGCTTGTGGATTCTGCCTCTCTGGCCGGCTGAGCGCCCACACGCTCGTTTTGTGGGTTGGCTTAGGCATACCAAGTTCATTCCATGTCTAAGCATACGGAGTTCATTCCCAGTCTAAGATTGTGAGCCACCATGCACATGCTAGGCTCAGGCATGTGCTGTTGTCATATTTTTTTAGCCTGGGGCACCATCATTAGAGCATCGTTGGAGAGCCTAACGGGCAGCATTAGGGGGGCCGGGGGCGTGTGCGCACATGATGTGCAATGGGTGCTGGTACTTGGCCCTTATATTGGCCCCTATCCCTCATCAAACTTTGAGAACTCACACCCCCTTAAAGAGCATTTGAGATTTTATAGGTTTGCTGCCAGTAGCCATTAAAGTGTTGAAATGGGGACAATTTTTTCAAACGGTCACAAAATCTTCTCCACTTTCGAGTTTTTAGCTGAATTTATTTGTGGATGCCAACAAAAATACAAGGATCACCTCAACCAAATTTTAGAAGAAAACTCTTTCTAAAAAAATTTTAAAAAATCCCGAACCATAAAAAGTTTCAAAAATCGTGAAAAACAAAAAATAGGTGGTCTTGCCACGAAACCTCACATGAAGGCTTAGGGGACCATTGTATGAATTTACAAGCCATAAAAATGGCATTGGCATGGCAGAAATATGAAGATGTGCTTGAACCCACCTACCACCCGTTCGATCCTCGGCTTACGCATCCTGCCTCTCTGGTCGGCTGAGCGCCCGCATGCTCATTTTGTAGGTTGACTTAGGCATACGGAGTTCATCCCCAGTCTAAGCATACGGAGTTCATTCCCAGTCTAAGATCAGATCGGACCGAGGGTTGCGACAGCAGGATCGACAGCATGCAGGGGGACCGAACCGATACTCGGCTTGTACATTTTGCTTCTCTGGCCGGTTGAGTCCCCGCACGCTCGTTTCGTGGGTTGGCTTAGGCATAGGGAGTTCATTCCATGTCTAAGCCCTAGTCGGATCGAGGGTTGTGGCAGCGGGACCGACAGCACCCAGAGGGGGACCGGGCCAATCCCCGGCTTGCACATAATTCCTTTTTTTGATCTGTTCAATGGCCGCACGCTCATTTCGTGGGTTGACTTGGGCATACGAAGTTTATTTCCAGTCTAAGATCGGATCAGACTGAGGGTTGCGGCAAAAGGATTGACAGTACGTAGGGGGGACCAGGCCGATCCTCAGCTTGCGAATTCTGCCTCTCCGGTCGGTTGAGCGCCAGCACGCATGCTCGTTTCATGGGTTGGCTTAGGCATAGGGAGTTCATTCCATGTCTAAGCCCCAACCAGAATGAGGGTTGTGGTAACGGGACCGACAGCACGCAGAGGGGGACTGGGCTGATCCCCGGCTTACGCATTATGCCTCTTTGGCTGGCTAAGCGCCTGCACACTCATTTCGTGGGTTGACTTATGCATACAGAGTTCATTTACAGTCTAAGATCGGATCGGACTGAGGGTTACGACAGTAAAATCGATAGCACATAGGAGGGACCAGGCCGATCCTCGGCTTGCACATTCTACCTCTCTGGTCGGCTGACCGCCCGTACTGTCGTTTCGTGGGTTGACTTAGGCATGTGGAGTTCATCCCCAGTCAAGCATATGGAGTTCATTCCCAGTCTAAGATCGGATAGGACCGAGGGTTGTGATAGTAAGATCGATAGCACACAGGGGGGATCAGGTCGATCCTTGGCTTGCGCATTCTGCCTTTCTTACTGACTGAGCGCCCGCACACCCATTTCGTGGGTTGGCTTAGGCATAGGGAGTTCATTCCATGTCTAAGCCCCAGCCGGACCGAGGGTTGTACAGCGGGACTGGCAGCAAACAGAGGGGGACTGGGCTGATCCCCGACTTACGCATTATGCCTCTTCAGTCAGCTCAGCGCCCGCACGCTCGTTTCATGGGTTGACTTATGCATACAGAGTTCATTCCCAGTATAAGATCAGATCGGACCAAGGGTTACGGCAGTAGGATCGACAGCACGTAGAGGGGGATCGGGCTGATCCTTGACTTACGTATTCTGCCTCTCCGATTGGCTGAGTGCCCGCACGCTCGTTTCGTGGGTTGGCTTAGGCATATAGAGTTCATTCCATGTCTAAGCATACGGAGTTCATTCCATGTCTAAGTATATGGAGTTCATTCCTAGTCTAAGATCAGATCGAACCGATGGTTGTGGCAGTAGGACCAGTAGCAGGATCAACAACATGCAGAGGGGATCGAGTCGATCCCCAACTTGTGCATTCTGCCTCTTCGGCCGATTGAGCGCCCGCACGCTCGTTTCGTGGGTTGGCTTAGGTATACGGAGTTCATTCCATGTCTAAGCCCTAGTCGGACCAAGGGTTGTGGCAGCAGGACCGACAACGAGATCGGTAGCATATAGAGAGGGACCAGGCTGATCCCCAGCTTGCCCATTATGCCTCTCTGGTCGGCCTTTTTGATCGACTAAGCGTTCGCATGCTCGTTTCATGGGTTGACTTAGGCATACAGAGTTCATCCCCAGTCGAAGCATACGAAGTTCATTCCCATCTAAGATCGGATCAGATCGAGGGTTGTGATAGCAAGATCGATAGCAAGTAGGGGGGATCGGGCCAATCCCCAGCTTGAGCATTCTGCCTCTCCGACCGGCTGAGCGCCTGCACGCCCGTTTCGTGGGTTGGCTTCATAAGGAGTTCATTCCATGTCTAAGCCCTAGCCAGATCGAGGTTTGTGACAATGGGACCGATGGCACATAGAGGGGGATCGAGCTGATCCTTGGCTTGTGTATAATGCCTCTTTGATCGGCTTAACACCTGCACGTTCGTTTCGTGGGTTTGCTTAGGCATACGGAGTTCATTCCATGTCTAATCATATGGAGTTCATTCCCAGTCTAAGATTTTGAGCCACGGTGAACATGCTGGGCTTGGGCATGTGCTGCTGTCACATTTTTTTCACTCGGGGCACCATCGTTGGAGAACCTAACCGACGGCATTGGGGGTTCCGACGATGGGGGGTCGGGGGGGTGTGCACACATGATGTACGATGGGTGCTGGTACTTGTGTCATGGGCTCTGACCTTAGACTCAGAAACTGTGTGACCTTAGGCTTGGAATCTCCTCCTTTATGCCTAAGTCATCCTAAAACACAAGCTTACGGGCACTAGAACAACGGAAAGGGCTGATTATGCAAGTTAAAGAGAAATAGGATAAGAAGGCAGAATTTTGGAAATGCTCTTATTTTCGCTAAAACGGAAGTGTTTGATGGTGTACAAATGAGGGAGGAGCAGCCCTCTATTTATAGTTAAGGCTCCAGCTTACACTTAATGGCAATATCCCTAGAATAAAGGCTAAAATCATGGGATTATATAGGTTACAATCAATCAGGATGCTAACTCCTGATTTTCAGGGTCAACCAAATCTGCCAGGATGCTACTGATCCTACCTACTTCTAGAAGCTTCCTTTGCATGTCCAGCACCTTAGGCCCTTCTGGATGTGGTACGGACGGCTTGTATCCTAGGCCTTGGTCTCATGGGTTGGCCTGCAAGTTGGGCGGGTGTTCTGAACTCGTTTGTTAGGCTTTGCATGCAGATACCAACCAGCATGCCTGGTCTGCAGGCCTCAACCTCTGGCTCACCTGTTGGAGCGCCTGGTGTGCCTGGCGCGCTCGCCCAGGGCATGACATTCTCCCTCACCTGATTGCGTAATGCCCTTGTTGTGTCTTCTGCATGGTACTACCTGATCTGGTCCTCAAACTGCCATAAGTCATCTACTGGTTCCCAGCTCGCCTCACTGTCTGGAAGTCCCTTCCAGCGCACCAAGTACTCTTGTCTTGGCTAATAGTTCTTTCATCTCACCTCCCGGTCAGCTATGATGCTGTGGACCTCCTTCTCATATGAGGAACTTGCTCCCAATGGTGCACGCTTTAACTCTGCCCATCCTGGATCTCCCTCATCCTCATAGAATGGCTTGAGCATGATCACATGGAACACCAGGTGTACCCTCGGCTTGGGTGGCATATCCAGCTTGTAGGCAACTTTGCCTACCCTCTTGACTACTCAGAAAGGTCCCTCATACCTCTGGACTAGGCCTTTGTGCAGCCCCCTATGGCGCACAATGGGATGCGGCTTCACCAACACCAAGTCTCCAACCTAGAACTGCACGTCCCACCTATTTTAGTCTGCCCACTTCTTCAACCTCTTGGCTGCCTTGTGTAGACAAACTCTGGCCAAGTTAGTTTGCTCTTGCCATGCCTTGGCAAACTTGTATGCTGCTGGATTCAGCCCTGTATAACCTGTAGCAATTGAACCGGGTGTTAGTGGTTGTTGTCCTGTCATAACCTCAAATGGGCTCTGGTTTGTTGCCTCGCTCCTTTGCAAGTTGTAAGAAAACTACGTAATATCTAGCAGCTTTGGCCAGTCCCTTTGTGTGGCACTCACATAGTGCCTGAGGTAGATCTCCAATAGTCCATTCACTCGTTCTGTTTGCCCATTGGTCTACGGATGCATGCTAGTGGAAAAGTTCAAGTCTGACCCCAATAGCTTGAACAACTCAGTCCAGAACTTACCCGTGAAACGCCCGTCTTGATCACTAACAATGGTCCTCGGCACTCCCCAATACTAAACCATGTTCTTTAGGAACAATCGAGCTACCTCCTCGGCTGGGCACTCCTTAGTTGCTGGAATGAAGATTCCATACTTGGAAAACCTATCCACCACTACCATGATGCTTCCAAACCCTTCTGCTTTGGGTAGACTAACTATAAAGTCTAGAGAAACACTCTTCCATGGTCGTTCTGGCACTGGCAATGGCTTCAAGAGATCGCCTGGTTTCTTGAGCTCCACCTTGTCCTGTTGGCACACATGACAAGTCTTCACATAGGCCTTCACATCATCCCTCATGTCTGGCCAGTAGTACCGGTCCTCGATCAGCACCAAGGTACGGCTCACTCCGGGGTGTCCAGCCCACCTTGAATCATGGCATTCTTGCAAAACTTTCTTACGAAGCTTCTCGTGCTGCGACACAAATAGTCTACTACCCCTGGTGTACAGTAAGCCATCCTGCAACTAAAACCACCTAGTCTTACCTTGCTGGGCGTACTCCATCAAAGCCTTGGCTGTAGGATCATGCGTAAGTCCCTCATTGATGTACGGCACTAGTGACCCCTTTGGTTGCCTAATGGCAGCAAGGTTAGCCTTCCTGCTCAGGGCATCTGCCACTAGGTTCGCCTACCCCGGCTTGTACTCTATCTAGAAATCAAATTTTGCAAGAAAATCTTACCATCTCGCCTGCTTGGGGGACAGCTTCTTCTGCGTCTGGAAGTAACTGGTTGCCACATTGTCCGTCCTAACCACGAACCTCGACCCTAATAGGTAATGGCACCAAGTGCGCAAGCAGTGCACCACTACAGTCATCTCCTTCTCTTGGACCGTGTACTTGCACTCAGTCTCGTTCAGCTTCCTACTCTCGAACGTGACTGGACGTCCCTCCTACATCAACACGCCCCCTATGGCAAAGTCTGATGCATTCGTATGCACCTCATACGGCTTGGCATGGTCTGGCAAGGCCAAGACTGGCTCCTCGATTGCAGCCCGCTTCAACCTATGAAAGGCTTCCTGGCACCCTGCGCTCCACTCCCATGCTTTCCCTTTCTTGAGCAAGTCAGTAAATGGCGTGGCCATTGCTGAGTGACCTTTGATGAAGCGCCTGTAGTAGTTGACCAGCCCAAGGAACGATCTCAACTCAGTGACCTTGGCTGGCGGTTGCCACTCTAGGATGGCATGTATCTTGCCTTCATCCATGCGTATCTTGCCACCTCCCACTATGTGGCCAAGGAACGGGATCTCCTGTTGGGCAAATGAGCACTTCTTCCTCTTGACAAACAGCTTGTGTGCCCGCAACACCTCGAACACCTGTCTCAAGTGGTCTACATGCTCTCCCAAAGTCTGGCTGTAGATCACAATGTCATCCAAATAAACCACAACAAACCAATCAAGGAATGACTGAAATACCTTGTTCATAAGGGTGCAAAATGTTGCTGGGGTGTTCGTGAGTCTGAAAGGCATCACCAAGAACTCATACGAACCATACCGAATGACACATGCTATCTTTGGCTCATCTCCGTCTGTGATCCTGACTTGATAGTAGCCTGACCTCAAATCCAGATTGGTGAACCACCTGAGCTCCCAAGTTGATCGAACAAGTCCGTAATGAGTGGGATGGGGTACTTGTTCTTGATGGTCAGCTTGTTCAAAGCCAGGTAGTCTATACACAGCCACAACGACCCATCATGCTTGCGCTGAAATAGAACCGGTGCACCATAGGGTGCCTTCGATGGCCTGATGAAGCCAGCATCAACTAACTCTTTAAGCTGCTTCCTCAACTCCGCCAACTCTGGTGGAGACATTCGGTAAGGGGCTCTAGCTGGTGGCTTGGCCTCGGACACTAGCTAGATCTTATGGTCCACCTCCCTCTTAGGTGGTAGCTTGCTAGGTAGCTTTGCGGGCATCACATCACTAAAGGTCTTCAGCACCTTTAGCACCTCCAAGGGTGACTCGATCTCCTTCTCCCTTGGCTCATCATAATTCAGGGCTGCCAAAAAGGTGTCTTCTTTTCTGCTTACCGCCTTGGCAAATTGGATGGCTGACACCACCCATGACCCAACTCCAGACCCTCTCCTCAATGGCACTAGGCATTGGCACCATGCATCCAAGATGTAAACACAATCGATAAAAGGCACAAGGAGGGCATTAATCCTAACAAGGAAATTCAACCCAATCACAAACTCATAGTCGTCAAGGGGTATTACCTCAATGGTCTCCTTGCCTTTCCAGTCTCCAAGCTACAACTCCACTCCCCGTGCTACTCCAATGGCTGAAACTTCCTTGGAGTTCACCATTTTGATGGTACCAGTCCCTTTCTGCACCTTTAGTTTGAGCTTCCGGGCTCTATCACCTAAAATAAAAAGATGTGAGGCACCTGTGTCCACCAGTGCACTCACCTTCTGACCCGTAACCATCAGATCTGTAAACATCAAGCCCTTTGACTTGTCTGGACAGCATTGAGCACCAACCACCCAAGCTTTGTTGCCCCTGACTCTGGCTCCTCATCAAACTCCTTGTCTACAGCAGCCAGCTTGCCCTTTTGTGGGTAATTGCACACTATGTGGCTCTCTCCACATAGGTAGCATGCTAGTGGCTCTCGGTCCCCCTTGGCTTTCCACTAGCCTGCTGGTGGCTCCTCTTGCCATCCTTGGTTGAACGATCTCGATTTCCATCCTTGGACTCCCGATCATGGTCCTTCCCCTTGGACTGCTTCTTTTGATCCCTATCATCCCTGCCCTTACCCTTGGGTTTGGTAGACTCAAACTTATTCAGAGGCTTGAACTCTATCAAGGCCTCGACAGTAGTCATGGCTTTAGCCAAGTCATGAACTCCTCTCCTTTGTAGCTCATGCTTCACTCGTGGCTTCAGCCTATCCATGAAAGTAAATAAGGCATCCTTCTCGCCTAGATCCGAGATTTGTAGCATCAGTTCAGAGAATTTCTGGACATATTCCCTTATGTCCCCTTGCTGGCTCAACCTGTAAAACTTTGCCCGTGCTTCATCATCGGCATACTCCGGGTAAAATTGTTCTCTGAACTCCTTTTGAAACTCTACCCAGGTTCCAATCTTGGTGCTCCCATGCCTGACATCATCACACCTGCGTCTCTACCACAATAAGGCTACATCAGTGAGATACATAGCAGTGGTGCTTACCTTTATTGCCTTGTCTTGCATGCCCATGGCCTGGAAGTACTGCTCCATACCCCAAAGGTAGTTATCTACTTCCTTGGCTACCCTAGTCCCCTTGAACTCCTTAGGCTTGGGGACATCCAATCTGGACTTGGACACTCCAGCAAACATGCCATTCCTAATGGCAGTCTTGCAAGCAATGAGCTCACTGGTAAGCTCCTCCATCCGCTGGTGCATGGCCTCCATGCCATCGTGCAAGGTCAGCACTTCAGCCTCCAAGGTCTGATTCTTTTAGGTGAACACATCCAAGCCTTTGTTGAGAGCAGCTTGCAGCTCACTTTGGATCTCCTCCCCCATAGAGTCTAGCGATGCAATGTGAGTCTCTACCCCCTCAAGCTTCTCCCCCATGTCACCCATGGTCACTTCCACCTTGGCCAGCCTACCGTCCATCATAGACCAGATATCTCTAGAATTGGCTTTCCTCCCACTTCCATGCCCATGCTCCTGGGCCTCTGGTTGTTGGTTAGCAGCATCACTTTGGGATGCCATCTACTCTAACTTGCACAACACAAACACACAAAATCGAACTTGCTCTGATACCAACTGTCACGGGCTTCGACCTTAGACTCAGAAACTGTGTAGCCTTAGGCTTGGAATCTCTCCTTTATGCCTAAGTCAGCCTAAAACACAAGCGTACGGGCAGCCTAAAACACAAGCGTACGGGCACTAGAACAACAGGAAGGGCTAATTATGCAAGTTAAAGAGAAATAGGATAAGAAGCAGAATTCTGGAAATGCTCTTGTATTCATTGAAATAAAAGTGTTTGATGGTGTACAAATGAGGGAGGAGCAGGCCTCTATTTATAGTTGAGGCTCCAGCTTACACTTAATGGCAATATCCCTAGAATAAAGGCTAAAATCATGGGATTATACAGATTACAATCAATCAAGATGCTAACTCCTAATTTTCAGGGTCAACCAAATCTGCCAGGATGCTGTTACTGATCCTGCCTGCTTCCAAAAGCTTCCCTTGCGTGTCCAGCACCTTGGGCCCTTCTCGATGTGGTGCGGGCAGCTTGTATGCCAGGCCTTGGTCTCACAGGCCGGCCTGCAAGTTGGGCGGGCGTTTTGAACTTGTTTGCTAGGCTTTGTACGCAGATACCCGCCAGCACGCCTGGTCTGCGAGCCTCAACCTCTGGCTCACCTGCTGGTGTGCCTGATGTGCCTAGCATGCCCACCTAGGGCGTGACACTTGGCCCTTATATTGGCCCCCTATCCCTCATCAAATCTCGAGAACTCACATCCCCTTAAAAAGCATTTCAAACGGTTACAAAATCTTCTCCACTTCGAGTTTTTAGCTGAATTTTTTTGTTCATGCCAACAAAAATACAAGGATCACCTCCACCAAATTTGGGAACAAAACTCTTTCTAAAAAAATTTTAAAAAATCCCGAACCACAAAATGTTTCGAAAACCATGAAAAATAGAAAACGGGTCCTCTTGCCATGAAACTTCACATGAAGGCTTAAGGGACCATTGTATGAATTTACAAGCCATAAAAATGACATTGGCATGGCAGAAATATGAAGATGTGCTTGAACCCACCTACCACCCGTTCGATCCCCGGCTTGTGCATCCTGCCTCTCTGGTTGACTGAATGCCCGCTCGCTCGTTTCGTGGGTTCACTTAGGCATACGGAGTTCATCCCCAGTCTAAGCATACAGAGTTCATTCCCAATCTAAGATCAGACCAGACCGAGGGTTGCAGCAACAGGATCGACAGCACGCAGAGGGGATCGGGCCAATCTCCGGCTTGCGTATTCTGCCTCTCTGGCTGGCTGCGCTCCCGTACGCCCATTTCATGGTTTGGCTTAGGTATAGAGAGTTCATTCCATGTCTAAGCCCTAACCAGATCGAGGGTTATGGCAGTGGGACCGGTAGCACGTAGAGGGGGACCGGGCCGATTGTCGGCTTGCGCATTATACCTCTCCGGCTGGCTCAGCGCCCGCACGCTCGTTTCGTGGGTTGACTTAGGCATACAAAATTCATTCCCAATCTAAGATCAGACCAGACCGAGGGTTACAGCAATAGGATCAGGATAGCACACAGGGGGGATCGGGCCAATCCCCGGCTTGCGCATTTTGCCTCTCCGGTCGGCTGAGCGCTCGTACGCTCATTTCCTGGGTTGGCTTAGGCATACGAAGTTCATTCCATGTCTAAGCCCCAGTCGGACCGAGGTTGTGGCAGTAGGACCGGCAGTGAGATCGACGGCACGCAGAGGGGAACCAGGCTGATCCCCGGCTTGCGCATTATGCCTCTCCAGCCGGCCTCTCCGATCGGTTGAGCACCCGCACGCTCGTTTCGTGGGTTGACTTAGGCATACGAAGTTCATCCCCAATCTAAGCATACGGAGTTCATTCCTAGTCTAAGATCAGACCGGACCGAAGGTTACGGTAGCAGGATCGACAGTATGCAGGAGGGACCAAGCCGATCCTCGCTTGCGCATGTCTGCCTCTCCGGCCAACTGAGCACCCGCATGCCCGTTTCGTGGGTTGGCTTAGGCATAGGGAGTTCATTCCATGTCCTAAGCCCCAGCCGGACCGAAGGGTTGTGGTAGTGGGATCGATAGCACGCAAGGGAGACCGCGTCGATCCCCGGTTTGTGCATTCTGCCCTCTCCGGCCTGCTAAGTGCCCGCACGCCCGTTCGTGGGTTGAATTAGGCATAGGGAGTTCATTCCATGTCTAACCCAGCCGGACCGAGGGTTGTGGTAATGGGGCCGATACGCACGCAGAGGGGGAACAGGCCGATCCCCGGCATGCGCATTAATGCCTCTTCTACCGGCTCAACGCCCGTACACTCGTTTCGTGCGTTGGACTTATGCATGTGGAGTTCATTTCAAGTAATAAGATTAGACTGGACCGAGGTTGCAGCAGCAGGATCAACAGCACGCAGGGGGGATCCGGGCCGATCCCCGGCTTGGGCATTTTGCCTCTCCGGCCGACTGAGCACCCGCACCGCTTGTTTTGTAGGTTGGCTTAGGCATACGGAGTTCATCCAATCTAATATTTTAAGCCACGGTGCACATGCTAGGCTCAGGCATGTGCTAGTACCGCATTTTTTTCGCCCGAGGCACCATCACTGGAGCATCGTCGGAGAGCCTTACCGGCGGCATTGGGGGTTCTGGCGATTGGGGGGGCCGGGGGTTGTGCACACATGATGTGCGATGGGTGCTGGTACTCGGCCCTTATATTGGCCCCCTATCCCTCATCAGACCTCGAGAACTCACACCCCCTTAAAGAGAATTTGAGATTTTATAGGTGTGCTGCCAGTAGCCATTAAAGTGTCTGAAATGGGGACACTTTTTCAAATGGTCACAAATCTCCTCCACTTCAAGGTTTTAGCTGAATGTTTTTGTGCATGCCAACAAAAATACAAGGATCACCTCTACCAAATTTGGGGACAAAACTTTTTCTAAAAAAATTTTAAAAAATCTCAAACCTCAAAAAGTTTTGAAAATCATGAAAAATAGAAAATGGGTCGTCTTGCCACGAAACTTCACATGAAGGCTTAGGGGACCATTGTATGAATTTACACGCCATAAAAATGGCATTGGCATAGTAGAAATATGAAGATGTGCTTGAACCCACCTACCACCCGTTCGATCCCTGGCTTGCGCATCCTGCCTCTCTGGTCAGCTGAGCACCGCGCATGCTCGTTTCATGGGTTGACTTAGGCATACGGAGTTCATCCCTAGTCTAAGCATATGGAGTTCATTCATGGTCTAAGATCGCACTGGACCGAGGGTTGCGGCAGTAAGATCGGTAGCACGTAGGGGAGGTCGGGTCGATCCCTGACTTTCACATTCTGCCTCTCCAGCCGGCTGAACACCCGCATGCCCATTTCATGGGTTGGTTTAGCCAGAGGGAGTTCATTCCATGTCTAAGCCCCAGTCAGACCAAGGGTTATGGCAGCGGGACCGACAGCATGCAGAGGGGGACCAGGCCGATCCCCGGCTTGCGCATTATGCCTCTCTGGCCGACTCAACGCCCGCATGCATGTTTCGTGGGTTGGCTTAGGCATAGGGAGTTCATTCCATGTCTAAACCCCAGCCGGACCGAGGGTTGGGGCGGCGGCACAGGCAGCACACAGAGGGGGATCGGGCCGATCCACAGCTTGCGCATTATGCCTCTCCGACTAGCTCAGCACCCGTATGCTCATTTCATGGGATGACTTAGGCATACAGAGTTCATTCCCAATCTAAGATTAGACCAGACTGAGGGTTGCGGTAGCAGGATCAATAGCACATAAGGGGGGATCGAGCCGATCCCTAGCTTGTGCATTCTACCTCTCCGATCGGCTGAGCGCCCGCACGTTCATTTTGTGAGTTGGCTTAGGCATATGGAGTTCATTCCATGTCTAAGCATACGGAGTTCATTCTCAGTCTAAGATCAGACCAGATCAAGGGTTGCAGCAGCAGGACTAGTAGTAGGATCAGTAGCACACAGGGGGGATTGGGCCGATCCCCGACTTGCACATTCTGCCTCTCCGATCGACTGAGTGCCCGTACCGTCATTTCATGGGTTGGCTTAGGCATACGGAGTTCATTCCATGTCTAAGCATACAGAGTTCATTCCCAGTCTAAGATTTTGAGCCAAGGTGCACATGCTGGGCTCGAGCATGTGCTAGTGCCGCATTTTTTTCACCCAAGGCACCATCGCCGGAGCATCGCCGGAGCATCATCGGAGAGTCTAACCGACTGCATTGGGGATTCCGATGATTGGGGGGCCGGGGGGTGTGCGCACATGATGTGCGATGGGTGCTGGTACTTGGCCCTTATATTAGCCCCTATCCTTCATCAAACCTCGAGAACTCACACCCTGTTAAAGAGCATTTGAGATTTTATAGGTTTGCTACCAGTAGCCATTAAAGTGTTTGAAATGGGGACACTTTTTTCAAACGATCACAAAATCTTCTCCACTTCGAGTTTTTAGCTGAATTGCTTTGTGCATGCCAACAAAAATACAAAGATCACCTCTACCAAATTTGGGGACAAAACTCTTTCCAAAAAAAAATTTTAAAAAATCCCTAATCGTAAAAAGTTTTGAAAAGCATGAAAAATATAAAACGGGTTGTCTTGCCACGAAACTTCACATGAAGGCGTAGGGGACCATGTCTAAGCATACGAAGTTCATTCCTAGTCTAAGATCAAACCAGATCGAGGGTTGCGGCAGCAGGACTAGCAGCAGGAGGATCGACAGCACGTAGGAGGGACCGAGCCAATCCTCGGCTTGCGCATTCTGCCTCTCCGGCCTGTTGAGCGCCCGCATGCTCATTTCATGGGTTGGCTTAGGCATACGGAGTTCATTCCATGTCTAAGCCCCAGTCAGACCGAGGGTTGTGGTAGCAGGACCGGCAGCAGGATCGACAACACGCATAGGGGGATCGGGCTGATCCCTGGCTTGCACATTATGCCTCTTCGGCCGATTGAGCGCCCGCATGCTTGTTTCATGGGTTGACTTAGGCATACGGAGTTCATCCCCAGTCTAAGCATAAGGAGTTCATTCCCAGTCTAAGATGGGACCGAACGAGGGTTGTGATAGCAGGAT
>NW_019167826.1:26967537-27257020 GCF_002303985.1 Durio zibethinus | reverse complement strand
CCCGTACGCCCATTTCGTGGTTTGGCTTAGGTATAGAGAGTTCATTCCATGTCAAAGCCCTAGCCAGATCGAGGGTTATGGCAGTGGGACCGGTAGCACGTAGAGGGGGACCGGGCCAATTGTCGGCTTGCGCATTATACCTCTCCGGCTGGCTCAGCGCCCGCACGCTCGTTTCGTGGGTTGACTTAGGCATACAAAATTCATTCCCAATCTAAGATCAGACCGGACCGAGGGTTACAGCAATAGGATCAGGATAGCACACAGGGGGGATCGGGCCAATCCCCGGCTTGCGCATTTTGCCTCTCCGGTCGGCTGAGCGCTCGTACGCTCATTTCCTGGGTTGGCTTAGGCATACGAAGTTCATTCCATGTCTAAGCCCCAGTCGGACCGAGGTTGTGGCAGTAGGACCGGCAGTGAGATCGACGGCACGCAGAGGGGAACCAGGCTGATCCCCGGCTTGCGCATTATGCCTCTCCAGCCGGCCTCTCCGATTGGTTGAGCACCCGCACGCTCGTTTCGTGGGTTGACTTAGGCATACGAAGTTCATCCCCAATCTAAGCATACGGAGTTCATTCCTAGTCTAAGATCAGACCGGACCGAAGGTTACGGTAGCAGGATCGACAGTATGCAGGAGGGACCAAGCCGATCCTCGGCTTGCGCATTCTGCCTCTCCGGCCAACTGAGCACCCGCATGCCCGTTTCGTGGGTTGGCTTAGGCATAGGGAGTTCATTCCATGTCTAAGCCCCAGCCGGACCGAGGGTTGTGGTAGTGGGATCGATAGCACGCAAGGGAGACCGCGTCGATCCCCGGTTTGTGCATTCTGCCTCTCCGGCCTGCTAAGTGCCCGCACGCCCGTTCGTGGGTTGAATTAGGCATAGGGAGTTCATTCCATGTCTAACCCCAGCCGGACCGAGGGTTGTGGTAATGGGGCCGATAGCACGCAGAGGGGGAACAGGCCGATCCCCGGCATGCGCATTATGCCTCTTCTACCGGCTCAACGCCCGTACACTCGTTTCGTGCGTTGACTTATGCATGTGGAGTTCATTTCAAGTATAAGATTAGACTGGACCGAGGGTTGCAGCAGCAGGATCAACAGCACGCAGGGGGGATCGGGCCGATCCCCGGCTTGGGCATTTTGCCTCTCCGGCCGACTGAGCACCCGCACGCTTGTTTTGTAGGTTGGCTTAGGCATACGGAGTTCATCCCAATCTAATATTTTAAGCCACGGTGCACATGCTAGGCTCAGGCATGTGCTAGTACCGCATTTTTTTCGCCCGAGGCACCATCACTGGAGCATCGTCGGAGAGCCTTACCGGCGGCATTGGGGGTTCTGGCGATTGGGGGGGCCGGGGGGTTGTGCACACATGATGTGCGATGGGTGCTGGTACTCGGCCCTTATATTGGCCCCCTATCCCTCATCAGACCTCGAGAACTCACACCCCCTTAAAGAGAATTTGAGATTTTATAGGTGTGCTGCCAGTAGCCATTAAAGTGTCTGAAATGGGGACACTTTTTTCAAATGGTCACAAAATCTCCTCCACTTCAAGGTTTTAGCTGAATGTTTTTGTGCATGCCAACAAAAATACAAGGATCACCTCTACCAAATTTGGGGACAAAACTTTTTCTAAAAAAATTTTAAAAAATCTCAAACCTCAAAAAGTTTTGAAAATCATGAAAAATAGAAAATGGGTCGTCTTGCCACGAAACTTCACATGAAGGCTTAGGGGACCATTGTATGAATTTACACGCCATAAAAATGGCATTGGCACAGTAGAAATATGAAGATGTGCTTGAACCCACCTACCACCCGTTCGATCCCTGGCTTGCGCATCCTGCCTCTCTGGTCAGCTGAGCACCCGCATGCTCGTTTCATGGGTTGACTTAGGCATACGGAGTTCATCCCTAGTCTAAGCATATGGAGTTCATTCATGGTCTAAGATCGCACTGGACCGAGGGTTGCGGCAGTAAGATCGGTAGCACGTAGGGGAGGTCGGGTCGATCCCTGACTTTCACATTCTGCCTCTCCAGCCGGCTGAACACCCGCATGCCCGTTTCATGGGTTGGCTTAGCCAGAGGGAGTTCATTCCATGTCTAAGCCCCAGTCAGACCGAGGGTTATGGCAGCGGGACCGACAGCATGCAGAGGGGGACCAGGCCGATCCCCGGCTTGCGCATTATGCCTCTCTGGCCGACTCAACGCCCGCATGCACGTTTCGTGGGTTGGCTTAGGCATAGGGAGTTCATTCCATGTCTAAGCCCCAGCCAGACCGAGGGTTGGGGCGGCGGCACAGGCAGCACACAGAGGGGGATCGGGCCGATCCACAGCTTGCGCATTATGCCTCTCCGACTAGCTCAGCACCCGTATGCTCATTTCATGGGATGACTTAGGCATACAGAGTTCATTCCCAATCTAAGATTAGACCAGACTGAGGGTTGCGGTAGCAGGATCAACAGCACATAAGGGGGGATCGAGCCGATCCCTAGCTTGCGCATTCTACCTCTCCGATCGGCTGAGCGCTCGCACGTTCATTTTGTGAGTTGGCTTAGGCATACGGAGTTCATTCCATGTCTAAGCATACGGAGTTCATTCTCAGTCTAAGATCAGACCAGATCAAGGGTTGCAGCAGCAGGACTAGTAGTAGGATCAGTAGCACACAGGGGGGATTGGGCCGATCCCCGACTTGCACATTCTGCCTCTCCGATCGACTGAGTGCCCGTACCTTCATTTCATGGGTTGGCTTAGGCATACGGAGTTCATTCCATGTCTAAGCATACAGAGTTCATTCCCAGTCTAAGATTTTGAGCCAAGGTGCACATGCTGGGCTCGAGCATGTGCTAGTGCCGCATTTTTTTCACCCAAGGCACCATCGCCGGAGCATCGTCAGAGCATCATCGGAGAGTCTAACCGACTGCATTGGGGATTCCGATGATTGGGGGGCCGGGGGGTGTGCGCACATGATGTGCGATGGGTGCTGGTACTTGGCCCTTATATTAGCCCCTATCCTTCATCAAACCTCGAGAACTCACACCCTGTTAAAGAGCATTTGAGATTTTATAGGTTTGCTACCAGTAGCCATTAAAGTGTTTGAAATGGGGACACTTTTTTCAAACGATCACAAAATCTTCTCCACTTCGAGTTTTTAGCTGAATTGCTTTGTGCATGCCAACAAAAATACAAAGATCACCTCTACCAAATTTGGGGACAAAACTCTTTCCAAAAAAATTTTAAAAAATCCCTAATCGTAAAAAGTTTTGAAAAGCATGAAAAATATAAAACGGGTTGTCTTGCCACGAAACTTCACATGAAGGCGTAGGGGACCATGTCTAAGCATACGAAGTTCATTCCTAGTCTAAGATCAAACCAGATCGAGGGTTGCGGCAGCAGGACTAGCAGCAGGATCGACAGCACGTAGGAGGGACCGAGCCAATCCTCGGCTTGCGCATTCTGCCTCTCCGGCCTGTTGAGCGCCCGCATGCTCATTTCATGGGTTGGCTTAGGCATACGGAGTTCATTCCATGTCTAAGCCCCAGTCAGACCGAGGGTTGTGGTAGCAGGACCGGCAGCAGGATCGACAACACGCATAGGGGGATCGGGCTGATCCCTGGCTTGCACATTATGCCTCTTCGGCCGATTGAGCGCCCGCATGCTTGTTTCATGGGTTGACTTAGGCATACGGAGTTCATCCCCAGTCTAAGCATAAGGAGTTCATTCCCAGTCTAAGATGGGACCGAACCGAGGGTTGTGATAGCAGGATCGGTAGCATGCAGGGGGGATCGGGCCGATCGCCGGCTTGGGCATTTTGCCTCTTCGACCGGCTGAGGATGCCTGTTTCATGGGTTGGCTTAGCCATAGGGAGTTTATTCCATGTCTAAGCTCCAGCCGGACCGAGGGTTGTGGCAGTGGGGCCAGCAGCACCCGGAGGGGGACCGAACCGATCCCTAGCTTGCGCATTATGCCTCTCCGGTCGGCTCAGCGCCCGAACATTGTTTCATGGGTTGACTTAGGCATATGGAGTTCATTCCCAATATAAGATTAGACCAGACCAAGGGTTGTGGCAGCAGGATTGACAGTACGTAAGAGGGGACCAGGTCGATCCCCGGCTTGCGTATTCTGCCTCTCTGGCCGGCTGAGCGCCCGCACGCTCATTTCGTTGGTTGGCTTAGGCATACGAAGTTCATTCCATGTCTAAGAATACGGAGTTCATTCCCAATCTAAGATTGGACCAGACCAAGGGTTGTGGCAGTAGGACCAGCAGTAGGATTGACAGCACACAGAGTGGGACTGGGCCAATCCCCAACTTGCGCATTCTGCCTCTTCGGCCAGCTGAGCGCCCGCACGCTCGTTTTGTGGGTTGGCTTAGGCATACAGAGTTCATTCCATGCCTAAGCATACGGAGTTCATTCCCAGTCTAAGAGTTTGAGCCACGGTGCACATGCTGGGCTTGGGCATGTGCTGGTGTCACATTTTTTTTGCCCGAGGCACCATCGCCGGAGCATCACCGAAGAGCCTAGCCGGCGGCATTGGGGGTTCCGGCGATTGGGGGGCTGGGGGGTGTGCGCATATAATGTGTGATGGGTGCTGGTACTTGGCCCTTATATTGGCCCCCTATCCTTCATCAAACCTCGAGAAGTCACACCCCCTTAAAGAGCATTTGAGATT
The DNA here is from genome assembly GCF_002303985.1 of Durio zibethinus. Next base: position 27,252,360 of record NW_019167826.1, on the reverse strand, counting down.
TTATAAGTTTGCTGCCAGTAGCCATTAAAGTGTCTAAAATGGGGACACTTTTTTCAAACAGTCACAAAATCTTCTAAACTTCGAGTTTTTAGCTGAATTTTTTTTTGCATGCCAAAAAAAAGTACAAGGATCACCTCTACCAAATTTGGGGACAAAACTCTTCCTAAAAAAATTTTAAAAAATCCCAAACCGTAAAAAGTTTCAAAATTTGTGAAAAATAGAAAACAGGTCATCTTGCCACGAAACTTCACATGAAGGCGTAGGGGACCATTGTATGAATTTACAAGCCATAAAAATGGCATTGGCACAGTAGAAATATGAAGATGTCCTTGAACCCACCTACCATCTGTTCGATCACCGACTTGAGCATCCTGTCTCTCTGGTCAGCTGAGCATCCGTACGCTCGTTTCGTGGGTTGACTTAGGCATACGGAGTTCATCCCCAGTCTAAGCATACAGAGTTCATTCTCAGTCTAACATTAGATCGGACCGAGGGTTACGACAGTAGGAACGGCAGCACGTAGGGGGGACCGGGCCAATCCCCGGCTTGCGCATTCTACCTCTCCGGCCGGCTGAGCGCCCGTACGCCCGTTTCGTGGGTTGGCTTAGGCATAAGGGGTTCATTCCATGTCTAAGCCCTAGCCGGACTGAGGGTTGTGGTAGCGGGACTGACAGCAAGCAGAAGAGGATCGGGCCGATCCCTAACTTGGGCATTATGCCTCTCCGACTGGCTCAGCACCCGCACGCTCGTTTCATGGGTTGACCTAGGCATACAGAGTTCATTCCCAGTCTAAGATCAGATCGGACAGAAGGTTGTAGTAGCTGGATCGATAGCATGTAAGGGGGATCGAGCCGGTCCCCGGTTTATGCATTTTGCCTCTCCAACCGGTTGAGCACCCGCACGCTCGTTTAATGGGTTGGCTTAGGCATACGAAGTTCATTCCATGTCTAAGCATATAGAGTTCATTCCCAGTCTAAGATCAGATCGGACTGAGGGTTACAACAACAGGACCAGCAGCAGGATCGACAGCATGCAGGGGGGACCAGACCGATCCCTAACCTGTGCATTCTGCCTCTCCGGTCGGCTGAGTGCCCGAACGCTCGTTTCATGGGATGGCTTAGGCATACAGAGTTCATTCCATGTCTAAGGCCCAGTCGGACCGAGGGTTGTGGCAGCACGACCGGTAGCAGGATCGACAGCACGCAGAGGGAGATCGGGGTGATCCCCAGCTTATGCATTATACCTCTTCGACCGACTGAGCGCCCGCATGCTCATTTCGTGGGTTGACTTAGGCATAGGGAGTTCAACCCTAGTCTAAGCATACAGAGTTCATTCGCAGTCTAAGATCGGATCGGACCGAGGGTTGCACGCAGAGGGGATCGGGTCGATCCCTAGCTTGTGCATTCTACCTCTCCGATCGGATGAGCACCCATATGTTTAAGCCCCAGCCAGACTGAGGGTTGCGACAGCGGGACCGATAGCCCGCAGAGGGGGACCAGGCCAATCCCCGACTTGCGCATTATGCCTCTCCGATCGGCTCTACTCTCGAACGCTCGTTTCGTGGGTTAACTTAGGCATACGGAGTTCATTCCAAGTCTAAGATCAGACCGAATCGAGGGTTGCGATAGCAGGATCGACAGCACGCAGGGGGGACCGGGTCAGTCCTCGGCTTACGTATTCTACCTCTCCAGCCGGTTGAACGATCGCACACTCATTTCGTGGGTTGGCTTAGGCATACGGAGTTCATTCCATGTCTAAGCATACGGAGTTCATTCCATGTCTAAGCATACGAAGTTCATTCCCAGTCTAAGATCGAATCGGACTGAGGGTTGCGACAACAGGACCAGCAGTAGGATCGGCAGCACGCAGGGGGGACCAGGTTGATCCCCGGCTTGCGTATTCTGCCTCTCTGGTTGAGCGCCTGCACGCTCTTTTCGTGGGTTGACTTAGGCATACAGAGTTCATCCCCAGTCTAAGCATACGAAGTTCATTCCCAGTCTAAGATCGAACCGGACCAAGGGTTATGACAGCAGGATCGATAGATGTAGGAGGGACTAAGCCGATCCCCAACTTACAAATTTTGCCTCTTCGACCGACTGAGTGCCCGCACGCCTGTTTCATGGGTTGGCTTAGGTATGGGGGGTTCATTCCATGTCTAAGCCCTAACCGGACTGAGGGTTGTGGCAGCCGGACTGGTAGCATGTAGAGGGGGATCGAGCTGATCCCCAGCTTGCGCATTATGCCTCTCCGGTCGGCTCAACGCTTGTACGCACGTTTAGTGGGTTGACTTAGGCATACGAAGTTCATTCCCAGTCTAAGATTGGACCGGACTGAAGGTTGCGACAGCAAGATCGACAGCATGCAGGGGGGACCAGGCTGATCCCTGGCTTACGCATTTTGCTTCTTCGGCCGACTGAGCACCCGCACGCTTATTTCATGGGTTGGCTTAGGCATACGGAGTTCATTCCATGTCTAAGCATACAGAGTTTATTCTCGGTCTAAGATCATATCGAATCGAGTGTTGTTGTAGCAGGACCAGTAGCAGGATCGGCAGCACGCAGGGGGGGACCGGGTCGATCCCCGACTTGCGCATTCTGCCTCTCCGGTCGACTGAGCGCCCGCACGCTCATTTCATGGATTGGCTTAGGCAAACGAACTTCATTCCATGTCTAAGCCCCAGTCGGACCGAGGATTGTGGCATCAAGACCAACATCGAGATCGGCAGCATGCAGAGGGGGACCGGGCTAATCCCTAGCTTGCGCATTCTGCCTCTTCGGCCAGCCTCTCCGATCGACTGACCACCCACATGCTCATTTCGTGGGTTGACTTAGGCATACAGAGTTCATCCCTAGTCTAAGCATACAGAGTTCATTCCCAGTCTAAGATCAGACTGGACCGAGGGTTATGGCAGCAAGATCGACAACACGCAAGGGGGATCGAGCCGATCGCCGGCTTGCACATTCTGCCTCTCCAACCGGCTGAGCGCCCGCACGCCCATTTCATGTGTTGGCTTAGGCATAGGGAGTTCATTCCATGTTGAAACCCCAGCCAAATCGAGGGTTATGGTAGTGAGACTAGCAGCACATAGAGGGGGACCAGGCCAATCCCCGGCTTGCGTATTCTGCCTCTTCGGCCGACTAAGCGCTTGTACGCTTGTTTCGTGGGTTGGCTTAGGTATATGGAGTTCATTCCATGTCTAAGCATACGGAGTTCATTCTTAGTCTAAGATTTTGAGCCACAGTGCACATGCTGGGCTGGAGCATGTGCTGGTGCCACATTTTTTTTGCCCGAGGCACCATCGTCGGAGCATCATCGGAGAGCCTAACCGACGGCATTTGGGGCTCCGGCAATTGAGGGGCCGGGGGGTGTGCGCACATGATGTGCGATGGGTGCTGGTACTTGGCCCTTATATTGGCCCCCTATCCCTTATCAAACCTCAAGAACTCACACCTCCTTAAAGAGCATTTAAGATTTTATACGTTTGCTGCTAGTAGCCATTAAAGTGTCTGAAATGGGGACACTTTTTTCAAACGATCACAAAATCTTCTCCACTTAGAGTTTTTAGCTGAATTTTTTTGTACATGCCAAAAAAAATACAAGGATCACCTCTACCAAATTTAGGGACAAAACGCTTTCTAAAAAAATTTTAAGAAATCCCGAACCGCAAAAAGTTTTAAAAATCGTGAAAAATAGAAAACGAGTCGTCTTGCCATGAAACTTCACATGAAGGCTTAGGGGACCATTGTATGAATTTACAAGCCATAAAAATGGTATTGGCATGGCAGAAATATGAAGATGTGCTTGAACCCACCTACCACCCGTTCGATCCCCAGCTTGCGCATCCTGCCTCTCCGGTCGGCTGAGCATCGCACGCTCATTTCGTGGGTTGAGTTAAGCATACAGAGTTCATCCCCAGTCTAAGATCAAATTGGACCGAGGGTTGTGGTAGCAAGACCAGCAGCAGGGGGGACCAGGTCGATCCCAGACTTGCGTATTTCGCCTCTCCGACCGACTGAGCGCCCGCACACCCGTTTCATAGGTTGGCTTAGGTATAGGGTGTTCATTCCATGTCTAAGCCCTAGCCAGATCGAGGGTTGTGGCAGCGGGACTGGCAACACGCAGAGGGGGATCAGGTCGATCCTCAACTTACCTATTATGTCTCTCCGACCGGCTCAGCCCCCGCACGCTCGTTTCGTGGGTTGACTTAGGCATACGGAGTTCATTCCCGATATAAGATCGGATCAAACCAAGGGTTATGATAGCAGAATCAACAGCACGCAGGAGGGATCGAGTTGATCCTCGACTTACGCATTATGCCTCTTCGACCGACTGAACGCCCGTACGCTCGTTTCGTGGGTTGGCTTAGGCATACGGAGTTCAATCCATGTCTAAGCATATGGAGTTCATTCCTAGTCTAAGATCAGACCAGACCGAGGGTTACGGTAGCAGGATCGACAGCACGTAGGGTGGACCTAGCTGGTCCTCGGCTTGCAAATTCTGCCTCTCCGATCGACTGAGCGCCCGCACGCATACGGAGTTAATTCCATGTCTAAGCCCTAGCCGCACCGAGGGTGGTGGCAGCAAGACCGACAGCGGGATCGGTAGCATGTAGAGGGGGATCGGGCTGATCTTCAACTTACGCATTGTGCCTCTCCGATCAGCCTCTCCAGTCGGCTGAGCACCCGCACGCTCGTTACGTGGGTTGACTTAGGCATATGGAGTTCATCCCCAGTCTAAGCATACGGAGTTCATTCCCAGTCTAAGATCGACTGGATCGAGGGTTGCGACAGTAGGATTGTCAGCACGCAGAGGGGACCGAGTTGATCCTCGACTTGCGTATTTTGCCTCTCCGACCGGCTGAGTGCCCACACGCACGTTTCATGGGTTGGCTTAGGCATAGGGAGTTCATTCCATGTCTAAGCCCCAGCCGGACCGAGGGTTGTGGCAGCGAGACCGGCAGCACGTAGAGGAGGACCGAGCTGATCCTCGACTTGCACATTACGCCTCTCCGACCGGCTCAGCACCTGAACGCTCATTTCCTGGGTTGAATTAGGCATACGAAGTTCATTCCCAGTCTAAGATCGGATCAGACCGAGGGTTGCGGTAGCAAGACCAGCAACAGGATCAGCAGGACGCAGGGGGGACCAGGTCGATCCCCAGCTTGCGTATTCTACCTCTCCGTCGGCCTCTCCGGCTAACTGAGCGCCCGCACGCTCGTTTCATGGGTTGACTTAGACATACTGAGTTCATCCCTAGTCTAAGCATATGGAGTTCATTCCCACTCTAAGATCGAACTGGACCGAGGGTTGCGATAGCAAGATCGGTAGCTTGCAGGGGGGATTGGGCCGATCCCCGGCTTGTGCATTTTACCTTTCCAGTCGGTTGAGTGCCCGCACGCCCGTTTCAGGGGTTGGCTTTGGCATAGGGAGTTCATTCTATGTCTAAGCCCTAACCGAACTGAGGGTTGTGGCAGCGTGATCGATAGCACGTAGAGGGGGACCGGGCCAATCCCGAGCTTGTGCATTCTACCTCTCTAGTCGGTTGAGCACCCGAACGCTTATTTCATGGGTTGGCATAGGCATACGGAGTTCATTCCATGTCTAGGCATATGGAGTTCATTCCCAATTTAAGAGTTTGAGCCACGGTGCACATGCTGGGCTCGAGCATGTGCTAGTGCTGCATTTTTTTCGCCTGAGGCACCATCGTCGGAGCATCGTCGAAGCATCACTAGAGAGCTTAACTGGCGGCATTGGGGGTTCCAACGATTGGGGGGCCGGGGGGTGTGCGCACGTGATGTGCGATGGGTGCTGGTACTTCACATAAAGGCGTAGGGGACCATTGTATGAATTTACAAGCCATAAAAATGGCATTGGCACGATAAAAATATGAAGATGTGCTTGAACCCACCAACCACCCATTCGATCCCCGGCTTGCATATCTTGCCTCTGTGGTCGGCTGAGCGTCCGTACACTCATTTCGTGGGTTGACTTAGCCATACGGAGTTCATCCCCAGTCTAAGCATACGGAGTTCATTCCCAATCTAAGATCGGATCGGATCGAGGGTTGTGGCAGCAGGATCGACAGCACATCGGGGGGATCGGGTCGATCCCCGGCTTGCGCATTCTACCTCTTCGACTGGTTGAGCACCCACACGCCCATTTTATGGGTTGGCTTAGGCATAGGGAGTTCATTCCATGTCTAAGCCCCAGTCGGACCAAGGGTTGTGGCAGCAGGATCGACAGCACGCAGAGGGGGATCGGGCCGATCCCCGACTTGCGCATTATGCCTCTCTGGCCGGCTCAGCACCTGGACGCTCATTTCGTGGGTTGACTTAGGCATACGGAGTTCATACCTAGTCTAAGATCGGACCGGACTGAGGGTTGCAGTAGTAGGAGTAATAGCACACAGGGGTGGATCGGGCTGGTCCCCGACTTGCGCATTCTGCCTCTCTGGCCAACTGAGCACCCGTACGGTCATTTCGTGGGTTGGCTTAGGCATATGTAGTTCATTCCTAGTCTAAGATCATATCGGATCGAGGGTTGCGGTAGCAGGACTATCAACAAGATTGGCAGCACGCAGGAAGGGACCGGGCCGATCCCTGACTTCCGTATTCTGCCTCTTCGGCCGGTTGAGTGCCCGCCCGCTCATTTCGTGGGTTGGCTTAAGCATACAAAGTTCATTCCATGTCTAAGCCCCAGCCGAACCGAGGGTTGTGGCAGTAAGACTGACAGCGAGATCAGCAGCACACAGAGGGGGACCGACGGATCCCCGACTTGTGCATTATGCTTCTCCGACCGGCTGAACGCCCGTACGCTTGTTTCGTGGGTTTGCTTAGGCATACAGAGTTCATCCCTAGTCTAAGCATACAGAGTTCATTCCAGTCTAAGATCAGATCGGGACCGAAGGGTTGCGGCAGCAGGATCGACAGCACCAAGGGGGATCCGACCCGATTCCCCAGCTTGCGCCATTCCTGCCTCTCGCTACCGATCGCTGAGCGTCCGCACGCCTGTTTTGGTGGTTGACTTAGCATAGGGAGTTCATTCCAGTTCTAAGATAGACCAGACCGAGGGTTGCGATAGTCAGGATCGACAGCACGCAGGGGTGGATCAGGCTGGTCCAAGTTGCGCATTCCCCTGGCCCTTTCTCTGGCAGCTGAGCACATCTGCACGCTCTTTTTACGTGGGTTGGCTTAGGCATACGAGTTCATTCCCAGTCTAAGATCGGATCGGATTCAAGGGTTCAGTAGCAGCACCAGAACAGAATTGGGCAAGCACGTAAAGGGGGGAAACCAGGCCGATCCCGACTTGCGTATTTCTGCTTCTCCAGCCGGCTAGAGCGCCCACACGCTCCGTTTCATGGGTTGGCTTAGGCATACGGAGTTCATTCCATGTCTAAGCCCCCTAGCCGGATCGAGGGTTTGGCGTAGGATCGGTAGCGGGATCAGCAGCACGCAGATTGGGGGACCGGGTGGATCCCCGGACTTGTGCATTATGCTTCTCCTAGTCGGCTGACGGACCATCTGCTCCATTTTCGTGGGTTTGCTTAGGCTATACGGAGTTGATCCCCAGTCTAAGCATACAGAGTTCATTCCCAGTCTAAGATTAGACCAAACCGAGGGTTGCGATAGCAGGATCGGCAACACGCAAGGGGGACCGGGTCGATCCCCGGCTTAGGCATAGGGAGTTCATTCCATGTCTAAGCCCTAGCCAGACCGAGGGATGTGGCAATGAGACCGGCAGCACACAGAGGGGGACCGAGCTGATCCCCGGCTTGTGCATTATGCTTCTCTGACCGGCTCAGTGCCCGAACACTCGTTTCATGGGTTGACTTAGGCATACGAAGTTCATTCCAGTCTAATACCAGATTGGACCGAGGGTTGTGGCAGTAGGATCGATAACACGCAAGGGGGGATCGGGTCGGTCCTCGGCTTGTGCATTTTGACTCTCCGGCCGGTTGAGCACCCGCACACTCGTTTCATGGGTTGGCTTACGCATACAAAGTTTATTCCATGTCTAAACATACGAAGTTCATTCCCAGTCTAAGATTGGACCAGATGGAGGATTGCGGTAGCAAGACCAGCAGTAGGATTGGCAGCAGGCAGGGGGGATCGGGCCGATCATCGACTAGTGCATTCTGCCTCTCTGGCAGGCCTCTCCGGTAGGTTGAGCATTCGCAAACTCATTTCATGGGTTGACTTAGGCATACGGAGTTCATCCCTAGTCTAAGCATACAGAGTTCATTCTCAATCTAAGAATGAACCGGATCGAGGGCTGCGATAGTAGGATCGATAGCACGCAGGAGGGATCGAGCAGATCCCCGACTTGCGCATTCTACCTCTCTGACTGGCTGAGCGCTCGCACGCCCGTTTCATGGGTTGGCTTAGGCATAAGGAGTTCATTCCATGTCTAAGCCCCAACTGGAACGAGGGTTGTGGCAGTGGGATTGGTAGCACTCAGAGGGGATCCGGGCTGATCCTCGACTTGTGCATTATGCCTCTCCGATCGGCTTAGTGCCCGAACTCTCATTTCATGGGTTGACTAGGCATACGGAGTTCATTCCCAGTCTAAGATCAGATCGGATTGAGGGTTGCGGCAGCAGGATCGACAGCACGCAGAGGGACTGAGTCGATCCCCGGCTTGCACATTCTGCCTCTCTGATCGGTTGAGCGCCCATACGCTCATTTTCTAGGTTGGCTTAGACATACGGAGTTCATTCCATGTCTAAGCATACGAAGTTCATTCCCAGTCTAAGATCGAACCAGACCGAGAGTTACGGTAGTAGGACCAGCAGCAAGATCGACAGCACGCAGGGGGGACCGAGCTGATCCTCGACTTGCACATTCTGCCACTCCGACTGGCCTCTCCGATCGGCTAAGCGCCCACACTCCTGTTTAGTGGGTTGGCTTAGGCATAGGGAGTTCATTCCATGTCTAAGCCCCAGTCGATCGAGGGTTTGTGGTAGAGGGATCGACAGCACGTAGAGGGGGATCAGGTAGATCCCCGACTTGCGCATTATGCCTGTCCGATCAGTTCAGCGCCTGTACACTCATTTCGTGGGTTGACTTAGGCATACGGAGTTCATTCCCTGTCTGAAATTGGATCAGACCGAGGGTTGTGACAGTAGGATCGACAACATGCAGGAGGGGACCGGGTCGATCCCTGGCTTGCACATTCTGCCTCTCTTACCGGTTAAGCGCCTGCATGCTCGTTTCGTGGGTTGGCTTAGGCATATGGAGTTCATTCCTAGTCTAAGATTGGACCGGACCGAGGTTTACGACAGCAAGACCAGCAACAGGATTGACAACACGTAGGAGGGGATCAGGCTGATCCCCGACTTGCACATTCTGTCTCTCTGACCGGCTGAGCGCCCGCACGTTCGTTTCGTGGGTTGGCTTAGGCATACGGAGTTCATTCCATGTCTAGGCCCCAGCCGGACCGAGGGTTGTGGCAGCAGGATCGACAGCAACAGAGGGGGACCGGGCTGATCCCGGCTTGTGCATTATGCCTCTCCGGTCGGTTGAGTGCATGTACGCTCATTTCGTGGGTTGACTTAGGCATATAGAGTTCAACCCCAATCTAAGCATACGGAGTTCATCCCTAGTCTAAGCATACGGAGTTCATTCCCAGTCTAAGATAGGATCGGACCAAGGGTTGCAGTAGCAGGATCAGCAACACACAGGAGGGATCGGGTCGATCTTCGACTTTCGTATTTTGCCTTTCGATCGGCTGAGCGCCCGCATGCTCGGTTCGTAGGTTGGCTTAGGCATACGGAGTTCATTCCATGTCTAAGATTTTGAGCCATGGTGCACATGCTGGGCTCGGGCATGTGCTGGTGCCACATTTTTTTCACTCGGGGCACCATCACCGGAGCATTGTCGAAGAGCCTAACCGGTGACATTGGTGGTTTCGACGATTGGGGGGTCGAGGGGGTGCACGTACATGATGTGCGATGGGTGCTGGTACTTGGCCCTTATATTGGGCCCCTATCCCTCATCAAACCTTGAGAACTCACACCCCCTTAAAGAGTATTTGAGATTTTATAGGGTTGCTTCCAGTAGCCATTAAAGTGTCTGAAATGGGGACACTTTTTTCAAACAGTCACAAAATCTTCTCCACTTCGATCTTTTAGCTGAATACAGAGTTCATCCCCAGTCTAAGCAAATGGAGTTTATTCCTAGTCTAAGATCAGACCGGATCGAGGGTTGCGACAGCAGGATCGACAGCATGTAGGGGGGACCAGACCGATCCCTGGCTTTCGAATTCTACCTCTCCGGTCGGCTAAGTGCCTGCACGCCTGTTTCATGGGTTGGCTTAGGCATAGGGAGTTCATTCCATGTGTAAGCCCCAGCCGGACCTAGGGTTATGGTAGCGGGACCGACAGCACGTAGAGGGGGACCGGGTCGATCCCCTGCTTGCGCATTATGCCTCTTCGATCGGCTCAGTGCCCGCACGCTCGTTTCGTGGGTTAACTTAGGCATACGAAGTTCATTCCCAGTCTAAGATAGGACTAGACTGAGGGTTACGGTAACAGGATCGACAGCACGTAGGGGGGATCGGGCCGGTCCCCAGCTTGTACATTCTGCCTCTCCGATCGGCTAAGCGCCTGCACGCTCGTTTTGTGGGTTGGCTTAGGCATATGGAGTTCATTCCATGTCTAAACATATGGAGTACATTCCCAGTCTAAGATCAGATCGGACCGAGGGTTGCGACAGCAGGACCAGTAGCAGGATCGACAGCATACAAGGCGGATCGGGCCGATCCCCAGCTTGCACATTCTGCCTCTCTAACCGGCTGAGCGTCCGTACGCTCGTTTTGTGGTTGGCTTAGGCATGCAGAGTTCATTCCATGTCTAAGCCCCAGTCGGACCGAGGGTTGTGGTAGCAGGACCGGCAGTGGAATCGGCAGAACGCAGAGGGGGGCTGGGCTATCCCCAGCTTGTGTATTATGCCTCTTCGGCCAGCCTCTCTGGCCGGCTGAGCACCCGTACGCTCGTTTCGTGGGTTGACTCAGGCATATGGAGTTCATCCCTAGTCTAAGCATACAGAGTTCATTCCCAATCTAAGATCAGATCGGATCAAGGGTTACGACAGCAGTATCGATAGCACGTAGGGGGGACCGAGCCGATCCTCGACTTGTGCATTCTACCTCTCCGACCGGCTGAGCACCCGTACACCCATTTCATGGGTTGGCTTAGGCATAGGGAGTTCATTCCATGTCTAAGCCCCAGCTGGACTGAGGGTTGTGGCAGCGGCATCGACAGCACACAGAGGGGGACCAGGTTGATCCCCGGCTTGCGCATTATGCCTCTCCGATCGGCTTAGCACCTGAATGCTCGTTTCATGGGTTGACCTAGGCATACAGAGTTCATTCCTACTCTAAGATCGAACCAGAATGAAGGTTCCGACAGTAGGATCGACAGCACATAAGGAGGATCGGGCCAGTCCCCAGCTTGCGTATTCTGCCTCTCCGACAGGCTGAGCACCGCACGCTCGGTTCGTGGGTTGGCTTAGGCATACGGAGTTCATTCCATGTCTAAGCATACAGAGTTCATTCCTAGTCTAAGATCGAATCGGATTGAGGGTTGTGGCAGCAGGATCGGTAGCACGCAGGGTTGCGACAGCAGGATCGACAGCAGATCGGAGGGATCGGACCGATCTTCGACTTGCGTATTCTGCCTTTCCGACCGGCTAAGCGCCCGCACGCTTGTTTCGTGGGTTGGCTTAGGTATACGAAGTTCATTCCATGTCTAAGCCCTAACCGGACCGAGGGGTGTGGCAGTAGGACCGACAGCTGGATCGGTAGCACGTAGAGGGGGATCAAGCTGATCCCCAGCTTACGTATTATGCCTCTCTGGTAGGCCTCTCCGGTAGGCTGAGTGCCCGTACGCTCCTTTCATGGTTTGACTTAGGCATATGGAGTTCATCCCCAGTCTAAGCATACGGAGTTCATTCCCAGTCTAAGATCAAACCGGACCGAAGGTTGCGGCAGCAGGATCGACAGTACGCAGGGGGGACCGTGCCGTTCCCCAGCTTGTGCATTCTGCCTCTCTGGTTGGCTGAGTGCCCGCACGCCTGTTTCATGGGTTGGCTTAGGCATAGGGAGTTTATTCCATGTCTAAGCCCCAGTTGGACCGAGGGTTGTGGCAGCGGGACCGGCAGCACGCAGAGGTGGACCGAGTCGATCCCCAGCTTGTGTATTATGCCTCTCCGGTCGGCTCAGTGCCCGAATGCTCATTTCGTGGGTTGACTAAGGCATGCGGAGTTCATTCCAGTCTAAGATCAGACTGGACCGAGCATTACGACAGTAGAATCGACAGCACGCAGGGGGGATCGGGCCGTCTTCGGCTTGCACATTCTGCCTCTCCGCCCGGCTGAGTGCCCGCACGCTCGTTTCATGGGTTGGCTTAGGCATAAGGAGTTCATTCCATGTCTAAGCATACGGAGTTCATTCCCAGTCTAAGATCAGATTGGATCGAGGGTTGCGGTAGCAGGACCAGTAACAAGATCGGCAGCACGCAGGGGGGACCAAGCCGATCCTCAACTTGCGCATTCTGCCTCTTTGATCGGTTGAGCGCCCGTACGCTCGTTTCCTGGGTTGGCTTAGGCATACGGAGTTCATTCCATGTCTAAGCCTCAGTCGAACCAAGGGTTATGGTAGCAGGACCGGTAGCGAGATCTGTAGCACATAGAGAGGGACCGGGCTGATCCCCAGCTTACGCATTATGCCTCTCCGGTCGGCCTCTCCGAACAACTGAGCGCCCGTACGCTCGTTTTGTGGGTTGAGTTAGGCATACGGAGTTCATCCCCGGTCTAAGCATACGGGGTTCATTCCCAGTCTAAGATAGAATCAGACCGAGGGTTGCGGCTGTAGGATTGGCAGCACGCAGGGGGGATCGGGTCAATCCCTGGCTTGCGCATTCTGCCTCTCTGGTCGACTGAGCGCCCGCACACCCGTTTCATGGGTTGGCTTAGGCATAGGGAGTTCATTCCATTTCTAAGCCCTAGCCGATTGAGGGTTGTGGCAGCGGGATCGATAACACGCAGAGGGGGACCAGGCCTATCCTCGGCTTACGCTTTCTGCCTCTCCAGCCGGCTGAGTGCCCGCACGCTCATTGCATGGGTTGGCTTAGGCATATGGATTTCATTCCATTTCTAAGCATATGGAGTTCATTCCCAGTCTAAGAGTTTGAGCCACAGTGCACATCTTGGGCTCGGGCATGTGTTGGTGCCGCATTTTTTTTGCCCGGGGCACCATCGTCGGATCATCGTCGGAGAGCCTAACCGACGGCATTGAGGGTTCCAACGATTGGGGGGGTCGGGGGGTGTGCACACATGATGTGCAATGGGTGCTGGTACTTGGCCCTTATATTGGCCCCCTATCCCTCATCAAACCTCGAGAACTAACACCCCCTTAAAGAGCATTTGAGATTTTATAGGTTTGCTGCAACCCTCGGCCCGGTCCAATCTTAGACTGGGAATGAACTCCGTATGCATAAGTTAACCCACGAAATGAGCGTGCGAGCGCTAAGCCGGTCGAAGAGGCATAGTGCCCAAGCCCGGGTTCGGTCTGGTCCCCCTCTGCGTGCTGCCGGTCCCGCTGCCACAACCCTCAGTCCAGCTAGGGCTTAGACATGGAATGAGCACCCTATGCCTAAGCCAACCCATGAAACGAGCGTGCGGGTGCTCAGCCGACCGGAGAGGTAGAATGCGCAAGTCGGGGATCAGCCCGATCCCCCTGCATGTTGTCGATCCTGCTGCTGTGACCCTCGGTTCGGTCTGATCTTAGACTGGGAATGAACTCTGTATGCTTAGACTGAGGATGAACTCTGTATGCCTAAGTCAACCCATGAAATGAGCGTGCGGTCGCTCAGCCGGTCGGAGAGGCATAATGAGTAAGTCGAGGATAGCCCGATCCCCCTTTACGTGCTGTCGATCCCGTTGCCGATCCCGCTACCACAACCCTCGATCCGGCTGGGGCTTAGACATGGAATGTACTTCGTATGCCTAAGCCAACCCACGAAACAAGCGTGCGGGCGCTCAGCAGGTCAGAAAGGTAGAATGCGCAAGCCGGGGATTGGCCCGATCCCCCCTGCGTGCTACCGATCCTGCTGCCGTAACCCTCGATCCAGTCTGATCTTATATTAGGAATGAACTCTGTGTGCTTATGTCACGTCCTGGGCGGGCGCGCCAGGCACATCAGGTAGACCAGCAGGCGAGCCAGAGGTTGAGGCCTGCAGACCAGGCGTGCTGGCGGGTATCTGTGCGCAAAGCCTAGCAAACGAGTTCAGAACGCCCGCCCAACTTGCAGTCCAGCCCGTGAGACCAAGGCCTGGCATACAAGCTACCCGCACCACATCTAGAAGGGCCCAAGGTGCTGGACACGCAAGGGATGCTTTTGAAAGCAGGCAGGATCCGCTGGAGCATCCTGGCATTTTTGGTTGACCCTAAAAATCAGGAGTTAGCATCCTGATTGATTGTAATCTGTATAATCCCATGATTTTAGCCTTTATTCTAGGGATATGCCATTAAGTTGTAGCTGAAGCCTCAACTATAAATAGAGGGCTGCTCTACCCTCATTTGTACACCATCAAACACTTCTGTTTGAGTGAATACAAGAGCATTTCCAGAATTCTATCTTGTTATCCTGTTTCTCTTTAACTTGCGTAATTAGCCCTTCCCATTGTTCTAGTGCCCGCACGGTTGTGTTTTAGGCTGACTTAGGCATAAAGGAAGAGATTCCAAGCCTAAAGTCGCATGGTTTCTGAGTCTAAGGTCGGAGCCCGTGACAGTTGGTATCAGAGCAAGTTCGATTCTGTGTGTTTGTGTTGTGCAGGTTAGATCATGATTGAGGAGATGGCATCCCAAAGCAACGTTGCTAGCCAACAACCAGAGGCCCAAGAGCATGGGCATGGAAGAGGCAAGAAAGCCAGTTCTAGAGATATCTAGTCTACCATGGACGATAGGCTGGCCAAGGGGGAGGCGATCGTAGGCAACATGGGGGAGAAGCTTGAGGAGGTAGAGACTCACATTGTATCACTAAACTCCATAGGGAAAGAGATCCAAAGGGAGCTGAAGGTTGCTCTTAACAAAGGCTTGGATGTGTTCACCCAAAAGAATCAGACCTTGGAGGCTGAAGTGCTGACCTTGCGCGATGGTATGGAGGCCATGCGCCAGTGGATGGAAGAGCTTGCCAGTGAGCTCGTTACTTGCAAGACTACCATTGGGAATGGCATGTTTGCTGGAGTGTCCAAGTCCAGATTGGATGTCCCCAAGCCTAAGGAATTCAAGGGGACTAGGGCAGCCAAGGAAGTAGACAACTACCTTTAGGGTATGGAGCAGTACTTCCAGGCCATGGGCATGCAAGATGAGGCGATAAAGGTAAGCATCGCTGCTATGTATCTCACTGATGTAGCCTTATTATGGTGGAGGCGCAGGTGTGGTGATGTCAGGCGTGGGAGCACCAAGATTGGAACTTGGGCAGAGTTCCAAAAGGAGTTCAGAGAACAATTTTACCCAAAGTATGTCGATGATAAGGTGCGGGCAAAGTTGTGCAGGCTGAGCCAACAAGGGGACATAAAGGAGTATGTCCAAAAATTCTCTGAACTGATGCTACAGATCTCGGATCTAGGCAAGAAGGACACTTTCTTTGCTTTCATGGATGGGCTGAAGCCATGGATGAAGCATGAGCTACAAAGGAAAAGAGTTCATGACTTGGCTAAAGCCATGACTACTGCTGAGGCCTTGATAGAGTTCAAGCCTCTGAACAAGTTCGAGTCTACCAAGCCCAAAGGTAAGGGCAGGGACGATAGGGACCGAAAGAAGCAGTCCAAAGGGAAAGACCGTAACCAGGAGTCCAAGGATGGAGATCGAGACCGTTCAACCAAGGATGGCGAGAGGAAGCCACCAACAGGCAAGTGGAAAGCAAAAGGGGACCGAGAGCCACTAGCATGCTACCTATGCGGAGGGAGCCACATAGCGCGCAATTACCTGTAGAAGGGCAAGCTGGCTGCTGTAGACAAGGAGTCTGATGAGGAGCCAGAGTCAGGGGTAGCAAAGCTTGGGTCGTTAGTGCTCAATGTTGTCCAGAGTAAGGGGAGCCATAAGCTAAAAGGCTTAATGTTTACGGATCTGATGGTTGTGGGTCAGAAGGTGAGCACATTGGTGGACACAGGTGCCTCACATCTTTTTATTTCAGGTGATGGAGCCAAAAAGCTTGGACTAAAGGTGCAGAAAGGGACTGGTACCATTAAAACGATGAACTCCAAGGAAGTTCCAGCCATTGGAGTAGCACGGGGAGTGGAGTTACAGCTTGGAGACTGGAAAGGCAAGGAGACCATTGAGGTAATACCCCTTGATGACTATGAGTTTGTGATTGGGTTGGATTTCCTTGTTCGGATTAATGCCCTTCTTATGCCTTTTATCGATTGTGTTTGCATCTTGGATGCACGGTGCCAATGCCTAGTGCCATTGAGGAGAGGGTCTGGAGTTGGGTCACGGGTGGTGTCAGCCATCCAATTTGCCAAGACGGTAAGCAGATAAGAAGACACCTTCTTGGCAACCCTAAAATATGATGAGCCAAGGGAGAAGGAGATCGAGTCACCCTTGAAGGTGCTAAAGGTGCTGAAGACCTTTAGTGATGTGATGCTCGCAAAGCTGTCTAGCAAGCTACCACCTAAGAGGGAGGTGGACCACAAGATCAAGCTGGTGTCCGAGGCCAAGCCATCAGCCAAAGCCCTTTACCGAACGTCTCCACCAGAGTTGGAGGAGTTAAGGAAGCAGTTCAAGGAGTTAGTTGATGCTGGCTTTATCAGGCCATCGAAGGCACCCTATGGTGCACCGGTTCTATTCCAGCACAAGCATGATGGGTCGTTACGGCTGTGCATAGACTACTGGGCTTTGAACAAGCTGACCATTAAGAACAAGCACCCCATCCCACTCATTACGAACTTGTTCGATCAACTTGGAAGCGCATGGTGGTTCACCAAGTTGGATTTGAGGTCGGGCTACTATGAAGTCAAGATCACGGAGGGAGATAAGCCAAAGACAGCATGTGTCACTCGATATGGTTCGTGTGAGTTCTTGGTGATGCCTTTCAGACTCACGAATGCCCCAGCAACATTTTGCACCCTTATGAACAAGGTACTTCAGTCATTCATTGATCGGTTTGTTGTGGTTTATTTGGATGACTTTGTGATCTACAGCCACACTTTGGGAGAGCATGTAGACCACTTGAGACAAGTGTTCGAGGTGTTGCGGGTGCACAAGCTATTTGTCAAGAGGGAGAAGTGCTCATTCGCCTAGCAGGAGATCTCGTTCGTTGGCCACATAGTGGGAAGTGGCAGGATACGCATGGATGAAGGCAAGATACATGCCATCCTAGAGTGGCAACTGCTAGCCAAGGTCACTAAGTTGAGATCGTTCCTTGGGCTGGTCAACTACTACAAGCACTTTCTTCAAAGGTCACTCAGCAATAGCCACGCCATTGACTGACTTGCTCAAGAAAGGGAGAGCATGGGAGTGGAGCGCAGGGTGTCAGGAAGCCTTTGATAGGTTGAAGTGGGCTGTGACCAAGGAGCCAGTCTTGGCCTTGCCAGACCATGCCAAGCCGTATGAGGTGCATACGGATGCATCAGACTTTGCCATAGGGGGTGTGTTGATGCAAGAGGGACGTCCAGTCACGTTCGAGAGCAGGAAGCTAAACGAGACTGAACGTAAGTACACAATCTAAGAGAAAGAGATGACTGCAGTGGTGCACTATTTACGTACTTGACGCCATTACCTGTTGGGGTCAAGGTTCGTGGTGAGGATGGACAATGTGGTGACCTGCTACTTCTAGATGCAGAAGAAGCTGTCCCCCAAGCAGGGAAGATGGAAAGATTTTCTTAAGGAATTTGACTTTCAGATGGAGTACAAGCCGGGGCGGGTGAACCTAGTGGTAGATGCCCTGAGCAGGAAGGCTAACCTTGCTGCCATTAGCCAACCAAAGGGGTCACTGGTGCCATGCATCAAGGAGGGACTTGTGCATGATCCTACAGCCAAAGCTTTAATGGAGTACACCCAGCAAGGTAAGACTAGGCGATTTTGGTTACAAGATGGCTTGCTGTACACTAGGGGTAGTAGACTGTTTGTGCCGTAGCACGAAAAGCTCCGTAAGGAAGTTTTGCAAGAGTGTCATGATTCAAGGTGGGCTGGACACCTAGGAGTGAGCCACACCTTGGCGCTGATCGAGGACCGGTACTACTGGCCGCACATGAGGGATGATGTGGAGGCCTATGTGAAGACTTGTCTTGTGTGCCAATAGGACAAGGTGGAGCTCAAGAAACTAGGCGATCTCTTAGAGCCATTGCCAGTGCCAGAGCAACCATGGAAGAGTGTTTCTCTAGACTTTATAATTGGTCTCCCCAAAGCAAAAGGGTTTGGAAGCATCATGGTAGTGGTGGACAGATTTCCCAAGTATAGAATCTTCATTCCAGCAACCAAAGAGTGCCCAGCGAAGGAGGCAACTCGATTGTTCCTGAAGAACATGGTTAAGTACTGGGGAGTGCCGAGGGCCATTGTTAGTGATCGGGACGGGCATTTAACATGCAGGTTTTGGACTGAGTTGTTCAAGCTGTTGGGGTCAGACTTGAACTTTTCCACCAGCATGCATCCACAGACCGATGGGCAGACAGAGCGAGTAAATGGACTATTGGAGGTCTACCTCAGGCACTATGTGAGTGCCACACAAAGGGACTAGCCAAAGCTGCTAGATATTGCGCAGTTTTCCTACAACTTGCAAAGGAGCGAGGCAACGAACCAGAGCCCATTTGAGGTTATGACAGGGTAACAACCACTAACACTCGGTTCGATTGCTACAGGTTATACAGGGTCGAATCCAGCAGCATACAAGTTTGCCAAGGCATGGTAGGAGCAAACTAACTTGGCCAGAGTTTGTCTATATAAGGCGGCCAAGAGGTCGAAGAAGTGGGCAGACTAAAAGAGGCGGGATGTACAGTTCCAGGTTGGAGACTTGGTGTTAGTGAAGCTGCATCCCATTGTGCGCCATAGGGGGCTACACAAAGGCCTAGTCCAGAGGTATGAGGGACCTTTTCGAGTAGTCAAAAGGGTAGGCAAGGTTGCCTACAAGCTGGATATGCCACCCAAGCTGAGGGTACACCCGGTGTTCCATGTGAGCATGCTCAAGCCATTCCATGAGGATGAGGGAGATCCAGGATGGGTAGAGTCAAAGCATGCGCCATTGGGAGCAAGGGCCTCATATGAGAAGGAGGTCCACAGCATCATGGTCGATCGGGAGGTAAGACAGAAGAATTATCAACTAAGACATGAGTACTTGGTGTGCTGGAAGGGACTTTCAGATAGTGAGGTGAGCTGGGAACCAGCAGATGACTTATGGCAGTTTGGGGACCAGATCAGGCAGTACCATACAGAAGATGCAATGAGGGTGTTGCACAATCAGGTGGGGGAGAATGTCACGCCCTCGACAGGCGTGCCAGGCACATCAGGTAGACAAGCAGGCGAGCCAGAGGTTGAGGCCCGCAGACCAGGCGTGCTGGCGGGTATCTGTGCGCAAAGCCTAGCAAACGAGTTCAGAATGCCCGCCTAACTTGCAGGCCAGCCCGTGAGACCAAGGCCTGGCATACAAGCTGCCCGTACCACATCCAGAAGGGCCCAAGGGGCTGGACACACAAGGTAAGCTTTTGGAAGCAGGCAGGATCAGCTAGAGAATCCTGGCAGATTTGGTTGACCCTAAAAATCTGGAGTTAGCATCTTAATTGATTGTAATCCGTATAATCCCATGATTTTAGCCTTTATTCTAGGGATATGCCATTAAGTTGTAGCTGGAGCCTCAACTATAAATAGAGGGCTACTCTACCCTCATTTGTACACCATCAAACACTTCTATTTCAATGAATACAAGAGCATTTCCAAAATTTTGTCTTGTTATCCTGTTTCTCTTTAACTTGCGTAATTAGCCCTTCCCATTATTCTAGTGCCTGCACGCTTGTGTTTTAGGTAGGCTTAGGCATAAAGAAGGAGATTTCAAGCCTAAGGTCGCACCATTTTTGAGTCTAAGGTCAGAGCCCGTGACACTTAGACTGGGGATGAACTCCGTATGTCTAAGTCAACCCACAAAATGAGCATGTGGGTGCTCAGCCGACCAGAGAGGCAAGATGCGCAAGCCAGGGATCAAACAGGTGGTAGGTGGGTTCAAGCACATCTTCATATTTTTGCCATGCCAATGCCATTTTTATGGCTTGTAAATTCATACAATGGTCCCCTAAGCCTTCATGTGAAGTTTCGTGGCAAGACGACCCGTTTTCTATTTTTCATGATTTTCAAAACTTTTTGCGGTTCAAGATTTTTTTAAATTTTTTTAGAAAGCGTTTTGTCCCCAAATTTGGTAGAGGTGATCCTTGTATTTTTTTTGGCATGCATAAAAAAATTCAGCTAAAAACACGAAGTGGAGAAGATTTTGTGATCGTTTGAAAAAAGTGTCCCCATTTCAGACACTTTAATGGCTACTGGCAGCAAACCTATAAAATCTCAAATGCTCTTTAAGGGGGTGTGAGTTCTTGAGGTTTGATGAGGGATAGGGGGCCAATATAAGGGCCAAGACCAGCACCCATCGCACATCATGTGCGCACAACCCCTGGCCCTCCAATCGTCGGAACCCCTAATGCCGCCGGTTAGGCTCTTCGGTGCTCCGGCGATGGTACCCCGGGCGAAAAAAATGCAGCACCAGCACATGCCTGAGCCCAGCATGTGCACCATGGCTCAAAATCTTAGATTGGGAATGAGCTCCGTATGCTTAGACATGGAATGAACTCCGTATGCCTAAGCCAACCCACGAAATGAGCGTGCGGGCGCTCAGTCGGCCAGAGAGGCAGAATGCACAAGCTGGGGATCAGCCTGGTCCCCCTCTGTGTGCTACCGATCTCACTACCACAACCTCAGTCTGGCTGGGGCTTAGACATGGAATGAGCTGCCTATGCCTAAGCCAACCCACGAAACGAACATGCGGGCGCTCAACCGGTCGGAGAGGTAGAATGCGTAAGCCGGGGATCGGTCCGGTCCCCTCTGCATGCTGTCGAGCCTGCTATCGCAACCCTCGGTTCGATCTGATCTTAGACTGGGAATGAACTCTGTATGCATAAGTCAACCCATGAAACGAGCGTACGGGCACTCAGTCGGTCGAAAAGGCATAATGCGCAAGTCGGGGATCGACCCGGTCCCCCTCTGCGTGCTGTCGGTCCCGCTGCCACAACCCTTGGTCCGACTGGGGCTTAGACATGGAATGAGCTCCCTATGCCTAAGGCAACCCACGAAACGGGCGTGCGGGCGCTCAGCCGGTCGGAAAGGCAGAATGCGCAAGCCGGGGATCGACTCGGTCCCCCCTATGTGCTGTCGATCCTACTGTCGAAAGCCTTGGTCTGGTCTGATCTTAGACTGGCAGTGAACTCTGTATGCTTAGACTGGGGATGAACTCCGTATGCCTAAGACAACCCATAAAACGAGCATGTGAGTGCTCAGCAAGCCGAAGAGGCCGGTTGGAGAGGCATAATACGTAAGTTAGGGATCAGCCTGGTCCTTCTTTACGTGCTACCAATCCAGCTGTCAGTTTTTGCTACCATAACCCTCGGTCTGGTAGGGGGTTAGATGTGGAATGTACTCCATATGCCTAAGCCAACCCATGAAACTAGCGTGCGGGTGCTTAGCTGGTCGGAGAGGTAGAATGCGTAAGCTAAGGATCGGCCCAGTCCCCCCTACGTGCTGTCGATCCTGCTGCCTTCATGTGAAGTTTCGTGGCAAGATGACCTGTTTTCTATTTTCCATGATTTTTAAAACTTTTTACGGTTCGGGATTTTTTAAAATTTTTTTAGAAAGAGTTTTGTCCCCAAATTTGGTAGAGGTGATCCTTGTATTTTTGTTGGCATGCACAAAAAAATTTAGCTAAACTCGAAGTGGAGAGGATTTTGTGACCGTTTGAAAAAAGTGTCCCCATTTCAGACACTTTAATGGCTACTGGCAGCAAACCTATAAAATCTCAAATGCTCTTTAAGGGGGTGTGAGTTTTGGAGGTTTGATGAGGGATAGGGGGCCAATATAAGGGCCGAGCACTAGCACCCATCGCACATCATGTGTGCACACCCCCCGACCGCCCCAATCGTTGAAACCCCAAATACCGCCGGTTAGGCTCTCCGGTGATGCTCCGACGATGGTGCCCCGAGAGAAACAAATGCGGCATGGAATGAGCTCCGTATGCTTAGACATGGAATGAACTCTGTATGCCTAAGCCAAGCCACAGAACGAGTGTGCGGGCGGTTAGCCGACCAGAGAGGCAGAATACGCAAGTCGGGGATCGACCTGGTCCCCCCTACATGCTGTCAATCCTGCTGCCACAACCCTCGATCCGGTCCAATCTTAGAATGGGAATGAACTCCGTATGCAAAAGTCAACCCATGAAACGAGCGTACGGGCGTTGGGCCAGCCGAAGAGGCATAATGTGCAAGTCAGGGATTGGCTCGATCCCCCTCTGCGGGCTGTCGGTCCCGCTGCCACAACCCTCGATCCGACTGGGGCTTAGACATGGAATGAGCTCCCTACGCCTAAGCCAACCCACGAAATGGGTGTGCGGGCTCTCAGCCGGCCGAAGAGGCAGAATGCATATGCTGGGGATTGGCCCGATCCCCTCTGCGTGCTGTCGATCCTGCTACCGCAGCCCTCGATCTGATCTGATCTTAGATTGAGAATGCTCTCCGTATGCTTAGACTGGGATGAACTCCGTATGCCTAAGTCAACCCATGAAACGAGCATACGAGTGCTCAGCCGACCGAATAGGCCGGCCGAAAAGTCATAATGTGCAAGTCGGGGATCAGCTCGGTCCCTCTCTGTGTGCTGTCGATCCCGCTGCCGGTCCTACTGCCACAACACTCAGTTCGGCTGGGGCTTAGATGTGGAATGTACTCCATATGCCTAAGCCAACCCATGAAACGAGCTTGCGGGCGCTCAACTGGCCGGAGAGGTAGAATGCGCAAGCCGAGGATCGGCCCGGTCCCCCCTGCATGCTAACGATCCTACTGCCGCAACCCTCGATCCGATCTGATCTTAGACTGGGAATATACTCTGTATGCTTAGACTGGGGATGAACTCCGTATGCCTAAGTCAACCCACGAAACGAGCGTGCGGGTGCTCAACCGACCAGAGAGGCAGGATACGCAAGCCGGGGATCGAACGGGTGGTAGGTGGGTTCAAGCACATCTTGATATTTCTGCCATTCCAATGCCATTTTTATAGGTTGTAAATTCATACAATGGTCCCCTAAGCCTTCATGTGAAGTGTCATGGCAAGACAACCTGATTTCTATTTTCCATGATTTTCAAAACTTTTTATGGTTCGGGATTTTTTTTAATTTTTTTAGAAGGATTTTTGTCCCCAAATTTGGTAGAGGTGATCCTTGTATTTTTTTTGGCATCCACAAAAAAATTCAGCTAAAAACTCGAAGTGGAGAAGATTTTGTGACCGTTTGAAAAAAGTGTCCCCATTTCAGATGCTTTAATGGCTACTGGCAGTAAACCTATAAAATCTCAAATGCTCTTTAAGGGGGTCTGAGGTTTGATGAGGGATAGGGGGCCAATACAAGGGCCAAGTACCAGCACCCATCGCACATCATGTGCACACACCCCCTGGCCCCCCCAATCGTCGGAACCCCCAATGCCGCCGGTTAGGCTCTCCGGTGATGCTCCGGCGATGGTGCCCCGGGTGAAAAAAATGTCGCACCAGCACATGCCCGAGCCTAGCAAGTGCACCATGGCTCAAAATCTTAGATTGGGAATGAGCTCCGTATGCTTAGACATGGAATGAACTCTGTATGCCTAAGCCAACCCACGAAACGAGCGGGCGGGCACTTAGTCGATCGGAGAGGTAGAACGCACAAGCCGGGGATCGACCCGATCCACCCTGCATGCTGTCGATCCTTATGCCATAACCCTCAGTCCGGTCTGATCTTAGACTAGGAATGAACTCCGTAGGCGTAAGCCAACCCACGAAACGAGCGTGCGGGCACTGAGTCGGCCGAAGAGGCATAATGCGTAAGTCCAGGAGTGGTTCGGTCCCCCTCTACGTGCTACCGGTCCCGCTGCCACAACCCTCGGTCTACCTAGGGCTTAGACAAGGAATGAGCTCCCTATGCCTAAGCCAACCCAAGAAATGGATGTGCGGGCGCTCAGCCGGCCGAAGAGGTAGAATGCGTAAGCCGGGGATCAGCCCAGTCCCCCCTGCATGCTATCGATCCTGCTGCCACAACCCTTAGTCCAATCTGATCTTAGACTGGGAATGAACTCCATATGCTTAGACTAGGGATGAACTCTGTATACGTAAGTCAACCCATGAAATGAGCGTACAGGCGCTCAGTCGGTCGGAGAGGCTGGCCAGAGAGGCATAATGCGTAAGCCGGGGATCAACCCCGATCCCCCTCTGTGTGCTGCCAATACCGCTATCGGTCCTACTGCGATAACCCTCAGTCCAGCTGGGGCTTAGACGTGGAATGTACTCTGTATGCCTAAGCCAACCCATGAAACGAGCGTGCGGGCGCTCAGCTGATCGGAGAGGCAGAATGCGCAAGCCAGGGATCGGCCCGATCCCACTTGCGTGCTGTCGATCCTGCTGCCGCAACCCTCGATCCAGTCTGATCTTAGACTGGGAATGAACTCCGTATGCTTAGACTAGGGATGAACTCTATATGCCTAAGTCAACCCATGAAACGAGCGTGCGGGCACTCAGTCAGTCGAAGAGGTCGGTCAGAGAGGCATAATGCGTAAGTCGAGGATCAGCCCGATCTCCTTCTGCGTGCTGCCAATCCCACTACCGGTCCTGCTGCCATAACCCTTGGTCCGACTGGGGCTTAGACGTGGAATGTACTCCGTATGCCTAAGCCAACCCACGAAACGAACGTGCTGTTGCTCAGCCAGTCGGAGAGGCAGAATGCACAAGCCAGGGATCGACCTGGTCCCCCCTACATGCTGTCAATCCTGCTGTCGCAACCCTAGGTCTGTTCCGATCTTAGACTGGGAATGAACTCCGTATGCATAAGTCAACCCATGAAACGAGCGTGCGGGCGTTGAGCTGGCCGAAGAGGCATAATGCACAAGCCGAGTTTCGGCCCGAGCCCCATTTGCATGCTGTCGGTGCCACTGCCACAACCCTCTGTCTGGGTAGGGCTTAGACATGGATGAGCTCCCTATGCCTAAGCCAATCCACGAAACGGGCGTGCGGGCGCTCAGCCGGCCAGAGAGGCAGAATGCGTAAGCCAGGGATCGGCCTGATCCCCCCTGTATGCTGTCGATCCTATTGTCGAAACCCTCGGTCCAGTCCGATCTTAGACTGGGAATGAAACCCGTATGCTTAGACTGGGGATGAACTCCGTATGCCTAAGTCAACCCACGAAACGAGCGTACGGGCGTTCAACTGGTCAGAGAGATCGGTCAGAGATGCATAATGTGCAAGCTGAGGATCAGTTCGGTCCCCCTCTACGTGTTGTCGATCCCACTGTCAGTCCTACTGCCACAACCCCCAGTCCGACTGGGGCTTAGATGTGGAATGTACTTTGTAAGCCTAAGCAAACCCATGAAATGAGCGTACAGGCGCTCAGCTGACCGAAGAGGCAGAATGCGCAAGTCAAGGATCGGCTCGGTCCTCCCTGTGTGCTGTCAATTCTGCTACCGTAACCCTCGATCCAGTCTGATCTTAGACTGGGAATCAACTCCGTATGCTTAGACTGGAGATGAACTCCATATGCCTAAGTCAACCCACGAAACAAACGTGCGGGTGCTCAGCCGACCAGAGAGGTAGGATGCGCAAGCCGGGGAACGAACGGGTGTTAGGTGAGTTCAAGCACATCTTCATATTTCTGCCGTACCAATGCCATTTTTATGGCTTGTAAATTCATACAATGGTCCCCTAAGCCTTCATGTGAAGTTTCGTGGCAAGACGACCCATTTTCTATTTTTCATGATTTTTGAAAACTTTTTGTGGTTCAGGATTTTTTAAATTTTTTTAAAAAAGTGTTTTGTCCCCAAATTTGGTAGAGGTTATGCTTGTATTTTTGTTGGCATGCACAAAAAAATTCAGCTAAAAACTCAAAGTGGAGAAGATTTTGTGAACGTTTGAAAAAAGTGTCCCCATTTCAAACACTTTAATTGCTACTGGCAGCAAACCTATAAAATCTCAAATACTCTTTAAAGGGGTGTGAGTTCTCGAGGTTTGATGAGGGATAGGGGGCCAATATAAGAGCCAAGTACCAGCACCCTTCGCACATCATGTGCGCACACCCCCCGGCCCCCCAATCACCGGAACCCCTAATGTCACCGGTTGGGCTCTTCGGGGATGCTCCGATGATGCTCCAACGATGGTGCCCCGGGCGAAAAAAATGTGGCACCAGCACATGCCCGAACCCAGAATGTGCACCGTGGCTCAAAATCTTAGATTGGGAATGAGCTCCGTATGCTTAGACATGGAATGAACTCCGTATGCCTAAGCCAACCCACGAAACAAGCATGCGGGTGCTCAGTCGATCGGAGAGGCAGAATGCGCAAGCCGGGGATCGACCCGATCCCCCCCTCTGTGCTGTCAATCCTGCTGCCGCAACCCTCAATCCGGTCTGATCTTAGACTGGGAATGAACTCCGTATGGATAAGTCAACCCACGAAACGAGCGTGTGGGCGCTGAACCGATCGAAGAGGCATAATGCGCAAGCCAGGAATCGATCCGGTCCCCCTCTGCGTGCTGTTGATCTCGCTGCCACTTTGAAAAAAGTATCCCCATTTTAGACACTTTAATGGCTGTTTGAAAAAAGTATCCCCATTTTAGACACTTTAATGGCTACTGGCAGCAAACCTATAAAATCTCAAATGCTCTTTAAGGGGGTGTGAGTTCTCGAGGTTTGATGAGGAATAGGGGGCCAATATAAGGGCCAAGTACCAGCACCCATCGCACATCATGTGCGCACCCAACCCGGCCCCCCCAATCGCCTGAACCCCCAATGCCTCAACCATCGATCCAGTCTAATCTTAGACTGGGAATGTACTTCGTATGCCTAAGTCAACCCACGAAACGAGCGTGTGGGCGCTCAGCTGACCAGAGAGACAGGATGCGCAAGCCGAGGATCGAATGGGTGGTAGGTGGGTTCAAGCACATCTTCATATTTCTGTCGTGCCAATGCCATTTTTATGACTTGTAAATTCATGCAATAGTCCGCTAAGCCTTCATGTGAAGTTTCGTGGCAGGACGACCCGTTTTCTATTTTTCATGATTTTCAAAACTTTTTGCGATTCGAGATTTTTTTAAATTTTTTTAGAAAGAGTTTTGTCCCCAAATTTGGTAGAGGTGATCCTTGTATTTTTGTTGGCATGCACAAAAAACGTCAGCTAAAAACTCAGAGTGGAAAAGATTTTGTGACAATTGAAAAACTTGTCCCCATTTCAGACACATTAATGGCTACTGGCAGCAAACCTATAAAATCTCAAATGCTTTTTAACGGGGTGTGAGTTCTTGAGGTTTGATGAGGGATAGGGGGCCAATATAAGGGCCAAGTACCAGCACCCATCGCACATCATGTGTGCACACCCCCCGGCCCCCCCAATCGTCGGAACCCCTATTGCCGCCGGTTAGGCTCTCCGGTGATGCTCCGACGATGCTCCGACGGTGGTGCCCCAGGTAAAAAAAATGTGGCACCAGTACATGCCCGAGCCCAGCATGTGCACCGTGGCTCAAAATCTTAGAGTGAGAATGAGCTCCATATGCTTAAACATGGAATGAACTCCGTATGCCTAAGCTAACCCATGAAACGAGCGTACGGGCGCTCAACCGGCCGAAGAGGCAGAATGCGGAAGCCGGGGATCGACTCGATCCCTCCTTGCATGCTATCGAATCTGATCCCATAACCCTTGGTTCGATCCGATCTTAGATTGCGAATGAACTTCGTATGCATAAGTCAACCCACGAAACGAGCGTACGGGCGCTGAGCCGGTCGAAGTGACATAATGCGCAAGCCGAGGATCGGCCCGATCCCCCTCTACGTGCTGTCGGTCCCACTGCCACAACCCTCGGTCCGGTTGGGACTTAGACATGGAATGAGCTTCCTATGCCTAAGCCAACCCATGAAACGGGCGTGCAGGAGCTCAACTGGTCGGAGAGGTTGAATGCACAAGCCAGGGATCAAACCGATCCCCCTTACGTGTTACCGATCCTGCTACCGTAGCCTTCAGTCCGATTCGATCTTAGACTGGGAATGAACTCCATATGCTTAAACTGGGGATGAACTCCGTATGCCTAAGTCAACCAATGAAACGAGCGTGCGGGCGCTCAACCGATCGAAAAGGTTGGTCGGAGAGGCATTATGTGCAAGCCAGAGATCAGCCCAGTCCCTCTCTACATGCTACCGATCCCGCTGCCGGTCCTCTTGCCACAATCCTCAGTCCGAATGGGGCTTAGACATGGAATGTACTCCATATGCCTAAGCCGACCCACGAAACGAGCGTGTGGGCACTCAGTCGATCGGAGAGGCAGAATGTGCAAGTCGGGGATCGACCCAGTCCCCCTGCGTGCTGTCAATCCTGCTGATGCAACCCTCGGTTTGGTTCGATCTTAGACTAGGAATGAACTCTGTATGCATAAGTCAACCCGTGAAACGAGTGTGCGGGTGCTGAGCTGGCCGAAAAGGTATAATGCGAAAGCTGAGGATCAGCCCGATCCCCCTCTGTGTGCTGCCGGTCTGGCTGCCATAACCCTCGGTCTGGCTGGGGCTTAGACATGGAATGAGCTCCCTATGCCTAAGCCAACCCACGAAACGAGTGTGCGGGCACTCAGTCGGCTGGAGAGGCAGCATGCACAAGCCGGGGATCGGCCCGATCCACTCTGTGTGCTGCCAATCCTGCTATCGTAATCCTCGATCCAGTCCTATCTTAGACTTGGAATGAACTCCGCATGCTTAGACTGGGGATGAACTCCGTATGCCTAAGTCAACCCGCGAAACGAGCGTGCGGGCACTCAGTCGGTCGAAGAGGCCGATCGGAGAGGCATAATGTGCAAGTCGGGGACCAGTTTGATCCCCCTCTGCGAGCTGCCGATCTCGCTATCGGTCCTGCTACCACAACCCTCGGTCCGACTGGGGTTTAAACATGGAATGTACTCCGTATGCCTAAGCCAACCCACGAAACGAGTGTGTGGGCGCTCAACCGATCGGAGAGGCAGAATGCACAAGTCGAAGATCGGCCTGGTCCCCCCTGCTTGCAGTCGATCCTGCTGTCACAACCCTCGATCTGGTCTGATCTTAGACTGGGAATGAACTCCGCATGCCTAAGTCAACCCACAAAACGAGCATGCGGGTTCTTAGCCGACCAGAGAGGTAGGATGCGTAAGCCAGGGATCGAACAGGTGGTAGGAGGGTTCAAGCACATCTTCATATTTCTGCCGTGCCAATCCCATTTTTATGGCTTGTAAATTCATACAATGGTCCCCTAAGCCTTCATGTGAAGTTTCGTGGTAAGACGACCCGTTTTCTATTTTTCACGATTTTTGAAACTTTTTACGGTTCGAGATTTTTTAAATTTTTTTAGAAAGAGTTTTGTCCCCAAATTTAGTAGAGGTGATCCTTGTATTTTTGTTGGCATGCACAAAAAAATTCAGCTAAAAACTCGAAATAGAAAAGATTTTGTGATCGTTTGAAAAAAGTGTCCCTATTTCAGACACTTTAATGGCTACTGGCAGCAAACCTATAAAATCTCAAATGCTCTTTAAGGGGGTGTGAGTTCTCAAGGTTTGATGAGGGATAGGAGGCCAATATAAGGGCCAAGTTCCAGCAACCATTCCAAATCATGCGCGCACACCCCCCGGCCCCCCAATCGTCGGAACCACCAATGCCGCCGATTAGGCTCTCCGACGATGCTCTGGCGATGGTGCCCCGGGCAAAAAAAATGCAGCACCAGCACATGCCCGAGCCCAGCATGTGTACCATGGCTCAAAATCTTAGACTGGGAATGAGCTCCGTATGCTTAGACATCGAATGAACTCCGTATGCCTAAGCCAACTCACAAAACGAGCATGCAGGCGTTCAACCGACCAGAGAGGCAGAATGCGCAAGCCGGGGATCGACCCAGTCCCCCCTTGTGGGCTGTCGATCTTGCGGTCGCAACACTCGGTCCGGTCTGATCTGAGACTGGGAATGAACTCCGTATGCATAAGTTAACCCATGAAACGAGCGTGCGGGCGCTGAGCTAGCCGAAGAGGCATAATGCGCAAGTCGGGGATCGGCCTGGTCCCCCTCTATGTGCTGTCGGTGCCGCTACCACAACCCTCAGTCCAGGTGGGCCTTAGAAATGGAATGAGCTCCCTATGCCTAAGCCAACCCACGAAACGGGCATGCGGCAGCTCAGCCGACCAGAGAGGCAGAATGCGTAGGCTGGGGATCGACCCAATCCCTCCTGCGCGCTGTCGATCATACTGCCGCAACCCTCGGTCCAGTCTGATCTTAGACTGGGAATGAACTCCATACACTTAGACTGGGGATGAACTCCGTATGCCTAAGTCAACCCACAAAATGAGCGTGCGGGCGCTCAGCCGGTCGGAGAGGCCGATCGGAGAGGCATAATGCATAAGTCGAGGATCAGCCCGATCCCCCTCTGCGTGTTGTCGATCCCGCTGTCGGTCCTGCTGCTACAACCCTCGATCCGACTAGGGCTTAGACATGGAATGTACTCCGTATGCCTAAGCTAACCCACAAAATGAACGTGTGGGTGCTCAATCGGTCGGAGATGTAAAATGCACAAGCCGGGGATCGGCTCGGTCCCCCATACGTGCTACTGATCCTGTTGCTGTAACCCTCGATCCGGTCTGATCTTAAACTAGGAATGAACTCCTTATGCTTAGACTGCGGATGAACTCCATATGCCTAAGTTAACCCATGAAACGGGCATGCGGGCGCTCAGCCGACTGGAGAGGCAGAATGCACAAGCCGAGGATCGGCCCGATCCCCCCTGCGTACTGTCGATCTTGCTGTCGTAACCCTCTGTCCGATCTGATCTTAGATTGGGAATGAACTTCGTATGCTTAGACTGGGGATGAACTCTGTATGCCTAAGTCAACCCATGAAATGAGCGTGCGGGTGCTCAGTCGGTCGAAGAGGCCGGTCGGAGGGGCATAATGCGCAAGCCAGGGATCAGCTCAGTGCCCCTTTTACATGCTGCTGATCCTGTTACCGGTCCTGCTGCCACAACTTTCGGTTCGACTGGGTTTAGACATGGATTGTACTCCGTATGCCTAAGCCAACCCACGAAACGAGTGTGCGGGCGCTCAATCGGCCAAGGAGACAGAATGTGCAAGCTGGGGATCAGCCCGATCCCCCCTGCGTGCTACTGATGCTGCTACAGTAACCCTCGATCCGGTCCAATCTTAGACTGGGAATGAACTCTGTATGCTTAGACTGGGGATGAACTCCGTATGCCTAAGTCAACCCATGAAACGAGCGTGCGGGCGCTCAGCTGACCACTTGAGACAGGTGTTCGAGGTGTTACGGGTGCACAAGCTGTTTGTCAAGAGGGAGAAGTACTCATTCGCCCAGCAGGAGATCCCGTTCCTTAGCCACATAGTGGGAGGTGGCAGGATACGCATGGATGAAGGCAGGATACGCATGGATGAAGGCAAGATACACGCCATCCTGGAATGGGAACTGCCAGCCAAGGTCACTGAGTTGAGATCATTCCTTGGGCTGGTCAACTACTACAGGCACTTCATCAAAAGTCACTCAGTAATAGCCACGCCATTGACTGACTTGCTCAAGAAAGGGAGAGCATGGGAGTGGAGCGCAGGGTGCCAGGAAGCCTTTGACAGGTTGAAGCGGGCTGTGATCGAAGAGCCAGTCTTGGCCTTGCTAGACCATGCCAAGCCATATGAGGTGCATACGGATGCATTAGACTTTGCCATAGGGGGTGTGTTGATACAAGAGGGACGTCCAATCACGTTCGAGAAGAGGAAGCTAAACGAGACTAAATGCAAATACACGGTCCAAGAGAAAGAGATGATTGTAGTGGTGCACTGTTTGTGCACTTGGTACCATTACCTGTTGAGGTCGAGGTTCATGGTGAGGACGGACAATGTGGCGACCAGCTACTTCCAGACGCAGAAGAAGCTGTCCCCCAAGTAGGTGAGATGGTAAGATTTTCTTATGGAATTTGACTTTCAGATGGAGTACAAGTCGGGGCGGGCGAACCTAGTGGCAGACGCCCTAAGCAGGAAGGCTAACCTTGCTACCATTAGCCAACCAGAGGGGTCACTAGTGCCGTGCATCAAGGAGGGACTTGTGTATGATCCTATAGCCAAAGCTCTGATGGAGTACGCCCAGCAAGGTAAGACTAGGCGGTTTTGGTTACAGAATGGCTTGCTGTACACTAGGGGTAGTAGACTATTTGTGCCATAGCACGGAAAGCTTCGTAAGGAAGTTTTACAAGAGTGTCATGATTTAAGGTGGGTTGGACACCCAGAGTGGGCCGCACCTTGGCTCTGATCGAGGACTGGTACTACTGGCCGCACATGAGGGACGATGTGGAGGCCTATGTGAAGACTTATCTTGTGTGCCAATAGGACAAGGTGGAGCTAAAAAAACCAGGCGGTCTCTTAGAGCCATTGCCAATGCCAGAGCGACCATGGGAGAGTGTTTTTCTGGACTTTATAGTTGGTCTACCCAAAGCAGAAGGGTTTGGAAGCATCATGGTAGTGGTGGATAGGTTTTCCAAAGTATGGAATCTTCATTCCAGCAACCAAAAAGTGCCCAGCTGAAAAGGCAGCTCGATTGTTCTTGAAGAACATGGTTAAGTACTGGGGAGTGCCGAAGACCATTGTTAGTGATCGGGACGTGCATTTTACGGGCAGGTTTTGGATTGAGTTGTTCAAGCTATTGGGGTCAGACTTAAACTTTTCCACCAGCATGCATCCGCAGACCGATGGGCAGACAGAGTAAGTAAATGGACTATTGGAGGTCTACCTCAAGCACTATGTGAGTGCCACACAAAGGGACTGGCCAAAGCTGCTAGATATTGCACAGTTTTCCTACAACTTGCAAAGAAGCGAGGCAACGAACCAGAGCCCATTTGAGGTTGTGACAGGGCAACAACCACTAACACCCGATTCGATTGTTGTAGGTTATACAGGGCCGAATCCAGTAGCATACAAGTTTGCCAAGGCATGGCAGGAGCAAACTGACTTGGCCAGAGTTTGTCTACATAAGGCAGCCAAGAGGTCGAAGAAGTGGGCAGACCAAAAGAGGCGGGATGTACAGTTCTAGGTTGGAGACTTGGTGTTGGTGAAGTTGCATCCCATTGTACGCCATAGGAGGCTACACAAAGGCCTAGTCCAGAGGTATGAGGGACCTTTCTATGTAGTCAAGAGGGTAGGCAAGGTTGCCTACAAGCTGGATATGCCACCCAAGCCGAGGGTACACCCGATGTTCCATGTGAGCATGCTCAAGCCGTTCCATGAGGATGAGAGAGATCCAGGATAGGTAGAGTCAAAGCGTACACCGTTGGGAACAAGGGCCTCATATGAGAAGGAGGTCCACAGCATCATGGCTGACCGGGAGGTGAGACGGAAGAATTATCAACCAAGACATGAGTACTTAGTGCGCTGGAAGGGACTTCCAGACAGTGAGGTGAACTGGGAACCAGCAGATGACTTATGGCAGTTTGGGGACCAGATCTGGCAGTACCATGCAGAAGACGCAATGAGGGCATTGTGCAATTAGGTGGGGGAGAATGTCACGCCCTGGGCAGACGCGCCAGGTCACATCAGGCAGACCAGCAGGGGAGCCAGAGATTGAGGCCCGCAGACCAGGCTTGCTGGCGGGTATCAGTGCGCAAAGCCTAGCAAACAAGTTCAGAATGCCGCCCAACTTACAGGCCAGGCCGTGAGACCAAGGCCTAGCATACAAGCTTCATGCACTATATCCAGAAGGGCCCAAGGTGCTGGACACGCAAGGGAAGCTTTTGGAAGCAGGCAGGATCAGCTGGAGCATCCTGGCAGATTTGGTTGACCCTGAAAATCAGGAGTTAGCATCCTGATTGATTGTAATCTGTATAATCCCATGATTTTAGCCTTTATTCTAGGGATATGCCATTAAGTTGTAGCTAGAGCCTCAACTATAATAGATGGCTGCTCCACCTTCATTTGTACACCATCAAACACTTCTGTTTCAGTGAATACAAGAGCATTTCCAAAATTCTATCTTGTTCTCCTGTTTCTCTTTAACTTGCGTAACTAGCCCTTCCCATTGTTCTAGTGCCCGCATGCTTGTGTTTTAGGCTGACTTAGGCATAAAGGAGGAGATTCCAAGCCTAAGGCCGCACGATTTCTGAGTCTAAGGTCGGAGCCCGTGACACTTAGACTGGGGATGAACTCCGTATGCCTAAGTCAACCCACAAAATGAGTGTGCGGGCGCTCAACCGACCAAAGAGGCAGGATGCGCAAGCCAGGGATCGAACGGGTGGTAGGTGGGTTCAAGCACATCTTCATATTGCTACCATGCCAAAGAAATTTTTATGGCTTGTAAATTCATACAATGGTCCCCTAAGCCTTCATGTGAAGTTTCGTGGCAAGACGACCCGTTTTTTATTTTTCACGGTTTTTGAAACTTTTTGCGGTTTGAGATTTTTTTAAATTTTTTTAGAAAGGGTTTTGTCCCCAAATTTGGTAGAGGTGATCCTTGTATTTCTGTTGGCATGCACAAAAAAATTCAACTAAAAACTCGAAGTGGAGAAGATTTTGTGACCATTTACAAAAAGTGTCCCCATTTCAGACACTTTAATGGCTACTGGCAGCAAACCTATAAAATCTCAAATGCTCTTTAAGGGGGTGTGAGTTCTCGAGGTTTGAAGAGGGATAGGGGGCCAATATAAGGGCCAAGTACCAGCACCCATCACACATCATGTGCGCACACCCCCTGGCCCCCCCAATCGTCGGAACCCCCAATGCCACCGGTTAGGCTCTCCGGTCATGCTCCGACGATGGTGCCCCGGGCAAAAAAATTGCTGCACCAGCACAGGCCTGAGCCCAACATGTGCACCGTGGCTCAAAATCTTAGACTGGGAATGAGCTTCATATACTTAGACATGGAATGAACTCCGTATGCCTAAGCCAACGCACGAAACGAGCGTGCGGGCGCTCAACCGGCTGGAGAGCCAAAATGCGCAAGCCAGAGATCGACCCGGTCCCCCCTAGATGCTGTCAATCCTGCTGTCGCAACCCTTGGTCCGGTCCGATCTTAGATTGGGAATGAACTCCGTATGCATAAGTCAACCCACGAAACGAGCGTGTGGGCGTTGAGCTGACCAAAGTGACATAATGCGCAAGTCGGGGATCGACCTTGTCCCCTTCTGCGTGCTGCCCATCCCGCTGCCACAACCCCTGATCCGGCTGGGGCTTAGACATGGAATGAGCTGCCTATGCCTAAGCCAACCCATGAAACGGGCGTGCGGGTACTCAACCGACTGGAGAGGCTGAACGCGTAAGCCGGGGATCGGTCCGGTCCCCTCTACGTGCTGTCGATCCTGCTACCGCAGCCCTCAGTCCCGTTTGATCTTAGACTGGGAATGAACTCCATATGCTTAGACTGGGGATGAACTCCATATGCCTAAGTCAACCCATGAAATGAGCATGCGGGCGCTCAGCCGATCGGAGAGGTCGGCCGGAGAGGCATAATGTGCAAGCCGAAGATCAGCCCTATCCCCCTCTACGTGCTGCCAATCCCGCTACCGGTCCTGCTGCCACAACCCTCGATCCGACTGGGGCTTAGACATGGAATGTACTCCGTATGCCTAAGCCAACCCACGAAACGAGCGTTCGAGCGCTCAGTCGGCCAGAGATGCAGAATGCGCAAGTCGATGATCGACCCGATCCCCCCTACGTGGTGTCGATCTTGCTGATGCAACCTTCGGTTTGGTTCAATCTTAGACTGGGAATGAACTTCGTATGCATAAGTCAACCCGTGAAACGAGCGTGCGGGTGCTGAGCCGATCGAAGAGGCATAAAGTGTAAGTCGAGGATCAGCCCGGTCCCCCTCTGTGTGCTGTTAGTCCTACTACCACAACCCTCAGTCTGGCTGGGGCTTAGACATGGAATGAGCTCTCTATGCCTAAGCTAACCCATGAAACGGGTGTGCGGGCACTCAACCTATCAGAGAGGCAGAATGTGTAAGCCGGAGATCAGCCCGATCCTGTCTGCGTGCTACCAATCCTGCTATCGCAACCCCCGGTCCAGTCCGATCTTAGACTGGGAATGAACTCCATATGCTTAGACTGGGGATGAACTCCGTATGCCTAAGTAAACCCACAAAACGAGCGTACAGGCGATCAGCCGGCCGAAGAGGCCGGTGGGAGAGGCATAATGCGCAAGCTGAAGATTAGCCCGATCCCCATCTGCGTGCTACCGATCTCGCTGTCGGTCTTGCTGCCACAACCCTTGGTCCGGCTGGGGCTTGGACATGGAATGTACTCTATATGCCTAAGCCAACCCACGAAACAAGCGTGTGGGCGCTCAGCCGATCGGAGAGGTAGAATGCGCAAGCCGAGGATCGACCCAGTCCCCCCTCTGTGCAGCCGATCCTATTACCGTAACCCTCGATTTGGTCTGATCTTAGACCGGGAATGAACTCCGTATGCTTAGACTAGGGATGAACTCTGTATGCCTAAGTCAACCCACAAAATGAGCGTACAGGTGCTCAGCCGACCAGAGAGGTAGGATGTGTAAGCCGAGGATCAAACGGGTGGTAGGAGGGTTCAAGCACATCTTCATATTTCTATCGTACCAATGCCATTTTTATGGCTTGTAAATTCATAAAATGGTCCCCTAAGCCTTCATGTGAAGTTTCGTGGCAAGACGACCCATTTTTTATTTTTCACGATTTTCAAAACTTTTTACGGTTCGGGATTTTTTTAAATTTTTGAAGAAAGAGTTTTGTCCCCAAATTTGGTAGAGGTGATCCTTGTATTTTTGTTGGCATGCACAAAAACATTCAGCTAAAAAC
The DNA here is from genome assembly GCF_002303985.1 of Durio zibethinus. The sequence goes on along the minus strand of NW_019167826.1, from coordinate 27,215,299 downwards.
TCGAAATGGAGAAGATTTTGTGACCGTTTGAAAAAAGTGTCCCCATTTCAGACACTTTAATGGCTACTGGCAGCAAACCTATAAAATCTCAAATGCTCTTTAAGGGGGTGTGAGTTCTCGAGGTTTGATGAAGGATAGGGGACCAATATAAGGGCCAAGCTCCAGCACCCATCGCCCATCATGAGTGCAGACCCCCCGGCCCCCCCAATCACCGGAACCCCCAATGCCGCCGATTAGGCTCTCCGGCGATCCTCCGACGATGGTGCCCCGGGTGAAAAAAATGTGGCACCAGCACATGCCCGAGCCCAGCATGTGCACCGTGGGTCAAAATCTTTGACTGGGAATGAGCTCCGTATGCTTAGACATGGAATGAACTCCGTATGCCTAAGCCAACCCACGAAACGAGCATGCGGGCGCTCAGTCGGCCGGAGAGGCAGAATGCACGAGTCGGGGATCGACCCGGTCCCCCCTTCGTGCTATCGATCTTGCTGCCGCAACCCTCAGTCTGATTCGATCTTAGACTGGGAATAAACTCCGTATGCATAATTCAACCCATGAAACGAGCGTGCAGGCACTGAGTCAGCCGAAGAGGCATAATGTGCAAACCGAGGATCGGCCCGGTCCCCCTTTGCATGCTGCCTGTCCCGTTGCCACAACCCTCGATTTGGCTGGGGCTTAGACATGGAATGAGCTCCCTATGCCTAAGCCAGCCCATGAAACAGGCATGCGGCCGCTCAGCCGGTCGGAGAGGCAAAATGTGCTAGCCGGGGATCGGCTCGATCCCTCTTGCGTGCTGCCGATCCTACTACTGCAACCCTCGATCCGATCCGATCTTAGACTGGGAATGAACTCCGTATGCTTAGATTGGGGATGAACTCCATATGCCCCACGAAGTGAGCGTACGGGCGATCAGCCGGCCGGAGAGTCCAGCCAGAGAGTCATAATGTGCAAGCCGAGGATCAGCCTGATCCCCCTCTGCGTGCTGTCGATCCCGCTGCTGGTCCTGCTACCACAACCCTCGGTTCGGCTGGGGCTTAGACATGGAATGTACTCCGTATGCCTAAGCTAACCCACGAAACAAGCATGTGGGTGCTCAGTCGGCTGGAGAGGCAGAATGCATAACCCGGGGATCGACCCAGTCCCCCATACGTGCTGTCGATCCTACTGTCGTAACCCTCGATTCGGTTCGATCTTAGACTGGAAATGAACTCCTTATGCTTAGGATGGGGATGAACTTTGTATGCCTAAGTCAACCCACGAAATGAGCGTGCGGGCGCTCAGTCGACCAGAGAGGCAGGATACGCAAGCCGGGGATCGAACGGGTGGTAGGTGGGTTCAAGCACATCTTCATATTTCTGCCATGCCAATGCCATTTTTATGGCTTGTAAATTCATACAATGGTCCCCAAGCCTTCATGTGAAGTTTCGTGGCAAGATGACCCGTTTTCTATTTTTCATGATTTTTGAAACTTTTTACGATTTGGGATTTTTTAAAATTTTTTTAGAAAGGGTTTTGTGCCCAAATTTGGTAGAGGTGATCCTTGTATTTTTTTTGGCATGCCCAAAAAATTCAGCTAAAAACTCAAAGTGGAGAAGATTTTGTGACCATTTGAAAAAAGTGTCCCCATTTCAAACACTTTAATGGCTACTGACAGCAAACCTATAAAATCTCAAATGCTTTTTAAGGGGGTGTGACTTCTCGAGGTTTGATGAGGGATAGGGGACCAATATAAGGGCCAAGTACCAGCACCCATCGTACATCATGTGCGCACACCCCCCGACCCCCCCAATCGTCGGAACCCCCAATGCCATCGGTTAGGCTCTCTGGCAATGCTCCGACGATGGTGCCCTGGGTGAAAAAAATGCGACACCAGCACATGCACGAGCCCAGCATGTGTACCCCGGCTCAAAATATTAGACTGGGAATGAGCTCCATATGCTTAGACATGGAATGAACTCTGTATGCCTAAGCTAACCCATGAAACGAGTGTGCAGGCGCTCAGCCGACCGGAGAGGCAGAATGCACAAGCCAAGGATCGACCCGATCCCCCCTTACGTGCTGTCGATCCTGCTACCGCAACCCTCAGTTCGGTTTGATCTTAGACTGGAAATGAGCTCCGTATGCATAAGTCAACCCACGAAATGAGCGTGCGGGCGCTGAGCCGGTCGAAGAGGCGTAATGTGCAAGCCAGGGATTGGCCCGGTCCCCTTCTGCATACTGCCAGTCCCACTACCACAACCCTTAGTCCGACTAGGGCTTAGACATGGAATGAGCTCCCTATGCCTAAGCCAACCCACTAAAAGGGTGTATAGGCGCTCAGCCGACCAGAGTGGCAGAATGAGCAAGCCGGGGATCGGCCCGATCCCCTCTACGTGCTGTCGATCCTGCTGCCGCAACCCTAGGTCCAGTTCGATCTTAGATTAGGAATGAACTTCGTATGCTTAGATTGGGGATGAACTCCGTATGCCTAAGTCAACCCACAAAACGAGCGTACGGGCGCTCAGCCGACCGAAGAGGCCGGTCGGAGAGGCATAATGCGCAAGCCGGGGATCAGCCCGATTCCCCTTCTACGTGCTGCCGATCCCGTTGCTGGTCCTGTTGCCACAACCCTCGGCCTGGCTGGGGCTTAGACATGGAATGTACTCCGTATGCCTAAGCCAACCCACGAAATGAGCGTGCAGGCGCTCAGTCGGCCGGAGAGGCAAAATGCGCAATCCGAGGATCGGCTTGGTCCCCCCTGCGTGCTACCGATGCTACTACCGCAACCCTCGATCCGGTTCAATCTTAGACTGGGAATGAACTCCGTATGCTTAGACTGGGGATGAACTCCGTATGCCTAAGTCAACCCACGAAACGAGCGTGCGGGCACTCAGCCGACCACTTGAGACAGGTGTTCGAGGTGTTACAGGCGCACAAGCTGTTTGTCAAGAGGGAGAAGTACTCATTCGCCCAGTAGGAGATCCCGTTCCTTGGCCACATAGTGGGAGGTGGCAAGATACGCATGGATGAAGGCAAGATACACGCCATCCTGGAGTGGCAACTGCCAGCCAAGGTCACTGAGTTGAGATCGTTCCTTGGGCTGGTCAACTAGTATAGGTGCTTCATCAAAGGTCACTCGACAATAGCCATGCCATTGACTGACTTGTTCAAGAAAGGGAGAGCATGGGAGTGGAGCACAAGGTGCCAAGAAGCCTTTGACAGGTTGAAGCAGGCTGTGACCGAAGGAGCCAGTCTTGGCCTTGCCAGACCATGCCAAGCCGTATGAGGTGCATATAAATGCATCAGACTTTGCCATAAGGAGCGTGTTGATGCAAGAGGGACGTCTAGTCACGTTCGAAAGTAGGAAGCTAAATGAGACTGAACGTAAGTACATGGTCCAAGAGAAAGAGATGACTGTAGTGGTGCACTATTTACGCACTTGGTGCCATTACTTGTTGGGGTCAAGGTTTATGGTGAGGACAGACAATGTGGCGACTAGCTACTTCTAGACGCAGAACAAGCTGTCTCCCAAGCAGGCAAGATGGTAGGATTTTCTTACAGAATTTGACTTTCAGATGAAGTACAAGCCAGGGCGGGTGAACCTAGTGGCAGATGCCCTGAGCAGGAAGGCTAACCTTGCTGCCATTAGCCAACCAGAGGGGTCACTAGTGTAGCACATCAAGGAGGGACTTGCGCATGATCCTACAGCCAACCCATGAAATGAGTCTGCGGAGCCCTCAGTCGGTCGGAGAGGCAGAATGAGCAAGCTGGGGATTGACCCCGGACCCCCACTACGTGCTGTCTATCCTGTTGCCGCAACCCTCGGTCCGATCTGATCTTAGGCTGGCAATGAACTTCGTATGCATAAGTCAACCCACGAAACGAGTGTGCGGGTGCTGAGCCGGCCAAAGAGGCATAATGCACAAGTCGGGGATCAGCCTGGTCCCCCTCTGCGTGCTGTCGGTCTTACTGCCACAACCCTCAGTCCGGTAGGGGCCTAAACATGGAATGAGCTCCCTGTGCCTAAGCCAACCCACGAAACGGGTGTGCGGGTTCTCAGTCGACCAGAGAGGCAGAATGCGCAAGCTGGGGATCTGTCCGGTCCCCCTGCGTGCTACCGATCCTACTGTCACAACCCTCGGTCTAGTCTGATCTTAGATTGGGAATGAACTCCGTATGCTTAGACTGGGGATAAACTCCGTATGCCTAAGTCAACCCATGAAACGAGTGAGCGGGCGCTCAGCTGGCCAGAGAGGTCGGCCAAAGAGGCATAATGCGCAAGTCGGGGATCAGCTCGATCCCTCTCTGCATGCTGCCAATCTCGCTGTCGGTCCTGCTGCCACAACCCTCCCTCCGACTGGGGGTTAGACTTGGAATGTACTCCGTATGCCTAAGCCAACCCACGAAATGAGCGTGCGGGTGCTCTACCGATCGGAGAGGCAGAATGCGCAAGTAAATCGATCTGGTCCCCCCTGCATGCTATCGATCCTGCTGTCGCAACCCTCGATCTGGTCTGATCTTTGACTGGGAATGAACTCTGTATGCTTAGACTGGGGATGAACTCCGTATGCCTAAGTCAACCCATGAAACGAGCGTACGGGCGCTCAGCCGACCGGAGAGGCAGGATGCGCAAGCCTGGGATCGAACGGGTGGTAGGTAGGTTCAAGCACATCTTCATATTTCTGTCGGGCCAATGCCATTTTTATGGCTTGTAAATTCATAGAATGGTCCCCTAAGCCTTCATATGAAATTTCGTGGCAAGATGACCCGTTTTCTATTTTTCATGATTTTTGAAACTTTTTGTGGTTGGGGATTTTTTAAAAATTTTTTTAGAAAGAGTTTTGTCCCCAAATTTGGTAGAGGTGATCCATGGATTTTTGTTGGCATGCACAAAAAACATCAGCTAAAAACTCGAAGTGGAGAAGATTTTGTGACCGTTTGAAAAAAGTGTCCCCATTTCAGACACTTTAATGGCTACTGGCAGCAAACCTATAAAATGTCAAATGCTCTTTAAGGGGTTGTGAGTTCTCGAGGTTTGATGAGGGATACGGGGCCAATATAAGGGCCAACTACCAGCACCCATCGTACATCATGTGCGCACACCCCCGACCCCCCCAATCGTCGGAACCCCCAATGCCACCGGCTAGGCTCTCCGACGATGCTCCGGTGATGGTGCCCCGGGTGAAAAAAATACAGCACCAGCACATGCCTGAGCCCAGTATGTGCACCGTGGCTCAAAATCTTAGATTGGGAATGAGCTCTGTATGCTTAGACATGGAATGAACTCTGCATGCCTAAGCCAACCCAAGAAACGAGCGTACGGGCTCTCAGTCGACCGAAAAGGCAGAATGCGCAAGTCGGGGATCGACTCAATCCCCCCGACGTGCTGTCGATCCTGCTGCCGCAACCCTCAATCCGATCTGATCTTAGACTGGGAATGAACTCCGTATGCATAAGTCAACCCACGAAACGAGTGTGCTACCGATCCCGCTACGGGTCCTACTGCCATAACCCTCGATCCAACGGGGGCTTAGACATGGAATGTACTCCGTATGCCTAAGCCAACCCACGAAACGAGCATGCGGGCGCTCAGCCGGCCAGAAAGGTAGAATGCGCAAGTTGGGGATCAGCCCGGTCCCCCCTGCGTTCTGTTGATCCTACTGCCGCAACCTTCGATCCGGTTCAATCTTAGACCAGGAACAAACTCCGTATGCTTAGACTGGGGATGAACTCTGTATGCCTAAGTCAACCCATGAAACGAGCATGCAGGCGCTCAGCCGACCAGAGAGGCAAGATGCACAAGCCGGGGATCGAATGGGTAGTAGGTGGGTTCAAGCACATCTTCATAATTCTGCTGTGCCAATGCCATTTTTATGGCTTGTAAATTCATACAATGGTCACCTATGCCTTCATGTGCAGTTTCGTGGCAAGACGACCCATTTTCTATTTTTCATGATTTTTGAAACTTTTTATGGTTCAGGATTTTTTAAAATTTTTTGAGAAAGTGTTTTGTCCCTAAATTTGGTAGAGGTGATCCTTGTATTTTTGTTGGCATGCACAAAAACATTCAGCTAAAAACTCGAAGTGGAGAAGATTTTGTGACCATTTGAAAAAAGTGTCTCCATTTTAGACACTTTAATCGCTACTGGCAACAAACCTATAAAATTTGAAATGCTTTTTAAGGGAGTGTGAGTTCTCGAGGTTTGATGAGGGATAGGGGGCCAATATAAGGGCCAAGTACCAGCACCCATCGCAAATCATGTGTGCACACCCCCCGACCCCCCCAATCGCCGAAACCCCCAATGCCCCCGGTTAGGCTCTCTGACGATGCTCCAACGATGCTCCGATGATGCTCTGGCGTTGGTGCCCCGGGTGAAAAAAATGTGGCACCAGCACATGCCCGAGCCCAACATGTGTACCGTGCCTCAAAATCTTAGACTGGGAATGAGCTCCGTATGCTTAGACATGGAATGAACTCTGTATGCCTGAGCCAACCCATGAAACGAGCGTGCGGGTGCTCAACTGGCCGGAAAGGCAGAATGCACAAGCTGGGGATTGACTCGGTCCCCCTTACGTGCTGTCGATCCTGCTGCCACAACCATCGGTTCGGTCTGATCTTAGAATGGGAATGAAATCCGTATGCATAGGTCAACCCACGAAACGAGCGTACGGGTGCTGAGCCAGTTGAAGAGGCATAATGCGCAAGCCGAGGATCGACCCGGTCCCCTTCTGTGTGCTGTCGGCCCCGCTGCCACAACCCTCGATCCGACCAGGGCTTAGACATGGAATGAGCTCCCTATGCCTATGCCAACCCATGAAACGGGCATGCAGGCACTCAACCGACTAGAGAGGTAGAATGCACAAGTCGAGGATCGGCCCAGTCCCCCCTGCGTGCTGCCGATCCTACTGTTGCAACCCTCGGTCCAGTCCGATCTTAGATTGGGAATGAACTCCATATGCTTAGACTGGGGATGAACTTCGTATGCCTAAGTCAACCCAGTACGAGCGCTCTACCGGTCGGAGAGGCTGGCCGGAGAGGCATAACGCGCAAGCCAAGGATCAACCCGATCCCCCTCTGTGTGCTGCAGATCCCGCTGTCGATCCTATTGCCACAACCCTCGGTCCAGCTGGGGCTTAGACATGGAATGTACTTCGTATGCCTAAGCCAACCCATGAAACGAGCGTGCGAGAGCTTAGCCGGTCGAAGAGGCAGAATGCGCAAGCCGGGGATCGAACGGGTGGTAGGTGGGTTCAAGCACATCTTCATATTTTTGCCGTGCCAATGCCATTTTTATGGCTTGTAAATTCATACAATGGTCCCCTAAGCCGGTGATCGACCCGGTCCCCCCTGCGTGCTGTCGATCCTGCTGTCGCAACCCTCGATCCGGTTTGATCTTAGATTGGGAATGAACTCCGCATGCATAAGTCAACCCACAAAACGAGCGTGCGGGCACTGAGCTGACCAAAGAGGCATAATGTGCAAGCCGGGGATCAACCCGGTCCCCCTCTACGTGCTACCGGTCCTACTGCCACAACCCTTAGTCCGACTGGGGCTTAAACATGGAATGAGCTCCCTATGCCTTAGCCAACCCACGAAACGGGCATGCGGGCGCTTAGCCGACCGGAGAGGCAGAATGCGTAAGCTGGGCATCGGCCCGGTCCGCCCTACATGCTATCGATCCTGCTATCGCAACCCTTGGTCCGGTCTAATCTTAGACTGGGAATGAACTTTGTATGCTTAGACTGGGGATGAACTCCGTATGCCTAAGTCAACCCATGAAATGAGCGTACGGGTGCTCAACCGGTCGAAGAGGCATAATGCGTAAGTCGAGGTTCAACCAGATCCCCCTCTACGTACTACCAATCTCGCTGCCGGTCCTACTGCTACAACCCTCGGTTTGGTTGGGGCTTAGACATGGAATGTACTCTGTATGCCTAAGCCAACCCATGAAACGAGCGTGCGGGCGCTCAATCGACCGGAGAGGCAGAATGCACAAGCTGGGGATCAGCCTGGTCTTCCATGCGTGCTATCGATCCTACTGTCGCAACCCTCGATTCGGTCCGATCTTAGACAAGGAATGAACTCCATATGCTTAGATTGGGGATGAACTCTGTATGCCTAAGTCAACCCACGAAACGAGCGTGCGGGTGCTCAGCCGACCAGAGAAGCAGGATGCGCAAGCCGAGGATCGAACGGGTGGTAGGTGGGTTCAATCACATCTTCATATTTCTGCCATGCCAATGCCATTTTTATGGCTTTTAAATTCATACAATGGTCCCCTAAGCCTTCATGTGAAGTTTCATGGCAAGATGACCCGTTTTCTATTTTTCATGATTTTTGAAACTTTTTGCGGTTCAAGATTTTTTTAAATTTTTTTAGAAAGAGTTTTGTCCCCAACTTTGGTATAGGTGATCCTTGTATTTTTGATGGTATGCATAAAAAAATTCAGCTAAAAAATCGAAGTGGAGAAGATTTTGGGACCGTTTGAAAAAAGTGTCCCCATTTCAGACACTTTAATGGCTATTGGCAGCAAACCTGTAAAACCTCAAATGGTCATTAAGGGGGTGTGAGTTCTTGAGGTTTGATGAGGGATAGGGGTCCAATATAAGGGCCAAATACCAGCACCCATCGCACATCATGTGCGCACACCCTCCGACCCCCCAATCGGCGGAACCCCCAATGCTACCAGTTAGGCTCTCCGGTGATGCTCCGACGATTGAGCCCCGAGTGAAAAAAATGCAGCACCAGCAGATGCCCGAGCTTCGCATGTGCACCGTGGCTCAAAATCTTAAACTGGGAATGAGCTCCATATGCTTAGACATGGAATGAACTCCGTATGCCTAAGCCAACCCACGAAACGAGCGTGCGGGATCTCAGCCGACCGGAGAGGCAGAATGCGCAAGCCAGGGATCAACCCGGTCCCCCCATCCGTGCTATCGATCCTGCTGTTGCAACCCTTGGTCTGGTCCATTCTTAGACTGGGAATGAACTCTGTATGCATAAGTCAACCCACGAAATGAGCGTGCGGGCGCTGAGCCAACCGTAGAGGCATAATGCATAAGTCGGGGATCGGCTCGGTCCCCCTTTGTGTGCTACCGATCCACTGCCACAACCCTCGGTCCGACTGGGGCTTAGACATGGAATGAGCTCCCTATGCCTAAGCAAACCGATGAAATGGGCGTGCGGGTGCTCAGTCGACCGGAGAGGCAGAAGTCACAAACCGGGGACCGACCCGGTCCCCCTTGCGTGCTGCCGATCCTGCTGCCGCAACACTCGGTCCGGTTCGATCTTAGACTGGGAATGAACTCCATATGCTTAGACTGGGGATGAACTCTGTATGCCTAAGTCAACCCATGAAATGAGCGTGCGGGCGCTCAGCCGGTCGGAGAGACCGATCGGAGAGGCATAATGCGCAAGCCGGGGATCAGCCTGGTCCCCCTCTGCATGCTACTGATCCCGCTGTCAGTCCTGCTACCACAACCCTCAGTCCAGTTGGGGCTTAGACATGGAATGTACTCCGTATGCCTAAGCCAACCCATGGAACGAGTGTGCGGGCGCTCAACTGACCAGAGAGGCAGAATGCGCAAGCCGGGGATCGGCTCGGTCCCCCTTGTGTGCTGCCTATCCTACGGTTGCAACCCTCAATCTGATCCAATTTTAGACTAGGGATGAACTCTGTATGCCTAAGTCAACCCACGAAATGAGCATACGGGTGCTCAGTCGACCAGAGAGGCAGGATGCGCATGCCGAGGATCGAACGGGTGGTAGCTGGGTTCAAGTACATCTTTATATTTCTGCCATGCCAATGCCATTTTTATGGCTTGTAAATTCATACAATGGTCCCCTAAGCCTTCATGTGAAGTTTCGGGGCAAGACAACCCGTTTTCTATTTTTCACAATTTTCAAAACTTTTTACGGTTCAGGATTTTTTAAAGTTTTTTTAGAAGGATTTTTATCCCCAAATTTGGTAGAGGTGATCCTTGTATTTTTGTTGGTATGCACACAAAAATTTAGCTAAAAACTCGAAGTGGAGAAGATTTTGGGACCATTTGAAAAAAGTGTCCCTATTTCAGACACTTTAATGGCTACTAGCAGCAAACCTATAAAATCTCAAATGCTCATTCAGGGGGTGTGAGTTCTCAAGGTTTGATGAGGGATAGGGGGCCAATATAAGGGCCAAGTACCAGTACCCATCGCACATCATGTGTGCACACCCCCCGGCCCCCCCAATCGTCGGAACCCCAATGCCGCAGGTTAGGCTCTCCGGCGATGCTCCGGAGATGCTCCGACGATGGTGCCCCGAGTGAAAAAAATGTGGCACCAGCACATGCCTAAGCCCAACATGTGCACCGTGGCTCAAAATCTTAGATTAAGAATGAGCTTCGTATGCTTAGACATGGAATGAACTCCGTATGCCTAAGCCAACCCACGAAACGAGCGTGCGGGCGATCAGTCGATCGGAGAGGCAGAATGCACAAGCCAGGGATCGACCTAGTCCCCCCTGCGTGCTGTCGATCCTGCTGCCGTAACCCTCAGTCTGGTCCGATCTTAGACTGGGAATGAACTCCGTATGCATAAGTCAACCCTTGAAACAAGCGTGCGAACACTAAGCTGGCCGAAGAGGAGTAATGCGTAAACCGAGGATCGGCCCGATCCCCCTCTGCATGCTACCGGTCCGATGCCACAACCCTCGGTCTGACTGGGTCTTAGACATGGAATGAGCTCCCTATGCCTAAGCTAAAACTCGGAGTGGAGAAGATTTTGTGATCCTTTGAAAAAAGTGTCCCCATTTCGGACACTTTAATGGCTACTAGCAGCAAACCTATAAAATCTCAAATGTGCTTGAAGGGGGTGTGAGTTCTCAAGGTTTGATGAGGGATAGGGGCCTAAAATAAGGGCAAGTACCAGCACCCATCGCACATCATGTGCGCACACCCCCCGGCCCCCCAATCGCCGGAACCCCAAATGTCGTCGGTTAGGCTCTCCGGTGATGCTCCAGCGATGCTCCGACGATGGTGCCCCGGGCAAAAAAAATACAGTACCAGCACATGCCCGAGCCCAACATATGCACTGTGGCTCAAAATCTTATATTGGGAATGAGCTCCGTACGCTTAGACGTGGAATGAACTCCGTATGCCTAAGCCAACCCATGAAATGAGCGTGCGGGCGCTCAGCCTACCGGAGAGGCAAAATGCACAAGTCAGGGATCGATGCAATCCCCCCTGCATGCTGTCGATCCTACTACCGCAACCCTCGATCTGGTCTGATCTTAGACTGGGAATGAACTCTATATGCATAAGTCAACCCACGAAACGAGCGTGCGGGCGTTGAGCCAGCCAATGAGGCATAATGCGCAAGCCGGGGATCGACTCGGTCCCCCTCTGCGTGCTGCCGGTCCCGCTGCCACAGCCCTCGGTCCGGCTGGGGAATGAGCTCCCTTTGCCTAAGCCAACCCACGAAATGGGCGTACGGGCGCTCAGCCGGTCGGAGAGGCAGAATGCGCAAGCAGGGATCGGCCAAGTCCCCCCTGCGTGCTACCGATCCTGCTGCCACAACCCTCGGTCCGGTCGGATCTTAGACTAGGAATGAACTCTGTATGCTTAGACTGGGGATGAACTTCGTATGCCTAAGTCAACCCATGAAACAAGAGTGTGGGTGCTTAGCCGACCGTAAAGGCCGATCAGGGAGGCATAATGCGCAAGCCGGGGATTAGCCCGATCCCCCTCTGCGTGCTGTCAATCTCGCTGCCGGTCCTGCTACCATAACCCTCAGTCCAACTGGGGCTTAGATGTGGAATGTACTCCGTATGCCTAAGCCAAGTCATGAAACGAGCGTGCGGGCACTCAACCGATCGGAGAGGCAGAATGCGCAAGTAAGGGATCGACCCAGTCCCCCCTGCGTGCTGTCGATCCTGCTACCGCAACCCTCGATCCGATCCGATCTTAGACTGGGAATGAACTCCGTATGCTTAGACTGGGGATGAACTCTGTATGCCTAAGTCAACCCATGAAACGAGCGTGCGGGCACTCAACCGACAGGAGAGGTCGGCCGAAGAGGCATAATACAAAAGCTGGGGATCAGCTCGATCCCCCTCTGTGTGCTATCGATCCAACTGTCGGTCCTGCTTCCATAACCCTCGGTCTGGCTGCGGCTTAGACGTGGAATGTACTATGTATGCCTAAGCCAACCCATGAAATAAGTGTGCGGGCACTCAGCTGGCCAGAGAGGCAAATGCGTAAGCCGGGGATCGGCTCGATCTCCATTGCATACTATCGATCCTGCTACCGCAACCCTTGATCCAATCTGATCTTAGACTGGGAATGAACTCCATATGCTTAGACTGGGGATGAACTCTGTATGCCTAAGTTAACCCACGAAACGAGCGTGCGAGCGCTCAGCCGACCAGAGAGGCAGGATGCGCAAGCCGGGGATCGAACGGGTGGTAGGTGGGTTCAAGCACATCTTCATATTTCTACCATGCCAATGCCATTTTTATGGCTTGTAAATTCATACAATGGACCCCTAAGCCTTCATGTGAAGTTTCGTGGCAAGACGACCCGTTTTCTATTTTTCACGATTTTTGAAACTTTTTACGGTTTGGGATTTTTTTAGAAAGAGTTTTGTCCCCAAATTTGGTAGAGGTGATCCTTGTATTTTTGTTGGCATGCACAAAAACATTCAGCTAAAAACTCGAAGTGGAGAAGATTTTGTGATCCTTTGAAAAAAGTGTCCCCATTTCGGACACTTTAATGGCTACTGGCAGCAAACCTATAAAATCTCAAATGCGCTTTAAGGGGGTGTGAGTTCTCAAGGTTTGATGAGGGATAGGGGGCCAATATAAGGGCCAAGTACCAGCACCCATCGTACATCATGTGCGTACACCCCCCCGGCCCCCCAATCGTCGAAACCCCCAATGCCTTCGGTTAGGCTCTCCGGTGATGCTCCGACGATGGTGCCCCAGGTGAAAAAAATGTGGCACCAGCACATGCTCGAGCCTAGTATGTGCACCGTGGCTCAAAATCTTTGATTGGGAATAAGCTCCGTATGCTTAGACATGGAATGAACTCCGTATGCCTAAGCCAACCCACGAAACGAGCGTGCGGGTGCTCAGTCGGCCGGAGAGGCAGAATGCGCAAGCCGAGGATCAACCCGGGCCCCCATTACGTGCTGTCGATCCTGCTACCGCAACCCTCAGTCCGGTCTGATCTTAGACTGGGAATGAACTTCGTATGCATAAGTCAACCCACGGAACGAGCGTGCGGGCACCGAACGGGTGGTAGGTGGGTTCAAGCACATCTTCATATTTCTGCCATGCCAATGCCATTTTTATGGCCTGTAAATTCAAACAATGGTCCCCTAAGCCTTCATGTGAAGTTTTGTGGCAAGACGACCTGTTTTTTATTTTTCTCGATTTTCAAAACTTTTTGTGGTTCGAGATTTTTTTAATTTTTTTAGAAAGAGTTTTGTCCCCAAATTTGCTAGACGTGATCCTTGTATTTTTGTTGGAATGCACAAAAAAATTCAGCCAAAAACTCAAAGTGGAGAAGATTTGGTGACCGTTTGAAAAAAGTGTCCCCATTTCAGACACTTTAATGGCTACTGGTAGCAAACCTATAAAATCTCAAATGCTCTTTAAAGGGGTGTGAGTTCTCGAGGTTTGATGAGGGATAGGGGGCCAACATAAAGGCCAAGTGCCAGCACCCATCGCACATCATGTGCGCACACCCCCCGGCCCCCCAATCATCGGAACCCCCAATGCCGCCGGTTAGGCCCTCCGGCGATGCTCCGACGATGGTGCCCCAGGTGAAACAAATGAGGCACCAGCACATGCCCGAGCCTAGTATGTGCACCATGGCTCAAAATCTTTGATTAGGAATGAGCTCCGTATGCTTAGACATGGAATGAACTCCGTATGCCTAAGCCAACCCACGAAACGAGCGTGCGGGTGCTCAGTCGGCCGGAGAGGCAGAATGCACAAGTCGGGGATCAACCCGGGCCCCCATTGCGTGCTGTCGATCCTGCTGCCGCAACCCTCGGTCCGGTCCGATCTTAGACTGGGAATGAACTCCGTATGCATAAGTCAACCCACGGAACGAGCGTGCGGGGGCTGAGCCGGCCGAAGAGGCATAATGCGCAAGTCAGGGATCGGCCTGATCCCCCTCTATGTGCTGCCGGTCCTGCTACCACAACACTCGGTCCGACTAGCGCTTAGACATGGAATGAGCTCCCTATGCCTAAGCCAACTCACGAAACGGACGTACGGGGGCTCAGCCGGTCGGAGAGGCAGAATGCGCAAGCTGGGGATCGACCCAGTCCCCCCTACGTGCTGCCGATCCTGTAGTCGCAACCCTCGGTCCAGTCCAATCTGAGACTGGGAATGAACTACGTATGCTTAGATTACGGATGAACTCTGTATGCCTAAGTCAACCCACGAAATGAGCGTACGGGTGCTCAGCTGGCCGGAGAGCCGTAATGCGTAAGTCAGTGATCAGCTCGATCCCCCTCTATGTGCTGCCGACCGCTGCCGGTCCTACTGCCACAACCCTCAGTCTGGCTGGGGCTTAGACGTGGAATGTACTCTGTTTGCCTAAGCCAAGCCATGAAACGAGCGTGCGGGCTTTCAACCGGTAGGAGAGGTAGAATGCAGAACCCAGGGATCGGCTCGATCCCCCCTGTGTGCTACCGATCCTGCGGCTACAACCCTTGATTCGGTCTGATCTTAGACTGCGAATGAACTCCATATGCTTAGACTGGTGATGAACTCCGTATGCCTAAGTCAACCCATGAAACGAGCGTGTGGAACGAGCGTGCGGGCACTCAGCCAGTCGAAGAGGTCGATCGGAGAGGCATAATGCGCAAGTCGGGGATCAACCCGGTCCCCCTCTACGTGCTATCGATCCCACTGCCGGTGCTGCTGCCACAACCCTCGATTCGGCTGGGGCTTAGACATAGAATGTACTTCGTATGCCTAACCAACCCACGGAACGAGCGTGCGGGGATTTTTTAGAATTTTTTTAGACAGAGTTTTACCGCCAAATATGGTAGAGGTGATCCTTGTATTTTTTTTGGCATGCACAAAAAAATTCAACTAAAAACTCGAAGTGGAGAAGATTTTGTGACCGTTTGAAAAAAATGTCTCTATTTCAGACACTTGAATGGCTACTGGCAACAAACCTATAAAATCTCAAATGCTCTTTAAGGGGTGTGAGTTCTCGAGGTTTGATTAGGGATAGAGGGCCACTATAAGGGCCAAGTACCAGCACCAATCGCACATCATGTGCGCACAACACCCGGCCCCCTAATTGCCAGAACCTCTCCGGCGAAAAAAATGCGTAACCAGCACATGCCCGAGCCCAGCATGTTCACCGTGGCTCAAAATCTTAGACTGGGAATGAGCTCCGTATGCTTAGACGTGGAATGAACTCCGTATGCCTAAGCTAACCCATGAAACGAGTGTGCGGGCGCTCATACAGTCGGAGAGGCAGAATGTGCAAGCCGGGGATCGACCTGCTCCCCTCTGCATGCTGTCGACCTTGCTGTTGCAACCCTCGGTCCAGTCTGATCTTAGACTGGGAATGAACTCCGTATGTATAAGTCAACCCATGAAACTAGTGTGCGGGTGCTGAGCCATACGAAAAGGCATAATGCACAAGCCGGGGATCGGCCCAGTCCCCCTCTACGTGCTGTCGGTCCCGCTACCACAACCCTCTGTTCGGCTGGGGCTTGGACATGGAATGAGCTCCCTATGCCTAAGCCAACCCATGAAATGGGAGTGCGGGCGCTCAGCCAGTCAGACAGGCAGCATACGCAAGTCGGGGATCGGCCTAGTCCCCCTGTGTGCTGTCGATCCAGTTGCCGCAACCCTCGGTCCAGTCCGATCTTAGACTGCGAATGAACTCCGTATACTTCGACTAGGGATGAACTCCGCATGTCTAAGTCAACCCATGAAACGAGCGTGCGGGTGCTCACCCGACCGATGAGGTCGGCTGCAGAGGCATAATGCGCAAGCCGAGGATCAGCTCAGTCCCCCTCTGCGTGCTGCCGATCCTGTTGTCGATCCTGCTGCCACAACCCTCAGTTCGGTTGGGGCTTAGACATGGAATGTACTCCGTATGCCTAAGCCAACCCACGAAACGAGCGTGCGGGTGCTCAGCCAATCGGAGAGGCAGAATGCGTAAGCCAGGGATCGGCTCGGTCCCCCCTGCGTGCTGTCAATCTTGCTGCCGCAACCCTCGATCCGATCTGATCTTAGTCTGGGAATGAACTCTGTATGCTTAGACTGGGGATGAACTTCGTATGCCTAAGTCAACCCACGAAACGAGCGTGCAGGCGCTCAGCCGACCAAAGAGGCAGGATGCGCAAGTCGAGGATCGAACGGGTGGTTGGTGGGTTCAAGGACATCTTCATATTTCTGCCATGCCAATGCCATTTTTATGGCTTGTAAATTCATACAATGGTCCCCTAAGCCTTCAAGTGAAGTGTCATGGCAAGATGAACCATTTTCTATTTTTCATGATTTTCAAAACTTTTTGCGGTTCAGGATTTTTTTTAATTTTTTTAGAAAGAGTTTTGTCCCCAAATTTGGTAGAGGTGGTCCTTGTATTTTTTTTGGCATGCACAAAACAATTCAGCTAAAAACTCGAAGTGGAGATGATTTTATGACCGCTTGAAAAAAGTGTCCCCATTTCAAACACTTTAATGGCTACTGGCAGCAAACCTATAAAATCTCAAATGCTCTTTAAGGGGGTGTGAGTTCTCGAGGTTTGATGAGGGATAGGGGACCAATATAAGGGCCAAGTACCAGCACCTATCGCACATCATGTGCGCACACCCCCCGGCCCCCCAATCGTCGGAACCCCCAATGCCGCCGGTTAGGCTCTCCGACAATGCTACTACGATGGTGCCCCGGGCAAAAAAAATGCGTCACCAGCATATGCCCGAGCCCAGCATGTGCACCATGGACAAAAATCTTAGACTGGGAATGAGCTCCGTATGCTTAGACATGGAATGAACTCCGTATGCCTAAGCCAACCCACAAAACGAGCGTGCGGGCGCTCAGCCGGTCGGAGAGGTAGAATGCACAAGCCGGGGATTGACCTGGTCCCTCTTGTGTGCTGTCAATCCTACTACCACAGCCCTCGAACTGATCCAATCTTAGACTGGGAATGAACTCTGTATGCATAAGTCAACCCATGAAACAAGCATGCAGGCGCTGAGCTAGCCAAAGAGGCATAATGCACAAACTGGGGATCAGCCCTGTCCCCCTCTGCGTGTTGCCGGTCTCGCTGCCATAACCCTCGGTCCGACTGGGGCTTAGACATGGAATGAGCTCCCGATGCCTAAGCTAACCCATGAAATGGGCGTGGGGGCGTTCAGCCGACCGAAAAGGCAGAATGCGTAAGTCGAGGATCAACCCAATCTCCCCTGCGTGCTGTCGATCCTGCTGCCGCAACTCTCAGTCCAATCCGATCTTAGACTGGGAATTAACTCCGTATGCTTAGACTGGGGATGAACTACATATGCCTAAGTCAACCCACGAAATGAGCGTGCAGGCGCTCAGCAGACCAGAGAGGCAGGATGCGTAAGTTGGGGATCGAACGGGTGGTAGGTGGTTCAAGCACATCTTCATATTTATGCCATGCCAAAGCCATTTTTATGGCTTGTAAATTCATACAATGGTCCCCTAAGCCTTCATGTCAAGTTTCGTATCAAGACGACCCATTTTCTATTTTTCATGATTTTCGAAACTTTTTGCGGTTCGAGCTTTTTTTAAATTTTTTTAGAAAGAGTTTTGTCCCCAAATTTGGTAGAGGTGATCCTTGCATTTTTTTTGGCATGCACAAAAAAATTCAGCTAAAAACTCAAAGTGGAGAAGATTTTGTGACCGTTTGAAAAAAGTGTCCCCATTTCAGACACTTTAATGGCTACTGGCAGCAAACCTATAAAATCTCAAATGCTCTTTAAGGGGGTGTGAGTTCTCGTGGTTTGATTAGGGATAGGGGGCCAATATAAGGGCAAGTACCAGCACCAATCGCACATCATGTGCGCACCCCCCTGGCCCCCCCAATCGTCGGAACCCCCAATGCCGCCGGTTAGGCTCTCCGACGATGTTCCGACGATGGTGCCTCGGGCAAAAAACCTACGGCACCAGCACATGCTCGAGCCCAGCATGTGCACCGTCGCTCAAAATATTAGACTGGGAATGAGCTCCGTATGCTTAGACACGGAATTAACTCCGTATGCTTAAGCCAACCCACAAAACGAACGTACGGGCGCTCAGCCGGTCGGAGAGGTAGAATGCACAAGCCGGGGATCAACCTGGTCCCCCCTGCGTGCTGTCGATCCTGCTGCCACAACCCTCGGTTTGGTCTGATCTTACACTGGGAATGAACTCCGTATGCATAAGTCAACCCACGAAACGAGCGTGCGGGCATTGAGCTGGCCGAAGAGGCATAATGCGCAAGCCAAGGATCGACCCGGTCCCCCTCTGCATGCTGTCGGTCTCGCTGCCACAACCCTCGGTCCGGTTGGGGCTTAGACATGGAATGAGCTCCCTATGCCTAAGCCAACCCACGAAACGGATGTGCGGGCGCTCAGCCGATCGGAAAGGCAGAATACGTAAGCCGGGGATCGGCCCAGTCCCCCCTGCGTGCTGTCGATCCTACTGTCGCAACCCTTGGTCCGATCCGTTCCTAGACTGGGAATGAAATCCGTATGCTTAGACTGGGGATGAACTCCGTATCCCTAAGTCAACCCATGAAACGAGCGTACGGGTGCTCAGTCGACCGATAAGGTCGGTCGGAGAGGCATAATCCGTAAGTCGAGGATCAACCCGGTCGCTCTCTTCGTACTATCGATCCCGCTGTCGGTCCTGCTATAACAACCCTCGGTCTGGTTGGGGCTTAGACATGGAATGTACTGCGTATGCCTAAGCCAACCCACGAAACGAGCGTGCGGGTGCTCAGCCAGTGGGAGAGGCAGAATGCGTAAGCCAGGGATCAGGCCGGTCCCCCCTGCGTGCTGCCGATCTTGCTACCGCAACCCTCAATCCAATCTGATCTTAGTCTGGGAATGAACTCCGTATGCATAAGTCAACCCACGAAACGAGCATGCGGGCGCTCAGCCGACCAGAGAGACAGGATGCACAAGCCGAGGATCGAACGGGTCGTTGGTGGGTTCAAGCACATCTTAATATTTCTGCCATGCCAATGCCATTTTTATGGCTTGTAAATTCATACAATGGTCCCCTAAGCCTCCATGTGAAGTTTCGTGGCAAAATGACCCGTTTTCAATTTTTCACGATTTTTAAAACTTTTTGAGGTTCGAGATTTTTTTTAAATTTTTATAGAAAGTGTTTTGTCCCCAAATTTGGTAGAGGTGATCCTCGTATTTTTTTTGGCATGCAAAAAAATATTCAGCTAAAAACTCGAAGTGGAGAAGATTTTGTTATCATTTGAAAAAAGTGTCTCCATTTCAGACACTTTAATGGCTACTGGCAGCAAACCTATAAAATCTCAAATGCTCTTTAAGGGGGTGTGAGTTCTCGAGGTTTGATGAGGGATAGGGGGCCAATATAAGGGCCAAGTACCAGCACCCATCGCACATCATGTGCGCACATCCCCCGGCCCCCTAATCGTCGGAACCCCCAATGCCGCCGGTTAGGCTCTCCGATGATGCTCCGACGATGGTGCCCCGGGCAAAAAAGATGCGGCACCAGCACATGCCCGAGCCCAGCATGTGCACCATGGACAAAAATCTTAGGCTGGGAATGAGCTCCGTATGCTTGGACGTGGAATGAACTCCGTATGCCTAAGCCAACCCACAAAACGAGCGTGCAGGTGCTCAGTCGGTCGGAGAGGCAGAATGCACAAGCCGGGGATCGACCCGGTCCCCCCTGCGTGCTGTCGATCCTGCTGCTGCAACTCTCAAACTGGTCTGATCTTAGACTGAGAATGAACTCCGTATGCATAAGTCAAGCCACGAAACAAGCATGCAGGCGCTGAACTAGCCGAAGAGGCATAATACGCAAACTGGGGATCAGCCCGGCCCCCTTCTGCATGCTGCCGATCCCGCTGCCACAACCCTCGGTCCAACTGGGGCTTAGACATGGAATGAGCTCCCTATGCCTAAGCTAACCCATGAAACGGGCGTGCAGGCGCTCAGCCGGCCGGAGAGGCAGAATGCTTAAGCCGAGGATCAACCCGATCTCCCCTGCGTGCTGTCGATCCTGCTGTCGTAACTCTCGGTCTAATTCAATCTTAGACTAGGAATGAACTCTGTATGCTTAGACTGGGGATGAACTCCGTATGCCTAAGTCAACCCACGAAACGAGCGTGCGGGCGCTCAGCCGACCATAGAGGCAGGATGCGCAAGCCGGGGATCGAATGGGTGGTAGGTGGGTTCAAGCACATCTTCATATTTCTGCCATGCCAATGCCATTTTTATGGCTTGTAAATTCATACAATGGTCCCCTAAGCCTTCATGTGAAGTTTTGTGGCAAGACAACCCCGTTTTCAAATTTTCACGATTTTCAAATGTTTTACGGTTCGGGATTTTTTAAAATTTTTTTAGAAAGAGTTTTGTCCCCAAATTTGGAAGAGGTGATCCTTGTATTTTTTTTTGGCATGCACAAAAAAATTCAGCTAAAAACTCGTAGTGGAGAAGATTTTGTGTCCGTTTGAAAAAAGTGTCCCCATTTCAGACACTTCATTGGCTACTGGCAGCAAACCTATAAAATCTCAAATGCTCTTTAAGGGGGTGTGAGTTCTCAAGGTTTGATGAGGGATAGGGGGCCAATATAAAGGCCAAGTACCAGCACCCATCGCACATCATGTGCGCACACCCCCCGGCCCCCCTATCGCTTGAACCCACAATGCCATCGGTTAGGGTCTTCGGCGATGCTCCGGTGGTGATGCCGCAGGTGAAAAAAATACGACACCCGTACATGCCTGAGCCCAGCATGTGCACCGTTGGCTCAAAATCTTAGACTGGGAATGAGCTCCGTATGCTTAGACATGGAATGAACTCCGTATGCTTAAGCCAACCCACAAAACGAGTGTGCGGGCGCTCAGCCGGTCAGAGAGGTAGAATGCGCAAGCCGGGGATCAACCCGGTCCCCACCTGCATGCTGTTGATCCTGCTGCTTGCAACCCTCAGTCCGATCTGATATTATACTGGGAATGAACTCCGTATGCATAAGTCAACCCACGAAACGAGCGTGTGGGCGTTGAGCTGGCCAAGGAGGCATAATGTGCAAGCCGAGGATCGGCCCGGTCCCCCTCTGTGTGTTGTCGATTTCGCTGCCATAACCCTCGGTCCGACTGGGGCTTAGACATGGAATGAGCTCCCTATGCCTAAGCCAACTCATGAAACTGGCGTGCGGGTGCTCAGTCGACTGGAGAGGCAGAATGCGCAAGCCGAGGATCAGCCCAGTCCCCCCTACGTGCTACCGATCCTGTTGCCGTAACCCGATCTTAGACTGGGAATGAACTCTGTATGCTTAGACTAGGGATGAACTCCGTATGCCTAAGTCAACCTATGAAACGAGCGTACGGGCAGTCAGTCAGTCGGAGAGGCATAATACGTAAGCCGAGGATCAGCTCGGTCCCCCTCTATGTGCCGTCGATCCCGCTGCTGGTCCTGCTGCCACAAGCCTCGGTCCGGCTAGGACTTAGACATGGAATGTACTTCGTATGCCTAAGCCAACCTACGAAACGAGCGTGCGGGCGCTCAATCGACCGGAGAGGTACAATATGCAAGTCGAGGATCAGCCCGGTCCCCCTTGCGTGTTGCCGATCCTGCTACCGCAACCCTCGATCCGATCCGATCTTAGACTGGGAATGAACTCCGTATGCTTAGACTGGGGATGAACTCCGTATGCCTAAGTCAACCCATGAAACGAGCATGCGGACGCTCAACCGACCAGAGAGGCAGGATGCGCAAGTCGGAGATCGAACGGGTGGTAGGTGGGTTCAAGCACGTCTTCATATTTATGCCATGCCAATGCCATTTTTATGTCTTGTGAATTCATACAATGGTCCCCTAAGCCTTCACGTGAAGTTTCGTGGCAAGACGACCCATTTTCTATAATTCACGATTTTCAAAACTTTTTACAGTTCGAGATTTTTTTAAATTTTTTTAGAAAGAGTTTTGTCCCCAAATTTGGTAGAGGTGATACTTGTATTTTGGTTGGCATGCACAAAAACATTCAGCTAAAAATTCGAAGTGGAGAAGATTTTGTGACTGTTTGAAAAAAGTGTCCCCATTTCAGACACTTTAATGGCTACTGGCAGCAAACCTATAAAATCTCAAATGCTCTTTAAGGGGGTGTGAGTTCTCGAGGTTTGATGAGGGATAGGGGGCCAATATGAGGGCCAAGTACCAGCACCCATCGCACATCATGTGCGCACACCCCCCGGCCCCTACAATTGTGGGAACCCTCAATGCCGCTGGTTAGGCACTCCGACGATGCTCCGACGATGGTGCCTTGGACGAAAAAAATATGGCACCAGCACATGCTGGAGCCCAGCATGTGCACCGTGGCTCAAAATCTTAGACTGGGAATGAGCTCCGTATGCTTAGACATGGAATGAACTTCGTATGCCTAAGCCAACCCACGAAACGAGCATGTGGGCGTTCAGCCGGTCGGAGAGGCAGAATGCGTAAGCCGGGGATCGACCCGGTCCCCCTTGCGTGCTATCGATCCTGCTATCGTAACCCTCTATCTTGTCCAATCTTAGACTAGGAATGAACTTCGTATGCATAAGTCAATGCATGAAATGAGCGTGCAGGCGCTGAGCTAGCCGAAGAGACATAATGCGGAAGTCGGGGATCGACCCGATCCCCCTCTGCGTGCTGTCGGTCCCGCTACCACAACCCTCGGTCTGACTAGGGCTTAGACATGGAATGAGCTCCCTATGCCTAAGCTAAGCCACGAAACGGGCGTGTGGGTGCTCAGCCGATCGGAGAGGCTGAATGCGCAAGCCGGGGATCGGCCCGGTCCCCCTATGTGCTGCCGATCCTGCTGCTGCAACCCTCAGTCCGATCTTATCTTAGATTGGGAATGAACTCTGTATGCTTAGACTGGGGATGAACTCTGTATGCTTAGACTGGAGATGAACTCTGTATGCCTAAATCAACCCACGAAACGAGCGTGGGGGTGCTCAGTCGGTTGCAGAGGCATAATGCATAAGCTGGGGATCAGCCTGGTCCCCCTCTGCGTGCTGTCGATCCCGCTGCCGGTCCTGCTGCCATAACCCTCGGTTCGACTGGTGCTTGTGTGCTGTCGATCCTGCTGTCGGTCCCACTTGTGTGCTGTCGATCCTGCTGTCGCAACCCTTGATCCAGTCCAATCTTAGACTGGGAATGAACTTCGTATGCTTAGACTAGGGATGAACTCTGTATGCCTAAGTCAACCCATGAAACGAGCGTGCGGGGGCTCAACTGACTAAAGAGGCTGGATGCGCAAGCCGAGGATCGAACGGGTGGTAGGTGGGTTCAAGCACATCTTCATATTTCTACCGTGCCAATGCCATTTTTATGGCTTGTAAATTCATACAATGGTCCCCTAAGCCTTCATATGAAGTTTCGTGGCAAGACGACCCGTTTTCTATTTTTCACTATTTTCAAAACTTTTTATGGTTTGGGATTTTTTTAAATTTTTTTAGAAAGAGTTTTGTCCCCAAATTTGGTAGAGGTGATCCTTGTATTTTTGTAGGCATGCAAAAAAAATTCAGCTAAAAACTCGAAGTGGAGAAGATTTTGTGACTGTTTGAACAAAGTGTCCCCATTTCAAACACTTTAATGGCTACTGGCAGCAAACTTCTAAAATCTCAAATGCCCTTTAAGGGGGTGTGAGTTCTCGAGGTTTGATGAGGGATAGGGGGCCAATATAGGGGCCATGTACCAGCACCCATTGCACATCATGTGCGCACACCCCACGGACCCCCCAATCGTCGGAACCCTCAATGCCGCTGATTCGGCTCTCGGCGATGCTCCGACGATGGTGCCCCGGATGAAAAAAATACAGCACCAGCACATGCCCGAGCCCAGCAAGTGCACCGTGGCTCAAAATCTTAGACGTGGAATGAACTCCGTATGCCTAAGCCAACCCATGAAACAAGCGCGCAGGTTTTCAGCCAGTCGGAGAGGCAGAATGCGTAAGTCGAGGATCGATCCGGTCCCCCCTGCATGCTATCGATCTTGCTCCCGCAACCCTCGGTCTGGTCCGATGTTAGACTGGGAATGAACTCCGTATGCATAAGTCAACCCACAAAACGAGCATGCGGGTGCTGAGCCGGCTAAAGAGGCATAATACGCAAGCCGGGGTTCGACTCGGTCCCCCTCTGCGTGCTGTCAGTCCCGCTGCCACAACCCTCGGTCCGACTGGGGCTTAGACATGGAATGAGCTCCCTATGCCTAAGCCAACCCGTGAAACGGGCGTACAGGCACTCAGCCGGCCAGAGAGGCAGAATGCACAAGTCGAGGATCGACCCGGTCCCTTCTGCGTGCTGTCGATCCTACTGTCGCAGCCCTCGATCCGGTCTGATCTTAGACTGGGAATGAACTCCGTATGCTTAGACTGGGAATGAACTCTGTATGCCTAAGTCAACCCACGAAACGAGCGTACAGGCATTCAGTCGGCCGAAGAGGCTGGTTGGAGAGGCATAATGTGCAAACCGAGAATCAGACTGGTCCCCCTCTGCGTGCTGTCGATCCCGCTGCTAGTCCTGCTGCCACAACCCTCGGTTCGACTGGGGCTTGGACATGGAATGTACTCCGTATGCCTAAGCCAACCCACGAAACGAGTGTGCGAGCGCTCAGTCAGCTGGAGAGGCAAAATGCGTTAGCCAAGAATCTGCCCGGTCCCCCCTACGTGCTGCCGATCCTGCTACCGCAACCCTCGATCCGGTCCAATCTTAGACTAGGAATGAACTCCATATGCTTAGACTGGGGATGAACTTCGTATGCCTAAGTCAACCCACAAAACGAGCGTACGGACGCTCAGTCGACCAGAGAGGCAGGATGCACAAGCCGGGGATAAACTCTGTATGCTTAAGTCAACCCACGAAACGAGCGTGCGGGCGTTCAGCTGGGCGGAGAGGCCCGTCAGAGAGGCATAATGTGCAAGCCAAAGATCAGCCCGATCCCCCTCTACATGCTACCAATCCTGCTACCGGTCCTGCTACCATAACCCTCAGTTCCGGTTGGGGCTTAGATGTGGAATGTGCTTTGTATGCCTAAGCCAACCCATGAAACGAGCATGAGGGTGCTTAGTCGGTCGAAGAGATAGAATGCGCAAGCCGAAGATCGACCCGATCCCCCCTACGTGCTGTCGATCCTGCTACCGTAACCCTCGATCCGGTCTGATCTTAGATTGGGAATGAACTTTGTATGCTTAGACTGGGGATAAACTCCATATGCCTAGTTAACCCACGAAACGAGCGTGCGGGCGCTCAGCCAGCCGAGAGGCTGGTCGGAGAGGCATAATCCGCAAGTCGTAGATCAGCCCGGTCCCCCTCTACGTGCTGTCGATCCCACTGCCGGTCTGCTACCACAACCCTCGATCCGACTGGGGCTTAGACGTGGAATGTACTCCGTGATGCTCCGGTGATGGTGCCCTGGGTGAAAAAAATGTGGCACCAGCACATTCCCAAGCCCAGCATGTGCACCGTGGCTTAAAATCTTAGATTGGAAATGAGCTCCATATGCTTAGACATGGAATGAACTCTGTATGCCTAAGCCAACCCACGAAACGAGCGTGCGGGTGCTCAACCGATCGAAAGGCAGAATGCGTGAGCCAGGGATCGACCCAGCCCCCCTCTGCGTGCCGCTGGTCCCACTGCCACAACCCTCGGCCCGATTGGGGCTTAGACATGGAATGAGCTCCCTATGCCTAAGCCAACCCATGAAACGAGCGTGCGGGCGCTCAGTCGGCCTGAGAGGCAGAATGCGCAAGCCGGGGATCGGCCCGATCCCCTCTGTGTGCTATCGATCCTACTGTCGCAACCTTCAATTCGGTCTGATCTTAGACTGGGAATGCACTCTGTATGCTTAGACTGGGGATGAACTCCGTATGCCTAAGTCAACCCACGAAACGATCGTGCGGGTGTTCAGCTGACCGAAGAGGCCGATCGGAGAGGCAGAATGCACAGGTTAGGGATCAACCCGATCCCCGTCTACGTGCTGCCGATCCCGCTATCGGTCATGCTACCACAACCCTCGGTCCGGTTGGGGCTTAGACGTGGAATGTACTCCGTATGCCTAAGCCAACCTACGAAACGAGCGTGTGGGCCCTCAGTCGGTCGGAGAGGCAGAATGCGCAAGTCGGGGATCGGCCCGGTCCCCCTGCGTGCTATCGATCCTACTGCCGCAACCCTCGATTTGGTTCAATCTTAGACTGGGAATGAACTTCGTATACTTAGACTGGGGATGAACTCCGTATGCCTAGGTTGACCCGCGAAACAAGCGTGCGGGCGCTCAGCCAGCCGGAGAGGCCGATTAGAGAGGCATAATGTACAAGCCGAGGATCAGCTCGGTCCCCCTCTGCGTGCTGTCGATCTTGCTGCCAGTCCTGCTACCAGAACCCTTGGTTCGGCTGGGGCTTAGACGCGGAATGTACTCCGTACGCATAAGCCAACCCACGAAACGAGCGTGCGGGTGCTCAGCCGGTCGGAGAGGCAGAATGCCCAGGCCGAGGATCGGCCTGGTCCCTCTTACGTGCTATTGATCCTGTGACCGCAACCCTCGATCCGGTCTGATCTTAGTCTGGGAATGAACTCTGTATGCTTAGATTGGGGATGAACTCCGTATGCCTAGGTTAACCCACGCAACGAGTGTGCGGGTGCTCAGCCGACCAGAGAGATAGGATGCACAAGCCGGGGATCGAACATGTGGTAGGTGGGTCCAAGCACATCTTTATATTTCTGCTGTGCCAATGCCATTTTTATGGCTTGTAAATTCATACAATGGTCCCCTAAGCCTTCATGTGAAGTTTCATGGCAAGACGACCCGTTTCTATTTTTCACGATTTTCAAAACTTTTTGCTGTTTAGGATTTTTTTAAAATTTTTTTAGAAAGAGTTTTGTCCCCAAATTTGGTAGAGGTGATCCTTGTTTTTTTTTTTGGCATGCACAAAAAAATTCAGCTAAAAACTCGAAGTGGAGAAGATTTTGTGATCGTTTGAAAAAAATGTCCCCATTTCAGACACTTTAATGGCTACTAGCAGCAAACCTATAAAATCTCAAATGCTCTTTAAGGGGGTGTGAGTTCTCGAGGTTTGATGAGGGATAGGGGGCCAACATCATGTGCGCTCACCCCCGACCCCTCAATCGTGGGAATCCGTAATGCTGCCAGTTAGGCTCTCCGACAATGCTCCGACGATGGTGCCCCGGGTGAAAAAACCTATCGCTCCAGCACATGCTCGAGCCCAGCATATGCACCGTGGCTCAAAATCTTAGATTGGGAATGAGCTCCGTATGCTTAGACATGGAATAAACTCCGTATGCCTAAGCCAACCCACGAAACTAGTGTGCGGGTGCTCAGTCGGCCGGAGAGGCAGAATGCTCAAGTCGGGGATCGACCCAGTCCCCCCCCTGTGTGCTGTCGATCCTGCTGCCGCAACCCTCGGTTCGGTCCGATCCTAGGCTAGGAATGAACCCCGTATGCATAAGTCAACCCACGAAACGAGCGAGCAGGGGCTAAGCCGATCGAAGAGGCATAATGTGCAAGCTGGGGATCGGCCCGATCCCCCTCTGCGTGCTACCGGTCTCTCTGCCACAACCCTCGGTCTGACTGGGGCTTAGATATGGATGAGCTCCCGATGCCTAAGCCAACCCACGAAACAGGCGTGCGGGCGCTCAGCTGGTCGGAGAGGCAGAATGCGCAAGTTGGGGATCGACCCGATCCCCCCTGCGTGCTGTCGATCCTGCTGTCGCAACCCTCGATCCAGTCCGATCTTAGACTGGGAATGAACTTCGTATGCTTAGACTGGGGATGAACTCTGTATGCCTAAGTCAACCCACGAAACGAGCATGCGGATGCTCAGCCGACCGGAGAGGCCGACCGAAGAGGCATAATGCGTAAGCCTGGGATCAGCCCGGGCCCCCTCTACGTGCTGTCGATTCCGCTGCTGGTCCTGCTGCCACAACCCTCGGTCTGGCTGGGGCTTAGACGTGGAATGTACTCCGTATGCCTAAGCCAACCCACGAAACGAGCGTGGGGGGGCTCAGCCGATCGGAGAGGCAGAATACGTAAGCCGGGGATTGACTCGGTCCCCCCTGCATGTTGCCGATCCTGCTACCGCAACCCTTTATCTAGTTCGATCTTAGGCTGGGAATGAACTCCGTATGCTTAGACTGGGGATGAACTCCGTATGCCTAAGCCAACCCAGGAAACGACCGTGCGGGCGCTCAGCCTACCAGAGAGGCAAGATGCGAAAGTCGGGGATCGAACGGGTGGTAGGTGGGTTCAAGCACATCTTCATATTTCTGCATTGCCAATGCCATTTTCATGGCTTGTAACTTCATACAATGGTCCCCTAAGCCTTCGTGTGAAGTTTCGTGGCAAGACAACCCGTTTTCTATTTTTCACGATTTTCAAAACTTTTTACGGTTTTGGATTTTTTAAACTTTTTTTAGAAAGCGTTTTGTCCCCAAATTTGGGAGAGGTGATCCTTGTATTTTTTTTGGCATGCACAAAAAAATTCAGGTAAAAACTCGAAGTGGAGAAGATTTTGTGACCGTTTGAAAAAAATGTCCCAATTTCAGACACTTTAATGGCTACTGGCAGCAAACCTATAAAATCTCAAATGCTCTTTAAGGGGGTGTGAGTTCACGAGGTTTGATGAGGGATAGGTGGCCAATATAAGGGCCAAGTACCAGCACCCATCGCACAGCATGTGCACACACTCCCCGGCCCCCCAATCGTCGAAACCCCTAATACCGCTAGTTAGGCTCTCCGGTGATGCTCCGATGATGGCGCCCCTGGCAACAAAAATGCGGCACTAGCACATGCCTGAGCCCAGCATGTGCACCGTGGCACAAAATCTTAGATTGGGAATGAGCTCCGTGTGCTTAGACATGGAATGAACTGCGTATGAATAAGCCAACCCACGAAACGAGCGCGCAGGCGCTCAGCCAGTCGGAGAGGCAGAATGCGCAAGCCAGAGATCGACCCAGTTCCCCCCTACGTGCTGTCGATCCTGCTACTGATCCGATCTTAGACTGGGAATGAACTCCGTATGCATAATTCAACCCACAAAACGAGCGTAAGGGCACTGAGCAGGCCGAAGAGGCATAATGCGTAAGCCGAGAATCTGCCCAGTCCCCCTCTGCGTGCTGTCGGTCCCGCTGCCACAACCCTCGGTCCGTTTGGGGCTTAGACATGGAATGAGCTCCCTATGCCTAAGCCAACACACGAAATGGGTGTGCGGGCCCTCAGCCAGCCGGAGAGGCAAAATGCGCAAGCCGGGGATCGGCCTGGTCCCCCCGACGTGCTGCCGATCCTGCTGCCGCAACCCTCGATTCCGATTCGATCTTAGACTGGGAATGAACTCCATATGCTTAGATTGGGGATGAACACTGTATGCCTAAATCAACCTACAAAACGAGCGTGCGGGCTCTCAGCCGGTCGGAGAGGCAAAATGAGCAAGTCAGGGATCAGCCCGATCCCCCTCTGCGTGCTGTCGATCCCGCTGTCGGTCCTGCTGCCACAACCCTTGGTCCGACTGGGGCTTAGATTTGGAATGTACTTCGTATGCCTAAGCCAACCCACAAAATGAACGTGCAGGCGCTCAACCGGTCGGAGAGGTAGAATGCGCAAGCCGGGGATCAACCCGATCCCCCTTACGTGCTGTCGATCTTGTTGTCGTAACCCTCGATCCGGTCCGATCTTAGACTAGGGATGAACTTTGTATGCTTAGACTAGGGATGAACTCCGTATGCTTAGACTAGGGATGAACTCTGTATACTTAGACTAGGGATGAACTCCAAATGCTTAGACTAGGGATGAACTCCGTATGCCTAAGTCAACCCATAAAATGAGTGCGTGGGCACTCAGCCGACCAGAGAGGCAGGATGCACAAACTGGGGATCGAACGGGTGGTAGGTGGGTTCAAGCACATCTTCATATTTCTGCCGTGCCAATGCCATTTTTATTTCTTGTAAATTCATACAATGGTCCCCTAAGCCTTCATGTGAAGTTTCGTGGCAAGACGACCCGTTTTCTATTTTTCACGATTTTTAAAACTTTTTTTGGTTCAGGATTTTTTTAAATTCTTTTAGAAAAATTTTTGTCCCCAAAATTGGTAGAGGTGATCCTTGTATTTTTGTTGGCATGCATAAAAAAATTCAGCTAAAAACTCAAAGTGGAGAAAATTTTGTGACCGTTTGAAAAAAATGTCCCCATTTCGGACACTTTAATGGCTACTGGCAGCAAACCTATAAAATCTCAAATGCTCTTTAAAGGGGTGTGAGTTCTTGAGGTTTGATGAGGGATAGGGGGCCAATATAAGGGCCAAGTACCACCACCCATTGCACATCATGTGCATCCAACCCCCGGCCCCCCAATCATCGGAAGCCCCAATGTCGTCGGTTAGGCTCTCCGGTGATACTTCGGTGATGCTCCGACGATGGTGCCCCGGGCGAAAAAAATGCGACACCGGCACATGCCCGAGCCCAGCATGTGCATCGAGCTCAAAATCTTAGATCGGGAATGAGCTCCGTATGCTTAGACATGGAATGAACTACGTATGCTTAAGCCAACCCATGAAACGAGCGTACGGGCGCTCTGCCAGCCGGAGAGGAAGAATGCGCAAGCCGGTGATCAACCCGTCCCCCCTGCATGCTGTCGATCCTGCTGTCGCAACCATCAGTCCAGTCTGATCTTAGACTGGGAATGAACTCTGTATGCATAAGTCAACCCACGAAACGAGCGTACAGCCGCTGACTCGATCGAAGAGGCATAATATGCAAGCAGGGGATCGACCCGGTCCCCCTCTGCATGCTGTCAGTCCCGCTACCACAACCCTCAGTTTGGCTGAGGCTTAGACATGGAATGAGCTCCCTATGCCTAAGCCAACCCACGAAATGGGCGTGCGGGTGCTCAGCTGGTCGGAGAGGCAGAATGTGCAAGTCGGAGATCGGCTCGGTCCCCCTGCGTGCTGCCGATCCTGCTACCGCAACCCTCGATCCGATCCAATCTTAGACTGGGAATGAACTCCATATGCTTAGACTTGGGATGAACTCCGTATGCCTAAGTCAACCCACGAAACGAGCGTGCGGGCACTTAGCCGACCGGAGGGGTCGACCGAAGAGGAATAATGCACAACCCTGGGATCAGCCCAGTCCCCCTCTACGTGCTACCAATCTCCCTGCCAGTCCTACTGCCACAACCCTCGGTCTGGCTAGGGCTTAGACATGGAATGTACTTCGTATGCCTAAGCCAACACACGAAACGAGCGTACGGGCGCTCAGCCAACCGGAGAGGCAGAATACGCAAGCCGGGGATCGACCCGATCCCCCTTGCATGCTGCTGATCCTGCTGCCGCAACCCTCTATCCAGTCTGATCTTAGGCTGGGAATGAACTCCGTATGCTTAGACTAGGGATGAACTCCGTATGCCTAAGCTAACCCAGGAAATGAGCGTGTGGGCGCTCAGCCAACCAGAGAGGCAGGATGCACAAGCCGGGGATCGAACGGGTGGTAGGTGGGTTCAAGCACAT
Source organism: Durio zibethinus (assembly GCF_002303985.1). The sequence goes on along the minus strand of NW_019167826.1, from coordinate 27,183,599 downwards.
CTTCATATTTCTGCCATGCCAATGCCATTTTTATGGCTTGTAAATTCATACAATGGTCCCCTAAGCCTTCATGTGAAGTTTCATGGCAAGACGACCCGTTTTCTATTTTTCATTATTTTTGAAACTTTTTGCGGTTCGGGATTATTTTAAATTTTTTTAGAAAGAGTTTTGTTCCCCAATTTGTGAGGTTGATTCCTTGTATTTTGTTTTGGCATGCTAAAAAAAATTAGGCTAAAACCTTGAATGTGGAGAAGAATTTTGTTACCATTGTGAAAAATGTCCCCATTTTCAAACAGCTTTAATGGCTACTGGACCAGCAGCAAACTTATAAAATCACAAAAGCTCTTTAAGGGGGTGTGAGTTCTCGAGGTTTAATGAGGGATAGGGGGCCAATATGAGGGCCAAGTACCAGCACCCATCGCACATCATGTGCGCCCACCCCCCGGCCCCCCAAATCGTCGAAACCCCCAATGCCGTCGGTTAGGCTCTCCGACGATGCTCTGACGATGCTCCGCGATGGTGCCCCGGGTGAAAAAAAAGGGGCACCAGCACATGCCCGAGCCCAGCATGTGAACCATGGCTCAAAATCTTAGATTGGGAATGAGCTCCGTATGCTTAGACATGGAATGAACTCCGTATGCCTAAGCCAACCCACAAAACGAGTGTACGGGTGCTCAGCCGACTGGAGAGGCAGAACGCGCAAGCTGGGGATCGACCCGATCCCCCCTACGTGCTGTCGATCCTGCTACCGTAACCCTTGGCCTGGTCTGATCTTAGACTGAGAATGAACTCCATATGCATAAGTCAACCCACGAAACGAGCGTGCGGGCGCTGAGCCGGCCGAAGAGGCATAATGCGCAAGCCGGGGATCGGCCCAGTCCCCTCTACGTGCTGTCGGTCCCGCTGCCACAACCCTCGGTCCAGTTGGGGCTCAGACATGGAATGAGCTCCCAATGCCTGAGCCAACCCATGAAACGGGCGTGCGGGCGCTCAGTCGACCGGAGAGGCAGAATGCGCAAGCCGGGGATCGGCCCTATCCCCCCTGTGTGCTGCCGATCCTGGCCCGCAACCCTTGGTCTAGTCCAATCTTAGACTGGGAATGAACTCTGTATGCTTAGACTGGGGATGAACTCTGTATGCTTAGACTGGGGATGAACTCCGTATGCCTAAGTCAACGCATGAAACGAGCGTACGAGCGGTCAGCCGATCGGAGAGGCATAATGCGCAAGCCAGGGATCAGCCCACGAAACTTTTTACGGTTCAAGATTTTTTAAAATTTTTTTAGAAAGAGTTTTGTCCCCAAATTTGGTAGAGGTGATCCTTGTATTTTTGTCGGATGCACAAAAAAATTCAGCTAAAAACTCGAAGTGGAGAAGATTTTGTGACTATTTCAAAAAAAGTGTCCCCATTTCAGACACTTTAATTGCTACTGGCAACAAACCTATAAAATCTCAAATGCTCTTTAAGGGGGTGTGAGTTCTCGAGGTTTGTTGAGGGATAGGGGGCCAATATAATGGCCAAGTACCAGCACCCATCGCACATCATGTGCGCACACCCCCCGACCCCCCCAATCGCCGGAACCCCCAATGCCGCCGGTTAGTCTCTCCGGCGATGCTCCAGCGATGGTGCCCTGGGCAAAAAAAATGCCGCACCAGCACATGCCCGGGCCCAGCATGTGCACCGTGGCTCAAAATCTTAGATTGGGAATGAAATCCATATGCCTAAGCTAACCCACGAAAGGAGCGTTCGAGCGCTCAGCCGGTTGGAGAGGCAGAATGCACAAGCCGGGGATTGACCTGGTCCCCCCACCGTGCTGCCAATCCTGCTGCCACAACCCTTGATCCGGTCTGATCTTAGAATGAGAATGAACTCTGTATGCATAAGTCAACCCACGAAACGAGCGTGCAAGCGCTGAGCCGACCGAAGAGGCATCATGCGCAAGTCAGGGGTCAACCCGATCCCCCTCTGTGTGCTGCCGGTCCCACTGGCATAACCCTCAGTCCAGCTAGGGCTTAGACATGGAATGAGCTCCCTATGCCTAAGTCAACCCATGAAACGAGCGTGCGGGCGGTCAGCCGACCGGAGAGGCATAATGCACAAGCCAGGGATCAGCCCATGAAACTTTTTACGGTTCGAGATTTTTTTAAATTTTTTTAGAAAGAGTTTTGTCCCCAAATTTGGTAGAGGTGATCCTTGTATTTTTATTGGATGCACAAAAAAATTCAGCTAAAAACTCGAAGTGGAGAAGATTTTGTGACTGTTTGAAAAAAGTTTCCCCATTTCAGACACTTTAATTGCTACTGGCAGCAAACCTATAAAATCTCAAATGCTCTTTAAGGGGGTGTGAGTTCTCGAGGTTTGTTGAGGGATAGGGGGCCAATATAATGGCCAAGTACCAGCACCCATCGCACATCATGTGCGCACACCCCCCGGCCCCCCCAATCGCCGGAACCCCCAATGCCGCCGGTTAGTCTCTCCGATGATTCTCCGGCGATGGTGCGCTGGGCAAAAAAAATACGGCACCAGCACATGCCCGGGCCCAGCATGTGCACCGTGGCTCAAAATCTTAGATTGGGAATGAGCTCCGTATGCTTAGGCATGGAATGAAATCCATATGCCTAAGCGAACCCACAAAAGGAGCGTTCGAGCGCTCAGCCGGCTGGAGAGGCAGAATGCACAAGTCAGGGATCGACTCGGTCCCCCCCAGCGTGCTGCCGATCCTGCTGCCGCAACCCTCGGTCTGGTCCGAACTTAGACTGAGAATGAACTCCGTATGCATAAGTCAACCCATGAAACGAGCATGCAGGTGCTGAGCCGACCGAAGAGGCATCATGCACAAGTCAGGGATCGACCCGATCCCCCTCTGTGTGCTGTCGGTCCCGCTACCACAACCCTCAGTCCAGCTAGGGTTTAGACATGGAATGAGCTCCCTATGCCTAAGTCAACCCATGAAACGAGCGTGCGGGCTGTCAGCCGATCGGAGAGGCATAATGCGCAAGCCAGGGATCAGCCCACGAAACTTATTACGGTTCGAGATTTTTTAAAATTTTTTTAGAAAGAGTTTTGTCCCCAAATTTGGTAGAGGTGATCCCTGTATTTTTTTTGTAATGCACAAAAAAATTCAGCTAAAAAGTCGAAGTGGAGAAGATTTTGTGACCATTTGAAAAAAGTGTCCCCATTTCAAACACTTTAATGGCTACTGGCAGCAAACCTATAAAATCTCAAATGCTCTTTAAGGGGGTGTGAGTTCTCAAGGTTTGATGAGGGATAGGGGGCCAATATAATGGCCAAGTACCAGCACCCACGCACATCATGTGCGCACACCCCCCGGCCCCCCAATCGTCGAAACCCCCAATGCCGCCTGTTAAGCTCTCCGACGATGCTCCGGTGATGGTGCCCCGGGCAAAAAAAATGTGGCACCAGCACATGCCCACGCTTAGCATGTGTACCTGGCTCAAAATCTTAGATTGCGAATGGGCTCCATATGCTTAGACATGGAATGAACTCCGTATGCCTAAGCCAACCCACGAAACGAGCGTGCGGGTGCTCAGCTGGCTGGACAGGCAGAATACGCAAGCCGAGGATCGACCCGATCCCCCCTACGTGCTGTCGATCCTGCTGTCGCAACCCTCGATCTAGTCTGATCTTAGACTGGGAATTAACTCCGTATGCATATAAGTCAACCCAAAAAACAAGCATGCAAGCGCTGAGCTGGCCGAAGAGGCATCATGCGCAAGTCGAGGATCGGCTCGATCCCCCTCTGCGTGCTGCTGGTCCCGCTGCCACAACGCTCGATCCGGCTAGGGCTTAGACATGGAATGAGCTCCCTATGCCTAAGTCAACCCATTAAACGAGCGTGCGGGCGCTCAGCCAGTCGGAGAGGCATAATGCGCAAGCCGGGGATCAACCCGGTCCCCCTCTACGTGCTGTCGATCCCGCTGTCGGTCCTGCTGCCACAACCCTCGGTCTAGCTGGGGCTTAGACGTGGAATGTACTCCGTATGCCTAAGCCAACCCACGAAATGAGCGTGCGGGTGCTCAGCCTACCGGAGAGGTAGAATACGCAAGCTGGGGATCGGCCCGATCCCTCCTGCATGCTACTGATCCTGCTGCCGCAACCCTCTATCCAGTCCGATCTTAGGCTGGGAATGAACTCCGTATGCTTAGACTGGGGGTGAACTCCGTATGCCTAAGCCAACCCAGGAAACGAGTGTGCGGGTGCTTAGTCGACCAGAGAGGCAGGATGCGCAAGCCGAGTGTCATGGTCAGGCCTTGGTCCTACCATGACTAACCCTGGACCAAGCAGCGGTCGAGATCGAGCTGGCAGGAAAGCGGTTCTAAGGAATGCGGGCATGCATTCGGAGCTTGGGAACATGATGCTAACATGTTGTAGGGGCAATGGGAGCCCTGAGCCGCAAGATACATGGGGAAGTTCGGGATAGTGATCGGACACCCTCAAGCCAAGTAGCCTGGCGGGTGCCATCTGTGGAAGCAGTGTGCGGGCGTTCCGAGCATGGGAATAGGTTAGGGACATTTTGTGTGGACGGTCCATGCCCTCAACCCCGAGATATACAGGTAAGGCATTACGCCGGTGCCCTAAGACCAGCTAGCCAGACAGGTGCTGTTGGTCGAAGCCATGTGCGAGCACCTTCGAGTAGGTTGGTGGAGCAACGAGCAGAATCAAGGAGCAATGGTGACCAAGAGGAAAGTTGTGGGGCCCTGAGTTAGTCGGAGAAAGGCCCTGAGGTGGCTAGGCAGAAAAGTGTCCCCGTTTCAGACATTCTTACGGTCACTGGTAGCATATTAGGAAAATCTCTAACGCTCTTTATAGGGGGACGACTGGTGTCAGCTCTCCACCACCCCCTTGGCTAGTGGGCAGGTGGGGGGCCTGGCTAGTCTGAAGTGAGCTACTCCTAGGCACTCGTGGTGTCTAGGTGGGCGGACATTGTAGGGTCACGAGCGTGGCACAATGTTTCCTCGGGTAAGGTAAACCCGAGGGCGATTAGGGTCGACGGGCCTCGTATCGCGCCTTTACGTTGAACCAAGGGGTTGGACGATAGAGACCGTTAGGCCCTTCGGTTTCCCCTCCTCGACTCGGAAAGATCAGGTGATGGTGTTCATGTAGGAGGGATACCATCAAGCCAAAGGGATGCATGGGCTAGCTAGCGAGCACGCTGCTAGACCTCTGTGGCCAGTCGAGCTAGTGGGCTACAGCTAGGGTAGTCCACCCAAGGACCCTTGCGGGACTGGACCACGCGATGGTATTCATGTAGGAGGGATGCCATCGAGCCGAGAGGATGCGCGGGCTAGCAGGCAGGCATGCTGCTAGGCCCCAGTGGCCAGTCGGGCAGCAGGTGTGCTGCAACTGAGGCAGTCCACCTGAGTCCCCTTGCAGGACTAGCATGATGTTGGGTGTCAATCATGCGTGCGGGCAGCCAATACTGATGCTAAAGGGTGTAAGCCCTAAGAATCGAGTCCCGTGGGATGAGTTGAGCCTAGAGGCTCCGAGCTGGCTACTGACCAGCGTAAAGGGGATGCTTGCGTAAACTTGATATGGGAGCTTGCGTATCATACGGGCGGGCATGGTGTTGGGTTCCCACCATGTCAAGATGTAATAACATCAAGAGAACCGGGGCTGTGTGTCCCTACGAGATTCAAGGGTCGGGGCTCGAAGCATTAAGCCTTGCGGCCAGAGCTAGGTGCTCATGGTCACTTGGAGAACCGTGGATCGATGCGCGATGAGAGATGGGTTCCTCTCTATAGAGTTCAGAATAAGCAACCCTACAGGGATAAAAGCCAGAAAAGGCTTGTGGGCATGCGGCTTGAAGGGTCAGATTTGGTTGGTCCACGAAGAAAAATGGACATGGTGAAGGCTGACCTTGACTATGAGTAGTCTTGGTGCCGCATGGTCGCGTGATTTCAGTAGGAGGAATGCGTGGACCGTGACATGTGGTATCAGAGCCTAGGTTGGCTCAGTGGCGAGAATTTACATGACCCTATGTGCGGGTCTAGTGTCGTGAAATCGAGGTGGTGCCAAGCTCAAAAGGAGCTACTAAGCCGCGAAGGTGGTTTTGTGCCTATGAGGGCTCGGGAAAGAGCCAACGATGCATGCTGCGGGAAATAATAGGCCTAGGTAAAATGGCTCTCGAGTAGACTCTTGGATGCCAAGCAAAAGGGCACCAGAGTCTAGCCTCACCTAGAAAAAGGTGTTGGCATATGTTGTGGCATGTGATGCCTTTATGGTGGAAGGAACCGTAGTGAGACCGAGATGTGAAAAGGGGCTTACACCATGAAATGGTGTTGCGTAAGGCCACGTGGGCCGAGCGAACCTTGTCCTGAGGGGCAAGAGGTATCGAGTTTCAAGATTAATTACTAATGTGTGCACTTGTTGTATGGTGCAGGTGCCCCAGTAGGGGCGTAAGCTGAAGTATTCAGGTCCAAGCATGGAATTCTTGCACAGAGGAGTATGGAGTGGCCAAAGATTGAAGCCACAGGTGGGATGGTCAGTGGACCATGTGTTGTGATGGTCAGTGGACCAGGAGTTCTCGTGGTCAGAGGATCACGGGGGCGTGTGAATCGGTAAACCGAGTCTGTGTTGGCCGATGAGAAAGGCTTCACATGTGCTGTGGTGGTCGGTGGGCCACAACAGGGTGTAATCGGGCAAGACTAGCAAAAAGGGAAATGGCCAGTTGACAAGGCCTCAGGCGTGTAGGTCAGTGGAACTTGAGGATTGAGCGGGTGAATCCTCGAGTCGAGCTAATCAGTGGACTAGGTGTTCTGTTAGATCAGTGGATCTCCGAGTGTAAGTGGATTTTGGGATGCCCTAGGAACTGGGCCAAAGTTAAAATTATCGAGCAAGAGAACCATCGAAGAGATATGGTTGCGCATAATATGGCGCTAAATTTCGAGTAAAAGTGGGGGAGATCTGTCAATTCCCCGTGAGACTGAGCCAAGATAGTGGAGCTTGGGCAATAGAGCACAGTGTTTGAGCCAGGGGCAAAGACCGAGTTAGCGCGTTTTAAGGTGCCGTCTTGGGGGCGGTTGGCCAGAGGGCCACACCTAGAGAGGTGACCTTGGAGGGGCCGAGAGGACCCAAGTTGGGAGATGACCTAGGTGCTTGAATGCCACTGTGCTAGGGTCTTCATGTAGGGTGCCGTATGAGTGCGGTTGACCTAAGCACCACGTCCAGAGGGGCGCATTAGTGGGTTGATGCTGCAAGCGTGCAGTTGGTGTGAGGGGTCACATCCGGTGGGATGCACCAATGAGTGGCAAAGCGGGTGGTCATTCATTCTACCGAGGGTGCATCAAGGTCGCAACATGACATGATCAAGAAATGAAGCCATGGTATGGACCATATGGAACAACCAAGGTTAAACGGATCGAGCAGGAACCGAGCTGAGCTGCAGGAGTGCGACAATATGACCCATCTACATCAATAATGGACGAGTACTGTGGACGGTGCCTCGTGTGATGGGACCTCGACCCAATTCTTGAGGGCACAAGTAAGAGACATATGAGTAAATGTCAGCTGTGTGCAACAAGATAGTTGGGTGTGGTCTAGGCGTCGATGAGGGCATCGACATAGTAAGTGGGGGAGAGTGTCATGGTCAGGCCTTGGTCCTGCCATGACTGACCCTGGACCAAGTAGCGGTCGAGACCGAGCTGGTGGGAAAGCGGTTCTAAGGAATGCGGGCGTGCATTCGGAGCTTGGGAACATGATGCTAACATGTTGTAGGGGCAATGGGAGCCCTGAGCCGCAAGATACGCAGCGATGTTCGGGACAGTGATCGGACACCCTCAAGCCAAGTAGCCTAGCGGGTGCCATCTGTAGAAGCAGTGTGCGGGCGTTTCGAGCATGGGAATAGGTTAGGGACGTTGTGTGTGGATGGTCCATGCCCTAAACCCCGAGATATACAAGTAAGTATAAGGCATTACGCCGGTGCCCTAGGACCAGCTAGCCAGACAGGTGCTGTCAGTCGAAGCCATGTGCGGGCACCTTCGAGTGGGTTGGTGGAGCAACAAGCAGAATCAAGGAGCAATGGTGACCAAGAGGAAGGTTATGGGGCCCTGAGTTAGCCGGAGAAAGGCCCTGAGGTGGCTGGGTAGAAAAGTGTCCCCATTTCAGACATTCTTACGGTCACTGGTAGCATATTGGGAAAATCTCTAACGCTCTTTATAAGGGGACGACTGGTGTCAGCTCTCCACCACCCCCTTGGCTAGCGGGCAGGCGGGGGACCTGGCTAGTCTGAAGTGAGCTACTCCGAGGCACTCATGGTGTCTAGGTGGGCGGACATCGTAGGGTCACGAGCCTGGTACGATGTTTCCTCGAGTAAGGTAAACCCGGGGACGGTTGGGGTCGACGGGCCTCGTATCGTGCCTTTGCGTTGAACCAGGGGGTTGGATGGTAGAGACCATTAGGCCCTTCGATTTCCCCTCCTCGAGTCGGAAAGATCAGGTGATGGTGTTCACGTAGGAGGGATACCATCGAGCCAAAGGGATGCGCGGGCTAGCTAGCGGGCACGCTGCTAGACCCCTGTGGCCAGTTGGGCTGGTGGGCTACAGCTAGGGTAGTCCACCCAAGGACCCTTGTGGGACTGGACCACGTGATGGTATTCATGTAGGAGGGATGCCATCGAGTCGAGAGGATGCGCGGGCTAGCAGGCAGGCACGCTGCTAGGCCCTAGTGGCCAGTCGGGCAGCTGGTGTGCTGCAGCTGAGGCAGTCCACCTGAGTCCCCTTGCAGGACTAGCATGATGATGGGTGTCAATCATGCGTGCGGGCGGCCAATACTGACGCTAAAGGGTGTAAGCCCTAAGAACCGAGTCCCGTGGGACGAGTTGAGCCTAGAGGCTCCGAGCTGGCTACTGACCAGCGTAAAGGGGATGCTTGCGTAAACTTGATACGGGAGCTTGCGTATCATACGGACGGGCATGGTGTTGGGTTCCCACCATGTCAAGATGTAATAACATCAATAGAACCGAGGCTGTGTGTCCCTACGAGATTCGAGGGTCGGGGCTCGAAGCATTAAGCCTTGCGGCCAGAGCTAGGTGCTCGTGGTCACTTGGAGAAACTTGGACCGATGCGCGATGAGAGATGGGTTCCTCTCTATAGAGTTCAGAATAAGCAACCCTACGGGGACAAAAGCCAGAAAAGGCTTGTGGGCATGCGGCTTGAAGGGTCGGATTTGGTTGGTCCGCGAAGAAAAATGGACACGGTGAAGGCTGACCTTGACTATGAGTAGTCTTGGTGCCGCACGGTCGCGTGATTTCAGTAAGAGGAACGCGAGGATCGTGACACCGGGGATCGAACGGGTGGTAGGTGGGTTCAAGCACATCTTCACATTTCTGCCATGCCAATGCCATTTTTATGGCTTGTAAATTCATACAATGGTCCCCTAAGCCTTCATGTGAAGTTTCATGGCAAGACGACCCGTTTTCTATTTTTCATGATTTTTGAAACTTTTTGCGGTTTGGGATTATTTTAAATTTTTTTAGAAAGAGTTTTGTCCCCCAAATTTGGTAGAGGTGATCCTTGTATTTTTCTTGGCATGCAAAAAAAAATTCAGCTAAAATCTTGAAGTGGAGAAGATTTTGTGACCACTTGAAAAAAGTGTCCCCATTTCAGACACTTTAATGGCTACTGGTAGCAAACTTATAAAATCACAAATGCTCTTTAAGGGGGTGTGTGTTTTCGAGGTTTGATGAGGGATAGGGGGCCAATATAAGGGCCAAGTACCAGCACCCATCGCACATCATGTGCGCACACCCCCCGGCCCCCCCAATCGCTGGAACCCCCAATGCCGCCGGTTAGGCTCTCCGACAATCCTCCGACGATGGTGCCCCGAGCAAAAAAAATACGGCACCAGCACATGCCCGAGACCAGCATCTGCACCATGGCTCAAAATCTTAGATTGGGATTGAGCTCCGTATGCTTAGACATGGAATGAAATCTGTATGCCTAAGCCAACCCACGAAACGAGCGTGCGGGCACTCAGCCGGCTGGATAGGCAGAATGCGCAAGCCGGTGACCGACCCGGTCCCCCCTACGTGCTGTCGATCCTACTACCGCAACCCTCGTTCCGGTCTGATCTTAGACTGGGAATTAACTCCGTACACATAAGTCAACCCACGAAACAAGCGTGCGGGCGCTCAGCCGGCCGAAAAGGCATAATACGCAAGCCGGGGATCGACCCGGTCCCCCCTACGTGCTGCCGGTCCCGCTGCCATAACCCTTGGTCCGGCTGGGGATTAGACATGGAATGAGCCCCCTATGCCTAAGCCAACCCATGAAACGAGCTTACGGGCACTCAGCCGATCGGAGAGGCAAAATGTGCAAGCTGGGGATCGGTCCGGCCCCCCTTGCGTGCCGTCGATCCTACTGACGTAACCCTCGATCCGATCTGATTTTAGACTGGGAATGAACTCCGTATGCTTAGACTGGGGATGAACTCCGTATGCCTAAGTCAACCCACGAAACGTGCGTGAGGGCGTTCAGCCAGTCGCAGAGGCATAATGCGTAAGCCGGGGATCAGGTCGATCCCCCTCTACGTGCTGTCGATCCCGCTGCTGGTCCTGCTGCCACAACCCTCAGTTCGACTGGGGCTTAGATGTGGAATGTACTCCGTATGCCCAAGCCAACCCACGAAATGAGCGTTCGGGCACTCAGCCAGTCGGAGAGGTAGAATGCGTAAGCCGGGGATCGACCTAGTCCCCCCTGCGTGCTGCTAATCCTGCTATCGTAACCCTCGATCCGGTCGATCATAGACTGGGAATGAACTTCATATGCTTAGATTGGGGATGAACTCCGTATGCCTAAGTCAACCCACGAAACAAGCGTGCGGGCGCTCAGCTGACTAGAGAGGTAGGATACGCAAGCTAGGGATCGAATGGGTGGTAGGTGGGTTCAAGTGAATCTTCATATTTCTGAAATGCCAATGCCATTTTTATGGCTTGTAAATTCATACAATGGTCCCCTAAGCCTTCATGTGAAGTTTCATGGCAAGACGACCCGTTTTCTATTTTTCACGATTTTCAAAAGTTTTTGCGGTTTGAGATTTTTTTAAATTCTTTTAGAAAGATTTTTGTCCCCAAATTTGGTAGAGATGATCCTTGTATTTTTGTTGGCATGCACAAAAAAATTCAGCTAAAAACTCGAAGTGGAGAAGATTTTGTGACCATTTGAAAAAAGTGTCCCCATTTAAGACACTTTAATGGCTACTGGCAGCAAACCTATAAAATCTCAAATGCTCTTTAAGGGGGTGTGAGTTCTCAAGGTTTGATGAGGGATAGAGGCCCAATATAAGGGCCAAGTACCAGCACCCATCGCACATCATGTGCGCACACCCCCCGGCCCCCCAATCGTCGAAACCCCCAATGCCATCAGATAGGCTCTCCGATGATGCTCCGACAATGGTGCCCCGGGTGACAAAAATGAGGCACCAGCACATGCTCGAGCCCAGCATGTTCACCGTGGCTCAAAATCTTAGATTGGGATTGAGCTCCGTATGCTTAGACATGGAATGAACTCCGTATGCTTAAGCCAACCCACGAAACGAGCGTACGGGTGCTCAGCTGGCCGGAGAGGCAGAATGTGCAAGCCGAGGATCGGGCCGATTCGTCCTGCATGCTGCCGGTCCCGCTGCCACAACCCTCTGTTCGGCTGGGGCTTAGACATGGAATGAGCTCCCTACGCCTAAGCCAACCCTCGAAACGGGCATGTAGGCACTCAGTCGATCAGATAGGCAGAATGCACAAGCCGAGGATCGGCCCGATCCGTCCTGTGTGCTACCGATCCTGCTGTCCAATCGCTGATTTTTTTGAAAGTTTTTACGGTTTGGGATTTTTTTAATTTTTTTTAGAAAGGGTTTTGTCCCTAAATTTGGTAGAGGTGATCCTTGTATTTTTCTTGGCATGCAAAAAAAAATTCAGCTAAAAACTCGAAGTGGAGAAGATTTTGTGATCGTTTGAAAAAACTGTCCCCATTTTAGACACTTTAATGGCTACTGGCAGCAAACCTATAAAATCTCAAATGCTCTTTAAGGGGGTTTGAGTTCTCAAGGTTTGATGAGGGATAGGGGGCCAATATAAGGGCCAAGTACGAGCACCCATCGCACATCATGTGCGCATACCCCCTGGCCCCCCCAATCGTCGGAACCCCTAATGCCGCTGGTTACGCTCTCCGGCGATGCTCCGACGATGGTGCCCCGGGCAAAAAAAATGCAGCACCAGCACATGCCCGAGCCCAGCATATGCACCATGGCTCAAAATCTTAGATTGAGAATGAGCTCCTATGCTTAGACATGGAATTAACTCCGTATGCCTAAGGCAACCCACGAAACGAGTGTGCGGGCGCCAGTCGGTCGGAGAGGCAGAATGCACAAGCCGAGGATCAACTCGGTCCCCCCTACGTGCTGTCAATCTTGCTATCGCAACCCTCGATCCGATCTAATCTTAGACTGGGAATTAACTCTGTATGCTTAGATTGGGGATGAACTCCGTATGCCTAAGTCAACTGACGAAACGAGCGTGCGGGTGCTCAGCCGATCGGAGAGGCATAATGTACATTCCGGGGATCAGCCCGGTCCCCCTCTGTGTGTTGCCGATCCCACTGCCGGTCCAGCTGGGGCTTAGACGTGGAATGTACTCCATATGCCTAAGCCAACCCACGAAACGAACGTGCGGGCACTTAGTCGGCCGGAGAGGCAGAATGCGCTTGCCGGGGATCGACTCGGTCATCCCTGCGTGCTATCGATCCTACTGTCGCAACCCTCGACCCGATCCGATCTTAGGCTAGGAATGAACTCCGTATGCTTAGACTAGGGATGAACTCCGTATGCCTAAGTCAACCCACGAAATGAGCATGCGGTCGCTCATCCGACTAGAGAGGCAAGATGCGTAAGCCGGGGATCGAACGGGTGGTAGGTGGGTTCAAGCACATCTTCATATTTCTACCATGCCAATGCCATTTTTATGGCTTGTAAATTCATACAATGGTCTCCTAAGCCTTCATATGAAGTTTCGTGGCAAGACGACCCGTTTTCTATTTTTCACGATTTTTGAAACTTTTTACGGTTTTGGATTTTTTAAACTTTTTTAGAAAGACTTTTGTCCCCAAATTTGGTAGAGGTGATCCTTGTATTTTTATTGGCATGCACAAAAAAATTCAGCTAAAAATTCGAAATGGAGAAGATTTTGTGACCGTTTCAAAAAAGTGTCCCCATTTTAGACACTTTAATGGCTACTGGTAGCAAACCTATAAAATCTCAAATGCTCTTTAAGGGGGTGTGAGTTCTCGAGGTTTGATGAAGTATAGGGGGTGAATATAAGGGCCAAGTAGCAGAACCCATTGCACATCATGTGCGCACACCCCCTGGCCCCCCCAATCGTCGAAACCCCCAATGTCGTCGGTTAGGCTCTCCGACGATGGTGCCCCGGGCAAAAAAAATGCGGCACCAGCACATGCCCGAGCCCAGCAAATGCACCATGGCTCAAAATCTTAGACTGGGAATGAGCTCCGTATGCGTAGACATGGAATCAACTCCGTATGCCTAAGCCAACCCACGAAATGAGTGTGCGGGCCCTTAGTCGATCGGAGAGGCAGAATGCGCAAGCTGGGGATCTACCCGGTCCCCCTTACATGCTGTCAATCTGACCTCTGCAACCCTTGGTCCGGTCTGATCTTAGACTGGGAATGAACTCCGTATGCATAAGTCAACCCACGAAATGAGCGTGCGGGCGCTGAGCTGACCGAAGAGGCATAATGATCAAGTCAGGGATAGGCCCGGTCCCCCTCTGCGTGCTGTCGATCCCGCTGCTACAACTCTCGGTCCGGCTGGGGCTTAGACATGGAATGAGCTCCCTATGCCTAAGCCAACCCATGAAACGGGCGTGTGGGCGCTCAGCCGGCCAGAGAGGCAGAATATGCAAGCAGGGGATCCGCCCGGTCCCCCTCTGCGTGCTGTCGATCCTGCTACCAGTCCTGCTGCCACGACCCTCGGTCCGGCTGGGGCTTCGACATGGAATGTACTTCGTATGCCTAAGCCAACCCATGAAACGAGCGTGCGGGCGCTCAGCCGATCGAAGAGGCAGAATACGCAAGTCGGGGATTGACCCGGTCCCCCCTGCATGCTACCGATCCTGCTGCCGCAACCCTCGATCCGATTCGATCTTACATTGGGAATGAACTTCGTATGCTTAGACAGGGGATGAGCTCCGTATGCCTAACTCAACCAACGAAATGAGCGTGCGGGCGCTCAGCCGACCAGAGAGGCAGGATGCGTAAGCCGGGGATCGAATGGGTGGTAGGTTGGTTCAAGCACATCTTCATATTTCTGCCATGCCAAAGCCATTTTTATGGCTTGTAAATTCATACTATGGTCCCCTAAGCCTTAATGTGAAGTTTCGTGGCAAGACGACCCGTTTTCTATTTTTCACGATTTTTGAAACTTTTTGCGGTTCGAGATTTTTTTAAATTTTTTTAGAGAGTTTTGTCCCCAAATTTGGTAGAGGTGATCCTTGTATTTTTGTTGAGTTGCACAAAAAAATTCAGCTAAAAACTCGAAGTGGAGAAGATTTTGTGACCGTTTGAAAAAAGTGTCCCCATTTCAGACACTTTAATGGCTAATGGCAGCAAACCTATAAAATCTCAAATGCTCTTTAAGGGGGTGTGAGTTCTCGAGGTTTGATGAGGGATAAGGGGCCAATATAAGGGCCAAGTACCAGCACCCACCACACATCAAGTGCGCACACCCCCCGGCCCCCCCAATCACCGGAACCCCCAATGCCGCCGGTTAGGCTCTCCGGTGATGCTCCGGCGATGGTGCCCCAGGCGAAAAAAATTCGGCACCAGCACATGCCTGAGCCCACCATGTGCACCGTGGCTCAAAATCTTAGATTGGGAATGAGCTCCATATGTTTAGACATGGAATGAACTCCGTATGCCTAAGGCAACCCACGAAACGAGCTTACGGGCGTTCAGCCGACCAGAGAGTCTGAATGCACAAGCCGAGGATCGACCCGGTCCCCCCCTGCGTGCTATCGATCCTGCTGCCAAAACCCTCGGTCCGGTCCAATCTTAGACTGGGAATGAACTCCATATGCATAAGTCAGCCCACGAAACGAACGTGCGGGCACTGAGCCGACCGAAAAGGCATAATGCGCAAGCTGGGGATCGGCCCAGTCCCCCTCTGCGTACTACCGGTCCCGCTGCCATAACCCTCAGTCCAGCTGGGGCTTAGACATGGAATGAGCTCCCTATGCCTAAGCCAACCCACAAAATGGGCATGCGAGCGCTCAGCCAACCGGAGGGGTAAAATGCGTAAGTTGGGGATCGGCCCGATCCCCCGTGCGTGCTGTCGATCCTGTTGCCGCAACCCTTGATCTGGTTCGATCTTAGACTGGGAATGAACTTCGTATGCTTAGACTGGGGATGAACTCTATATGCTTAAGTCAATGCACAAAACGAGCGTGCGGGTGGTCAGTTGGTCGGAGAGGCATAATGCGTAAGCCGAGGATCTGCCCGATCCCCCTCTACATGCTGCCGATCCCGCTGCCGGTCCTACTACCACAACCCTCGGTCTGACTGGGGCTTAGACATGGAATGTACTCCGTATGCCTAAGCCAACCCATGAAATGAGCGTATGGGCGCTCAGCCGGTCGGAGAAGCAAAATGCGTAAGCCAGGGATCGGCTTGGCCCCCCTGCGTGCTATCGTCGATCCTGCTGCCGCAACCCTTGATCCGGTCCAATCTTAGACAGGGAATCAACTCTGTATGCTTAGACTGGGGATGAACATTGTATGCCTAAGTAAATCGATGAAACGAGCATGCGGGCGCTCAGCCGACCAGAGAGGCAGGATGCGCAAGCCGGGGATCGAACAGGAGGTAGGTGGGTTCAAGCACATCTTCATATTTTTGCCGTGCCAATGCCATTTTTATGGCTTGTAAATTCATACAATGGTCCCCTAAGCCTTCATGTGAAGTTTCGTGGCAAGTCGACCCGTTTTCTATTTTTCATGATTTTTGAAACTTTTTGAGGTTCGGGATTTTTTTAAATTTATTTAGAAAGATTTTTATCCCCAAAATTGGTAGAGGTGATCCTTGTATTTTTTTTGGCATGCACAAAAAAATTCAGCTAAAAACTCGAAGTGGAGAAGATTTTGTGACCGTTTGAAAAAAGTGTCCCCATTTCAGACACTTTAATGGCTAATGGCAGCAAACCTATAAAATCTCAAATGCTCTTTAAGGGGGTGTGAGTTCTTGAGGTTTGATGAGTGATAGGGGGCAAATATAAGGGCCAAGTACCAGCACCCATCGCACATCATGTGCGCACACCCCCCGGCCCCCCAATCGTCGGAACCTCCAATGCCGCCGATTAGGCTCTCTGGTGATGCTCCGGCGATGGTGCCCCCGGGCCAAAAAAATGCGGCACCAGCACATGCCCGAGGCCAGCATGTGCACCGTGGCTCAAAATCTTAGATTGGGAATGAGCTCCGTATGCTTAGACATGGAATGAACTCCGTATGGCTAAGCCAACCCACGAAACGAGTGTCTAGGCGCTTAGCCGACTAGAGAGGCAGAATGCGCTTAGCCGACCATCGACCCAGTCCCCCCTGCGTGCTATCAATCCTGCTGCTGTAACCCTCGGTCCGGTCCGATCTTAGACTGGGAATGAACTTCGTATGCATAAGTCAACCCACGAAACGAGCGTGCGGGCGCTATGCCGGTCGAAGAGGCATATTACGCAAGCTGGGGTTCGGCCCGGTCCCCCTCTGCATGCTGCTGGTCCCGCTGCCACAATCCTCAGTCCGACTGGGGCTTAGACATGGAATGAGCTCCCTATGCCTAAGCCAACCCACGAAACGAGCGTGCAGGTGCTCAGTCGACCCGAGAGGCTGAATGCGCAAGCCGGGGATCGACCCGGTCCCCCCTGCATGCTGCCAATCCTGCTGTTGCAACCCTTGGTCCGGTCCGATGTTAGACTGGGAATGAACTCTGTATGCTTAGACTGGAGATGAACTCCGTATGCCTAACTCAACCCACAAAATGAGCGTGGCGGTCACTCAGCCGGCCGAAAAGGCATAATGCGCAAGCCGGGGATCAGCCCGGCCCCCGTTTGCGTGCTGCCGATCCCGTTGTCGGTCCTGCTACCACAACCCTCGATCCGGCTGGGGCTTAGTCATGGAATGTACTCTGTATGCCTAAGCCGACCCATGAAACGAGCGTACGGGTGCTCAGCAGGTTAGAGAGGCAGAATGCGCAAGCTAGGGTCGGCCCAGTCCCCCCTGCGTGCTACCGATCCTGCTGTCGCAACCCTTGATCTGGTCCGATCTTAGACTGGGAATGAACTCTGTATGCTTATGTCACGCCCTGGGTGGGTGTGCCAGGCACATCAGGTGGACCAGCAGGCGAGCCAGATGTTGAGGCTTGCAGACCAGGCGTGCTGGCAGGTATCTATGTGCAAAGCCTAGCAAACGAGTTCAGAACACCCACCCAACTTGCAGGCCAGCCCGTGAGACCAAGGCCTGGCATACAAGCTGCCCGCACCACATCTAGAAGGGCCCAAAGTGCTGGACACGCAAGGGATGCTTCTGGAAGTAGGCAGGATTAGTTGAAGCATCCTGGCAAATTTGGTTGACCCTGAAAATCAGGAGTTAGCATCCTGATTGATTGTAATCTGTATAATCCCATGATTTTAGCCTTTATTCTAGGGATATGCCATTAAGTTGTAGCTGGAGCCTCAACTATAAATAGACGGCTGCTCCACCCTCATTTGTACACCATCAAACACTTCTGTTTGAGTGAATACAAGAGCATTTCCAGAATTCTATCTTGTTATCCTGTTTCTCTTTAACTTGCGTAATTTGCGCTTCCCATTGTTCTAGTGCCCGTACGCTTGTGTTTTAGGCTGACTTAGGCATAAAGGAGGAGATTCCAAGCCTAAGGCCGTACGGTTTCTGAGTCTAAGGTCAGAGCCTGTGACAGTTGGTATCAAAGCAAGTTCAATTCTACGTGTTTGTGTTGTGCAGGTTAGATCGTGATTGAGGAGATGGCATCCCAAAGCTACATTGCTAGCCAACAACCAGAGGCCCAAGAGCATGGGCGTAGAAGAGGCAAGAAAGCCAGTTCTAGAGATATCTGGTCTACCATGGACGATAGGCTGGCCAAAGGGGAGGTGATCGTAGGCAACATGGGGGAGAAGCTTGAGGAGGTAGAGACTCACATTGCATCGCTAGACTCCATGGGGAAAGAGATCCAAAGTGAGCTGAAAGGTGCTCTCAACAAAGGCTTGGACGTGTTCACCCAAAAGAATCAGACCTTGGAGGCTAAAGTGCTGACCTTGCACGATGGCATGGAGGCCATGCACCAGTGGATGGAAGAGCTTGTCAGTGAGCTCGTTAGTTGCAAGACTGCCATTGGGAATGGCATGTTTGCTGGAGTGTCCAAGTCCAGATTGGATGTCCCCAAGCCTAAGGAGTTTAAGGGGACTAGGGCGGCCAAGGAAGTAGACAACTACCTTTGGGGTATGGAGCAGTACTTCAAGGCCATGGGCATGCAAGACGAGGTGATAAAGGTAAGCACTGCTGCTATGTATCTCACTGATGTAGCCTTATTGTGTGGAGGTGCAGGTGTGATGATGTCAGGCGTGGGAGTGCCAAGATTGGAACCTGGACAGAGTTCCAAAAGGAGTTCAGAGAATAATTTTACCCGAAGTATGTCGATGATAAGGCGCAGGTAAAGTTGCGCAGGCTGAGCCAGCAAGGGGACATAAGGGAATATGTTTAGAAATTCTCTAAACTGATGCTATAGATCTCAGATCTAGGCAAGAAGGATGCCTTCTTTGCTTTCATGGATGGGCTAAAGTCATGGGTGAAGCATGAGTTACAAAGGAAAGGAGTTCATGACTTGGCTAAAGCCATGACTACTACCGAGGCCTTGATAGAGTTCAAGCCTCTGAACAAGTTTGAGTCTACCAAGCCCAAAGGTAAGGGCAGGGATGATAGGGACCGAAAGAAGCAGTCCAAAAGGAAAGACCGTAACCAGGAGTCCAAGGATGGAGACCGAGATCGTTTAACCAAGGATGACGAGAGGAAGCCACCAATAGGCAAGTGGAAAGCAAAAGGGGATCGAGAGCCACTAGCATGCTACCTATGTGGAGGGAGCCACATAGTGCGCAATTGCCTGCAGAAAGGCAAGCTGGCTGCTGTAGACAAGGAGTCTGATGAGGAGCCAGAGTCAGGGGCAGCAAAGCTTGGGTCGTTGGTGCTCAATGCTATCCAAAGTAAGGGGAGCCGTAAGCCAAAGGGCTTGATGTTTACGGATCTGATGGTTGCGAGTCAAAAAGTGAGCGCACTGGTGGACACAGGTGCCTCACATCTTTTTATTTCAGGTGATGGAGCCCAAAAGCTCGAACTAAAGATGCAGAAAGGGACTGGTACCATTAAAACGGTGAACTCTAAGGAAGTTCCAGCCATTGGAGTAGCACGGGGAGTGGAGTTGCAGCTTGAAGACTGGAAAGGCAAGGAGACCATTGAGGTAATACCCCTTGACGACTATGAGTTTGTGATTGGGTTGGATTTCCTTGTTCAGATTAACGCCCTTCTTGTGCCTTTTATCGATTGTGTTTGCATCTTGGATGCAAGGTGCCAATGCCTAGTGCCATTGAAGAGAGGGTCTGGAGTTGGGTCGCGGGTGGTGTCAGCCATCCAATTTGCCAAGGCGGTAAGCAGACAAGAAGACACCTTCTTGGCAGCCCTAAAATATGGTGAGCGAAGGGAGAAGGAGATCGAGTCACCCTTGAAGGTGCTAAAGGTGCTGAAGACCTTTAGTGATGTGATGCCCGCAAAGCTGCCTAGCAAGCTACCACCTAAGAGGGAGGCAGACCACAAGATCGAGCTGGTGTCCGAGGCCAAGCCATCAGCCAAAGCCCCTTACCGAATGTCTCCACCAGAGTTGGAGGAGTTAAGGAAGCAGCTCAAGGAGTTAGTTGATGCTAGCTTCATCAGGCCATTAAAGGTACCCTATGGTGCACCGGTTCTATTCCAGCACAAGCATGATGGGTCGTTACAGCTGTGCATAGACTACCGGGCTTTGAACAAGCTGACCATTAAGAACAAGTACCCCATCCCACTCATTGCGGACTTGTTCGATCAACTTGGAAGCGCAAGGTGGTTCACTAAGTTGGATTTGAGGTCAGGCTACTATCAAGTCAAGATCACAAAGGGAGATAAGCCAAAGACAGCATGTGTCACTCGGTATGGTTCATATGAGTTCTTGGTGATGCCTTTCGGACTCACGAATGCCCCAGCAACATTCTGCACCCTTATGAACAAGGTACTTCAGTCATTCCTTGATCGGTTTGTTGTGGTTTATTTGGATGACATTGTGATCTACAGCCAGACTTTGGGAGAGCATGTAGACCACTTGAGACAGGTGTTTAAGGTGTTGCGAGCGTACAAGCTATTTGTCAAGAGGGAGAAGTGCTAATTCACCCAGCAGGAGATCCCGTTCCTTGGCCACATAGTGGGAGGTGGTAGGATACGCATGGATGAAGGCAAGATACACGCCATCCTGGAGTGGCAACTACTAGCCAAGGTCACTGAGTTGAGATCGTTCCTTGGGCTGGTCAACTACTACAGGCGCTTCATCAAAGGTCACTCAGTAATAGCCACGCCATTGACTGACTTGCTCAAGAAAGGGAGAGCATGGGAGTGGAGCACAGGGTGTCAGGAAGCCTTTGACAGGTTGAAGTAGGCTGTGACCGAGGAGCCAGTCTTGGCCTTGCTAGACCATGCCAAGCCGTATGAGGTGCATACGGATGCATCAGACTTTGCCATAGGGGGTGTGTTGATGCAAGAGGGATGTCTAGTCACGTTTGAGGGCAGGAAGCTAAACGAGACTGAACGTAAGTACATGGTCCAAGAGAAAGAGATGACTGCAGTGGTGCACTGTTTATGCACTTGGCACCATTACCTGTTGGGGTCGAGGTTCATGGTGAGGACGGACAATATGGTGACCAGCTACTTCCAGACGTAGAAGAAGCTATCCCCCAAGTAGGCAAGATGGCAAGATTTTCTTACGAAATTTGACTTTCAGATGGAGTACAAGCCGGGGCGGGCGAACCTAGTGGCAGACGCCCTGAGCAGGAAGGCTAACCTTGCTGCCATTAGCCAACCAAAGGGGTCACTGGTGCCGTGCATCAAGGAGGGACTTCCGCATGATCTACAGCCAAAGCTTTGATGGAGTACGCCCAGCAAGGTAAGACTAGGCGATTTTGGTTACAGGATGGCTTGCTGTACACCAGGGGCAGTAGACTGTTTGTGCCATAGCACGAAAAGCTTCGTAAGGAAGTTTTACAAGAGAGTCATGATTCAAGGTGGGCTGGACACCCAGGAGTGAGCCACACCTTGGCGCTGATCGAGGACCGGTACTACTGGCCGCACATGAGGGACGATGTGGAGGCCTATGTGAAGACTTGTCTTGTGTGCCAATAGGACAAGGTGGAGCTCAAGAACCAGGTGGTCTCTTAGAGCCATTGCCAGTGCCAGAGCGACCATGAAAGAGTGTTTCTCTGGACTTTATAGTCGGTCTACCCAAAGCAGAAGGGTTTGGAAGCATCATGGTAGTGGTGGACAAGTTTTCCAAGTATAAAATCTTCATTCCAGCAACCAAGGAGTGCCCAGCCAAGGAGGTAGCTCGATTGTTCCTGAAGAACATGGTTAAGTACTAGGGAGTGCTGAAGACCATTGTTAGTGATCGGGACGGGCATTTCACGGGCAGGTTCTGGACTGAGTTGTTCAAGCTGTTGGGGTCAGACTTGAACTTTTCCACCAGCATGCATCCGCAGACCGATGGGCAGACAGAGCAAGTAAATGGACTATTGGAGGTCTACCTCAAGCACTATGTGAGTGCCACACAAAAGGACTGGCCAAAGCTGCTAGATATTGCGCAGTTTTCCTACAACTTGTAAAGGAGCGAGGTAACGAACCAGAGCCCATTTGAGGTTATGACAGGGTAACAACCACTAACACCCGATTCGATTGCTGCAGGTTATACAGGGCTGAATCCAGTAGCATACAAGTTTGCCAAGGCATGGCAGGAGCAAACTAACTTGGCCAGAGTTTGTCTACATAAGGCGGCCAAGAGGTCGAAGAAGTGGGTAGACCAGAAGAGGCGGGATGTACAGTTCTAGGTTGGAGACTTGGTGTTGGTGAAGCTGCATCCCATTGTGCGCCATAGGGGGCTACACAAAGGCCTAGTCCAGAGGTATGAGGGACCTTTTTGAGTAGTCAAAAGGGTAGGCAAGGTTGCCTACAAGCTGGATATGCCACCCAAGCTGAGGGTACACCCGGTGTTCCATGTGAGCATGCTCAAGCCGTTCCATGAGGATGAGGGAGATCCAGGATGGGCAGAGTCAAAGCGTGCACCATTAGGAGCAAGGGCCTCATATGAGAAGGAGGTCCACAACATCATGGCTGATCGGGAGGTGAGACAAAAGAATTATCAACCAAGACATGAGTACTTGTTGCGCTGGAAGAGACTTCTAGACAGTGAGGTGAGCTAGGAACCAGCAAATAACTTATGGTAGTTTAGGGACCAGATTAGGCAGTACCATACAGAAGACACAATGAGGGCGTTGCACAATCAAGTGGGGGAGAATGTCACGCCCTGGGCAGGCGTGCCAGAGGTTGAGGCCTGCAGACCAAGCGTGCTGGCGGGTATCTGTGCGCAAAGCCTAGCAAACGAGTTCAGAATGCCCACCCAACTTGCAGGCCAGCTCGTGAGACCAAGGCCTAGCATACAAGCTGCCCGCACCACATCCAGAAGGGCCCAAGGTGCTGGACACACAAGGGAAGCTTCTGGAAGCAGGCAGGATTAGCTGGAGCATCCTGGCAGATTTGGTTGACCCTGAAAATCAGGAGTTAGCATCTTGATTGATTGTAATCCGTATAATCCCATGATTTTAGCCTTTATTCTAGGGATATGCCATAAAGTTGTAGCTGGAGCCTCAACTATAAATAGAGGGCTGCTCCACCCTCATTTGTACACCATCAAACACTTTTGTTTCAGGGAATACAAGAGCATTTCCAAAATTCTATCTTGTTATCCTGTTTCTCTTTAACTTGCGTAATTAGCCCTTCCCATTGTTCTAGTGCCCGTACGCTTGTGTTTTAGGCTAGCTTAGGCATAAAAGAAGAGATTCCAAGCCTAAGGCCGCATGATTTCTGAGTCTAAGGTCGGAGCCCATGACACTTAGATTGGGGATGAACTCCGTATGCCTAAGTCAACCCACAAAAGGAGCGTGTGGGCGCTCAGCCTACCAAAGAGGCAGGATGCGCAAGCCGGGGATCAAACGAGTGGTAGGTGGGTTCAAGCACATCTTCATATTTCTGCCATGCCAATGCCATTTTTATGGCTTGTAAATTCATACAATGGTCTCCTCAGCCTTCATGTGAAGTTTCGTGGCAAGACGACCCGTTTTCTATTTTTCACGATTTTCAAAAACTTTTTGCGGTTCAAGATTTTTTTAAATTTTTTTAGAAAGAGTTTTGTCCCCAAATTTTGTAGAGTTGATCCTTGTATTTTTTTTGGCATGCACAAAAAAATTCAGCTAAAAACTCGAAGTGGAGAAGACTTTGTGACCATTTGAAAAAAGTGTCCCCATTTCAAACACTTTAATGGCTACTGGCAGCAAACCTATAAAATATCAAATGCTCTTTAAGGGGGTGTGAGTTCTCGAGGTTTGATGAGGGATAGGGGGCCAATATAAGGGCCAAGTACCAGCACCCATCGCACATCATGTGCGCACACCCCCTGGCCCCCCCCAATTGTCGGAACCCCCAATGCCGCCGATTAGGCTCTCCGACGATGCTCCGGCAATGGTGCCCCGAGCGAAAAAAATGCGGCACCAGCACATGCCTGAGCACAGCATGTGCACCGTGCCTCAAAATCTTAGATTGGGAATGAGCTCTGTATGCTTAGACTTGGAATGAACTCCGTATACCTAAGCCAACCCATGAAACGATCGTGCGGGCACTCAACCGGCCAAAGAGGCAGAATGCACAAGTCGGGGATCGACCGGCTCGGTCTGGTCCAATCTTAGACTGGGAATAAACTCCGTATACATAAGTCAACCCACAAAATGAGCGTGCGGGCACTGAGCCGATCGAAGAGGCATAATGCGCAAGCCGGGGATCGGCCCGGTCCCCTTTTGCGTGCTGCCAATCCCATTGCCACAACCCTCAGTTTGGCTGGGGCTTAGACATGGAATGAGCTCCCTATGCTTAAGCCAACCCATGAAACGGGCATGCGGCGCTCAGCCGATTGGAGAGGCAAAATGCGTAAGCTAGGGATTGGCCCGGTCCCCCCTGTGTGCTGTCGATCCTGCTGCTGCAACCCTCGGTCCGGTCTGATCTGATCTTAGACTGGGAATGAACTCCATATGCTTAGACTAGGGATGAACTCCGTACGCCTCAGTCAACCCATGAAACGAGCGTGCGGGTCCTCAACCGGCCGGAGAGGTATAATACGCAAGCCGGGGATCAACCCGATCCCCCTCTGCGTGCTGCAGATCCCGCTGCCGGTCCTACTGCCACAACCCTCGGTCCAACTGGGGTTTAGACATGGAATACTCCGTATGCCTAAACCAAACCACGAAACGAGCGTGAGGGCACTCAGCCGGCCGGATAGGCAGAATGCGCAAGTCAGGGATCGACTCGATCCCCCCTACGTGCTATCGATCCTACTACCGTAACCCTCGATCCGATCCAATTTTAGACTGGGAATGAACTCTGTATGCTTAGACTGGGGATGAACTCCGTATGCCTAAGTCAAACCACAAAACGATCATACGGGTGCTCAACCGGCCGGAGAGGCATAATGCACAAGTCGGGGATCAACCCGATCCCCCTCTACGTGCTACCGATCTTGCTGCCGGTCCTGCTACCACAACCCTCGGTCCAGCTGGGGCTTAGACATGGAATACTCCGTATGCCTAAGCCAACCCACAAAACGAGCGTGGGTGCTCAGCCGGCCAGAGAGGCAGAATGCGTAAGCCGGGGATCGGCTTGGTACCCCTTGCGTACTGTCGATCCTGCAACCGCAACCCTCGATCCGGTTTGATCTTAGACTGAGAATGAACTCCGTATGCTTAGACTCGGGATGAACTCCATATGCCTAAGTCAACCCACGAAACGAGCGTGCGGGCGCTCAACCGACCGGAGAGGCATAATGCGCAAGCCGGGGATTAACCCGATCCCCCTCTGCATGCTGTCGATCCCGCTGCCAGTCCTACTGCCATAACCCTCGGTCCGGCTGGGGCTTCAACATGGAATACTCCATATGCCTAAGCCAACCCACAAAACAGGCGTGCGGGCGTTCAGCCAGTCAGAAAGACAGAATGCACAAGCCAGGGATCGGCTCTATCCCTCCTGCGTGCTGTCGATCCTACTGTCGCAACCCACGGTCCGATCCGATCTTAGACTGGGAATGAACTTCGTACGCTTAGACCAGGGATGAACTCTGTATGCCTAAGTCAACCCATGAAACGAGCGTGCGGGCGTTCAACCGGCCGGAGAGGCATAATGCACAAGCTGGGGATTGGCCCGGTCCCCCCTACGTGCTGTCGATCCTACTACCGTAACCCTCGGTCCGATCCGATTTTAGACTAGGAATGAACTCCGTATGCTTAGACTAGGGATGAACTCCGTATGCCTAAATCAACCCATGAAACGAGCGTGCGGGTGCTCAACTGGCTAGAGAGGCATAATGCGCAAGTCGGGGATCAACACGGTCTCCCTCTACGTGCTGCCGATCCCGCTGTCAGTCCTGTTGCCATAACCCTCGGTCCAGCTGGGGCTTAGACATGGAATACTCCGTATGCCTAAGCCAACCCATGAAACGAGCGTGCGGGTGCTCAGCCGGTCGGAGAGGCAGAATGCGTAAGTTGGGGATCGGCCCGATCCCCCTTACATGCTGTCGATCCTGCTACCACAACCATCAATTCGGTTCGATCTTAGACTGGGAATGAACTCCGTATGCTTAGACTGGGGATGAACTCCGTATGCCTAAGTCAACCCACAAAACGAGTGTGCCGGCGTTCAACCGACCAGAGAGGCAGGATGCGCAAGCCGGGGATCAAACGGGTGGTAGGTGGGTTCAAGCACATCTTCATATTTCTGCCATGCCAATGCCATTTTTATGGCTTGTAAATTCATACAATGGTCCGCTAAGCCTTCATGTGAAGTTTCGTGGCAAGACGACCCGTTTTCTATTTTTCACAATTTGAAAAACTTTTTATGGTTCAGGATTTTTTTAAATTTTTTTAGAAAGAGTTTTGTCAATAAATTTGGTTGAGGTGATCCTTGTATTTTTGTCGGTATGCACAAAAAAATTCAATTAAAAACTCGAAGTGGAGAAGATTTTGTGACCATTTGAAAAAAGTGTCCCCATTTCAGACACTTTAATGGCTACTGGCAGCAAACCTATAAAATCTCAAATGCTCTTTAAGGGGGTGTGAGTTCTCAAGGTTTGATGAGGGATAGGGGGCCAATATAAGGGCCAAGTACCAGCACCCATCACAGATCATGTGCGCACCCCCCCCGGCCCCCCAATCGTCGAAACCCCCCATGCCGCCGGTTAGGCTCTCCGGTGATGCTCTGGTGATGGTGCCTCAAGCGAAAAACATGTGGCACCAGCACATGCCCGAGCCCAGCATGTGCACCGTGGCTCAAAATCTTAGACTAGGAATGAGCTTCGTATGCTTAGAAATGGAATGAACTCTGTATGCCTAAGCCAACCCACAAAATGAGCGTGCAGGCGCTCAGTCGGCCGAAGAGGCAGAATGCGCAAGCCGGGGATCGACTCGATCCCTCCTGCGTGCTGTCGATCCTACTACCGCAACCCTCGGTCTGGTTCGATCTTAGACTGGGAATGAACTCCGTATGCATAAGTCAACCCAACGAAACGAGCGTGCGGGCATTGAGATGATCGAAGAGGCATAATGCGTAAGCCGGGGATCAGCCCGGTCCTCTTCTGCATGCTACCGGTCCCGCTGCCACAACCCTTGGTCCGGCTAGGGCTTAGCCATGGAATGACCTCCCTATGCCTAAGCCAACCCACGAAACGGACGTGCGGGCGCTTAGTCGGCCGGTGATGCAAAATGTGCGAGCCGAGGATCAGCCCGGGCCCCCATGCATGCTGTCGATCCTGCTCCCGCAACCCTCGATTCGTTCGATCTTAGACTGGGAATGAACTCGGTATGCTTAGACTGGGGATGAACTCCGTATGCCTAAGTCAACCCATGAAACGAGCGTGCTGTGCTATCAGTTGGCCGGAGAGGCATAATACATAAGCTGAGGATCAGCCCGGTCCCCTTTACATGCTGCCAATCCCGCTACCGGTCTTACTGCCACAACCCTCGATCTGACTGGGGCTTAGACGTGAAGTGTACTCTGTATGCCTAAGCCAACCCATGAAACGCGCGTGCGGGTGCTCAGTCGGTCGAAGAGGTAGAATGCATAAGTCAGGGATCAGCTCGGTCTCTCTCTACGTGCTACCGATCCTACTACCGCAACCTTCGATCCGGTCTGATCTTAGACCGGGAATGAACTTCATATGCTTAGACTGGGGATGAACTCCGTATGCCTAAGTCAACCAACAAAACGAGCATACGAGCGCACAACCGATTGGAGAAGCCGACCGAAGGGGCATAATGCGCAAGTCGAGGATCAACCCGGTCCCCCTCTGTATGCTGCCAATCCCACTGTCGGTCCTACTGCGACAACCCTCAATCATGCTGGGGCTTAGACGTGGAATGCACTCCGTATGCCTAAGCCAACCCATGAAACGAGCGTACGGGCGCTTAGCCGACCGGAGAGGTAGAATGCACAAGCCGGGGATCAATTCGATCCCCCTTACATGCTGTTGATCTTGCTACCGCAACCCTCGATCCGGTCCCATCTTAGACTAGGAATGATCTCCATATGCTTAGACTGGGGATGAACTCCGTATGCCTAAGTCAACCCACGAAATGAGCATCCGGGCGCTCAGTCGACCAGAGAGGTAGGATGCATAAGCCGGGGATCGAACGAATGGTAGGTGTGTTCAAGCACATCTTCATATTTCTGCCATGCCAATGCCATTTTTATGGCTTGTAAATTCATACAATGTTCCCCTAAGCCTTCATGTGAAGTTTCGTGGCAAGACGACCCATTTTCTATTTTTCACGATTTTTGAAACTTTTTGCGGTTCGAGATTTTTTTAAATTTTTTTAGAAAGAGTTTTGTCCCCAAATATGGCAGAAGTGATCCTTGTATTTTTGTTGGCATGCACAAAAAAATTCGGCTAAAAACTCGAAGTGGAGAAGATTTTGTGATTTTTTGAAAAAAAGTGTCCGCATTTCAGACACTTTAATGGCTAATGGCAGCAAACCTATAAAATCTCAAATGCTCTTTAAGAGGGTGTGAGTTCTCGAGGTTTGATGAGGGATAAGGGGCCAATATAAGGGCCAAGTACCAGCACCCATCGCACATCATGTGCGCACACCCCCTGGCCCCCCCAATCGTCGAAACCCCCAATGCCGTCGGTTAGGCTCTCCGACGATGCCCCGGTGATGGTGCCCTAGCGATGCCCCCAATGTAGCACCAGCATGTGCACTGTGGCTCAAAATATTAGATTGGGAATGAGCTCCGTATGCTTAGACTTGGGATGAACTCCGTATGCCTAAGCCAACCTACGAAACGAGTGTGCGGGCGCTCAGCCGGTTGGAGAGGTAGAATGCGCAAGCCAGGGATCAACCCGATCCCCCTCCGCGTGCTGACGGTCCTGCTGCCACAACCCTCGGTCATGCTGGGGCTTAGGCATGGAATGAGCTCCCTATGCCTAAGCCAACCGATGAAATAGGCGTGCGGGTGCTCAGTCAGCCGGAGAGGCAGAATGCGTAATCCAGGGATCCGCTCGGTCCCCCCTGCGTGCTATCGATCCTACTGTCGCAACCCTCAGTCCGATCCAATATTAAACTAAGAATAAACTCCATATGCTTGGACTGGGGATGAACTCCGTATGCCTAAGTCAACCCACGAAATGAGCGTACAGGTGCTCAGCTGATCGGAGTGGCCGACCGAAGAGGCATAATGTGCAAGTCGGGGATCAGTCGGATCCCCCTCTGCATGCTACCGATCCCGCTACCGGTCCTGTTGCCACAACCCTCGGTCTGGCTGGGGCTTAGACATGGAATGTACACCGTATTCCTAAGCCAACCCACGAAACGAGTGTTCGGGCGCTCAGCCGGCTAGAGAGGTAGAATACGCTAGCTAGGGATCGGTCCGGTCCCCCCTGCGTGCTGCCAATCCTATTGTCGCAACCCTCGATCCAATCCGATCTTAGACTAGGAATGAACTCCATATGCTTAGACTAGGGATGAACTCCGTATGCCTAAGTCAACCCACGAAACGAGCGTGCGGGCGTTCAGCTGACCGAAGAGGCCGGTTGGAGAGGCATAATGTGCAAGCTGGGGATCGACCCGGTCCCCCCCTACGTGCTATCAATCCTGCTGTCACAACCCTCGATTCGGTTCGATCTTAGACTAGGGATGAACTCTTTAAGCTTAGACTGGGGATGAACTCTGTATGCCTAAGTCAACCCATGAAATGAGCTTGCGGGTGCTCAGTCGACCAGAGAGGCAGGATACGCAAGTCGGGGATCGAACGGGTGGTAGGTGGGTTCAAGCACATCTTCATATTTCTGCCATGCCAATGCCATTTTTATGGCTTGTAAATTCATACAATGGTCCCCTAAGCCTTCATGTGAAGTTTCATGGCAAGACGACCCATTTTCTATTTTTCACGATTTTCAAAACTTTTTAAGGTTTGGGATTTTTTTAAATTGTTTTAGAAAGAGTTTTTCCCCAAATTTGGTAGAGGAGATCCTTGTATTTTTGTTGGCATGCACAAAAAAATTCAGCTAAAAACTCGAAGCGGAGAAGATTTTGTGACCATTTGAAAAAAGTGTCCCCATTTCTGACACTTTAATGGCTACTGGCAGCAAACCTATAAAATCTCAAATGCTCTTGAAGGGGGTGTGAATTCTTGAGGTTTGATGAGGGATAGGGGGCCAATATAAGGGCCAAGTACCAGCACCATTCGCACATCATGTGTGCACACCCCCCGGTCCCCCAATCATCGGAACCCCCAATACCGTCGGTTAGGCTCTCCGACGATGCTTCGGCGATGGTGCCCTGGGCAAAAAAAATGCGGCACCAGCACATGCTCGAGCCTAGCATGTGCACCATGGCTCAAAATCTTAGATTGGGAATGAGCTCCTTATGCTTAGACACGGAATGAACTCCGTATGCCTAAGCCAATCCATGGAACGAGTGTGCGGGCGCTCAGCTGGTTGGAGAGGCAGAATGCGCAAGTCGGGGATCGACCCAATACCCCCCGTGTGCTGTAGATCCTGCTACCACAACCCTCGGTTCGGTCTGATCTTAGACTGGGAATGAACTTCGTATGCTTAGACTGGGGATGAACTCTGTATGCCTAAGTCAACCCATGAAATCGGTCAGAGAGGCATAATGCGCAAGCCGAGGATCAGCCCGATCCCCCTCTGCGTACTGCCGATCCTGCTATCGGTCCTACTACCACAACCTTCAGTCCAGCTAGGGCTTAAATGTGGAATGTACTCTGTATGCCTAAGCCAACCCACGAAACGAGCGTGCGGGTGCTCAACCGACCGGAGAGGCAGAATGCACAAGCCGAGGATTGGCCTGGTACCCCCTACGTGCTGTCGATCCTGCTACCGCAACTCTCGATCCGATCCGATCTTAGACTGGGAATGAACTTCGTATGCTTAGACTGGGGATGAACTGCGTATGCCTAAGTCAACGCACAAAACGAGCGTACGGGCACTCAGTCGACCAGAGAGGCAGGATGCGCATGCGGGGGATCGAACGGGTGGTAGGTGGGTTCAAGTACATCTTCATATTTCTGCCATGCCAATGCCATTTTTATGGCTTGTAAATTCATACAATGGTCCCCTAACCCTTCATGTGAAGTTTCGTGGCAAGACGACCCGTTTTCTATTTTTCACGATTTTTGAAACTTTTTACGGTTTGGGATTTAAAAAATTTTTTTTTTAAAATACGGTGATCCTTGTATTTTTGTTGGGATGCACAAAAAAATTCAGCTAAAAACTCGAAGTGGGGAAGATTTTGTGACCGTTTGAAAAAAGTGTCCCCATTTCAGACACTTGAATGGCTACTGGCAGCAAACCTATAAAATCTCAAATGCTCTTTAAGGGTGTGTGAGTTCTCGAGGTTTGATGAGGGATAGGGGGCCAATATAAGGGCCAAGTACCAGCACCCATCGTACATCATGTGAGCACACCCCCCGGCCCCCCCAATCGCCGAAATCCCCAATGCCGTCAGTTAGGCTCTCCGACGATGCTCCGACGATGGTGCCCGGGTGAAAAAATGCGGTACCAGCACATGCCCGAGCCCAGCATGTGCACCGTGGCTCAAAATCTTAGATTGGGAATGAGCTCCGTATGCTTAGACATGGAATGAACTCTGTATGCCTAAGCCAACCCACAAAACGAGCGTGCGGGCGCTCAGCCGGTAGGATAGGTAGAATGCACAAGCCAGGGATCGACCCGGTCCCCCCTATGTGCTATCGATCTTGCTACCGTAACCCTCAGTTCGATCCAATTTTAGACTGGAAATGAACTCCGTATGCATAAGTCAACCCGCGAAACGAGCATGTGGGCGTTGAGCCAGCCGAAGAGGCATAATGCGTAAGCCGGGGATTGGCCCGATCCCCCTATGCGTGCTACCGGTCCCACTACCACAATCCTCGGTCCAACTAGGGCTTAGACATGCAATGAGCTCCCTATGCCTAAGCCAACCCATGAAACGGGCGTGTAGGCGCTCAGTCGGTCGGAGAGGCAGAATGCACAAGCTGGGGATCGGCCCGATCCCCCTGCGTGCTGTCGATCCTACTACCGTAACCCTCCATCTGATTCGATCTTAGACTGGGAATGAACCCCGTATGCTTAGACTGGAGATGAACTCCGTATGCCTAAGTCAACCCACGAAACGAGCGTGCGGGCGCTCAGTCGGCTGGAAAGGCATAATGTGCAAGCCGGGGATCAGCCCGATCCCCCTCTGCATGCTGTCGATGCCGCTACTGATCCTGCTGCCACAACCATCAGTTCGGCTGGGGCTTAGATGTGGAATGTACTCCGTATGCCTAAGCCAACCCACGAAATGAGCGTGCAGGCGCTCAGCCAGTCGGAGAGGTAGAATGCGCAAGCCAGGGATCGACCCAGTCCCCCCTACGTGCTGTTGATCTTGCTGTCGCAACCCTCGATCCAGTCTGATCTTAGACTGGGAATGAGCTCTGTATGCTTAGACTGGGGATGAACTCCGTATGCCTAAGTCAACCCACGAAACGAGCGTGCGGGCGCTCAACTGACTAGAGAGGCAGGATGCGTATGCCGGGGATCGAATGGGTGGTAGGTGGGTTCAAGCACATCTTCATATTTTTGTCATGCCAATGCCATTTTTATGGCCTGTAAATTCATACAATGGGCCCCTAAGCCGTCATGTGAAGTTTCATGGCAAGACGACCCGTTTTC
Source organism: Durio zibethinus (assembly GCF_002303985.1). The sequence continues at coordinate 27,150,975 of NW_019167826.1, read as the reverse complement.
TATTTTTCATGATTTTCAAAACTTTTTACGGTTCGAGATTTTTTAAAATTTTTTCAAAGAGTTTTGTCCCCAAATTTGGTAGAGGTGATCCTTGTATTTTTGTTGGCATGCATAAAAAAATTCAGCTAAAAACTCGAAGTGGAGAAGATTTTGTGACCGTTTGAAAAAAATGTCCCCATTTCAGACACTTTAATGGCTACTGGCAGCAAACCTATAAAATCTCAAAGGCTCTTTAAGAGGGTGTGAGTTCTCGAGGTTTGATGAGGGATAGGGGGCCAATATAAGGGCCAAGTACCAGCACCCTTCGCACATCATGTGCGCACACCCCCTGGCCCCCTCAATCGCCGGAATCCCCAATGCCGTCGGTTAGGCTCTCCGATGATGCTCCGACGATGCTCCGACGATGGTGACCCGGGCAAAACAAATGCGGTGCCAGCACATGACCGAGCCCAGCATGCGCACCGTGGCTCAAAATCATAGATTGAGAATGAGCTCCGTATGCTTAGACATGGAATGAACTTCGTATGCCTAAGCTAACCCATGAAACGAGCATGCTGGTGCTCAGTCGGCCGGAGAGGCAGAATGCGCAAGTAAGGGATCGACCCGATCCCCCCCTGTGAGTTGTCGATCCAGCAACCGCAACCCTCCGTCCGGTCTGATCTTAGACTGGGAATGAACTTCGTATGCTTAGACTGGGGATGAACTTTGTATGCGTAAGTCAACCCACGAAACCGGTCAGAGAGGCATAATGCGTAAGCCGGGGATCAGCCCGGTCCCTCTCTGCATGTTGTCGATCCCGCTGCCGGTCCTACTACCACAACCGTCGGTCTGGCTGGGGTTTAGATGTGGAATGTGCTCCGTATGCCTAAGCCAACCCATGAAACGAGTGTGCGGACGCTCAACCGACCGGAGAGGCAGAATGCACAAGCAGGGGATCGGCCCGGTACCCCTGCGTGCTGCTGATCCTGCTGTCGCAACTCTCGATCCGGTCCGATCTTAGACTGGGAATGAACTCCGTATGCTTAGACTGGGGTTGAACTCCGTATGCCTAAGTCAACCCACAAAACAAGCGTGTGGGTGCTTAGTCGGCCAAAGAGGTAGGATGCGCAAGCTGGGGATTGAACGGGTGGTAGGTGGGTTCAAGCACATCTTCATATTTCTGCCATGCCAATGCCATTTTTATGGCTTGTAAATTCATACAATGGTCCCCGAAGCCTTCATGTGAAGTTTCGTGGCAAGACGACCCGTTTTCTATTTTTCACAATTTTTGAAACTTTTTACTGTTCCGAATTTTTTAAAATTTTTTTAGAAAGAGTTTTGTACCCAAATTTGGTAGAGGTGATCCCTGTATTTTTGTTGGCATGCACAAAACAATTCAGCTAAAAACTCGAAGTGCAGAAGATTTTGTGATCGGTTGAAAAAAGTGTCCCCATTTCAGACACTTTAATGACTACTGGCAGCAAACCTATAAAATCTCAAATGCTCTTTAAGGGTGTGTGAGTTCTTGAGGTTTGATGAGGGATAGGGGGCCAATATAAGGGCCAAGTACCAGCACCCATCGCACATCATGTGTGCATGCCCCCTGGCCCCCCCAATCGTCGGAACCCCTAATGCCACCAATTAGGCTCTTTGGCGATGCTCCGGCGATGGTGCCCCGGGCGAAAAAAATGTGGTACCAGCACATGCCCAAGCCTAGCATGTGCACAGTGGCTCAAAATCTTAGATTGGGAATGAGCTCCGTATGCTTAGACATGGAATGAACTCCGTATGCCTAAGGTAACCCACGAAACGAGCGTGCGGGCGTTCAGCCGACTAGAGAGGCAGAATGCATAACCTGGGGATCGACTCGGACCCCTTGCGTGCTGTTGATCCTGCTGTCACAGCCCTCGGTCCGGTCTGATCTTAGACTGGGAATGAACTCTGTATGCATAAGTCAACCCAAGAAATGAGCGTGCGGGCATTAAGCCGACCGAAGAGGCATAATGTGCAAGCCAGGGATCGGCTCGGTCCCCCTCAGCGTGCTGCCGGTCCCGCTACAACAACCCTTAATCCGGCTGGGGCTTAGACATGGAATGAGCTCCCTATGCCTAAGCCAACCCACGAAACGGGCGTGCGGGCTCTCAGCCGACCGGAGAGGCAGGATGCGCAAGGATCGAACGGGTGGTAGGTGGGTTCAAGTACATCTTCATATTTCTGCCATGCCAATGCCATTTTTATGGCTTGTAAATTCATACAATGGTCCTCTAACCTTTCATGTGAAGCTTCGTGGCAAGACGACCCGTTTTCTATTTTTCACAATTTTTGAAACTTTTTATGGTTCGGGATTTTTTAAAATTTTTTTAGAAAGAGTTTTGTCCCCAAATTTGGTAGATGTGATCCCTGTATTTTTTTTTGGCATGCACAAAAAAATTCAGCTAAAAACTCGAAGTGGGGAAGATTTTGTGACCGTTTGAAAAAAGTATTCCCATTTCAAACACTTTAATGGCTACTGGCAGCAAACCTATAAAATCTCAAATGCTCTTTAAAGGGGTGTGAGTTCTCGAGGTTTGATGGGGGATAGGGGGCCAATATAAGGGCCAAGTACCAGCACCCATCGCACATATGTGCGCACACCCCCTGGCCCCCCCAATCGTCGGAACCCCCAATGCTTCCGATTAGGCTCTCCGGCGATGCTCTGACGATGGTGCCCCGGGTGAAAAAAATACGGCACCAGCACATGTCTGAGCCCAAAATGTGCACCATGGCTCAAAATCTTAGATTGGGAATGAGCTCTGTATGCCTACACATGGAATCAAATCTGTATGCCTAAGCCAACCCACGAAATGAGCGTGCGGGTGCTCAGCTGGCCGGAGAGGCAAAATGCGCAAGCCGGGGATCGACCCTGTCCCCCCTGCGTGCTGTCGATCTTGCTACCACAACCCTCGATCTGATCCGATCTTAGACTGAGAATGAACTCCGTATGCATAAGTCAACCTAAGAAACGAGCGTACGGGCGCTGAGCCGACCAAAGAGCCATAATGCGTAAGTCGAGGATCAGCCCGATCCCCCTCTACATGCTATCGGTCCCGCTGCCACAACCCTCGGTTCGGCTGGGGCTTAGTCATGGAATGAGCTCCCTATGCCTAAGCCAACCCACGAAAAATGCGTGCGGGTGCTCAGCCGGTTGGAGAGGCAGAATGCGTAAGCCAGGGATCGGTCCGGTCCCCCCTGCATGCTGTCGATCCTGCTGTCACAACCTTCGGTCCGGTCTGATCTCAGACTAGAAATGAACTCCGTATGGCTAGACTGGGGATGAACTCCGTATGGTTAGATTGGGCATGAACTCTGTATGCCTAAGTCAACCCACGAAACGAGTGTACGGGTGCTCAACCGACCGAAGAGGCCGATCGAAGAGGCATAATACGCAAGCCGGGGATCAGCTCGATCCCTCTCTACGTGCTGCCAATTTTGCTGTCTGTCTTGGTGCCACAACCCTCGATCTGACTGGGGCTTAGATGTGGAATGTACTTCGTATGCCCAAGCCAACCTACAAATCGAGTGTACGGGCGCTCAGTCGGTCGGAGAGGCAGAATGCGTAAACCGGGGATCGGCCTGATCCCCCCTGTGTGCTGCCGATCCTGCTGTCGTAACCCTCAATCTGGTCTGATCTTAGACTAGGAATGAACTCCTTATGCTTAGACTGGGGATGAACTTCATATGCCTAAGTCAACCCACCAAACGAGAGTGCGGGTGCTCAGTCGACGAGAGAGGCAGGATGCGTAAGCCGGGGATCGAACAAGTAGTAGGTGGGTTCAAGCACATCTTCATATTTCTACCATGTGAATGCCATTTTTATGGCTTGTAAATTCAAACAATGGTCCCCTAAGCCTTCATGTGAAGTTTCGTGGCAAGACGACCGGTTTTCTGTTTTTCACGATTGTTAAAACTTTTTGCGGTTTGGGATTTTTAAAATTTTTTTAGAAAGAATTTTGTCCCCAAATTTGGTAGAGGTGATCCCTGTATTTTTGTTGGCATGCACAAAAAAATTCAGCTAAAAACTCGAAGTGGAGAAGATTTTGTGACTGTTTGAAAAAAAATGTCCCTATTACAGAAACTTTAATGGCTACTGGCAGCAAACCTATAAAATCTAAAATGCTCTCTAAGGGTGTGTGAGTTCTCAAGGTTTGATGAGGGATAGGGGGCCAATATAAGGGCCAAGTACCAGCACCCATCACACATCATGTGCGCACACCCCCTGGCCCTTCCAATCGCCGGAACCCCCAATGCCGTCGGTTAGGCTCTCCGGTGATGCTCCGACGATGCTCCGACAATGGTTACCCAGGCGAAAAAAATGTGGCACCAGCACATGCCCAAGCCCAGCATGTGCACCGTGGCTCAAAATCTTAGATTGGGAATGAGCTCCGTATGCTTAGACATGGAATGAACTCCGTATGCCTAAGCCAACCCACGAAACGAGCGTACGGGTGCTCAGCCGGTCGGAAAGGCAGAATGCGCAAGCCGACGATCGACCCGATCCCCCCCCGTGTGCTATCGATCCTGCTGTTGCAACCCTTGGTCCGGTCCAATCTTAGACTAGGAATGAACTCCGTATGCTTAGACTGGGGATGAACTCCGTATGCCTAAGTCAACGCACGAACCAAACGTGTGGGCGGCCGACCGGAGAGGCATAAGGCATAAGCCCGGGATCAGCCCAGTCCCCCTCTGCGTGCTGTCGATCCTGCTGCCGGTCCTACTACCACAACCCTCGGTCTGGCTGGGGTTAGACGTGGAATGTACTCCGTATGCCTAAGCCAACCCACGAAACGAGCGTGCGGGCGCTCAACCGGTCGAAAAGGCAGAATGCGTAATTCGGGGATCGGCCCGATCCCCCCTGAGTGCTATCGATCCTACTGCCGTAACTCTCGATTTGATTCAATCTTAGACTGGGAATGAACTCCGTATGCTTAGACTGGGGATGAACTCCGTATGCCTAAGTCAACCCATGAAACGAGCGTACGGGCGCTCAGCCGGTCGGAGAGGCATAATGCATAAGTCGGGGATCAGTCCAATCCCCCTCTGCATGCTATCGATCCCGCTACCTTCATGTGAAGTTTTGTGGCTTATAAATTCAAACAATGGTCCCCTAAGCCTTCATGTGAAGTTTCATGGCAAGACGACCCGTTTTTTATTTTTCACGATTTTTGAAACTTTTTGCGGTTCGGGATTTTTTTAAATTTTTTTAGAAAGTGTTTTGTCCCCAAATTTGGTAGAGGTGATCCCTGTATTTTTGTTGGCATGCATAAAAAAATTCAGCTAGAAGCTCGAAGTGGAGAAGATTTAGTGACTGTTTGAAAAAAGAGTCCCCATTTCAGACACTTTAATGGCTACTGGCAGCAAACCTATAAAATCTCAAATGCTCTTTAAGGGTGTGTGAGTTCTCGAGGTTTGATGAGGGATAGGGGGCCAATATAAGGGCCAAGTACCAGCACCCACCGCACATCATGTGCGCACACCCCTCGGCCCCCCTAATCACCTGAACCCCCAATGCCGCCCGTTAGGCTCTCCGACGATGCTCCGACGATGGTGCCTTGGGCAAAAAAAATGCTGCACTAGAACATGCCCGAGCCCAGCATGTGCACCGTGGCTCAAAATCTTAGATTGAGAATGAGCTCCGTATGAATAGACATGGAATGAACTCCGTATGCCTAAGCCAACCCATGAAACGAGCGTGCGGGTGCTCAGCTGGTCGGAGAGGTAGAATGCACAAGCCAGGGATGGACCTGGTCCCCCCTGTGTGCTGTCGATCTCGCTGCGGTAACCCTCGATCTGATCCGATCTTAGACTTGGAATGAACTCCGTATGCATAAGTCAACCCACGAAATGAGCGTGCGGGTGCTAAGCCGACAGAAAAGGCATAATGCGCAAGCCAGGGATCGGCCCGGTCCCCCTTTACGTGCTGTCGGTCCCGCTGCCACAACCCTCGGTCCAGCTGGGGCATAGACATGGAATGAGCTCCCTATGCCTAAGCCAACCCATGAAATGAGAGTGCGGATGCTCAGCCGACTGAAGAGGTAGAATGCGCAAGCTGGGGATCAGCTCGATCCCCCCTGCGTGCTACCGATCCTACTGCCGCAACCGTCGATCCAATCCGATCTTAGACTAGGAATGAACTCCGTATGCTTACACTGGGGATGAACTCTGTATGCCTAAGTCAACCCACGAAACAAGCATGCGGGCGTTCAGTCGGCCGGAGAGGCCGATCGAAGAGGCATAATACGTAAGCCAGGGATCCTGTTGCTGTCCTGCTACCGTAACCCTCGGTCCGATCTGATTTTAGACTGGGAATGAACTCCGTATGCTTAGACTAGGGATGAACTTCGTATGCCTAAGTCAACTCAAAAAACGAGCAAATGGGCATTCAGCCGGTTGGAGCGTCATAATGCGTAAGCCGAGGATCGGCCCGATCCCCCTCTGCATGCTACCGATCCCGCTACTGGTCTTGCTGCCACAACCCTGGATTCGGCTGGGGCTTAGACATGGAATGTACTCCGTATGCCTAAGCCAACCCACAAAACGAGCGTGCGGGCACTCAGCCGGCTAGAGAGGCAGAATGCACAAGCCGGGGATCGATCTGGTCCCCCCTGCGTGCTACCAATCCTGCTGCCGCAACCCTCGATCCGATCTGATCTTAGATTGTGAATGCACTCCGTATGCTTAGACTGGGGATGAACTCTGTAAGCCTAAATCAAAACACGAAACGAGAGTGCGTGCGCTCAATCGGCCGGAGTGGCCGATCGAAGAGGCATAATGCGTAAGCCAAGGATCTACCTGGTCCCCCTCTACGTGCTGTCGACCCCGCTACCGATCCTACTGCTACAACCCTCGATCCGGCTGGGGCTTAGACATGGAATGTACTTCGTATGCCTAAGGCAACCCATGAAACGAGCGTGCGGGCGCTCAACTGGCCGGAGAGGCAGAATGCGCAAGCCAGGGATCAACCCGATCCCCCTTACGTGCTATCGATCCTGCTGTCGCAACCCTCGATTCGGTCTGATCTTAGACTGGGAATGAACTCCGTATGCTTAGACTAGGGATGAACTCCGTATGCCTAAGTCAACCCACGAAACGAGCGTGTGGGTGCTCAGTCGGCCAGAGAGGTAGGATGCGCAAGCTAGGGATTGAACGGGTGGTAGGTGGGTTCAAGCACATCTTCATATTTCTGCCATGCCAATGCCATTTTTATGGCTTGTAAATTCATACAATGGTCCCCGAAGCCTTCATGTGAAGTTTCGTGGCAAGACGACCCGTTTTCTATTTTTCACAATTTTTGAAACTTTTTACTGTTCCAAATTTTTTAAAATTTTTTTAGAAAGAGTTTTGTACCCAAATTTGGTAGAGGAGATCCCTGTATTTTTGTTGGCATACACAAAACAATTCAGCTAAAAACTCGAAGTGCAAAAGATTTTGTGACCGGTTGAAAAAAGTGTCCCCATTTCAGACACTTTAATGGCTACTGGCAGTAAACCTATAAAATCTCAAATGCTCTTTAAGGGTGTGTGAGTTCTCGAGGTTTGATGAGGGATAGGGGGCCAATATAAGGGCCAAGTACCAGCACCCATCGCACATCATGTGTGCACGCCCCCTGGCCCCCCCAATCGTCGGAACCCCTAATGCCGCCAATTAGGCTCTTTGGCGATGCTCCGGCGATGGTGCCCCGGGCAAAAAAAATGTGGTACCAGCACATGCCCGAGCCTAGCATGTGCACAGTGGCTCAAAATCTTAGATTGGGAATGAGCTCCGTATGCTTAGACATGGAATGAACTCCGTATGCCTAAGGTAACCCACGAAACAAGCGTGCGGGCGTTCAGCCGATTGGAGAGGCAGAATGCGTAACCTGGGGATCGACTCGGACCCCCCTACGTGCTGTTGATCCTACTGTCACAGCCCTCGGTCCAATCTGATCTTAGACTGGGAATGAACTCTGTATGCATAAGTCAACCCAAGAAATGAGCGTGCGGGCATTAAGCCGACCGAAGAGGCATAATGTGCAAGCCAGGGATCGGCTCGATCCCCCTCAGCGTGCTGCCGGTCCCGCTACAACAACCCTCAATCCGGCTGGGGCTTAGACATGGAATGAGCTCCCTATGCCTAAGCCAACCCACGAAACGGGCGTGCGGGCTCTCAGCCGACCGGAGAGGCAGAACGCGCAAGTTGGGGAATGACCCGGTCCCCCCTGCATGCTGTCGATCCTGCTATCGCAACCCTCGGTCTGGTTCGATCTTAGACTGGGAATGAACTTCGTATACTTAGATTGGAGATGTACTCCGTATGCCTAAGTCAACCCACAAAACGAGCATGCGGGTGCTCAGCCGACCGAAAAGGCCGATCGGAGAGGCATAATGCTCAAGCCGAGGATTAGCCCGGTCCCCCTCTACATGCTACCGATCCCGCTGCCGGTCCTGCTACTACAACCCTCAGTCCGGTTGGGGCTTAGACGTGGAATGTACTCCGTATGCCTAAGCCAACCCATGAAATGAGCGTGCGAGCGTTCAACCGACCGGAGAGGCAGAATGTGCATGTCGAGGATCGGCCCGATCCCCCCTGCATGCTGTCGATCCTGCTGCCGCAACCCTCGATCCGGTCTGATCTTAGACCTGGAATGAACTTCGTATGCTTAGACTGGGGATGAACTGCGTATGCCTAAGTCAACGCACAAAACGAGCGTACGGGCACTTAGCCGACCAGAGAGGCAGGATGCGCATGGGGGGGATCAAACGGGTGGTAGGTGGGTTTAAGTACATCTTCATATTTCTGTTATGCCAATGCCATTTTTATGGCTTGTAAATTCATACAATGGTCCCCTAACCCTTCATGTGAAGTTTCATGGCAAGACGACCCGTTTTCTATTTTCCACGATTTTTGAAACTTTTTACGGTTTGGGATTTTTAAAATTTTTTTTTTAAAATATGGTGATCCTTGTATTTTTGTTGGGATGCACAAAAAAATTCAGCTAAAAACTCGAAGTGGGGAAGATTTTGTGACCGTTTGAAAAAAGTGTTCTCATTTCAGACACTTTAATGGCTACTGGCAGCAAACCTATAAAATCTAAAATGCTCTTTAAGGGGGTGTGAGTTCTCAAGGTTTGATGAGGGATAGGGGGCCAATATAAGGGCCAAGTACCAGCACCCATCGCACATCATGTGCGCACAACCCCCGGCCCCCCAATCGCTGGAACCCCTAATACCGTTAGTTAGGCTCTCCGACGATGCTCCGACGATGGTGCCCCGGGCAAAAAAAATGCAGAACCAGCACATGCCTGAGCCCAGCATGTGCATTGTGGCTCAAAATCTTAGATTGGGAATGAGCTCCGTATGCTTAGACATGGAATGAACTCCGTATGCCTAAGCCAACCCACGAAACAAGCATGCGGGCGCTCAGCCGACCGGAGAGGCAGAATGCACAAGCTGGAGATTGACCTGATCCCCCCTAGGTGCTGTCGATCTTACTACTGCAACCCTTGGTTCGGTCCAATCTTAGACTGGGAATGAACTCTGTATGCATAAGTCAACCCATGAAACGAGCGTACGGGCACTGAGCCGACCGAAGAGGCATAATGCACAAGCCAGGGATCGACCCGATTCCCCTCTACGTGCTGCCGATCCCGCTGCCACAACCCTCGGTCTGGCTGGGGCTTAAACATGGAATGAGCTCCCTATGCCTAAACCAACCCACGAAACGGGCATGTGGGCGCTCAGCCGATCGGAGAGGCAGAATGCGCAAGTCGAGGATCAGCCCGGTCCCCCCTGCATGCTGTCGATCCTGCTGCCGCAACCCTCGGTTCGGTTCGATCTTAGACTGGGAATGAACTTTGTATACTTAGACTGGGGGTGAACTCTATATGCCTAAGTCAAATCATGAAACGAGTGTGCGGGCGCTCAGCCAGCGGAAGAGGCCAGTCGAAGAGGCATAATGCGCAAGTCGGGGATCAGTCCGATCCCCCTATACGTGCTGTCCATCCTACTGCCACAACCCTCGGTCCGGCTGGGTCTTAGACATGGAATGTACTCCGTATGCCTAAGCCAACCCATTAAACGAGCGTGCGGGTGCTCAGTCGACCAGAGAGGCATAATGCGTCAGCCAGGGATCGGCCCGATCCATCCTGCGTGCTGTCGATCCTGCTGCCGCAACCCTCAATCCGGTCCGATCTTTGACTGGGAATGAACTTTGTATGCTTAGACTAGGGATGATCTCTGTATGCCTAAGTCAACCCACAAAATGAGCATACGGGCGCTCAACCGGTCGGAGAGGCATAATGCGCAGGTCAGGGATCAACCCGATCCCCCTATGCATGCTGCCTATCCCGATGTTGGTCTTGCTGTCACAACCCTTGGTCCGACTGGGGCTTAGACATGGAATGTACTCCGTATGCCTAAGCCAACCCACGAAACGAGCGTGCGGGCGCTCAGTCGGCCAGAGAGGCAGAATGTGCAAGTCGAAGATCGACCCGATCCCTCCTGCGTGCTACCGATCCTGCTGCTGCAACCCTTGATATGATCCGATCTTAGACTGGGAATGAACTCTGTATGCTTAGACTGGGGATGAACTCCGTATCCCTAAGTCAACCCATGAAACGAGCGTGCTAGCGCTCAGCCGACCAGAGAGACAGGATGCGTAAGTCGGGGATAGAACGGGGTTCAAGCACATCTTTATATTTCTTTCGTGCCAATTCTATTTTTATGGCTTGTAAATTCATATAATGATCCCCTAAGCCTTCATGTGAAGTTTCGTGGCAAGACGACCCATTTCTATTTTTCACGATTTTTGAAACTTTTTAGGGTTCGAGATTTTTTTTAATTTTTTTAGAAAGGGTTTTGTCCCCAAATTTGGTAGAGGTGATCCTTGTATTTTTGTTGGCATGCACAAAAAAATTTAGCTAAAAACTCAAGGTGGAGAAGATTTTGCAACCGTTTGAAAAAAGTGTCCACATTTTAGACACTTTAATGGCTACTGGTAGCAAACCTATAAAATCTCAAATGCTCTTTAAGGGGGTGTGAGTTCTCGAGGTTTGATGAGGGATAGGGGGCCAATATAAGGGCCAAGTACCAGCACCCATCGCACATCATGTGCGCACACCCCCTGTCCCCCCCAATCACCAGAACCCCCAATGTCACCGATTAGGCTCTCCGATGATGCTCCGGTGATGGTGCCCTGGGCGAAAAAAATGTGGCACCAGCACATGCCCGAGCACAGCATGTGCACCATGGGTCAAAATCTTAGATTGGGAATGAGCTCCGTATGCTTAGACATGTAATGAACTCCGTATGCCTAAGCCAACCCCCAAAACGAGCATGAGAGTGCTCAGCCGACCAAAGAGTTAGAATGTGCAAGCCAGGGATCGAGTCGGTCCCCCCTGCATGCTGTCGATCTTGCTTTCACAACCTTCGGTTTGGTCTGATCTTAGACTGGGAATGAACTTCGTATGCATAAGTCAACCCATGAAACGAGCGTGCGGGCACTGAGCCGGTCGTAGAGGCATAATGCGCAAGCCGAGGATCATCCCGATCCATCTCTGCGTGTTGTCGATCCCGCTGCCACAGCCCTCAGTCTGGCTGGGGCTTAGACATGGAATGAGCTCCCTATACCTAAGCCAACCCACGAAACGGGTGTACGGGCACTCAACCGGTCGAAGAGGCAAAATGCGTAAGCCAAAAATCGGCCCTATCCCCCCTGCGTGCTGCTGATCCTACTACCGCAACCTTCGATCCGATCGGATCTTAGAGTGGGAATGAACTCTGTATGCTTAGACTAGGGATGAACTCCGTATGCCTAACTCAACCTACGAAACGAGCGTACGGGCACTCAGCTGACCGAGAGGCATAATGCGTAAACTGGGGATCAGCCCAGTCCCCCTCTGCGTGTTGCCAATCCTATTGTCGGTCCTGCTGCCACAACCTTCGGTTCGGCTGGGGCTTAGATGTGGAATGTACTCTGTATGCCTAAGCCAACCCATAAACAAGCGTGCGGGCACTCAACCGATCGGAGAGGCAGAATGCGTAAGTCGGGGATCGGCCCGGCCTCCCCTGCATGCTGTCGATCCTGCTATCGCAACCCTCGATCCGGTCTGATCTTAGACTAGGAATGAACTCTGTATGCTTAGACTGGGGATGAACTCTGTATGCCTAAGTCAACCCATGAAACGAGCGCGCGGGCACTCGACCGACTAGAGAGGCAGGATGTGTAAGTCGAGGAATCGAATGGGTGGTAGGTTGGGTTCCAAGCACATCTTCACTATTTCTGCCATGGCCAATGCCCATTTTTATGGCTTGTAAATTCATACCAATGGTCCCTATGCCTTCATGTGAAGTTTCATGGCAGACGACCCGTTTTTATTTTTCATGATTTCTTGAAAACTTTCTTAATGGTTAGGATTTTTTTAAAATTTTTTAGAAAGTTTTGTCCCAAAATTTGGTAAGAGGTGGATCCTTTTATTTTTGTTGGCAGCACAAAAAATTTCGCTAAAAACCAAAGTGGAGAGATTTTGTGACCCATCTTGAAAAAAGTGTCCCCATTTCAGACACTTTAATGGCTACTGGCAGCAAACCTATAAAATCTCAAATGCTCTTTAAGGGGGTGTGAGTTCTCAAGGTTTGATGAGGGATAGGGGACCTAGGGCCAAGTACCAGCACCCAGCGCACATCATGTGCGCATCTCCGATGGTCCCGCAATCGTCGGACCACAATGGGCTGGTTGTAGGGGTGATGCTCCACTGCTAGACGATGGGCCCGGTGAAAAAAATTGGCACCAGCAATCCCGAGCCGGTCAGGTGCATCGCTCAAAATCTTAGATTGGGATGGCCCCGTATCTTAGACATGGATGAACTCGTATGCCTAAGCAACCCATGAAACGAGCGTGGGGCGTTCAATCGGCCGGAGAGCAGATGCCGCAAGCTAGGGATCGACCCGATCCCCTTCGTGATGTCGATCATCGTGCAACTCCGTCTGGTTGATCTTAGACAGGAATGAACTCCGTATGCATAAGTCACCAATGAAATGAGCATGCAGGCGATGAGCCAGCCAAAGAGGCATAATGTGCAAGCCAGGGATTGGCCCGATCCCCCTCTGTGTCTTGCCAGTCCCGCTGCCAAAACCCTTGATCCGATTGGGGCTTAGAGATGGAATGAGCTCCCTATACCTAAGCCAACCCACGAAACCGACGTGCGGGTGCTCATCCCGCCAGAGAGGCAGAATGCGCAAGTCGAGGGTCGGCTTGGTCCCCCCTGCGTGCTATCGATCCTACTGTCGCAACCTTCGATTTGATCTGATCTTAGACTGGGAATGAACTCCGTATGCTAAGACTGGGGAGGAACTCTGTATGCCTAAGTCAACCCATGAAACGAGCGTGCGAGCGCTCAGCCGACCGGAAAGCCCGACCTGAGAGGCATAATACGTAAGTTGGGGATCAGCCTAGTCCTCTTCTGCATGCTGCCGATCCTGCTGTCGGTCCTACTACCACAACCCTCGGTCCGATTGGGGCTTAGATGTGGAATGTACTCCGTATGCCTAAGCCAACCCACAAAACGAGTGTGCGGGCGCTCAGCCGACCGGAGAGGCAGAATGCGCAAGCCGGGGATTGGCCTGGTCCCCCTGTGTCCTACCGATCCTACTGTCGCAACCCCTCGATCTGGTTCGATCTTAGACTGGGAATGAACTTCGTATGCTTAGACTGGGGATGAACTCCATATGCCTAAGTCAACCCACGAAACGAGCGTGTGGGCGCTCAGTCGATCAGAGAGCCCGACCCGAAAGGCATAATGCGTAAGTCGGGGATCAGCTCAGTCCCCCTCTGCGTGCTGCCGATCCTGCTGCCGGTACTACTACCACAACCCTAGATCCAGCTAGGGCTTAGATGTGGAATGTACTCCGTATGCCTAAGCTAACCCATGAAATGAGTGTACGGGCGCTTAGCCGGTCGGAGAGGTAGCATGTGCAAGCCGGGGATCGACCTGATCCCCTCTGCATGCTGTCGATCCTGCTATCGCAACCCTCGATCTGATTTGATCTTAGACTGGGAATGAACTCCATATGCTTAGACTGGGGATGAACTCTGTATGCCTAAGTCAACCCATGAAATGAGTGTGCAGGCGCTCAGCCGACCAGAAAGACAGGATGCGCAAGCCGAGGATCAAATGGGTGGTAGGTGGGTTCAAGCACATCTTCATATTTCTGCCGTGCCGATGCCATTTTTATGGCTTGTAAATTCATACAATGGTCCCCTAAGCCTTCATGAGAAGTTTCGTGGCAAGATGACCCGTTTTCTATTTTTCACGATTTTTGAAACTTTTTAAGGTTCGATATTTTTTTAAATTTTTTTAGAAAGAGTTTTGTCACCAAATTTGGTAGAGGTGATCCTTGTATTTTTTTTGGCATGCATAAAAAATGCAGCTAAAAACTCGAAGTGGAGAAGATTTTGTGACTGTTTGAAAAAAGTGTCCCCATTTCAGACACTTTAATGGCTACTGGCAGCAAACCTATAAAATCTTAAATGCTTTTTAAAGGGTGTGAGTTCTCGAGGTTTGATGAGGGATAGGGGGCCAATATAAGGGTGATGTACCAGCACCCATCGTACATCATGTGCGCACACCCCCCAACCCCTCCAATCGTCGGAAGCCCCAATGCCGCAGGTTAGGCTCTCCGGTGATGCTCTGACGATGCTCCGACGATGGTGCCCCAGGCAAAAAAAATGCGGCACCAGCACATGCCCGAGCCTAGCATGTGCACCATGGCTCAAAATCTTAGATTGGGAATGAGCTTCATATGCTTAGACATGGAAAGAACTCCGTATGCCTAAGCCGACCCACGAAACGAGTGGACGGGCGCTCAGCCGATCAGAGAGGCAAAAAACAAGCTGGGGATCGACCCAGTCTCCCCCTGCGTGCTGTCAATCCTGCTGCCACAACCCTCAGTCTGGTTCAATCTTAGACTGGGAATGAACTCCGTATGCGTAAGTCAACCCACGAAACGAGCGTGCGGGCGCTGAGCCGATCGAGAGGCATAATGCACAAGCTGGGAATTGGCCCGATCCCCCTCTACGTGCTGCCAGTCCCACTGCCACAACCCTCGGTCCGACTGGGGCTTAAACATGGAATGAGCTCCCTATGCCTAAGCCAACCCATGAAACGGGCATGCGAGCGCTCAGCCGATCGGAGAGGCAGAATGCACAAGCTGAGGATCGACCCGGTCCCCCCTACGTGCTATCGATCCTGCTGTCGTAACCCTTGGTCTGGTCCGATCTTAGACAGGGAATGAACTTCATATGCTTAGCCTGGGGATGAACTCCGTATGCCTAAGTCAACCCATGAAACGAGCATACGGGCACTCAGTCGACCAGAGAGGCATAATGCGTAAGCCGAGGATCAGCCCGATCCGTCTTTGCATGCTACCGATCCCGCTACCGGTCCTGCTGCCACAACCCTTGGTCTGGCTAGGGCTTAGACATGGAATGTACTCCGTGTGCCTAAGCCAACCCACGAAATGAGTGTGCGGGCGCTCAATCGGTTGGAGAGGCAGAATGCACAAGCTGGGGATCGGCCCGATCCCCCCTGTTTGCTTCCGATCCTGCTGCCGCAACCCTTGATCCAGTCCAATGTTAGACTGGGAATGAACTCCATATGCTTAGACTGGGGATGAACTTTGTATGCCTAAGTCAACCCATGAAACGAGCGTACGGGCACTCAACCGATCGACGAGGTCGACCGGAGAGGCATAATGCGTAAGCCGAGGATCAACCCGATCCCCCGCTACGTGCTGTCGATCTCGATTCCAGTCCTGCTACCACAACCCTTGATTCGGTTGGGGATTAGATGTGGAATGTACTCCGTATGCCTAAGCCAAGCCACGAAATGAGCGTGCGGGTGCTCAGTCAGCCGGAGAGGCAGAATGCGCAAGCCGTGGATCGGCCCGGTCCCCCCTGCGTGCTGTCGATCCTGCTACCGCAAACCTCGATCCAATCCAATCTTAGACTGGGAATGAACTTCTTATACTTAGATTGGGGATGAACTCCGTATGCCTAAGTCAATCCACGAAATGAGCGTGCGGGCGCTCAGCCGACCAGAGAGACAGGATGCGTAAGCCGGGGATCGAACAGGTGGTAGGTGGGTCCAAGCACATCTTCATATTTCTGCTGTGCCAATGCCATTTTTATGGCTTGTAAATTCATACAATGGTCCCCTAAGCCTTCATGTGAAGTTTTGTGGCAAGACGACCCGTTTTCTATTTTTCATGATTTTTGAAACTTTTTGCGGTTCGAGATTTTTTTAAATTTTTTTAGAAAGAGTTTTGTCCCCAAAATTGGTAGAGGTGATCCTTGTATTTTTTTTCGCATGCACAAAAACATTCATCTAAAAAATCAAAGTGGAGAAGATTTTGTGACCGTTTGAAAAAAGTGTCCCCATTTCAGACACTTTAATGGGTACTGGCAGCAAACCTATAAAATCTCAAATGCTCTTTAAGGGGGTGTGAGTTCTCGAGGTTTGATGAGGGATATGGGGCCAATATAAGGGCCATGTACCAGCACCCATCAGCTATCATGTGCGCACACCCCCCGACCCCCCAATCGCCGGAACTCCCCAATGTTCGTCGGTTAGGCTCTCCGGCGATGGTCCGACGATGCTCTGGCGATGGTGCCCCGAGCAAAAAAAATGGGACACGAGCACATGCCCGAGCCCAGCATGTGCACCGTGGCTCAAACTCTTAGATTGGGAATGAGCTCCGTATGCTTAGACATGGAATAAACTCCATATGCCTAAGCCAACCCACGAAACGAACGTGCGGGCGCTCTACCGGTTGGAAAGGTAGAATGCGCAAGCCGGGGATCGACCCGATCCCCCCTACGTGCTTTCAATCCTGCTGTCACAACCCTCGGTCCGGTCCGATCTTAGACTGGGAATGAACTCCATATGCATAAGTGATCCCACGAAACGAGCGTGCGGGCGTTGAACTGATCGAAGAGGCATAATGCGCAAGTCGAAGATTGGCCCGGTCCCCCTCTGCGTGCTGTCTGTACCACTGCCACAACCCTCAGTCTGACTGGGGCTTAGACATGGAATGAGCTCCCTATGCCTAAGCTAACCCATGAAATGGGCGTGCGGGCGCTCAGTCGATCGGAGAGACTGAATGCGCCAGTCAGGGATCGGTTCGGTTCCCCCTGCATGCTGCCGATCCTGCTACCGCAACCTTAGGTCTGATCTTAGACTGGGAATGAACTCCGTATGCTTAGACTGGGGATGAATTCCGTATGCCCAAGGATCAAAATGTGCAAGCCGAGCATCGACTGATCCCCACTACGTGCTGCCGATCCTGCTACCACAACCCTCGATCCAGTCCAATCTTGGATTGAGAATGAACTCCGTATGCTTAGACTGGGGATGAACTCCGTAAGCCTAAGTCAACCCACGAAACGAGCGTACGGGTGCTCAGCCAACCGGAAAGGTCGGTCGGAGAGGCATAATGCGCAAGTCAGGGATCAGCCCAGTCCCCCTTTGTGTGCTGTCGATCCCACTACCGATCTTGCTGCCACAACTCTCGGTCCGGCTGGGGCTTAGATGTGGAATGTACTCTATATGCCTAAGTCGACCCAAGAAACAAGCATGTGGGCGCTCAACTGGTCGAAGAGGCAAAATACGCAATCCGAGGATCCCTCTGGTCCCCCTACGTGTTGCCGATCTTACTATCGTAACCCTTGATCCGATCCGATCTTAGACTGGGAATGAACTCAGTATGCTTAGATTGGGGATGAACTCCGTATGCCTAAGTCAACCCATGAAACGAGCGTACGGGCACTCAGTCGGTCGGAGAGGCATAATGCGCAAGCTGGGGATCAGCCAGGTCCCCCTCTGCGTGCTACTGATCCCGCTGTCGGTCCTGCTGCCACAACCCTCGGTCCGGCTAGGGCTTAGACGTGGAATGTACTCCGTATGCCTAAGCCAACCCACGAAACGAACGTGCGGGGGCTCAGCCGACTGGAGAGGCAGAATACGTAAGTCGGGGATCGACCCGATCCCCCCCTACGTGGTGTCGATCCTACTACCGTAACCCTCGGTCTGATCCGATCTTAGACTGGGAATGAACTTCGTATGCATAAGTTAACCCCCGAAACGAGCGTGCGGGCACTGAGCAGATCAAAGAGGCATAATGCGCAAGCCAAGGTTCAGCTCGGTCCCTCTCTGTGTGCTGTTGATCCTGCTGCCGCAACCCTCAGTCCGATCTGATCTTAGACTGGGAATTAACTCCGTACGCTTAGACTGGGGATGAACTCTGTATGCCTAAGTCAACCCATGAAACGAGCGTGCGGGCGCTCAGTCGATCGGAGAGGCAAAATGCACAAGCTGAGGATCGGCCCGGTCCCCCTGCATGCTGCCAATCTTGCTGCTGTAACCCTCAGTCTGGTCCGATCTTAGACTGGGAATGAACTTCGTATGCTTAGACTGTGGATGAACTCCGTATACCTAAGTCAACCCACGAAACGAGCATGCGGGCACTCAATCGACCGGAGAGGTTGACCGGAGAGGCATAATGTGCAAGTCAGGGATCAGCCCAGTTCCCCTCTGTGTGCTGCCGATCCCACTGCTGGTACTGCTGCCACAACCCTCGGTCCTACTGGGGCATAGACGTGGAATGTACTTCGTATGCCTAAGCCAACCCACGAAATGAGCGTTCGGGCACTCAGCCAGCCGGAGAGGTAGAATGCGCAAGCCGAGGATCGGCCTGGTCCCCACTGTGTGCTACCGATCCTACTATCGTAACCCTTGATTCGGTCTGATCTTAGACTGGGGATGAACTCCATATGCCTAAGTCAACCCACGAAACGAGCATGCGGGCGCTCAACCGACCGGAGAGGCCGATCAAAGAGGCATAATGCGCAAGTCAAGGATCAGTCTGGTCCCCCTCTACGTGCTACCGATCCCACTGTCGATCCTACTACCATAACCCTCGGTCTGACTAGGGCTTAGACGTGGAATGTACTCCGTATGCCTAAGCCAACCCACGAAACGAGCGTGCGGGTGCTCAGTCGACCAGAGAGGTAGAATGTCCAAGCCGGGGATTGGCTCGATCCCCCATGCGTGTTGCCAATCCTAATGTCGCAACCCTCGATCCGGTCAGATCTTAGACTGGGAATGAACTCCGTATGCTTAGACTGGGGATGAACTCCGTATGCCTAAGTCAACCCATGAAACAAGCGTGCGAGCGCTTAATTGATCAGAGAGGCCAATCAGAGAGGCATAATGCACAAGTCGAGGATCAGCCCAGTCCCCCTCTACTTGCTACCGATCTCGCTGTAGGTCCTGCTGCCACAACCCTCAGTCCGACTGAGGCTTAGACGTGGAATGTACTCATTATGCCTAAGCCAACCCACAAAATGAGCGTGCGGGCGCTCAGTTGGCCGGAGAGGCAGAACGTGCAAGTCGAGGATCGGCTCGACCCCTCAGCGTGCTGTCGATCCTGCTGCCACAACCCTCGATCTAGTCTAATCTTAGACTAGGAATGAACTTCGTATCCTTAGACTGGGGATGAACTCCGTATGCCTAAGTCAACCTACGAAACGAACGTGCAGGCGCCCAGCCGACCTGAGAGGCAGGATGCGAAAGTCGAGGATCAAACGGGTGGTTGGTGGGTTCAAGTACATCTTCATATTTCTACCATGCCAATGCCATTTTTATGGCTTATAAATTCATACAATGGCCCCCTAAGCCTTCATGTGAAGTTTCGTGGCAAGATGACCCATTTTCTATTTTTCATGATTTTTGAAACTTTTTACGGTTTGAGATTTTTTAAATTTTTTAGAAAGAGTTTTGTCCCCAACTTTGGTAGAGGTGATCCTTGTATTTTTGTTGGCATGCACAAAAAAATTCAGCTAAAAACTCGAAGTGGAGAAGATTTTGTGACCGATTGAAAAAAGTGTCCCCATTTCAGACACTTTAATGGCTACTGGCAGCAAACCTATAAAATCTCAAATGCTCTTTAAAGGGGTGTGAGTTCTAGAGGTTTGATGAGGGATAGGGGGCCAATATAAGGGCCAAGTACCAGCACCCATCACACATCATGTGCGCATAACCCCTGGCCCCCCCAATCGCTGGAACCCCCAATGTCGTCGGTTAGGATCTCCGGCAATGCTCCAACGATGGTGCCCTTAGTGAAAAAAATGCGGCACCAGCACATGCCCGAGCCCAGCATGTGCACCGTGGCTCAAAATCTTAGATTGGGAAAGAGCTTCGTATGCTTAGACATGGAATGAACGAGCGTGCAGTCGCTCAGCCAACCGGAGAGGTAGAATGCGCAAGCCAGGGATCGACCCGGTCTCCCCTACGTGCTATCGATCCTACTGCCACAACCCTTGTTCCGGTCCGATCCGATCTCAGACTGGGAATGAACTCCGTATGCATAAGTCAACCCATGAAACGAGTGTGCGGGCGTTGAGCCGGTCGAAGAGGCATAATGCATAAGCCGGGGATCGGCCCGGTCCCCCTCTGCGTGCTACCGGTCCCGCTGCCACAACCTCGGTTCGACTGGGGCCTAGAAATGGAATGAGCTCCTATACCTATGCCAACCCACGAAACGGGCGTACGAGCGTTCAGTCGGCCAGAGAGGCAGAATGTGCAAGCCGAGGATCGCCTCGTTCCCCCCTTCGTGCTGTCGATCCTGCTGCCGCAACCCTCGGGCCGATCCGATCTTAGATGGGAATGAACTCTGTATGCTTAGACTGGGGATGACTCCATATGCCTAAGTGAACCCTTGAAATGAGCGTGAGGGCACTCAACTGACTGAAGAGGCCGACCGGAGAGGCATAATGCACAAGCCGAAGATCAGCCCAGTCCCCCTCTGCGTGCTGCCGATCTCGCTGCCAATCCTGCTACCACAACCCTCGGTCCGATTGGGGCTTAGACGTGGAATGTACTCTGTATGCCTAAGCCAACCCACGAAATGAGAGTGCAGGCGGTCGGAGAGGCAGAATGCGCAAGTCGGGGATTGGCCTGGTCCCCCCTACGTGCTGCCGATCCTGCTGCCATAACCCTAGATCCACTTCGATCTTAGACTGGGAATGAACTCCGTATACTTAGACTGGGGATGAACTCCGTATGCCTAAGTCAACCCATGAAACGAGTGTACGGGAGCTCAGTCGGTCGGAGAGGCATAATGCGCAAGCCGGGGATAAGCCCGATCCCCCTTTACGTGCTGCCGGACCTACTGCCAAAACCCTCGGTCTGACAGGGGCTTAGATGTGGAATCTACTTCATATGCCTAAGCCAACCCACGAAACGAGCGTGCGGGCGCTCAGCCGACCAGAGAGGCAGAATGTGCAAGTCAGAGATCGAACATGCAGTAGGTGGGTTCAAGCACATCTTCATATTTCTACCATGCCAATGCCATTTTTATGGCTTGTAAATTCATACAATGGTGCCCTAAGCCTTCATGTTAAGTTTCATGGCAAGACGACCCGTTTTCTATTTTTCACGATTTTTGAAACCTTTTGTGGTTCGAGATTTTTTTAAATTTTTCTAGAAAGAGTTTTGTCCCCATATTTGGTAGAGGTGATCCTTGTATTTTTTTTGGCATGAACAAAAAAATTCAGCTAAAAACTCAAAGTGGAGAAGACTTTGTGACTGTTTGAAAAACGTGTTCCCATTTCAGACACTTTAATGGCTACTGGCAGCAAACCTATAAAATCTCAAATGCTCTTTAAGGGGGGTGAGTTCTCGAGGTTTGATGAGGGATAGGGGGCCAATATAAGGGCCAAGTACCAGCACCCATCGCACATCATGTGCGCACATCCCCGGCCCCCCCAATCGTCGGAACCCTCAATGCCGTCGGTTAAGCTCTCCGATGATGGTGCCCTGGGTGAAAAAAATGCGGCACTAGCACATGCCCGAGCCCAGCATGTGCACCATGGCTCAAAATCTTAGATTGGGAATGAGCTCCGTATGCTTAGAGATGGAATGAACTCCGTATGCCTAAGCTAACCCATGAAACGAATGTGCGGGTGCTCTGCTGGTTGGAGAGGTAGAATGCACAAGTCGGGGATTGACCCGGTCCCCTCTGCGTGCTGTCGATCTTGCTACCAAAACCCTCAGTCTGGTCTGATATTAGACTGGGAATGAGCTCCGTACGCATAAGCCAACCCACGAAACGAGCATGCGGGCACTGGGCCGATCGAAGAGGCATAATGTGCAAGCCGAGGATCGGCTCGGTCCCCTTCTGCGTGCTGACGGTCCCGCTGCCACAACCCTCGGTCCGACTAGGGCTTAGACATGGAATGAGCTCCCTATGCCTAAGCCAACCCAGGAAATGGGCGTGCGGGCGCTCAGTCGACCGGAGAGGCAGAATGCGCAAGCAGATGATCGACCCGATCCCCTCTGCGTGCTACCGATCCTGCTGCCACAACCCTCGATCCGATCTAATCTTAGACTAGGAATGAACTTCGTATTCTTAGACTGGGGATGAACTCCGTATGACTAAGTCAACTCACAAAACAAGCGTGCGGGCACTCAGCCGCCCAAAAAAGCCGACTGGAGAGGCATAATGCGTAATCCGAGGATCAGCCTGATCCCCCTCTGCATGTTGTCGATCCCCGCTGCCGGTCCTGTTGCCACAACCCTCGATCTAGTTGGGGCTTAGACATGGAATGTACTCCGTATGCCTAAGCCAACAACAAAATGGGCATTCGGGCGCTCAGTCGGCTGGAGAGGTAGAACACGTAAGCCAGAGATCAGCCCAGTCCCCCCTACGTGCTGCCAATCCTGCTACCGGAACCCTCGATCCGGTCTGATCTTAGACTGGGAATGAACTCTGTATGCTTAGATTGGGGATGAACTCCGTATGCTTAAGTCAACCCATGAAATGACTGTGCGGGTGCTCAGCCGATCGGAGAGGTATAATGCACAAGCTGGGGATAAGCCTGGTCCCCTCTGCGTGCTACCGATCCCGCTGTCGGTCCTGCTGCCACAACCCTCGGTCCAGCTGGGGCTTAGATGTGGAATGTACTCCGTATGCCTAAGCTAACCCACGAAACAAGCATCTGGGAGCTCAGTCGGCCGGAGAGACAGAATGCGCAAGCCAGGGATCGGCTTGATCCCTCATGCGTGCTGTCGATCATGCTGGCGTAACCCTCGGTCCGACCAATCTTAGACTGGGAATAAACTCTATATGCTTAGATTGGGGATGAACTCTGTATGCCTAAGTCAACCCACGAAACGAGCGTGCGGGCACTCAGCCGGTCGGAGAGGCCGGCAGGAGAAGCATAAGTCATAAGCTGAGGAGAAGCCCGGTCCGCCTCTACGTGCTACTGATCCCGCTGTCGGTCTTGCTGCCACAACCCTTAGTCCGACTGGGGCTTAGATGGGGAATGTTCTCCGTATGCCTAAGCCAACCCATGAAACGAGCGTACGGGCACTCAGTCAGCCAGAAAGGCAGAATGTGCAAGCCGGGGATCGACCTCGTCCCCTCTACGTGCTGTCGATCCTGCTGCCATAACTCTTGATCCAATCCGATCTTAGACTGGGAATGAACTCCATATGTCTAGACTGGGGATGAACTCAGTATGCCTAAATCAACCCACAAAACAAGTATGCGGGCGCTCAACTGGCCGGAGAGGCATAAGTCGTAAGCCGGGGATCAGCCTGGTCCCCCTCTGCGTGCTGTTGATCCCGCAGCCAGTCTTGCTACCACAACTCTCGGTCCGACTGGGGCTTAGATGTGGAATGTACTCCGTATGCCTAGGCCAACCCATGAAACGAGCGTGCCAACGCTCAGCCAGCCGGAAAAGCAGAATGTGCAAGCCGAGGATCGGTTCGATCCTCCTGTGTGCTGTCGATCCTACTACCGCAACCCTTGATCCGGTTCGATCTTAGACTGGGAATGAACACCGTATGCTTAGACTGGGGATGAACTCCGTATGCCTAAGTGAACCCACGAAATGAGTGTGCGGGCGCTCAGCCGACCATAGAGGCAGGATGCGAAAGCCGGGGATCGATCGGGTGACAGGTGGGTTCAAGCACATCTTCATATTTCTGCTGCGCCAATGCCATTTTTAAGGCTTGTAAATTCAAACGATGGTCCCCTAAGCCTTCATGTGAAGTTTCGTGGCAAGACGACCCGTTTTCTATTTTTCACGATTTTTGAAACTTTTTACGGTTCGAGAATTTTTTAAATTTTTTTGGAAAGAGTTTTGTCCCCAAATTTGGTAGAGGTGATCCATGTATTTTTATTGGCATGCAAAAAAACATTCAGCTAAAAACTCAAAGTGGAGAAGATTTTGTGACCGTTTGAAAAAAGTGTCCCCATTTCAGACACTTTAATGGCTACTGGCAGCAAACCTATAAAATCTCAAATGCTCATTAAGGGGGTGTGAGTTCTCGAGGTTTGATGAGGGATAGGGGGCCAATATAAGGGCCAAGTACCAGCACCCATCGCACATCATGTGTAAACACTCCCCGGCCCCCCAATCGTCGGAACCCCCAATGCTGCCGGTTAGGCTCTCTGGCGATGCTCCGGCGATGCTATTGCGATGGTGCCCCGGGTGAAAAAAATGCGGCACCAGCACATGCTCGAGCCCAGCATGTGCACCGTGGCTCAAAATCTTAGATTGGGAATGAGGTCCGTATGCTTAGACATGGAATGAACTCTGTATGCTTAAGCCAACCCACGAAACGAGCGTGCGGGCGCTCAACCGATCGGAGAGGCAGAATGCTCAAGCCAGGGATCGACCCAGTCCCCCCTACGTGCTGTCAATCCTACTGCCACAACCCTCAGTCTGGTCCAATCTTAGACTGGGAATGAACTCTGAAGCATAAGTCAACCCATGAAACAAACATACGGGCACTGAGCCGATCGAAGAGGCATAATGCTCAAGCTGGGGATCGACCCAATCCCCCTCTACATGCTGCCGAACCCGCTCCTGCAACCCTCGATCTGGCTGGGGCTTAGATATGGAATGAGCTCCCTATGCCTAAGCCAACCCACGAAAGGGGCGTACGAGCGCTCAGTCGGCCAGAGAGGCAGAATGCGCAAGCCGGGAATCGGCCCGGTCCCCCCTACGTGCTGTCGATCCTGCTACCGCAACCCTCGGTCTGGTCTGATCTTAGACTAGGAATGAATTCGTATGCTTAGACTGGGGATGAACTCCGTATGCCTAAGTTAACCCATGGAACGAGCATGCGGGCGCTTAGCCAGTCGGAGAGGCATAATGCGCAAGCCACGGATCAGCTCGATCCCCCTTTACGTGCTGCTGATCCCGCTATCGATCCTACTGCACAACCCTCGGTTCGGTTGGGGCTTAGACGTGGATTGTACTCCGTATGCCTAAGCCAACCCATGACACAAGCATACGGGCACTCAGCCGATCGGAGAGGTACACTGCACAAGCCGAGGATCGGTCCGATCCCTCCTGTATGCTACCGATCCTGCTACCGTAACCCTCGATCCAGTCCGATCTTAGACTAGGAATGAACTCTATATGCTTAGACTGGGGATGAACTCCGTATGCCTAAGTCAAGCCATGAAACGAGCGTGTGGGCGCTCAGCCAGTCGGAGAGGTCGATCGAAGAGGCATAATGCACCAGCCGGGGATCAAACCGATCCCCCTCTGCGTGCTGCCGATCCCGCTACCGGTCTCGCTACCACAACCTTCGGTCGGGCTGGGGCTTAGACGTGGAATGTACTCCGTATGCCTAAGCCAACTGCCAAAACGAGTGTGCAGACTCTTAGCCGACCGGAGAGGCAGAATGCGCAAGCCAGGGATCAACCCGGTCCCCCCTGCGTGCTATCGATCCTGCCGTCGCAACCCTCGATTATGTCTGATCTTAGACTGGGAATGAACTTCGTATGCTTAGACTGGGGATGAACTCCGTATGCCTAAGTCAACCCACGAAATGAGCGTGCGGGCACTCAGACGACCAGAGAGGCAGGATGCACAAGCCGAGGATCGAACGGGTGGTAGGTGGGTTCAAGCACATCTTCATATTTCTGCCATGCCAACACCATTTTTATGACTTGTAAATTGATACAATGGTCCCCCAAGCCTTCATGTGAAGTTTCGTGGCAAGACAACCCGTTTTCTATTTTTCACGATTTTTGAAACTTTTTGCGATTTGGAATTTTTTAAAATTTTTTTAGAATGAGTTTTGACCCCAAATTTGGTAGAGGTGATCCATGTATTTTTTTTGGCATGCACAAAAAAAGTCAGCTAAAAACTCAGAGTGGAGAAGATTTTTTGACCGTTTGAAAAAACTGTCCCCATTTCGGACACTTTAATGGCTACTGGCAGCAAACCTATAAAATCTCAAATGCTTTTTAAGGGGGGGTGAGTTCTCGAGGGTTCATGAGGGATAGGGGGCCAATATAAGGGCCAAGTACCAGCACCCACCATAAATCATGTGCGCACACCCCCTGGTCACCCTCTGGGTACTGACGATCCCGATGCCACAACCCTCGATCCGGCTGGGGCTTAGACATGGAATGAGCTCCCTATGCCTAAGCCAACCCACGAAATGAGCATGCGGGTGCTCAACCGACCGGAGAGGCAGAATGCGCAAGCCGGGGATCGGCCTGGTCTCCTCTGCGCGCTGTCAATCCTGCTGCCGCAACCTTCGATCCGGTCTAGTCTCCCTCTCTGCATGCTGCCGATCCCGCTACTGGTCCTGCCGCCACAACCCTCGGTCTGGCTGGGCTTAGACAAGGAATGAGCTCCCTATACCTAAGCCAACCCATGAAACGAGCGTGCGGGCGCTCAGTCGATCGAAAAGGTAGAATGCACAAGCCGAGGATCGACCCAGTCCCCCCTGCATGCTGTCGATTCTGTTGTCACAACCCTTGGTCTGTTCCGATCTTAGATTGGGAATGAACTCCATATGCTTAGACTGGGGATGAACTCCGTATGCCTAAGTCAACCCACGAAACAAGCGTGCGGGCGCTCAGCCGGTCGGAGAGGCCTAATGCGCAAGTCGGGGATCAGCCTAGTCCCCCTCTGCGTGCTGTCGATCCTCCTGCCGGTCCTGCTACCACAACCCTCGGTCCAACTGGGCCTTAAAAGTGGAAGGTACTCCGTATGCCTAAGGCAACCCATGAAACGACCGTGCAGGCACTCAACCGGCTGGAGAGGCAGAATACGCAAGCCGGGGATCAGTCCGGTCCCCCTTGCGTGCTGTCGATCTTGCTGTTGCAACACTCGATTCGGTCCGATCTTACACTGGGAATGAACTCCGTATGCTTAAACTGGGGATGAACTCCATATGCCTAAGTCAACCCACGAAACGAGCGTACGGGCGCTCAGCCGGAGAGGCATAATGCGTAAGTCAAGGATCAGCTTGGTCCCCCTCTATGTGCTGTCGATCCCGCTGTCGGTCCTGCTGCCACAACTCTCGGTCCGACTGGGGCTTAGACATGGAATGTACTCCGTATGCCTAAGCCAACCCACGAAATGAGCGTGCAGGCGCTCAGCCGACCGGAGAGGCATAATGCGCACGTCGAGGATCAGCCCGATCCCTCTCTACGTGCTATCTATCCCGCTGTTGGTCCTGCTGCCACAACTCTCTGTCTGACTGAGGCTTAGACGTGGAATGTACTCCGTATGTCTAAGCCAACCCATGAAACAATCGTGCGGGCACTCAACCAGTCGGAGAGGAAGAATACGCAAGCCGTGGATCAGCCCGGTCCCCCCTGCGTGCTATCGATCCTATTATCGCAACCCTCGATCCGATTCGATCTTAGACTAGGAATGAACTCCGTATGCTTAGACTGGGGATGAACCCCGTATGCCTAAGTCAACCCATAAAACGAGCATACGGGCACTTAGCCGGTCAGAAAGGTCAGCTGGGGAGGCATAATACGTAAGCCGGGGATCAGCCCTGTCCCCCTCTGCGTGCTACCGATCCCGCTACTAGTCCTGCTGCCACAACCCTCGGTTTGACTGGAGCTTAGACATGGAATGTACTCCGTATGCCTAAGCCAACCCATGAAACGGGCGTGCGGGCGCTCAGCCGATTGAAAAGGCAGAATGCACAAGCTGGGGATCGACCCGTCCCCCTGTGTGCTGTCGATCCTTCTACCGCAACCCTCGATCCGATCTGATCTTAGACTAGGAATGAACTCCGTATGCTTAGAATAGGGGTGAACTCCGTATGCCTAAGTCAACACATGAAACGAGCATGCGGGCACTCAGTCTACCAGAGAGGCAGGATGCGCAAGCCGGGGATCGAACGGGTGGTAGGTGGGTTCAAGCACATCTTCATATTTCTGCCATGCCAATGCCATTTTTATGGCTTGTAAATTCATACAATGGTCCCCTAAGCCTTCATGTGAAGTTTCATGGCAAGACGATTTGTTTTGTATTTTTCATGATTTTTGAAACTTTTTGCGATTCGGGATTTTTTAAAAATTTTTCAGGAAACGTTTTGTCCCTAAATTTGGTAGAATTGATCCTTGTATTTTTGTTGGCATGCACAAAAACTTCAGCTAAAAACTCGAAGTGGAAAAGATATTGTGACCGTTTGAAAAAAGTGTCCCCATTTCATACACTTTAATGGCTACTGGTAGCAAACCTATAGAATCTCAAGTGGTCTTTAAAGGGGTGTGAGTTCTCGAGGTTTGATGAGGGATAGGAGGCCAATATAAGGGCCAAGTACCAGCACCCATCGCACATCATGTGCCACACCCCCTGACCCCCCCAATCGCTGGAACCTCCAATGCCGTCGGTTAGGCTCTCCGACGATGCTCTGGTGATGGTGCCTCGGGCGAAAAAAATTTGGTATCAGCATATGCCCGAGCCCAGCATGTGCACCGTGGCTCAAAATCTTACACTGGAAATTAGCTCTGTATGCTTATACATGGAATGAACTACGTATGCCTAAGCTAACCCACGAAACGAGCGTGCGGGCGCTCAGCCGGTCGGAGAGGCAGAATGCACAAGTTGGGGATCGACCCGGTCCCCCCTTACATGCTGTCGA
Source organism: Durio zibethinus (assembly GCF_002303985.1). The sequence goes on along the minus strand of NW_019167826.1, from coordinate 27,122,006 downwards.
TCCTACTATTGCAGCCCTCAATCTGGTCTGATCTTAGACTGGGAATGAACTTCGTATGCATAAGCCAACCCACGAAACGAGCGTGCGGGCGCTGAGCAGGCCGAAGAGGATTAATGCGCAAGCCGAGGATTAGCCTGGTCTCCCTCTACGTGCTGTCGATCTTGCTGCCACAACCCTCTGTCTGGCTGGGCCTTAGACATGGAATGAGCTCCCTATGCCTAAGCCAACCCATGAAACGGGCGTGCGGGTGCTCAGCCAGCTGAAGAGGCAGAATGCGCAAGCCGGGGTTCAGCCCGATCCCCCCTACGTGCTGTCGATCCTGCTGTCGCAACCCCCGGTCCGATCCGATCTTAGACTGGGAAAGAACTCCGTATGCTTAGACTGGGGATGAACTTCGTATGCCTAAGTCAACCCACAAAACGAGCGTACGAGCACTCAGCCGGTCGAAGAGGCATAATGCGCAAGCCAGGGATCAGCCCGATCCCCCTCTGCGTGCTGTCGATCCTGCTGCTGGTCCTGCTGCCACAACCATCCGTCCGACTGGGGCTTAGACATGAAATGTACTCTGTATGCCTAAGCTAACCCATAAAAAGAGCGTGCGGGCGCTCAGCCGGTCAGAAAGGTAGAATGCACAAGCCGAGGATCGGTCGGGTCCCCCCTGCGTGCTGTCGATCCTACTGTCGCAACCCTCGATCCAGTTCGATCTTAGACTGTGAATGAACTCCGTATGCTTAGACTAAGGATGAACTCTGTATGCCTAAGTCAACTTACAAAACGAGCGTGCGGGCGCTCAGCCAACCAGAGAGGCAGAATGCGCAAGCCGGGGATCGAACGGGTGGTAGGTGGGTTCAAGCACATCTTCATATTTCTGCCATGCCAATGCCATTTTTATGGCTTGTAAATTCATACAATGGTCCCCTAAGCCTTCATGTGAAGTTTCGTGGCAAGACGACCCGTTTTCTATTTTTCACGATTTTTGAAACTTTTTATGGTTCGGGATTTTTTTTAATTTTTTAGAAAGAGTTTTGTCCCCAAATTTGGTAGAGGTGATCCTTGTATTTTTGTTGGCATGCACAAAAAATTCAGCTAAAAACTCGAAGTGGAAAGGATTTTGTGACCGTTTGAAAAAAGTGTGCCCATTTTAGACACTTTAATGGCTACTGGCAGCAAACCTATAAAATCTCAAATGCTCTTTAAGGGGTGTGAGTTCTCGAGGTTTGTTAAGGGATAGGGGGCCAATATAAGGCCAAGTACGAGCACCCATCACACATCATGTGCGCACACCCCCCGGCCCCCCCAATCGCCGGACCCCCAATCCGCCGATTAGGCTTCTTCGATGATGCCTCCGACGATGCCCGACATGGTGCCCCGGCCAACAAAAATGCGGTACCAGCACATGCTCCGAGCCCAGCCTGTGCACCGTGGCTCAAAATCTTAGACTGGAATGAGCTCCGTATGCTTAGACATGGAATGAACTCCGTATGCCTAAGCCAACGTACGAATGAGCGTGCGAGCGCTCAGCTAGCCGGAGAGGCAGAATGCGCAAGCTGGGGATCGACCCGGTCCCCCTGCGTGCTATCAATCCTGCTACCACAACCCTCTGTCTGGTTTAATCTTAGACTGGGAATGAACTCTGTATGCATAAGTCAACCCACGAAATGAACGTGCGGGCGCTGAGTCGATCGAAGAGCTATAATGCGTAAGCCGGGGATCAGCTTGGTCCCCCTCTACGTGCTGTCGATCCTGCTGCCAGTCTTGCTACCACAACCCTCGGTTCGGCTGGGGCTTAGACATGGAATATAGTCTGTATGCCTAAGCCAACCCACGAAACGAGTGTGCAGGCACTTAGCCGGCCGGAGAGGCATAATGTGCAAGTCGGGGATCGACCCTGTCCCCCCTGCGTGCTGTTGATCCTGCTACTGCAACCCTCGATCCTGTTCGATCTTACACAAGGAATGAACTTCATATGCTTAGACTGGGGATGAACTCCGTATGACTAAGTCAAGCCACAAACGAGCGTGCGGGCGCTCAGTCGGCCAGAGAGGCAGGATGCGCAAGCCGGGAATCAAACGGGTGGTAGGTGGGTTCAAGCACATCTTCATATTTCTACCATGCCAATGCCATTTTTATGGCTTGTAAATTCATACAATGGTCCCCTAAACCTTCATGTGAAGTTTCGTGGCAAGACGACCCGTTTTCTATTTTTCATGATTTTCAAAACTTTTTGCTGTTCGGGATTTTTTTTAAATTTTTTTAGAAAGATTTTTGTCCCCAAATTTGGTAGAGGTGATCCTTGTATTTTTTTTGGCATGCACAAAAGAATTCAGCTAAAAAATCGAAGTGGAGAAGATTTTGTGACCGTTTGAAAAAAGTGTCCCCATTTCAGACACTTTAATGGCTACTGGCAGCAAACCTATAAAATCTCAAATGCTCTTTAAGGGGTGTGAGTTCTCAAGGTTTGATGAGGGATAGGGGGCCAATATAAGGGCCAAGTATGAGCACCCATCGCACATCCTGTGCGCACACCCCCCGGCCCCCCAATCGTCGAAACCCCCAATGCCGTCGATTAGGCTCTTCGACGATGCTCCGGCGATGCTCCGGCGATGGTGCCCCGGGCAAAAAAAATGTGGCACCAGCACATGCTCGAGCCCAGCATGTGCACCGTGGCTCAAAATCTTAGACTGGAATGAGCTCCGTATGCTTAGACATGGAATGAACTCCGTATGCCTAAGCCAACCCACGAAACGAGCGTGCAAGCACTCAGTCAGTCGAAGAGGCAGAATGCGCAAGCCGAGGATCGACCCGATCCCTCCCTACGTGCTGTCGATACTGCTTTCGTAACCCTCGGTTCGGTCTGATCTTAGACTGGGAATGAACTCCGTATGCATAAGTCAACCCACGAAACGAGCGTGCGGGCGCTGAGCCGACCGAAGAGGCACAATGCGCAAGCCAGGGAACGGCCCGGTCCTCCTTTGTGTGCTGCCAGTCCCGCAGCCCCAACCCTCAATCCGGTTGGGGCTTAGACATGGAATGAGCTCCCTATACCTAAGCCAACCCACGAAATGGGCGTGCGGGCGCTCAGTCGGCCGGAGAGACAGAATGTGCAAGCCGATGATCGGCCCCGGTCCCCCTTACGTGCTACCGCAACCCTCGGTCCGGTCTGATCTAAAATTAGGAATGAACTCTGTATGCTTAGACTTGGGTTGAACTCCGTATGCCTAAGTCAACCCATAAAACGAGCGTGTGGGCACTCAGCCGACCGGAGAGGCATAATGCATAAGTCGAGGATCAGCCTGATCCCCTTCTGCATGCTGTCGATCCCGCTACCAGTCCTGCTGCCACAACCCTCGGTCCGGCTGGGGCTTAGACATGGAATGTACTCCGTATGCCTAAGCCAACCCATGTAACGAGCGTGCGGGTGCTCAGTCGACCGAAGAGGCAGAATGCGTAAACCAGGGATCAACCCGGTCCCTCCTGCGTGCTGTCGATCCTGCTACCGCAACACTCGATCCGATTTGATCTTAGACTAGGAATGAACTCTGTATGCTTAGACTGGGGATGAACTCCGTATGCTTAAGTCAACCAATGAAACGAGCGTGCGGGCGCTCAGTCGACTAGAGAGGCAGGATGGGCAAGTCGGGGATCGAACGGGTGGTAGGTGTGTTCAAGCACATCTTCATATTTATACCATGCCAATGCCATTTTTATGGCTTGTAAACTCATACAATGGTCCCTTAACCCTTCATGTGAAGTTTCGTGGCAAGACGACCCGTTTTTATTTTTCATAATTTTTGAAACTTTTTACGGTTCAGGATTTTTTAAAATTTTTTTAGAAAGAGTTTTGTCCCCAAATTTGGTAAAGGTGATCCTTGTATTTTTGTTGGCATGCACAAAAAAAAATTCAACTAAAAACTCTAAGTGGAGAAGATTTTGTGACCATTTGAAAAAAGTGTCCCCATTTCAGACACTTTAATGGCTACTGGCAGCAAACCTATAAAATCTCAAATGCTCTTTAAAGGGGTGTGAGGTCTCGAGGTTTGATGAGGGATAGGGGGCCAATATAAGTGCCAAGTACCAGCACCCATTGCACATCATGTCCGCACACCCCCCGGCCCCCCCAATCGTCGGAACACCCAATGCCGCCGGTTAGGCTCTCCGACGATGCTCCGACGATGGTGCCCCGGGCAAAAAAAATAAGGCACCAGCACATTTTTGAGCCCAGCATGTGCACTGTGGCTCAAAATCTTAGACTGGGAATGAGCTTCGGATGCTTGAGATGGAATGGACTCCGTATGCCTAAGCCCACCCACGAAATGATCGTGCGAGCGCTCAGCCGGCTGAGAGGTGGAATGCGCATGCTGGGGATCAACCCGGTCCCCCCTGCAGGCTGTCGATCCTGCTACCACAACCCTTAGTCCGATCCAATCTTAGATTGGTAATGAACTCCATATGCATAAGTCAAACCACAAAACGAGCGTGCGGGCGTTGAACCGGCCGAAGAGGCATAATGCACAAGCCAGCGATCGGCCCGATCCAATCTTAGATTGGGAATGAACTCCGTATGCATAAGTCAAACCACGAAATGAGCGTGCGGGCGCTGAGCCGACCAAAGAGGCATAATGCGCAAGCCGGGGATCGGCCCGATCCCCCTCGCGTGCTGCCGATCCCGCTGCCACAACCCTCGATTTGGCTAGGGCTTAGACATGGAATGAGCTCCCTATGCCTAAGCCAACCCAGGAAACGGGCGTACGGGCACTCAGCCGGTTGGAGAGGCTAAATGCACAAGTCGGGGATCGGCCCGATCCCCTCTGCGTGCTGCCAATCCTGCTACCGCAACCCTCGATCCGGTCCGATCTTAGACTGGGAGTGAACTCTGTATGCTTAGACTGGGGATGAAATCCGTATGCCTAAGTCAACCCACAAAACGAGCGTGCGGGCGCTCAGCCGATCGGAGAGGCATAATCACAAGTCGGGCCCCTGTATTTTTTTTAAATTTTTTTAGAAAGAATTTTGTCCCCAAATTTGGTAGAGGTGATCCTTGCATTTTTTTGGCATGCACAAAAAAATTCAGCTAAAATCTCGAAGTGGAGAAGATTTTGTGATCGTTTGAAAAAAGTGTCACGATTTCAGACATTTTAATGGCTACTGGCAGCAAACCTATAAAATCTCAAATGCTCTTTAAGGGGGTGTGAGTTCTCGAGGTTTAATTAGGGATAGGAGGCCGATATAAGGGCCAAGTACCAGCACCCATCGCACATCATGTGCGCACACCCCCCGGCCCCTCCAACTGTCGAAACCCCCAATACCGTCGGCTAGGCTCTCCGGTGATGGTACCCTGAGTGAAAAAAATGTGGCACCAACACATGCCCGAGCCCAGCATGTGCACTGTGGCATAAAATCTTAGATTGGGAATGAGCTTCGTATGCTTAGACATGGAATGAACTCCGTATGCCTAAGCCAACCCACGAAACGAGCGTGTGGACGCTCAATCGGCTGGAGAGGTAGAATGAGCAAGCCAGGGATCGACCCAGTCCCCTTCTACGTGTTGTTGATCCTACTCTGCAACCCTCAGTCCGATCCAATCTTAGACTGGGAATGAACTCTGTATGCATAAGTCAACCCATGAAACGAGCGTGTAGGCGCTGAACTGACCGAAAAGGCATAATGCCCAAGCTGGGGATCGACCCGATCCCCCTCTGCGTGTTGCCGGTCCCGTTGCCACAACCCTCGGTCCGAATGGGGCTTAGACATGGAATTAGCTCCCTATGCCTAAGGCAGCCCATGAAACGGGCGTGCAGGCGCTCAGCCGACCGGAAAGGCAAAATACGTAAGCCGGGGATCAGCCCGATCCCCCCTGCGTGCTGTCGATCCTTCTATTGCAACCCTCGATCTGATCTGATCTTAGACTGGGAATGAACTCCGTATGCTTAGACTGGGGATGAACTCCGTATGCCTAAGTCAACCCACAAAACGAGCATATGGGCGCTCAACCGACCGAAGAGGCATAATGCGTAAGCCAGGGATCAGCCCGATCCCCCTCTGTGTGCTGCCGATCTCGCTGTCGATCTTGTTGCCACAACCCTTGGTCCAGCTGGGGCTTAGACATGGAATGTACTCCGTATGCCTAAGCCAATCGAAACAAGCGTGTAGGCGTTCAGCTGGTCAGAAAGGCAGAATACGCAAGCTGGGGATCGGCACGGTCCCCCTTGCATGCTGCCGGTCCTATTGCCGCAACCCTCGACCCGGTCCGATCTTAAACTGGGAATGAACTCATATGCTTAGACTGGGGATGAACTCCGTATGCCTAAGTCAACCCATGAAACGAGCGTGCGGGCACTCAGCTGACTAGAGAGGCAGGATACGCAAGCCGGGGATCGAACTGGTGGTAGGTTGGTTCAAGCACATCTTCATATTTTTGCCTTGCCAATGCCATTTTTCATACAATGGTCCCCTAAGCCTTCATGTGAAGTTTCGTGGCAAGACAACCCGTATTATATTTTTCATGATTTTTGAAACTTTTTACGGTTCGGGATTTTTTTAAATTTTTTTAGAAAGAATTTTGCCCCTAAATTTGGTAGAGGTGATCCTTGTATTTTTTTTGGCATACACAAAAAAATTCAGCTAAAAACTCGAAGTGGAGAAGATTTTGTGACCATTTGAAAAAAGTGTCCCCATTTCAGACACTTTGATGGCTACTGGCAGCAAACCTATAAAATCTCAAATGCTCTTTAAGGGGGAGTGAGTTCTCGAGGTTTGATGATGGATAGGGGGCCAATATAAGGGCCAAGTACCGGCACCCATCGCACATCATGTGCGCACACCCGCCGGCCCCTCCCAATATCGGAACCCCCAATGCCGTCGGTTAGGCTCTCCGACGATGATGCCCTGGGCGAAAAAAATGCGGCACCAGCACATGCTCGAGCCCAGTATGTGCACCGTGTCTCAAAATCTTAGATTGGGAATGAGCTCCGTATGCTTAGACATGGAATGAACTCCGTATGCCTTAGCCAACCCACGAAACGAGCGTGCTGGCGTTCAGCCGGCTGGAGAGGCAGAATGCGCAAGCTGAGGATCAACCCGTTGCCCCCCTACGTGCTGTCGATCTTGCTACCGTAACCCTCGGTCCAGTCTGATCTTAGACTGGGAATGAACTCCGTATGCATAAGTCAACCCAAGAAACGAGCGTGCGGGCGCTGAGCCGATTGGAGAGGCAGAATGCGCAAGCCGAGGATCGGTTCGGTCCCTCTTACGTGCTGCCGATCTTGCTGCCGCAACCCTCGATCTGGTCTGATCTTAGACTAGGAATGAACTTCGTATGCTTAGAATGGGGATGAACTCCGTATGCCTAAGTCAACCCATAAAACGAGCGTGCGGGCACTCAGCTGGCCGAGAGGCATAATGCGTAAACTGGGGATCAGCCCGGTCCCCCTCCGCATGCTGCCTATCCAGCTATCGATCCTGTTGCCACAACCCTCGGTCTGCCTAGGGCTTAGACGTGGAATGTACTCCGTATGCCTAAGCCAACCCATGAAACGAGCGTGCGGGCGCTCAGCCGGCCGGAGAGGCATAATGCACAAGTCGGGGATCGGCTTGGTCCCTCCTACGTGCTACCGAAACTGCTACTGCAACCCTCGATCCGGTCTGATTTTAGACTGGGAATGAATTCCGTATGCTTAGACTGGGGATGAACTCCGTATGCCTAAGTCAACCCATGAAACGAGCGTGCGGGCGCTCAATCGACCAAAGAGACAGGATGCGCAAGCCGACGATCGAACGGGTGGTAGGTGGGTTCAAGCATATCTCCTTATTTCTACCATCCCAATGCCATTTTTATGGCTTGTAAATTCATACAATGGTCCCCTAAGCCTTCATGTGAAGTTTGGTGGCAAGACGACCCCTTTTCTATTTTTCATGATTTTCAAAACTTTTTGCTATTTGGGATTTTTTAAAATTTTTTTAGAAAGAATTTTGTCCCCAAATTTGGTAGAGGTGATACTAGTATTTTTGTTAGCATGCAAAAAAAAATTCAGCTAAAAACTCGAAGTGGAGAAGATTTTGTGACCATTTGAAAAAAGTGTCCCCATTTCAGACACTTTAATGGCTACTGGCAGCAAACCTATAAAATCTCAAATGCTCTTTAAAGGGGTGTGAGTTCTTGAGGTTTGATGAGGGTTAGGGGGCCAAGTACCAGCACCAATCGCACATCATGTGCGCACACCTCCTGGCCCCCCCAATCACCGGAAACCCCAATGCCACCAGTTAGGCTCTTCGACGATGCTCCGACAATGCTTCGGCGATGGTGCCCCGAGCGAAAAAAATGCAAAACCTGCACATGCCCGAGCCCAGCATGTAAATAGTGGCTCAAAATCTTAGATTGGGAATGAGCTCCGTATGCCTAAGCCAACCCACGAAACGAGCGTGCGGGCGCTCAATCGGTCGGAGAGACAGAATGCGCAAGCCGGGGATCGACCTGGTCCCCCCTGCGTGCCGTTGATCCTGTTGTTGCAACCCTCAGTTCGGTCTGATCTTAGACTAGGAATGAACTCTGTATGCATAAGTCAACCCATGAAACAAACGTGCGGGCGCTGAGCTAGCTGAAGAGGCATAATGCGTAAGCCGAGGATCGGTCTGGTCCCCCTCTGCATGCTACCGGTCCCGCTGCCACAACCCTCGATCCAGCTGGGGCTTAGACATGGAATGAGCTCCCTATGCCTAACCAACCCACGAAACAAGCGTACGGGCGCTCAGCCGACCGGAGAGGCAGAATGCGTAAGTCAGGGATCGGCCTTGTCCCCCCTACGTTCTGCCGATCCTGTTGCCGCAACTCTCGATCTGGTTCGATCTTAGACTCGGAATGAACTTCGCATTCTTAGACTGGAGATGAATTTTGTATGCCTAAGTCAACCCACGAAACGAGCGTGCGGGCGCTCAGCCACCCAGAGAGGCAGGATGCGCAAGTCGGGGATCGAACGGGTGGTAGGTGGGTTCAAGCACATCTTCATATTTCTGCCATACCAATGCCATTTTTATGGCTTGTAAATTCATACAATGGTCCCCTAAGCCTTCATGTGAAGTTTCATGGCAAAACGGCCCATTTTTTTATTTTTTATGATTTTTGAAACTTTTTACGGTTCCGGATTTTTTAAAATTTTTTTAGAAAGATTTTTGTTGCCAAATTTGGTAGAGGTGATCCTTGTATTTTTGTTGGCATGCAAAAAAAATTCAGCTAAAAACTCGAAGTGGAGAAATTTTGTGACCTTTTGTAAAAAGTGTCCCCATTTCAGACACTTTAATAGTTACTGGCAGCAAACCTATAAAATCTCAAATGCTCTTTAAGGGGGTGTGAGTTCTCGAGGTTTGATGAGGGATACGGAGCCAATATAAGGGCCAAGTACCAGCACCCATCACACATCATTTGCGCACACCCCCCGGCACCCAAATTACCGGAACCCCCAATGCCTCCGGTTAGGCTCTCCGGTGATGCTCCGGCGATGCTTCGACGATGGTGCCCCGGGCGAAAAAAATGCGGCACCAGCACATGCCCGAGCCCATAATGTGCAACGAGGCTCAAAATCTTAGATTGGGAATGAGCTCCATATGCTTAGACGTGGAATGAACTCCGTATGCCTAAGACAACCCACAAAATGAGCGTGCGGGCGCTCAGCCTGTCGGAGAGGCAGAATGCACAAGCTGGGGATCGACTCAGTCCTCCCCTGTGTGTTGTCGATCCTGCTACCATAACCCTCGGTCCGGCCCGATCTTAGACTGGTAATGAACTCCGTACGCATACGTCAAGCCATTAAACGAGCGTGGAGGGCGCTGAGCCGACCAAAGAGGCATAATGCGCAAGTCGGGGATCAGACCGGTCCCCCTCTGCGTGCTGCCGGTCCTGCTACCACAACCCTCAGTCCAGCTGGGGCTTAGACATGGAATGAGCTCCCTATGCCTAAGCCAACCCACGAAACGGGCATGCGGGAGCTAAGCCGGTTGGAGAGGCAGAATGCGTAAGCTGGGGATCAGCCCGGTCCCCCCTGCGTGCTGCCGATCCTACTGTCACAACCCTCGATCTGGTTCGATCTTAGACTGGGAATGAACTCCATATGCTTAGACTGGGGATGAACTCCGTATGGCTAAGTCAACCCACGAAACGAGCGTGCGGATGCTCAGCTGGTCGGAGAGGCCGGTCAGAGAGGCATAATGTGCAAGCCGAGGATCAGTCCTGTCCCCCTCTGCGTGCTGCCAATCCAGCTGTCGGCCCTCTTGCCACAACCCTTAGTCCGACTGGGGTTTAGACGTGGAATGTACTCCGTATGCCTAGGCCAACCCATAAAATGAGTGTCTGGGTGCTCAACCGGTCGGAAAGGCAGAATGCGCAAGCCAGAGATCGGCCCGGTCCCCCCTGTGTGCTACCGATCCTACTGCCGTAACCCTCGATCCGATCCGATCTTAGATTGGGAATGAAATTTGTATGCTTAGACTGGGGATGAACTCCGTATGCCTAAGTCAACCCATGAAACGAGCGTGCGGGCACTCAGCGGACTAGAGAGGCAGGATGCGCATGCTGGGGATCGAACGGGTGGTAGGTTGGTTCAAGCACATCTTCATATTTCTGCCATCCAATGCCATTTTTATGGCTTGAAAATTCTTACAATGGTCCCCTAAGCCTTCATGTGAAGTTTCATGGCAAGACGACCCGTTTTCTATTTTTCATGATTTTCGAAACTTTTTACGGTTTGGGATTTTTTTAAATTTTTTTAGACTGGGAATGAACTCCGTATGCATAAGTCAACCCACGAAATGAGCGTTGGGGCACTGAGCTGGTCGAAGAGGCATAATGCGCAAGCCGGGGATTGGCCTGGTCCCCCTCTGCGAGCTGTCGGTCCTGATGCCACAACCCTCGGTCTGGCTAGGGCTTAGACATGGAGTGAGCTCCCTATGCCTAAGACAAACCATGAAACAGGCATGCGAGCACTCAGCCGACCGGAGAGGCAGAATGTGCAAGCTAGGGATCGGCCTGGTCCCCCCTGCGTGCTACCGATCCTACTGTCGCAACCCTCGGTCCGGTCTAATTTTAGACTGGGAATGAACTTCGTATGCTTAGATCGGGGATAAACTTCGTATGCCTAAGTCAACTCACAAAACAAGCGTACGGGCGCTCAGCCGACCGAAGAGGCATAATGCATAAGCTGGGGATCAGCTCGGCCCCCTTCTGCGTGCTGTCGATCCCACTGCCGGTCTTGCTACCACAACCCTCGGTTCGACTGGGGCTTAGATGTGGAATGTACTCCGTATGCCTAAGCCAACCCATGAAACGAGCATGCGGGAGCTCAGTCGACTAGAGAGGAAGAATGCGAAAGCCGGGGATCGGCCCAATCCCCTTACGTGCTGCCGATCCTGCTGCCGCAACCCTCGATCTTGTCCAATCTTAGACTGGGAATGAACTCTATATGCTTAAACTGGGGATGAACTCTGTATGCCTAAGTCAACCCACAAAATAAGCGTGCGGGCGCTTAGTCGGTCGGAGAGGCATAATGCACAATCCGGGGATCAGCCCGGTCCCCCTATACGTGCTATCGATCCTGCTACCAGTCCTGCTGCCACAACCCCCAGTCCGGCTGGGGCTTAGACATGGAATGTACTCCGTATGCCTAAGCCAACCCACGAAACGAGTGTGCGGACTCTCAGTCGATCGGAGAGGCGGAATGCGTAAGCCGAGGATCAACCTGATCCCCCTTGCGTGCTACCGATCCTGCTACCGTAACCCTCGATCCGATCCGATCTTAGACTGAGAATGAACTCCGTAAGCTTAGACTGGGGATGAACTCCATATGCCTAAGTCAACCCACGGAACGAGCGTACGAGCGCTCAGCCAACCAGAGAGGCAGGATGCGCAAGTCGGGGATCGAACGGGTGGTCGATGGGTTCAAGCACATCTTCATATTTCCGCCATGCCAATGCCATTTTTATGGCTTGTAAATTCATGCAATGGTCCCCTAAGCCTTCATGTGAAGTTTCGTGGCAAGACGACCCGTTTTCTATTTTTCATGATTTTTGAAACTTTTTGCGGTTTGAGATTTTTTAAAATTTTTTTGGAAAGCGTTTTGTCCCCAAATTTGGTAGAGGTGATCCTTGTATTTTTGTTGGCATGCATAAAAAAATTCAGCTAAAAACTCGTAGTGGAGAAGATTTTGTGACCGTTTGAAAAAAGTGTCCCCATTTCAGACACTTTAATGGCTACTGACAGCAAACCTATAAAATCTCAAATGCTCTTTAAGGGGGTGTGAGTTCTCGAGGTTTGATGATGGATAGGGGGCCAATATAAGGGCCAAGTACCAGCACCCATCGCACATCATGTGCGCACACCCCCTAGCCCCCCCAATTGCCAGAACCCCCAATGCCACCGGTTAGGCTCTCCGACGATGCTCCGTCAATGGTGCCCCGAGTGAAAAAAATGTGGCACCAGCACATGCCCTAGCCCAACATGTGCACCGTGGCTCAAAATCCTAGACTGGGAATGAGCTAAGGATCGGCCTGGTCCCCCTCTGTGTGCTGCCGGTCTCGTTGCCACAACCCTCAATCCGACTGGGGCTTATACATGGAAGGAGCTCCCTATGCCTAAGCCAACCCACAAAATGGGCGTGCGGGCGCTCAGCCGATCGGAGAGGTAAAATGTGCGAGCCGGGGACTGGCCCGATCCCCCCTGCGTGCTGTCGATACTGCTACCGTAACCCTCGGTCTGATCCGATCTTAGACTGGGAATGAACTTCGTATGCTTAGACTGGGGATGAACTCTGTATGCCTAAGTTAGCCCACGGAACGAGCGTGCGGGCGCTAAGCCGACCAGAGAGGTAGGATGCGCAAGCCGGGGATCGAACGGGTGGTAGGTGGGTTCAAGCACATCTTCATATTTCTGCCATGCCAATGCCATTTTTATGGCTTGTAAATTCATACAATGGTCCCCTAAGCCTTCATGTGAAGTTTCGTGACAAGACGACCTGTTTTCTATTTTTCATGATTTTTGAAACTTTTTGCGGTTTGGGATTTTTTAAAAATTTTTTAGAAAGCGTTTTGTCCCCAAATTTGGTAGAGGTGATCCTTGTACTTTTGTTGGCATGCACAAAAAAAATCAGCTAAAAACTCAAAGTGGAGAAGATTTTGTGACCTTTTGAAAAAAGTGTCCCCATTTCAAACACTTTTATGGCTACTAGCAGCAAACCTATAAAATCTCAAATGCTCTTTAAGGGGGTGTGAGTTCTCGAGGTTTCATGAGGGATAGGGGCCCCATATAAGGGCCAAGTACCAGCACCCATCGCACATCATGTGCACACACCCCTGGCCCCCCCAATCGTCGGAACCCCCAATGCCGTCGGTTAGGCTCTCCGACGATGCTCCAGCGATGGTGCCCTGGGCGAAAAAAATGCGGCACCAGCACATGCCCGAGCCCAGCATATGCACCATGGCTTAAAATCATAGACTGGCAATGAGCTCCGTATGTTTAGACATGGAATGAACTCCGTATGCCTAAGCCAACCCACGAAACGAGCATGCGGGCACTCAGCCGATCGAAGAGGCAGAATGCGCAAGCCAGGGATCGACCTGATCCCCCCCTGTGTGTTGTCGATCCTGCAACTGTAACCCTCGGTCCGGTCTGATCTTAGACTTGGAATGAACTCCGTATGCATAAGTCAACCCATGAAATGAATGTGCGGGCGCTGAGCCGGTCGAAGAGGCATAATGTGCAAGCTGGGGAATCAGCCTGGTCCCCCTCTACATGCTATCGGTCCTGCTGCCACAACCCTCAGTCCGACTAGGGCTTAGACATGGAATGAGCTGCCTATGCCTAAGCCAACCCATGAAACAAGTGTGCGGGTGCTCAACTTATCGGAGAAGCAGAATGCGCACGTCGGGGATCAGCCTGATCCCCCATGCGTGCTGTCGATCCTACTGCCGCAACCTTCGGTTCGGTCCGATTTTAGAATGGGAATGAACTCCGTATGCTTAGACTGGGGATGAACTCTATATGCCTAAGTCAACGCACGAAACGAGCGTACGGGCGCTCAGCCGGCCGAAGAGGCCAGCCGGAGAGTCATAATGCGCAAGTCGGGGATCAACCCAGTCCCCCTTCTGCATGCAGTCGATCCCGCTATCGATCCATCTACCACAACCCTCGGTTCAGCTAGGGCTTAGACATGGAATGTACTCCGTATGCCTAAGCCAACCCACGAAATGAGCGTGCCGACGCTCGTCAATCGGGGAGGCAGAATGCGCAAGCTGGGGATCGGCTCGGTCCCCCCTGCGTGCCACCGATGCTGCTATCATAACCCTCGATCCGGTCTGATCTTAGACTGGGAATGAACTCCATATGCTTAGATTGGGGATGAACTCCGTATGCCTAAGTCAACCCACGAAATGAGCGTGCGGGCGCTCAGTCGACCAGAGAGGCAGGATGCATAAGCCAGAGATCGAACGGGTGGTAGGAGGGTTCAAGCACATCTTCATATTTCTGCCAAGCCAATGCCATATTTATGGCATGTAAATTCATACAATGGTCACCTAAGCCTTCATGTGAAGTTTCGTGGCAAGACGACCCGTTTTCTATTTTTCACGATTTTTGAAACTTTTTGCCATTCGGGATTTTTTAAAATTTTTTTAGCAAGATTTTTGTCCCCAAATTTGGTAGGGGTGATCCTTGTATTTTTGTTGGCATGCACAAAAAAATTCAGCTAAAAACTCGAAGTGGAGAAGACTTTGTGACCGTTTGAAAAAAGTGTCCCCATTTCACACACTTTAATGGCTACTGACAGCAAACCTATAAAATCTCAAATGCTCTTTAAGGGGGTGTGAGGTCTCGATGTTTGATGAGGGATAGGGGGCCAATATAAGGGCCAAGTACCAGCACCCATCGCACATCAAGTGCGCACACCCCCGGCCCCCCAATCGTCGGAACCCCCAATACCGTCGGTTAGGGTCTCCGGTGATGCTCCAGCGATGGTGCCCCGGGCGAAGAAAATGCGGCACCAGCACAGGCCTGAGCCCAGCATGTGCACCATGACTCAAAATCTTAGACTGGGAATGAGCTCTGTATGCTTAGACATGGAATGAACTCCGTATGCCTAGGCCAACCCACGAAACGAGCGTGCGGGTGCTCAACCGACTGGAGAGGTAGAATGCGCAAGCCAGGGATCGACCCAGTCACCCCCTGCATGCTATCGATCCTGCTGCTGCAACCCTTGGTCCGATCTGATCTTAGACTGGGAATGAACTCCGTATGCATTAGTCAACCCACGAAACTAGCGTGCGGGCGTTGAGCCGACCGAAAAGGCATAATGGGCAAGTCAGGGATCGACCTGATCCCCCCTCTGCGTGTTGCCGGTCCCGCTACCACAACCCTCGGTCCGGCTGGGGCTTAGACATGGAATGAGCTCCCTATGCCTAAGCCAACCCATGAAACAGGTGTGCGGGCGTTCAGCCGACCGGAGAGGCAGAATGTGCAAGTCGGGGATCGACCCGGTCCCCCCTGCGTGTTGCCGATCCTGCTACCGCAACTCTCGGTCTGGTTCAATCTTAGACTGTGAATGAACTCCATATGCTTAGATCGGGGATGAACTCCGTATGCCTAAGTCAACCCATGAAACAAGTGTACGGGTGCTCAGCTAGTCGGAGAGGCTGACCGGAGAGGCATAATGCGCAAGTCGGGGATCAGCTCGATCCCCTCTGTGTGCTGTCGATCTCGCTACCGGTCCTGCAACCATAACCCTCGGTCCGACTGGGGCTTAGACATGGAATGTACTCCGTATAACTAAGCCAACCCATGAAACGAGCGTGCGGGTGCTCAACCGATCGAAAAGGTAGAATACGCAAGCCGAGGATCGACCCGATCCCCCCTGTGTGTTGTCGATCCTACTGTCAGAACCCTCGATCCGGTCCGATCTTAGACTAGGAATGAACTCCGTATGCTTAGACTGGGGATGAACTCCATATGCCTAAGTCAACCCACAAAACAAGCGTGCGGGTACTGAGCCAGCGGAAGAGGTATAATGCGTAAGCCAGGGATCGACCCGATCCCCTTCTACGTGCTGCTGATCCCGCTGCCACAACCCTCGGTCCGGCTAGGGCTTAGACATGGAATGAGCTCCCTATGCCTAAGCCAACCCATGAAATGGGCGTGCAGGAGCTCAGCCGACCGAAGAGACAGAATGCGTATGCTGAGGATCGGCCCGGTCCCCCTTGTGTGCTATCGATCTTGTTGTCGCAACCCTCGATCCGGTCCAATCTTAGACTGGGAATGAACTTCATATGCTTAGACTGGGGATGAACTCCGTATGCCTAAGTCAACCCATGAAACAAGCGTGCGAGCACTCAGCCGACCGGAGAGGCATAATGGGTAAGCCGGGGATCAGCCGGGTCCCCCTCTACGTGCTGTCATTCCCGCTGCTGGTCCTGCTACCACAACACTCGGCTCGACTGCGCCTTAGATGTGGAATGTACTACGTATGCCAAAGCCAACCCATGAAACAAGAGTGTGGGAGCTCAGCCAGCCGGAGAGGCAGACTGCGTAAGCCAGGGATCGGTTCGGTCCACCCTGCGTGCTGCTGATCCTGTTGTCGCAACCCTCGATCTGATTTGATCTTAGACTGGGAATGAACTCCGTATGCTTAGACTGGGGATGAACTCTGTATGCCTAAGTCAACCCACGAAATGAGCGTGCGGGCACTCAGTCGGTCGGAGAGGTAGGATGCGTAAGCCGGGGATCGAACGGGTGGTAGGTGGGTTCAAGCACATCTTCATATTTCTGCCACGCCAATGCCATTTTTATGGCTTGTAAATTCAAACATTGGTCCCCTAAGCCTTCATGTGAAGTTTCATGGCAAGACGACCCGTTTTCTATTTTTCATGATTTTTAAAACTTTTTGCGGTTAGGGATTTTTTTAAAACTTTTTTTAGAAAGAGTTTTGTCCCCAAATTTGGTAGAGGTGATCCTTGTATTTTTCTTGGCATGCACAAAAAAATTCAGCTAAAAACTCGAAGTGGAGAAGATTTTGTTACCGTTTGAAAAAAGTGTACCCATTTTAGACACTTTAATGGCTACTGCCAGCAAACCTATAAAATCTCAAATGCTGTTTAAGGGGGTGTGAGTTCAAGAGGTTTATGAGGGATAGGGGGCCAATATAAGGGCAAAGTACCAACACCCATCACACATCATGTGCGCACACCCCCGGCCCCCCAATCACCGGAACCCCCAATGCTGTCGGTTAGGCTCTCCGGCGATGGTCCGATGATGGTGTCCCGGGTGAAAAAAATGAGGCACCAGCACATGCCCGAGCCCAGCATGTGCACCGTGGCTCAAAATCTTAGACTAGGAATGAGCTCCGTATGCTTAGACATGGAATGAACTCCGTATGCCTAAGCTAACCCACGAAACGAGAGTGCGGGCGCTCAACTGGCCGGAGAGGCAGAATGCGCAAGCTGGGGATCGACCCGATCCCCCCTTGCGTGCCACCGATCTTGCTGCCGTAACCCTCGATCCGGTCTGATCTTAGACTGGGAATGAACTCCGTATGCATAAGTCAACCATGAAATGAGCATGCGGGCACTGAGTCGGTCAAAGAGGCATAATGCGCAAGCCGAGGATCGACCCGGTCCCCCTCTGCATGCTTAGACTGGGAATGAACTCCGTATGCTTAGACTCGAGATGAACTCTGTATGCCTAAGTCAACCCATGAAACAAGCGTGCGGGTGCTCAGCCGACCGAAGAGGCCAACCGGAGAGGCATAATACGAAAGCCGGGGATCAGCCCGACCCCCCTCTGCGTGCTGTCAATCCCGCTGCTGGTCCTGCTGCCACAACCCTCGGTCCGGCTGGGGTTTAGACATGGAATGTACTCTGTATGCCTAAGCCAACCCACAAAATGAGCGTGCGGGCGCTTAACCGGCCGAAGAGAAAGAATGCGTAAGTCAGGGATCGGTCTGGTCCCCCCTGCGTGCTGTCGATCCTGCTGTCGCAACCATTGATCCAGTTTGATCTTAGACTAGGAATGAACACCATATGCTTAGACTGGGGATGAACTCCATATACCTAAGTCAACCCACGAAATGAGCGTGCGGGCGCTCAGTCGACCAGAGAGGTAGGATGTGCAAGCCGGGGATCGAACGGGTGCTAGGTGGGTTCAAGCACATCTTCATATTTCTGTCATGCCAATGCCATTTTATGGCTTGTAAATTCATACAATGGTCTCCTAAGCCTTCATGTGAAGTTTCGTGGCAAGACGACCCGTTTTCTATTTGTCATGATTTTTGAAACTTTTTATGGTTCGGGATTTTTTAAAATTATTTTAGAAAGAGTTTTGTCCCCAAATTTGGTAGAGGTGATCCTTCTATTTTTATTGGCAGAAACAAAAAAATTCAGCTAAAAACTTGAAGTGGAGAAGATTTTGTGACCGTTTGAAAAAGTGTCCCCATTTTAGACACTTTAATGGCTACTGGCAGCAAAACCTATAAAATCTCAAATGCTCTTTAAGGGCATGTGAGTTCTCAAGGTTTGATGAGGGATAGGGGGCCAATATAAGGGCCAAGTACCTACAACCATCGCACATCATGTGCGTACACCCCCCGATCCCCCCAATCGTCGGAACCCCCAATGCCATCGGTTAGGCTTTTCGGCGATGCTCCAGCGATGGTGCCTCGGGTGAAAAAAATGAGGCACCAGCACATGCCCGAGCCCAGCATGTGCACCGTGGCTAAAAAGCTTTGATTAGGAATGAGCTCCATATGCTTAGACGTAAAATGAACTCCGTATGCCTAAGCCAACCCACGAAACGAGCATGCGAGCACTCAGTCGGTCGGAGAGGCAGAATATGCAAGCCAGGGATCCACCCGGTCCCCCCTGCATGCTGTCGATCCTGCTCCCACAACCTCGATCTGATCTGATCTTTGACTGGGAATGAACTCCGTATGCATAAGTCAACCCACAAAATGAGCATGTGGACGCTGAGCCGGTCGAAGAGGCATAATAGGGCAAGTCAGGGATTAGCTCTGTCCCCCTCTGCGTGCTGCCGATCCCGCTGCCACAACCCTCGATCCGACTGGGACTTAGACATGGAATGAGCTCCCTATGCCTAAGCCAACCCACGAAATTGGCGTGCAGGCGCTCAGCCGACCGGAGAGGTAGAATGCAAATTTCAAGGATTGGCTCGATCCCCCCTGCATGCTGCTGATCCTGCTACTGCACCCCTTAGTTCGGTCTGATCTTAGACTGGGAATGAACTCCATATGCTTAGACTGGGGATGAACTTCGTATGCCTAAGTCAACCCACGAAACGAGCGTGCGGGCGTTCAACCGACCAGAGAGGCCGATCGAAGAGGCATAATGCACAAGTCGGGGATCAGCCCGATCCCCCTCTGTGTGCTATCGATCTCGCTGTCGATCCTGCTGCCACAACCCTCGATGCAACTGGGGCTTAGATGTGGAATGTACTCCGTATGCCTAAGCCAACCAACGAAATGAGCGTGCGGGTGCTCAATCGATCAGAGAGGCAGAATGCGTAAGTCGGGGATCGGCCAGGTCCCCCCTACGTGCTATCGATCTTGCTGCCGCAACCCTCGATCCGGTCTGATCTTAGATTGGAAATGAACTCCGTATGCTTAGACTGGGGATGAACTCCGTATGCCTAAGTCAACCCACAAAATAAGCGTACGGGTGCTCAACCGGCCGGAGAGGCATAATGCATAAGCCAGGGATCAGCCCAGTCCCCCTTTGCGTGCTGCCAATCGCGCTGCCGATCCTGCTGCCACAACCCTCGGTCTGACTGGGGCTTAGATGTGGAATGTACTTCGTATGCCTAAGCCAACCCACAAAACAAGCGTTCGGGCACTTAGTTGGCCAGAGAGGCAGAATGCGCAAGCCGAGGATCGACCTGATCCCCCCTGCATGCTGTCGATCCTGCTGTCGCAACCCTCGATCCGATCCGATCTTAGACTGGGAATGAACTTCGCATGGTTACACCGGGGATGAACTCCGTATGCCTAAGTCAACCCACGAAACGAGCGTGCGGGTACTGAGCCAGCAGAAGAGGTATAATGCGTAAGCCAGGGATCGACCCGGTCCCCTTCTACGTGCTGCTGATCCCGCTGCCACAACCCTCGGTTCGGCTAGGGCTTAGACATGGAATGAGCTCCCTATGCCTAAGCCAACCCACGAAAAGGGCGTGCAGGTGCTCAACCGGCCGGAGAGGCAGAATACGCAAGCCGGGATCAGCCCGGTCCCCCCTCCGTGCTATCGATCCTGCTATCGTAACCCTTGGTCCGATCCGATCTTAGACTAGGAATGAACTCCGTATGCTTAGACTGGGGATGAACTCCATATGCCTAAGTCAACCCATGAAATGAGCGTGCGGGCACTCAACCAGCCGAAAAGGTCGGTCGGAGAGGCATAATCCACAAATCGAGGATCAACCTGGTCCTCCTCTACGTATTGTCGATCTCGCTACCGGTCCTGCTGCCACAACCCTCGGTCTGACTGGGGCTTAGATGTGGAATGTACTCCGTATGCCTAATCCAACCCACGAAATGAGCGTGCGGGCGCTCAGCCGATCGGAGAGGCAGAATGCATAAGCCAGGGATCGGCTCGATCCCCACTGCGTGCTACCGATCCTACTGCCGTAACTCTTGATTCGATCCGATCTTAGACTGGGAATAAACTCCATATGCTTAGACTGGGAATGAACTCTGTATGACTAAGTCAACCCACAAAACGAGCGTGCAGGCGCTCAGCCTGTCAGAGAGGCCGATCGGAGAGGCATAATGCATAAGTCGAAGATCAGTCCAGTCCCCCTCTACGTGCTGCCAATCCCGTTATCGGTCCTGCTGCCACAACCCTTGGTCTGACTGGGGCTTAGACGTGGAATGTACTCCGTATGCCTAGGCCAACCCATGAAACGAGCGTGCGGGCGCTCAGTCGACCGGAGAGGCAGAATGCGTAAGTCGGGGATCGACCCGGTGCCCCCTGCGCGCTGCCGATCCTGCTGTCACAACCCTCGATCCGATCTGATCTTAGACTGGGAATGAACTCCGTATGCTTAGACTGGGGATGAACTCCGTATGCCTAAGTCAACCCACGAAACGAGCGTGCGGGCGCTTAGCCGACCAAAGAGGCAGGATGCGCAAGCCGGGGATCGAACGGGTGGTAGTTGGGTTCAAGCACATCTTCATATTTCTATTGTGCCAATGCCATTTTTATGGCTTGTAAATTCATACAATGGTCCCCTAAGCCTTTATGTGAAGTTTCGTGGCAAGACGACCCATTTTCTATTTTTCACGATTCTCAAAACTTTTTGCGGTTCGAGAGTTTTTTAAATTTTTTTAGAAAGAGTTTTGTACCCAAATTTGGTAGAGATTATCCTTGTATTTCTGTTGGCATGCACAAAAAAATTCAGCTAAAAACTCGAAGTGGAGAAGATTTTGTGACCGTTTCAAAAAAGTGTCCCCATTTGAGACACTTTAATGGCTACTAGCAGCAAACCTATAAAATCTCAAATGCTGTTTAAGGGGGTGTGAGTTCTCGAGGTTTGATGAGGGATAGGGGGCCAATATAAGGGCCAAGAACCAACACCCATCGCACATCATGTGCGCACAACACCCGGCCCCCACAATCCTCTGAACCCCTAATGCCGTATGTTAGGCTCTTCGGCGATGCTCCGATGATGCTCCGGTGATGGTGCCCCAGGCAAAAAAAAATGCGGCACCAGCACATGCCCGAGCCTAGCATGTTCACCGTGGCTCAAAATCTTAGACTAGGAATGAGCTCCATATGCTCAGACATGGAATTAACTCCGTATGCCTAAGCCAACCCATGAAATGAGCGTGCGGGGCGCTCAACCGGCCGAAGAGGCAGAATGCACAAGCTGGGGATCGACCCGGTCCCCCCTGCATGTTGTCGATCTTGCCGCCGCAACCCTCGGTCCGGATTGATCTTAGACTGGAATGAACTTCGTATGCAGAAGTCAACCCACAAAATGAGCGTGCGGGCGCTGAGCCTGCCGAAGAGGCATATTGCGCAAGTCAGGGATCGGCCCAGTCCCCTTTTGCATGCTGCCGGTCCCACTGCCACAACCCTCGGTTAGGCTGGGGTTTGGACATGGAATGAGCTCCCTATGCCTAAGTCAACCCACGAAACAGGCATACGAGCGCTCAGCCGACCGGAGAGGCAGAATACGTAACCCGGGGATCGGTTTGATCCCTCCTGTGTGCTACCGATCCTGCTACTGTAACCCTCGGTCCAGTCCGATCTTAGACTGGGAATGAACTCCGTATGCTTCGACTGGGGATGAACTCCGTATGCCTAAGTCAACCCATGAAAAGAGCGTGCGAGCGCTCAGTCGGTCGGAGAGGCATAATACGCAAGCCGAGGATCAGCACAATCCCTCTCTGCGTGCTGTCGATCCCGCTATCGATCCTGCTGTCACAACCCTCAGTCCGATTGGGGCTTAAACATGGAATGTACTCCGTATCCCTAAGCCAACCCATGAAATAAGCGTGTAGGTGCTCAGCCGACCAGAGAGGCAGAATGCGCAAGCCAGGGATCGGCCCGGTCCCCCCTACGTGCTGCTAATCCTGCTGCCACAACCCTCGATTCGATTTGATCTTAGACTAGGAATGAACTCCGCATGCGTAGACTAGGGATGAACTTCGTATGCCTAAGTCAACCCATAAAACGAGCGTGCGGGCGCTCAACCGACCAGAGAGGCCGGTCGGAGAGGGATAATGCGAAAATTGGGGATCAGTCCGGTTGCCCTCTGTGGGCTGTCGATCCCGCTGCCGGTCCTGCTGCCACAACCCTATGTTCGACTGGGGCTTAGACATGGAATGTACTTCGTATGCCTAAGCCAACCCATGAAATGAGCGTGTGCGCACTTAGCCGGCCGGAGAGGCTGGTCAAAAAGGCATAATGTGCAAGCTGGGGATCAACTCGGTCCCCCTCTGCGTGCTACCGATCCCACTGCCGGTCCTACTGCCATAACCCTCAATCCGACTAGGGCTTAGACATGGAATGTACTCCATATGCCTAAGCCAACCCATTAAACGAGCGTACGGGCACTCAGTCGATCGGAGAGGCAGAATACGCAAGTCGGGGATCAGTTCGGTCCCCCAACGTACTGCCAATCCTGTTACGGTAACCCTCGATCTGGTTTGATCTTCGACTGGGAATGAACTCTGTATGGTTAGACTGGGGATGAACTCCGTACGCCTAAGTCAACCTATGAAACGAGCGTACGGGTGCTCAGCCGACCAGAGAGGCAGGATGCGCAAGCCGAGGATCGAATGGGTGGTAGGTAGGTTCAAGCACATCTTCATATTTCTGCCATGCCAATGCCATTTTTTTGGCTTGTAAATTCATACAATGGTCCCCTAAGCCTTCATGTGAAGTTTCGTGGCAAGACGACCCGTTTTCTATTTTTCATGATTTTTGAAACTTTTTACGGTTCAGGATTTTTTTAAATTTTTTTAGAAAGATTTTTGTCACCAAATTTGGTAAGGGTGATCCTTGTATTTTTGTTGGCATGCACAAAATAATTTAGCTAAAAACTTGAGGTGGAGAAGATTCTGTGATCGTTTGAAAAAAGTGTCCCCATTTCAGACACTTTAATGGCTACTGGCAGCAAACCTATAAAATCTCAAATGCTCTTTAAGGGGTGTGAGTTCTCGAGGTTTGATGAGGGATAGGGGGCCAATATAAGGGCCAAGTACCAACACCCATCGCACATCATGTGCGCACACCCCCCGGCCCCCTCAATCGCCAGAACCCCCAATGTCGTCGGTTAGGCTCTCCGGCGATGCTCCGGCAATGGTGCCCCGAGCAAAAAAAATGTGGCACCAGCACATGGCCGAGCCCAGCATGTGCACCATGGCTTAAAATCTTAGACTGGGAATGAGCTCAGTATGCTTAGACATGGAATGAACTCCGTATGCCTCAGCAACCCACGAAACGAGCGTGCGGGCGCTCAGCCGATCGGAGAGGTAGAATGTGCAAACCGGGGATCGACCCGATCCCCCCCTGCATGTTGTCGATCCTGCTGCTGCAACCCTCGATCCGATCTGATCTTAGACTGGGAATGAACTCCGTATGCATAAGTCAACCCACGGAACGAGCGTGCGGGTGCTGAGCCGACCGAAGAGGCATAATGCGCAAGCCAGGGATCAACCCGGTCGAAGATTTTGTGACCGTTTGAAAAACGTGTCCCCATTTCAGACACTTTAATGGCTACTGGCAGCAAACCTATAAAATCTCAAATGCTCTTTAAGGGGGTGTGTGTTCTCAAGGTTTGATGAGGGATAGGGGGCCAATATAAGGGCCAAGTACCAGCACCAATCGCACATCATGTGCGCACACTCCCGGCCCCCCAATCGTCGGAACCCCCAATGCCGCCGGTTAGGCTCTTTGGCGATGCTCCGACGATGGTGCCTCGGGCGAAAAAAATGCGGCACCAGCACATGCCCGAGCCCAGCATGTGTACCATGGCTCAAAATCTTAGATTAGGAATGAGCTCCGTATGCTTAGACATGGAATGAACTCTGTATGCCTAAGCCAACGCACGAAACGAGTGTACGGGCGTTGAGCCAACCGAAGAGGCATAATGTGCAAGTCGGGGATCGACCCGGTCACCCTCTGTGTGTTATCGGTCCCGCTGCTGCAGCCCTCGGTCTGGCTAGGGCTTAGACATGCAATGAGCACCCTATACCTAAGCCATCCCACGAAACGGGCATGCAGGTGCTCAGTCGGCCGGAGAGCCAAAATGCACAAGCCGGGGACCAGCTCGGTCCCCCCTGCGTGCTGTCGAACCTGCTGTTGCAACCCTCGGTCCGATCCGATCTTAGACTAAGAATGAACTCCGTATGCTTAGACTGGGGACGAACTCCATATGCCTAAGTCAACCCATGAAACGAGCATACGGGCGTTCAGGCGATCGAAGAGGCCGGTCGAAGAGGTATAATGCGTAAGCCAAGGATCATCCCGATCCCCCTCTGCGTGTTGTCGATCCCGCTATCGGTCCTGCTGCCATAACCTTCAGTTCAGCTGGGGCTTAGAGGTGGAATGTACTTCGTATGCCTAAGCAACCCACAAAATGAGTGTGCGGGTGCTCAACCGGTCGAAGAGACAGAATGCGCAAGTCGAGGATCGGCCCGGTTCCCCCTGTGTGCTACCGATCTTGTTATCAGAACCCTCGGTCCGATCTGATCTTAGACTGGGAATGAACTCCGTATGCTTAGATTGGGGATAAACTCTGTATGCCTAAGTCAACCCATGAAACAAGCGTGCAGGCACTCAGCCTATCAGAAAGGCATAATGCGTAAGCCGAGGATTAGCCCGATCCCCCTCTGCATGCTACCAAACTCGTTACCGGTCCTGCTGCCACAACCCTTAGTCCAGCTAGGGCTTAGATGTGGAATGTACTTCGTATGCCTAAGCCAACCCACGAAATGAGCGTGCGGGCGCTCAGTTGATCGGAGAGGCAGAATGCGCAAGCCGGGGATCGGCCCGATCCCCCATGTGTGCTACCGATCCTACTACCGCAACCCTCGATCTGGTCTGAGCTTAGACTGGGAATGAACTCCGTATGCTTAGACTGGGGATGAACTCCGTATGCCTAAGTCAACTCATAAAACGAGTGTACGGGCGCTCAGCCGGTCGGAGAGGCATAATGCTCAAGTCGGGGATCAACCCGGTCCTTCTCTACGTGCTACCGATCCTGCTACCGGTCCTGCTACCACAACCCTCAGTTCGACTGGGGCTTAGACGTGGAAAGTACTCTGTATGCCTCAGCCAACCCACAAAATGAGTGTTCGGGCGCTTACCCGGTCGGAAAGGCAGAATGCGCAAGCCAGGGATCGGCCCGATCCCCTCTACATGTTGTCGATCCTACTGTCGCAACCCTCGATCCGATCCAATCTTAGACTGGGAATGAACTCTGTATGCTTAGAATGGGGATGAATTTCTTATGCCAAAGTCAACCCACGAAATGAGCGTGCGGGCGCTTAGTCGACCAGAGAGACAGGATGCGCAAGCCGGGGATCAAACGGGAGGTGGGTGGGTTCAAGCACATCTTCATATTTCTGCCATGCCAATGCCATTTTTATGGCTTGTAAATTCGTACAATGGTCCCCTAAGCCTTCATGTGAAGTTTCGTGGCAAGATGACCCGTTTTTTATTTTTCATGATTTTTGAAACTTTTTGTGGTTCGAGATTTGTTTAAATTTTTTTAGAAAGAGTTTTGTCTCTAAATTTGGTAGAGGTGATCCCTGTATTTTTTTTGGCATGCATAAAAAAATTCAGCTAAAAACTGGAAGTGGAGAAGCTTTTGTGACCGTTTGAAAATAGTGTCCCCATTTCAGACACTTTAATGGCTATTGGTAGCAAACCTATAAAATCTCAGATGCTCTTTAAGGGGGTGTGAGTTCTCCAGGTTTGATGAGGGATAGGGGGCCAATATAAGGGCCAAGTACCAGCACCCATCGCACATCATGTGCGCACACCCCCAGCCCCCCAATCATCGAAACCTCCAATGCCGTCGGTTAGGCTCTCTGGTGGTGCTCCGACGATGGTGCCCCGGGTGAAAAAAATGTGGCACCATCACATGCCCGAGCCCAGCATGTGCACCGTCACTCAAAATCTTAGATTGGGAATGGGCTTCGCATGCTTAGACACGGAATGAACTCCGTATGCCTAAGCCAACCCATGAAACGAGCGTTCGGGCGCTCAGTCGGCCGGAGAGGTAGAATGCGCAAGCCGGGGATCGACCCGGTCCCCCCTGCGTGCTATCAATCCTGCTGCCACAACCCTCGGTCTGGTCTGATCTTAGACTGGGAATGAACTTCGTATGCATAAGTCAACCCATGAAACGAGCGTGCAGGGAGAGGCATAATGCGCAAGTCAGGGATCGACCCGGTCCCCCTCTGCGAGCTGTTGGTCCCACTGCCACAACCCTCGATCCGGCTGGGGCTTAGACATGGAATGAGCTCCCTATGCCTAAGCCAACCAACGACACGGGTGTGCGGGCACTCAGCCGGTTGGAGAGGCAGAATGCGCAAGTCGGGGATCAGCTCGGTCCCCCTTGCGTGCTGTCGATCCTACTACCGCAACCCTCAATCCGATTCGATCTTAGACTGGGAATGAACTTCGTATGCTTAGACTGGGGATGAACTCCATATGCCTAAGTCAACCCATAAAACGAGATTTCGGGCGCTCAGTCGGTCGGAGAGGCAGAATGCACAAGCTAGGGATTGACCCGATCCCCCCTATGTGCTATCGATCCTGCTGCCACAACCCTCGGTCCGATCTAATTTTAGACTGAGAATGAACTCTACATGCATAAGTCAACCCACAAAATGAGCGTACAGGCGCTAAGCCAATCGAAGAGGCATAATGTGCAAGCTGAGGTTTGGCTCAGTCCCCTTCTGCGTACTGCTGGTCTCGTTGCGACAACCCTCGATCTGGCTGGGGCTTAGACATGGAATGAGCTCCCTATGCCTAAGCCAACCCACGAAACGGGCGTACGGGTGCTCAACCGATCGGAGAGGCAGAATGCGTAAGCCAGGGATCAGCCCGGTCCCCTCTATGTGCTACCGATCTTGCTACCACAACCCTCGATCCGATCCTATCATAGACTAGGAATGAACTCCGTATGCTTAGACAGGGTATGAACTCCGTATGCTTAGACTGGGTATGAACTCCGTATGCCTAAGTCAACCCACGAAACGAGCGTGCGTGCGTTCAACTGGCTGGAGAGGCATAATGCGTAAGCCGGGGATCAGCCCAGTCACCCTCTGCATGCTGTCGATCCCGCTACTGGTCCTATTGCCACAACCCTCGGTCTGACTGGGGCTTAGACGTGGAATGTACTCCGCATGCCTAAGCCAACCCACTAAACGAGTGTACGGGCGCTCAGCCGGCCAGAGAGGCAGAATGCGCAAGCTGGGGATCGACCTGGTCTCCCCTACGTGCTATCGATCCTACTACCGTAACCCTCAATCTGATCTGATCTTAGACTGGGAATGAACTCCATATGCTTAGACTGGGGATGAACTCTGTATCCCTAAGTCAACCCACGAAATGAGCGTGCGGGGGCTCAGTCGACCAGAGAGGCAAAAGTCGGGGATCGAATGGGTGGTAGGTGGGTTGGAGCACATCTTCATATTTTTTTCATGCCAATGCCATTTTTATGGCTTGTAAATTCATACAATTGTCCCCTAAGCCTTCATGTGAAGTTTCGTGGCAAGACGACCTGTTTTCTATTTTTCATGATTTTTAAAACTTTTTACAGTTCAGGATTTTTTTAAATATTTTTTAGAAAGATTTTTGTCCCCAAATTTGGTAGAGATGATCCTTGTATTTTTGTTGGCATGCACAAAAAAATTCAGCTAAAAACTCGAAGTGGAAAAGATTTTGTGACCGTTTGAAAAAAGTGTCCCCATTTCAGACACTTTAATGGCTACTGGCAGCAAACCTATAAAATCTCAAATACTCTTTAAGTGGGTGTGAGTTCTTGAGGTTTGATGAGTGATAGGGGGCCAATATAGGGGCCAAGTACCAGCACCCATCGCACATCATGTGCGCACATCCCCCGGCCCCCCAATCGTCGGAACCCCCAATGCTGTCGGTTAGGCTCTCCGGTGATGCTCCGATGATGGTGCCCTAGGCAAAAAAATGCGGCCCCAGCACATGCTCGAGGTTAGCATGTGCACCATGGCTCAAAACCTTAGATTGGGAATGAGCTCCGTATGCTTAGACATGAAATGAACTCCTAAGCCAACCCACGAAACGAGCGTGTAGGCGCTCAGCCGGCTAAAGAGGTAGAATGGGCAAGCCAGGAATTGACTCGATCCAATCTGATCTTAAATTGGGAATGAACTCTGTATGCCTAAGTCAACCCATGAAACAAGCGTGCGGACTTTCAACCGACCAGAGAGGCAGGATGCACAAGTCGGGGATCGAACGGGTGGTAGGTTGGTTCAAGCACATCTTCATATTTCTGCTGTGCCAATGCCATTTTTATGGCTTGTAAATTCATACAATGGTCCCCCTAAGCCTTCATGTGAAGTTTCGTGGCAAGACGACCCATTCTCTATTTTTCACGATTTTTGAAACTTTTTACGGTTCGAGATTTTTTTAAATTTTTTTAGAAAGAGTTTTGTCAACAAATTTGGTAGACTGGGAATGAACTCTGTATGCTTAGACTGGGAATGAACTCTGTATGCTTAGACTGGGAATGAACTCCGTATGCCTAAGTCAACCCACGAAATAAGCGTGCGGGCGCTCAACTGGCCAAAGAGGCATAAAGCGCAACCGGGTATTAGCTCGATCCCCCTCTGCGTGCTGTCGATCCCGCTGTCGGTCCTGCTGCCACAACCCTTGGTACGGCTGGGGCTTAGACGTGGAATGTACTCTGTATGCCTAAGCCAACCCACGAAATGAGCGTGCGGGTGCTCAACCGACCAGAGAGGCAGGATGAGCAAGCCGGGGATCGAACAGGTGGTAGGTGGGTTCAAGCACATCTTCATATTTCTACCTTTCCAATGCCATTTTTATGGCTTGTAAATTCATACAATGGTCCCCTAAGCCTTCATGTGAAGTTTGGTGGCAAGATGACCCGTTTTCTATTTTTCACAATTTTCAAAACTTTTTGTGGTTCGGGATTTTTTTTCAATTTTTCTAGAAAGAGTTTGTCCCCAAAATTGGTAGAGGTGATCCTTGTATTTTTTTTGGCATGCACAAAAAAATTCAGCTAAAAGCTCGAAGTGGAGAAGATTTTGCGACCGTTTGAAAAAAATGTCCCATTTCAGACACTTTAATGGCTACTGGCAGCAAACCTATAAAATCTCAAATGCTCTTTAAGGGGGTGTGAGTTCTCGAGGTTTGATGAGAGATAGGAGGCCAATATAAGGGCCAAGTACCAGCACCCATTGCACATCATGTGCGGAAACCCCCCAGCCCCCCTAATCGCCGGAACCCCTAATGCCGTCGGTTAGGCTCTCCGACGATGCTCCGGCGATGTTGCCGCGGGCAAAAAAAATACGGCACCAGCACATGCTTGAGCCCAGCAAGTGCACCGTGGTTCAAAATCTTAGATTGGGAATGAGCTCTGTATGCTTAGACATGAAATGAACTCCGTATGCCTAAGCCAACCCACGAAATGAGCGTGCGGGCGCTCAGCCGGTCGGAAAGGCAGAATGCGCAAGCCAGGGATCAACCCGATCCCCCGCTGTGTGCTGTCAATCCTGCTGCCGTAACCCTCAGTCCAATCCGATCTTAGACTGGGAATGAACTTCGTATGCTTAGACTGGGGATGAACTCCATATGCCTAAGTCAACCCACAAAACGAGCATACGGGCGCTCAGCCAGCCGGAGAGGTCGACCGGAGAGGCATAATACACAAGTCGGGGATCAGCCCGTTCCCCCTCTGCATGCTGTCAATCCCACTGCTGGTCCAGCTGCCACAACCCTCGATCCGACTGGGGCTTAGACATGGAATGTACTCCGTATGCCTAAGCCAACCCGCGAAAGGAGTGTGCGGGCGCTCAGTCGACCGAGAGGCAGAATGCGCAAGCTGGGGATCGGCCCGGTACCCCATGCGTGCTGTTGATCCTGCTATCATAATCCTCGATCTGGTTCATTCTTAGATTGGGAATGAACTTCGTATGCTTAGACTGGGGATGAACTCTGTATGCCTAAGTCAACCCATGAAAAGAGCGTGCGAGCGCTCAGTCGGCCGGAGAGGCCGACCAGAGATGCATAATGCTTAAGTCGGGGATCAACCTGGTCCCCCTCTGCATGCTGCCAATCCCGCTGGCGATCTTGCTGCTATAACCCTCGGTCCGACTGGGGCTTAGACGTGGAATGTACTCCGTATGTCTAAGCCAACCCATGAAACGAGCGTGCGGGTGCTTAGCCGGTCGGAGAACAGAATGCGCAAGTCAGGGCTCGGCCCGGTCCCCCCTGCGTGCTGTCGATCCTGTTATCGCAACCCTCAATCCGGTCCGATCTTAGACTGGGAATGAACTCCGTATGGTTAGACTGGGGATGAACTCCGTATGCCAAAGTCAACCCATGAAACGAGCGTGCAGGCACTCAGCCGATCGGAGAGGCAAAATGCCCAAGCCGGGGATTGGCCTGGTCCCTCCTATGTGCTGTCGATCCTGCTACCGTAACCCTCAATCCGGTCCGATCTTAGACTGGGAATGAACTCCGTACGCTTAGACTGGGGATGAACTCCTTATGCCTAAGTCAACCCACGAAACGAGTGCACGGGCACTCAGCCGACCAGAGAGGCAGGATGCGCAAGCCGGGGATCGAATGGGTGGTAGGTGGGTTCAAGCACATCTTTATATTTCTACCATGCCAATGCCATTTTTATGGCTTGTAAATTCATACAATGGTCCCCTAAGCCTTCATGTGAAGTTTCGTGGCAAGACGACCCGTTTTCTTTTTTTCACGATTTTTGAAACTTTTTACGGTTGGAGTTTTTAAAATTTTTTTAGAAAGAGTTTTGTCCCCAAATTTGGTAGAGCTGATCCTTGTATTTTTTTTGGCATGCATAAAAAAATTCAACTAAAAACTCGATGTCGAGAAGATTTTACTTTGGGAATGAGCTCTGTATGCTTAGACATGGAATAAACTCCGTATGCCTAGGCCAACCCATGAAACGAGTGTGCGGGCACTCAACCGGCTGGAGAGGCAGAATGCACAAGTCGAGGATTGACCTGGTCCCCCCTGTGTGCTATCGATCTTGCTGCCGCAACCCTCGGTCCGATTCGATCTTAGACCGGGAATGAACTCCGTATGCATAAGTTAACCTACGAAATGAGCGTGCGAGTGCTGAGTCGGTCGAAGACGCATAATGCGTAAGTCGAAGATCGGCCCGATCCCCCTCTACGTGCTGTTGGTCCCACTGCCACAACCTTCGGTCCGGTTGGGGCTTAGACATGGAATGAGCTCCCTGTGCCTAAGCCAACCCACGAAACGGGCATGCGGGTGCTCAGCTAGCCGGAGAGGTAGAATGCACAAGCCAGGGATCGGCCCGACCCCCCTGCATGCTACCGATCCTGCTGTCGCAACCCTCGGTCCGGTCCAATCTTAGACTGGGAATGAACTCTGTATGCTTAGACTGGGGATGAACTTCGTATGCCTAAGTCAACCCACGAAATGAACGTGTGGGTGCTCAGCTGGTCGGAGAGACCGACCGGAAGGAATAATGCACAAGCCAGGGATCAGCCTGATCCCCCTCTGCGTGCTATCGATCCTACTACCGGTCTTGTTGCCACAACCCTCGGTCTGGCTGGGGCTTAGATGTGGAATGTACTCCGTATGCCTAAGCCAACCCATGAAATGAGCGTGCGGCCACTCAGCCGACCGGAGAGGCAGAATGCGCAAGCCGGGGATCGGTCTGGTCCCCCTTGCGTGCTACCGATCCTACTGCCGTAACCCTTGATCCGGTCTGATCTTAGACTACTAATGAACTCCATATGCTTAGACTGGGGATGACCTCTGTATGCCTAAATCAACCCATGAAACGAGCGTGTGAGCACTCAGCCGGTCAAAGAGGCAGAATGCATAAGCCGAGGATCAGCCCGATCCCCCCTGTGTGCTGTCGATCTTGATATCGCAACCCTCGATCTGGTCTGATCTTAGACTGGGAATGAACTCCGTATGTTTAGACTGGGGATGAACTCTGTATGCCTAAGTCAACCCATGAAACGAGCATGCGGGCGCTTAATCGACTAGAGAGGCAGGATGCGCAAGCCGGGGATCGAACGGGTGAAAGGTGGGTTCAGGCACATCTTCATATTTCTGCCAAGCCAATGCCATTTTTATGGCTTGTAAATTCATACAATGGTCCCCTAAGCCTTCATGTGAAGTTTCGTGGCAAGACGACCCGTTTTCTATTTTTCACAATTTTCAAAACTTTTTACGATTCTGGATTTTTTAAAAATTTTTTAGAAAGAGTTTTATCCCCAAATTTGGTAGAGGTGATCCTTTTATTTTTGTTGGCATGCACAAAAAAATTCAGCTAAAAACTCGAAGTGGAGAAGATTTTGTGACCGTTTGAAAAAAGTGTCCCCATTTCAAACACTTTAATGGCTACTGGCAGCAAACCTATAAAATCTCAAACGCTCTTTAAGGGGGTGTGAGTTCTCAAGGTTTGATGAGGGATAGGGGTCCAATATAAGGGCCAACTACCAGCACCCATCGCACATCATGTGCGCATCCCCCTGGCCCCCCCAATCGTCGGAACCCCCAATGCCACCTGTTAGGCTCTCCGACAATGCTCCGATCATGCTCCGACGATGGTGCCCTGGGTGAAAAAAATGTGGCACCAGCACATTCCCAAGCCCAGCATGTGCGCCGTGGCTCAAAATCTTAGATTGGGAATGAGCTCCGTATGCTTAGAAATGGAATGAACTCCGTATGCCTAAGCCAACCCATGAAACGAGCGTGCGGGCGCTCAACCGACTGGAGAGGCAGAATGCGCAAGCCGGGGATCGACCCAGTCCCCCCCTCTGTGCTGTCGATCCCTGATCTTAGACTGGGAATGAACTCCATATGCATAAGTCAACCCATGAAATGAGCGTGCGGGCGCTGAGCCGACAGAAGAGGTATAATGCGCAAGTCGGAGATCGACCCGGTCCCCTTCTGTGTGCTGTCGGTCCCGTTGCCATAACCCTCAGTCCGGCTGGGGTTAGACATGGAATGAGCTCCCTATGCCTAAGCCAACCCACAAAATGGGCGTGCGGACGCTCAGCCGGTCGGAGAGGTAGAATGCGTAAGCTGGGGATCGGCCCGATCCCCCTTGCGTGCTATCGATCCTACTGCCACAACCTTCGGTTTGGTCTGATCTTATACTGGGAATGAACTCCGTATACTTAGACTAAGGGATGAACTCCGTATGCTTAGGTCAACCTAGAAAACGAGCGTGTGGGCGCTAAGCCTGCCGAAGAGGCCGACCGAAGAGGCATAATGCGCAAGTCAGGGATCAGCCCGATCCCCCTCTACGTGCTGTCGATCTCGCTGTCGGTCTTGCTGTCACAACCCTCGGTCCGGCTAGGGCGTAGATGTGGAATGTACTCCGTATGCCTAAGCCAACCCACGAAATGAGCTTGCGGGTGCCCAACCGATCGGAAAGGCAGAATGCGCAAGCTGGGGATCGACGCGGTCCCCCCTACGTGCTGCCGATCCTGGTACCGCAACCCTTGATCCGGTTTGATCTTAGACTGGGAATGAACTCTGTATGCCTAAGTGAACCCACGAAACGAGCGTGCGGGCACTCAACCGACAGGTAAGGCAGGTTGGAGAGGTATAATGTGCAAGCTGGGGATCAGCCCGGTCCCCCTCTGCATGCTACCGATCTCGATGCCGGTCTTGCTACCACAACCCTTGGTTCGATTGGGGCTTAGACGTGAAATGTACTTCGTATGCCTAAGCCAACCCACGAAACGAGGGTACGGGTGCTCAACCGACCGAAAAGGCAGAATGCGTAAGCCGGGGATCGGTTCGATCCCTCCTGCATGCTGTCGATCCTGCTACCGCAACCCTCGATCCGATCTGATCTTAGACTGGGAATGAACTCTGTATGTTTAGACTGGGGATGAACTCCGTATGCCTAAGTCAACCCACGAAACGAGCGTGCGGGCGCTCAGCCGGTTGGAGAGGCATAATGCGTAAGTCAGGAATCAACCCGGTTCCCCTCTGCGTGCTGTCGATCCTGCTGCCACAACCCTCGGTTCGACTGGGGCTTAGACATGGAATGTACTCCGTATGCCTAAGCCAACCGAGGAAATGAGCGTGCGATAGCTCAACCGGTCGAAGAGGTAGAATGCACAAGCCGGGGATCGGTCTGATCCCCCCTGCGTGCTGTCGATCCTACTACCGTAACCCTTGATCCGGTCAGATCTTAGACTGGGAATGAACTCCGTATGCTTAGACAGGGGATGAACTCCATATGCCTAGGTCACCCATGAAATGAGCATATGGGTGCTCAGCCAGCCGGAGAGGCATAATGCGCAAGCCGAGGATCAACTCGATCCCCCTCTACATGCTGTCGATCTCGCTGTCGGTCCTGCTATCACAACCCTCGGTCCGGCTAGGGCTTAGACGTGGAATGTACTCCGTATGCCTAAGCCAACCCACGAAATGAGAGTGTGGGTGCTTAGCCGGTCAGAGAGGTATAATGCATAAGCCGAGGATCAGCCCGATCCCCTTCTGTGTGCTGTCGATCCTGCTGCCGGTCCTGCTGCCACAACCTCGGTCCAGCTGGGGCTTAGACATGGAATGTACTCCGTATGCCTAAGCCAACCCACGAAACGAGCGTGCGGGCACTCAGCCGACCGGAAAGGCAGAATGTGCAAGCCGGGGATTGGCTCGATCCCTCCTGCGTGCTGCTGATCTTACTGTCGCAACCCTTGATCCGATCCAATCTTAGAGTAGGAATGAACTCCGTATGCATAAGTCAACCCATGAAATGAGCGTACGGGCACTGAGCCGATCGAAGAGGCATAATGCGCAAGTCAGGGATCGACCCGGTCCCCCTCTACGTGCTACCGATCCTGCTGCCACAACCCTCGGTTCGGCTGGGGCTTAGACATGGAATGAGCTCTCTATGCCTAAGCCAACCCAAGAAATGAGTGTGCAAGCACTCAGCAGGCCGGAGAGGCAGAATGCCCAAGTCGAGGATCGACCCGGTCCCCCTACGTGCTGCCAATCCTGCTGGCACAACCCTCAGTCTGATTTGATCTTAGACTGGGAATGAACTCCGTATGCTTAGACTGGGGATGAACTCCATATGCCTAAGTCAACCCACGAAATGATCGTGCGGGCACTCAGCCGGCCGGAGAGGCCGACTAAAGAGGCATAATGCGCAAGCCGGGGATCAGCCTGAACCCCCTTTGCATGCTACTGATCTCGCTGTCGGTCCTGCTGCCACAACCCGCAATCTGACTGGGGCTTAGACATGGAATGTACTTCGTATGCCTAAGCCAACCCACGAAACGAACGTGCGGGCGCTCAGCCGGCTGGAGAGGCAGAATACGCAAGCCGGGGATCGGCCCGGTCCCTTCTGCATGCTATCGATCCTACTGCCGCAACCCTCGATCCGGTCTGATCTTAGACTGAGAATGAACTTCGTATGCTTAGACTGGGGATGAACTTCGTATGCCTTAGTCAACCCACGAAACGAGCGTGCGGGCGCTCAGCCGACTAGAGTTGCAGGATGCATAAACCGGGGATTGAACGGGTGGTAGGTGGGTTCAAGCACATCTTCATATTTCTGCCATGCCAATGCCATTTTTATGGCTTGTAAATTCATACAATGGTCCCCTAAGCCTTCATGTGAAGTTTCGTGGCAAGACGACCCATTTTCTATTTTTTACGATTTTTGAAACTTTTTGTGGTTTGGGATTTTTTTAAAATTTTTTTAGAAAGAGTTTTGTCCCCTAATTTGGTAGAGGTGATCCTTGTATTTTTGTTTGCAGGAACAAAAAAATTCAGCTAAAAACTTGAAGTGGAGAAGTTTTTGTGATCGTTTGAAAAAAATGTCCCCATTTCAGACACTTTAATGGCTACTGGCAACAAACGTATAAAATCTCAAATGCTCTTTAAGGGGGTCTGAGTTCTTGATGTTTGATAAGGGATAGGGGACCAATATAAGGGCCAAGTACCAGCACCCATCGTGCATCATGTGCGCACACCCCCTGGCCCCCCCAATCGTCGAAACCCCTAATGCCGTCGGTTCGGCTCTCCGGAGATGCTCCGTCGATGCTTCGACGATGCTTCGGTGATGGTGCCCCGGGTGAAAAAAATGTGGCACCAGCACATGCCCGAGCCCATCATGTGCACCGTGGCCCAAAATCTTAGACTGGGAATGAGGTCCATATGCTTAGACATGGAATTAACTCCGTATGCCTAAGCCAACCCACAAAACGAGCGTACGGGTGCTCAGCCGGCTGGAAAGGTAGAATGCACAAGCGGGTACTACCGATCCTACTACCGTAACCCTCGATCCGATCCAATCTTAGACTGGGAATGAACTTCGTATGCTTAGACTGGCGATGAACTCTGTATGCCTAAGTCAACCCACAAAACGAGCGTGCGGGCGCTTAGCCGACCAGAGAGGCAGGATGCGCAAGCCGGGGATCGAACGGGTGGTAGTTGGGTTCAAGCACATCTTCATATTTCTGCCATGCCAATGCCATTTTTATGGCTTGTAAATTCATACAATGGTCCCTAAGCCTTTCATGTGGAAGTTTCGTGGCAAGACGACCCGTTTTTTATTTTCACGATTTTTGAAACTTTTTTGTCTTCGGGATTTTTTTTAAATTTTTTTAGAAAGAGTTTTGTCCCCAAATTTGGTAGAGGTGATCCCTGTATTTTTTTTGGCATGCACAAAACAATTTCGGTAAAAACTCGAAGTGGAGAATATTTTGTGACCGTTTGAAAAAAGTGTCCTCATTTCAGACACTTTAATGGCTACTAGCAGCAAACCTATAAAATCTCAAATGCTCTTTAAGGGGGTGTGAGTTTTCGAGGTTTGATGAGGGATAGGGGGCCAATATAAGGGCAAGTACCAGCACCCATCGCACATCATGTGCGCACACCCCTCGGGCCGCCCAATCGCCGGAACCCCCAATGCCACCGGTTAGGATCTACGACGATGCTCCGGTGATGGTGCCCCGGCCGAAAAAAATGCCACACCAGCACATGCGTAAGCCCAGCATGTGCACCATGGCTCAAAATCTTAGATTGGGAATGAGCTCCCTATGCTTAGACATGGAATGAACTCCGTATGCCTAAGCCAACCCACGAAACGAGCCTGCAGGCGCTCAATCGATCGGAGAGGCAGAATGCACAAGCCGGGGATCGACCCAATCCCCCCCTTCGTGCTGTCGATCCTGCTGCCACAATCCTCGGTCCGATCTGATCTTAGACTAGGAATGAACTCCGTATGCATAAGTCAACCCACGAAATGAGCGTACGGGCGCTGAGCCGACTGAAGAGGCATAATGCACAAGCCGAGGATCGACCCAGTCCCCCTCTGCATGCTGCCGATAGCATTGCCACAACCCTCAGTTTGACTGGGGCTTAGACAAGGAATGAGCTCCCTCTGCCTAAGCCAACCCATGAAACGGGCGTGCGGGCGCTCAGTCGGTCGGAGAGACAGAATGGGCAAGCCGGGGATCGACCCGGACCCCTCTGCGTGCTGCCGTAACCCTCGATCCAGTCTCATCTTAGACTGGGAATGAACTCCGTATGCTTAGATTGGGCATGAACTCCGTATGCCTAAGTCAACCCACGAAACGAACGTGCGGGTGCTCAGCCAGCTAGAGAAGCTTAATGCGTAAGCCGGAGATCAGCCCGGTCCCCCTCCACGTGCTGTCGATCCCACTGCCAGTTCTGTTGCCACAACCCTCTGTCCGGCTGGGGCTTAGACATGGAATGTACTCCTTATGCCTAAGCCTACCAACGAAATGGGTGTACGGGCGATCAGTCGGCCGAAGAGGCAGAATGTGCAAGCCGGGGATCAGCCTGGTCCCCCCTGCGTGCTATCAATCCTACTGTCGCAACCCTCGGTGCGGTTCGATCTTAGACTGAGAATGAACTTCGTATGCTTAGACTGGGGATGAACTCCCTATGCCTAAGTAAACCCACGAAACGAGCGTGCGGGCGCTCAGCCAAACGGAGAGGCATAATGCACACACTGAGGATCAGCCTAGTCCCCCTCTACGTGCTGTCGATCCTGTTACCGGTCTTGCTGCCATAACACTCGGTCCGACTGGGGCTTAGACATGGAATGTACTCCGTATGCCTAAGCCAACCCATGAAATTAGCGTGTAGGTGCTCATTCGGCGGGAGAGGCAGAATGCGTAAGCCAGGGATCAGCCCGGTCCCCTCTGCGTGCTGTCGATCCTGCTACCGCAACCCTCGATTTGGTCCGATCTTAGACTGGGATTGAACTCCATATGTTTAGACTGGGGATGAACTCCGTATGCCTAAGTCAACCCACGAAACGAGCGTGCGGGCACTCAGCCGACCAGATAGGCAGGATGCGCAAGTCGGGGATCGAACGGGTGGTAGCTGGGTTCAACCACATCTTTATATTTCTGCCATGCCAATGCCATTTTTATGGCTTGTAAATTCATACAATGGTTCCCTAAGCCTTCATGTGAAGTTTCATGGCAAGAAGACCCGTTTTTTATTTTTTACGATTTTCAAAACATTTTACGGTTCAGGATTTTTTAAAATTTTTTTAGAAAGATTTTTGTCCCCAAATTTGGTAGAGGTGACCCTTGTATTTTTTTTGGCATGCACAAAAAAGTTCAGCTAAAAACTCAAATCGGAGAAGATTTTGTGACCGTTTGAAAAAAGTGTCCCCATTTCAGACACTTTAATGTCTACTGACAGCAAACCTATAAAATCTCAAATGCTCTTTAAGGGGATGTGAGTTCTCAAGGTTTGATGAGGGATAAGGGCCCCCCCAATCGTCGGAACCCCCAATGCCACCGGTTAGGCTCTCTGGTGATGCTCCGACGATGCTCCGATAATGGTGCTCCGGGCGAAAAATATGCGGCACCAGCACATGCCCGAGCCCAGCATGTGCACCGTGGCACAAAATCTTAGACTGGGAATGAGCTTCATATGCTTAGACATGGAATGAACTCCGTACGCCTAAGCCAACCCACGAAACGAGCATACGGGCGCTCAGCCGACCGGAGAGGCAGAATGCTTAAGCCAAGGATCAACTCGGTCCCCCCTTGCGTGCTGTCGATCCTGCTACCGTAACCCTGATCCGGTCCTATCTTACACTGGGAATGAACTCCGTATGCGTAAGTCAACCCACGAAACGAGCGTGCGGGCGTTGAGTTGGCCGAAGAGGCATAATGCACAAGCCGGGGACCAGCCCGATCCCCCTCTGCGTGCTGCTGGTCCCGTTGCCATAACCCTCGGTCCGACTGGGGCTTAGACATGGAATGAGCTCCCTATGCCTAAGCCAACCCATGAAACAGGCGTGCGGGCACTCAGTCAGTCGGAGAGGCAGAATGCGTAAGTCGGGGATCGACTCGACCCCTCCTGTGTGCTGTAGCAACCCTCGGTCCAGTCTGATCTTAGACTGGGAATGAACTCCGTATGCTTAGATTGGGCATGAACTCCATATGCCTAAGTTAACCCACGAAACGAGCGTGCGGGTGCTCAGCCAGCTGGAGAGGCTTAATGCGCAAGCCGAAGATCAGCCCGGTCCCCCTCCGCGTGCTGTCGATCCCACTGCCGATCCTGTTGCCACAACCCTTGGTCTGGCTGGGGCTTAGACATGGAATGTACTCCGTATGCCTAAGCCTACCAACGAAACGGGTGTGCGGGCGCTCAGTCAGCCGAAGAGGTAGAATGTACAAGCCGGGGATCAGCCCGGTCCCCCCTGCGTGCTACCGATCCTACTGTCGCAACCCTCGGTGCGATTCGATCTTAGACTACGAATGAACTCCGTATGCTTAGACTGGGGATGAACTCCGTATGTCTAAGTCTACCCATGAAACGAGCGTACGGGCACTCAACCGGCCAGAGAAGCCGGTTGGAGAGACATAATACGCAATTCGGGGATCAGCCCGATCCCCCTCTACGTGCTGCCGATCTCGTTGTTGGTCCTACTGTTACAACCCTCGGTCTGCTTGGGGCTTAGATGTGGAATGTACTCCGTATGCCTAAGCCAACCCATGAAACGAGCATGCGGGCACTCAGCCGGTCGGAGAGGCAAAATGCGCAAGCAGCGGATTGGCCCGGTCCCCCCTACGTGCTACCGATCCGACTACCGCAACCCTTGATCCGGTCCAATCTTAGACTGGGAATGAACTACGTATGCTTAGATTGGGGATGAACTCCGTATGCCTAAGTCAACCTACGAAACGAGCGTGCGGGCGCTCAGTCGACCGAAAAGGTCGATCGGAGAGGCATAATGCGCAAGTCGAGCATCAGCCCGATTCCTCTCTGCGTGCTGCCGATCCCGCTGCCAGTTCTACTACCACAACCCTCGGTCCGGCTGGGGCTTAGACGTGGAATGTACTCCGTATGCCTAAGTGAACCCATGAAACGAGCGTGCAGTCGTTCAGCCGACCGGAGAGGCAGAATGCACAAATCGGGGATCGGCCCGGTCCCCCTAGCATGCTGTCGATCCTGCTACCGCAACCCTCAATCCGGTCTGATCTTAGACAGGGAATGAACTCCATATGCTTAGACTGGGGATGAACTCCGTATGCCTAAGTCAACCCATGAAACGAGCGTGTGGGCACTCAATCGACTAGAGAGGCAGGATGCGTAAGCCGAGGATCGAACAGGTGGAAGGTGGGTTCAAGCACATCTTCATATTTCTGTCGTGCCACTACCATTTTTATGGCTTGTAAATTCATAGAATAGTCCCCTAAGCCTTTGTGTGAAGTTTCGTGGCAAGACGACTCGTTTTCTATTTTTCACGATTTTTGAAACTTTTTATGGTTTGGGATTTTTTTAAATTTTTTTAGAATGAGTTTTGTCCCCAAATTTGGTAGCAGTGATCCTTGTATTTTTTTTGGCAAGCAAAAAAATATTCAGCTAAAAACTCAAAGTGGAGAAGATTTTGTGACCGTTCGAAAAAAGCGTCCCCATTTTAGACACTTTAATGGCTACTAGCAGCAAACCTATAAAATCTCAAATGCTCTTTAAGGGGGTGTGAGTTCTTGAGGTTTGATGAGGGATAAGGGGCCAATATAAGGGCCAAGTACCAGCACCCATCGCACATCATGTGCACACACCCCTCGGCCCCATAATCGCCGGAACCACCAATACCGTCAGTTAGGCTCTCCGACGATGCTCCGACGATGGTGCCTTAGGAGAAAAAAATGTGGCACCAGCACATGCCCAAGCCCAGCATGTGCACCGTGGC
The DNA here is from genome assembly GCF_002303985.1 of Durio zibethinus. The sequence continues at coordinate 27,080,062 of NW_019167826.1, read as the reverse complement.
TCAGAATCATAGATTGGGAATGAGCTCCGTATGCGTAGACATGGAATGAACTCCGTATGCCTAAGCCAACCCACAAAATGAGCGTGCGGGCGCTCAGCCGACCGAAGAGGCAGAATGTGCAAGCCGGGGATCGACCTGGTCCCCCCTGCGTGCTGTCGATCCTGCTACCACAACCCTCGGTTCGGTCTGATCTTAGACTGGGAATGAACTCCGTATGCATAAGTCAACCCATGAAACGAGCGTGCGGGCGCTGAACTGGCTGAAGAGGCATAATGCGAAAGCCAGGGATCGGCCCGATCCCACTCTTTGTGCTACCGGTCCCACTGCCACAACCCTCGTTCCGGCTAGGGCTTAGACATGGAATGAGCTCCCTATGCCTAAGCCAACCCACGAAACGGGCGTGCGGGCGCTCAGTCGACCAGAGAGGCAGAATGCAAAAGCTGAGGATTCGCCCGATCCCCCCTGTGTGCTGTCGATCTTGCTATCACAACCCCCGGTCTAGTTCGATCTTAGACTGGGAATGAACTCCGTATGCTTAGACTAGGGATGAACTCCGTATGCCTAAGTTAACCCATGAAATGAGCATGCGAGCGCTCAGCCGACCGGGGAGGCCGGTCGAAGAGGCATAATGTGCAAGCTGGGAATCAGCTTGGTCCCCCTCTGCTTGCTGTCGGACCCACTGCCACAACCCTCGGTCCAACTGGGGCTTAGACATGGAATGTACTCCGTATTCCTAAGCCAACCCACGAAACAAGCGTGCGGGCGCTCAGCCAACCGGACAGGCAGAATGAGCAAGCCGGGGATCGGTCCGGTCCCCTCTGTGTGCTGTCGATCCTGCAGCCGCAACCCTAGATCCAGTCCGATCTTAGACTGGGAACGAACTCCGTATGCTTAGACTAGGGATGAACTCCGTATGCCTAAGTCAACCCACGAAACAACCGTGCAGGCACTCAGCTGGCCGGATAGGCATAATGTGTAAGCCGGGGATCAGCTCAGTCCCCCTCTCCATGCTGTCGATCTTGCTATCGGTCCTGCTGGCACAACCCTCGATCCAGCTGGGGCTTAGACATGGAATGTACTCCGTATGCCTAAGCCAACATATGAAACGAGCGTACGGGCACTCAGCCGATCGGAGAGGCAGGATGTGCAAGCCGAGGATCGGGCTGGTCCCCTCTGCGTGCTACTGATCCTGCTGTCGCAACCCTCGATCTGGTTTGATCTTAGATTGGGAATGAACTCTGTATGCATAAGTCAACCCACGAAACGAGCGTGCGGGCGTTGAGCTGATCGAAGAGGCATAATGTGCAAGTGGGGGATAGGCTCGGTCCTCCTCAGCGTGCTGCCGATCTCGCTGTCACAACCCTAGATTCGGTTCGATCTTAGACTAGGAGTGAACTCCATATGCTTAGACTGGGGATGAACTCCGTATGCCTAAGTCAACCCACGAAACGAGCGTGCAGGCGCTCAGCCGGTCGGAGAGGCAGGATGCGTAAGTTGGGGATCAACCCAATCCCTTCCTGCGTGCTGTTGATCCTGCTACTGCAACCCTCGATCTGATCCGATCTTAGACTAAGAATGAACTCCGTATGCATAAGTCAACCCACGAAACAAGCCTACGGGTGCTGAACCGATCGAAGAGGCATAATGTGCAAGTGGAGGATCGGGCCGATCCCTTCTACGTGCTGTCGATCTCGCTGTCGATCCTGCTGCCACAACCCTCGGTCCAGTTGGGGCTTAGACATGGAATGTACTCCGTATGCCAAAGCCAACCCATGAAACGAGCGTGCAGGCGCTCAGCCGATCGGAGAGGCAAAATGCACAAGCCGAGGATCAGCCCGGTCCCCTCTACGTGCTGCCGATCTTGCTGTCGCAACCCTCGATCCGATCCGATCCGATCTTAGACTGGGAATGAACTCCATATGCTTAGACTGGGGATGAACTCCGTGTGCCTAAGTCAACCCACGAAACGAGTGTGCGGGCGCTCAGCCGACCAGAGAGGCAGGATGGGCAAGTCGAGGATCAAACGGGTGGTAGGTGGGTTTAAGCACATCTTCATATTTCTATCGTGCCAATCCATTTTTATGGCTTGCAAATTCATGCAATGGTCCCCTAAGGCTTCATGTGAAGTTTCGTGGCAAGACAACCCGTTTTCTATTTTTCACAATTTTCAAAACTTTTTGTGGTTCGAGATTTTTTTTAATTTTTTAGAAGGGAGTTTGTCCAATTTGGTTAGCGGTGAATCCCTTTTATTTTTTTTGCATGCAAAAAAAATTCCAGCTAATACTCTTTAGGGGCGTGAGTTCTTGAGGTTTGATGATGGGATATCAGGCCCAATATAAGGGCCAAGTCACCAGCACCCATTCGCAGTCATGCATGTGCACACTCCCGGCCAAATGTGGAACCCCCAATGTCCGCCCGTTTTGGCTCTCCAGCAATGCTCGCGACGATGGTGGCCTGGGCAAAAAAATGTGGCACCAGCCATGCCTAGCCGCTAGCATGTGAACTGTGGCTCAAATTCCTTAGGACTGGGAAAATGAAGCTCCGCGTATGCTTAGACATGGAATGACTCCGTATGCTAAGCTAACCCACGAAACGAGCGTGGCAAGCACTCAGCAGGTCGGAGAGGCAGAATGCTCAAGTCGGGGATCGACCCGATCCCTCCTGCATGCTGTTGATCCTGCAGTCACAACCCTCGATCCGGTCTGATCTTATACTGGGAATGAACTCCGTACGCATAAGTCAACCCATGAAACGAGCGTGCAGGCGCCTGAGCCGGTCGAAACAGGCCATGAATGCGTAAGGTCGGGGGATCGGCCTGGTCCCCCTCCACGTGCTATCGGTCCCGTTGCCACAACCCTCGATCCGACTGGGGCTTAGACATGGAATGAGCTCCCTATCCCTAAGCCAACCCATGGAACAGGAGTGCGGGCACTCAGTCGGCCAGAAAGGCAAAATGTGCAAGCCGGGGATCTGCCCGGTTCCCCCTACGTGCTGTCGATCCTGCTGCCACAACCCTCGGTCTGGTTCGATATTAGACTGGAATGAACTCTGTATGCCTAAGTCAACCCATGAAACGAGTGAACGAGTGCTCAGCCGACCAGAGAGGTCGGCCGAAAAGGCATAATTAACAAGCCGAGGATCAGCCAGATCCCCCTCTACGTGCTGCCGATCCTGCTGCCACAACACTCGGTCCGGCTGGGGCTTAGACGTGGAATATACTTCGTATGCCTAAGCCAACCCACGAAACGAGCTTGCGGGTGCTCAGCCAGCCGAAGAGGCAGAATGCGAAAGCCAGGGATTGACCCGGTCCCCCTGCGTGCTGTCGATCCTGCTGTTATAACCCTCAATCCAGTCTGATCTTAGGCTGGGAATGAACTCCGTATGCTTAGACTGGGGATCGAACGGGTGGTAGGTGGGTTCAAGCACATCTTCATATTTCTGCCATGCCAATGCCATTTTTATGGCTTGTAAATTCATATAATGGTCCCCTAAGCTTTCATGTGAATTTTCGTGGCAAGACGACCTCTTTTCTATTTTTCATGATTTTTAAAACTTTTTACGGTTCAGGATTTTTTAAAATTTTTTTAGAAAGAGTTTGGTCCCCAAATTTCATAGAGGTGATCCTTGTATTTTTTTTGGCATGCACAAAAAATTCAGCTAAAAACTCGAAGCGGAGAAGATTTTGTGATCATTTGAAAAAAGTGTCCCCATTTCAGACACATTAATGGCTACTGGTAGCAAACCTATAAAATCTCAAATGCTCTTTAAGAGGGTGTGAGTTCTCGAGGTTTGATGAGGGATACGGGGCCATTATAAGGGCGAAGTACCAGCACCCATCTCACATCATGTGCGCACACCCCCCGGCCCTCGCAATCGTCGAAACCCCCAATGCCGTCGGTCAGGCTCTCCGGCGATGCTCCAACGATGGTACCCCGAGCAAAAAAAATGTGGCACCAACACATGCTCGAGCCCAGCATGTGCACCGTGGCTCAAAATCTTAGACTGGGAATGAGCTCCGTATGCTTAGACATGGAATGAACTCCGTATGCCTAAGCCAACCCACGAAATGAGTGTATGGGCGCGCAGCCGGCCGGAAAGGCAAAATGCACAAGCCGGGGATCAAACTGATCCTCCCTATGTGCTGTCGATCCGACCACCGCAACCCTCGATCTGGTCTGATCTTAGACTAGGAATGAACTCCGTACACATAAGTCAACCCACGAAATGAGAGTGTGAGCGCTGAGCCAATCGGAGAGGCAAATGCGCAACCCGGGGATTGGCTCGATCCCCCTTTGCATGTTGCCGATCCCACTACCACAACCCTCGGTCCGACTGGGGCTTAAACATGGAATGAGCTCCCTATGCCTAAGCCAACCCACAAAACGAGCGTACGGGCGCTCAACCGACCAGAGAGGTAGAATGCGCAAGCCGGGGGTCAGCCTGATCCCCCCTGCGTGCTATCGATCCTACTACTGCAACTCTCGGTCTGGATCAATCTTAGACTGGGAATGAACTCCGTATGCTTAGACTGGGGATAAACTCCGTATGCCTAAGTCAACCCATGAAACGGGCATATGGGCACTTAGCCGGGAGGAGAGGCATAATGCATAAGCCAGGGATCAGCTCGGTCCCTCTCTGCGTGCTGTCGATCCCACTGCCGGTCCTGCTGCCACAACCCTCGGTCCGGTTGGGGCTTAGACGTGGAATGTACTTTGTATGCCTAAGCCAACCCATGAAACGAGCGTGCGGGCGCTTAGCCGGTCGGAGAGGCAGAATACGGAAGCCGGGGATCGGTCCGGTCCCCCTGTGTGCTCTGATCCTACTGTCGCAATCCTCGATCTGGTCTGATTTTAGACTGGAAAGAACTTTATATGCTTAGACTGGGGATGAACTCCGAATGCCTAAGTCAACCCACGAAATGAGCGTGCGGGCGCTCAGCAGACCAGAGAAGTAGGATGCGCAAGCTGGGGTTCAAGCACATCTTCATATTTCTGCCATGCCAATGACATTTTTATGGCTTGTAAATTCATGCAATGGTCCCCTAAGCCTTCATGTGAAGTTTCATGGCAAGACGACCAGTTTTCTATTTTTCACGATTTTTTAAACTTTTTGAGATTCTCGATTTTTTAAATTTTTTTAGAAAGAGTTCTGTCCCCAAATTTGTTAGAGGTGATCCTTGTATTTTTGTTGGCATGCACACAAAAATTCAGCTAAAAACTCGAAGTGGAGATGATTTTGTGACCGTTTGAAAAAAGTGTCCCTATTTCAGACACTTTAATGGCTACTGGAAGCAAACCTATAAAATCTCAAATGCTCTTTAAGGGGGTGTGAGTTCTCGAGGATTGATTAGGGATAGGGGGCCAATATAAGGGCCAAGTACCAGCTCCTATCCCACATTATGTGCGCACACCCCCCGGCCCTCCTAATCGTCGGAACCCCCAATGCCGTCGTTAGGCTCTCCGGCGATGCTCCGACGATGGTGCCCCGGGTGAAAAAAATGCGACACCAGTACATGTCCGAGCCCAGCATGTGTACCATGGCTCAAAATCTTAGCTTGGGAATGAGCTCCGTATGCTTAGAGATGGAATGAACTCCGTATGCTTAGAGATGGAATGAACTCCGTATGCCTAAGCTAACCCATGAAACGAGCGTGCGGGCGCTCAGCCGGCCAGAGAGGCAGAATGCGTAAATCGGGGATCGACCCGGTCCCCCCCTGTATGCTGTCGATCCTGCTACTGCAACCTTCGGTCCGATGTGATCTTAGATTGGGAATGAACTCTGTATGCATAAGTCAACTCGCGAAACGAGCGTCCGAGCGTTGAGCCGGTCAAAGAGGCATAGTGCGCAAGCCAGGGACGAGCTCCTGCTGCCACAACCCTCGGTCCGACTGGGGCTTAGACATGGAATGAGCTCCCTATGCCTAAGCCAACCAACGAAACGGGTGTACGGGTGCTCAGCCGACCGGAGAGCCAGAATGCGTAAGCTAGGGATCGACCCGGTCCTCCATACGTGCTATCGATCCTGCTACCGCAACCCTCGATCCGGTCTGATCTTAGACTGGGAATGAACTCCGTATGCTTAGACTGGGGATAAGCTCCATATGCCTAAGTCAACCCACGAAACGAGCGTACGGGCATTCAGCCGACCGGAGAGGCCGGTTGAAGAGGCATAATGCGCAAGTCGGGGATCAACCCGATCCCCTTCTGTATGCTGTCGATCCCACTATCGATCCTGCTGCCACAACCCTCGATCTGGCTGGGGCTTAGATGTGGAATGTACTCCGTATGCCTAAGCCAACCCATGAAACGAGCGTGCGGGCGCTCAGCCGGCTAGAGAGGCAGAATACGTAAGCCAGGGATCAGCCTGGTCCTCTTACGTGCTGTCGATCCTGTTACCGCAACCCTGGGTTCGGTCTGATCTTAGACTAGGAATGAACTCCTTATGGTTACACTGAAGATGAACTCCGTATGCCTAAGTCAACCCATGAAACGAGCGTGCGGGCGCTCAGCCGACCGAAGATGCCGATCGGAGAGGCATAATGTGCAAGCTGAGGATTAGCCCGATCCTTCTCTGCGTGCTGCCAATCCTTCTGTTGGTCCTACTGCCACAACCCTCGATCCGGCTGGGGCTTAGACGTGGAATATACTCCGTATGCCTAAGCAAACCCACAAAACGAACGTGCGCGTGCTCAGTCTGTCGAAGAGGTAGAATGCGCAAGTTGAGGATCGGCCCAGTTCTCCCTGCGTGCTACCGATCCAGCGGTCGTAACCCTCGATCCAATCCGATCTTAGACTGGGAATGAACTCCGTATGCTTAGACTGAGGATGAACTCCGTATGCCTAAGTCAACCTATGAAACGACCGTACGAGCGCTCAGTCAGCCAGAGAGGCCGATCAGAGAGGCATAATGTGTAAGTTGAGGATCAGCCCGATCACCCTCTGCGTGTTGCCGATATTGCTGTCGATCCTGCTGCCACAACCCTCGGTCCGACAGGGGCTTAGACGTGGAATGTACTCCGTATGCCTAAGCCAACCCACGAAATGAGCGTACGGGTGCTCAACCGGCCGGAGATGTCGAATGCCCAAGCTGGGGATTGGCCCGATCCCCCTCTACATGCTACCAGTCCCGCAGCCACAACCCTCAGTTCGGCTGGGGCTTAGAAATGGAATGAGCTCCCTATGCCTAAGCCAACCCACGAAACGGGCGTGCGACCACTCAGTCGGTCGGATAGGCACAATGAACAAGCCAAGGATCGGCCCAGTCCCCCTTGATTGCTGCCGATCCTGTTGCCGCAACCCTCAGTCCAGTCCGATCTTAGACTAGGAATGAGCTCCGTATGCTTAGACTGGAGATGAACTCCGTATGCCTAAGTCAACCCACGAAACGAGCGTGCGGTCGCTCAGCCGACCGGAGAGGCCAGTCGGAGAGGCGTAATGTGCAAGCTGAGGATCAGCCTGATCCCCCTTTACGTGCTGCTAATCTCGCTATTGGTCCTACTGCGACAACCCTCGATCCGGCTGGGGCTTAGACGTGGAATGTACTCCATATGCCTAAGCAAAGCCACGAAACGAGCATGCGGGTGCTCAGTCGGCCAGAGAGACAGAATGCGTAAGCCGAGGATCGACCCGATCCCCCCTACATGCTGTCGATCCTACTATCGCAACCCTTGATCCGGTCCGATCTTAGACTGGGAATAAACTCCGTATGCCTAAGTCAACTGGGGATGAACTCCGTATGCCTAAGTCAACCCATGCAACGATTGTACGAGCACTCAACGGGCCAGAGAGGCCGATCGAAGAGGCATAATGCGCAAGCCGGGGATCAGCCTGGTCTCCCTCTGCGTGCTGTCGATCCCGCTGCCAGTCCTGCTGCCACAACCCTCTGTCCGACTGGGGCTTAGATGTGGAATGTACTCCGTTTGCCTAAGCCAACCCAAAAAATGAGCGTGCTGGCGCTCAACCGATCGAAGAGGCAGAATACGTAAGCCGGGGATCGGTCCGATCCCACTTACATGCTTTTGATCCTGCTGCCGTAACCCTCGATCCGGTCTGATCTTAGACTGGGAATGAACTCCGTATGCTTAGACTGGGGTTGAACTCCGTATGCCTAAGTCAACACACGAAACGTGCGTGCGAGCGCTCAGCCGACCAGAGAGGCAGGATGCGCAAGCTGAGGATCGAACGGGTGGTAGGTGGGTTCAAGCACATCTTCATATTTCTACCATGCCAATGCCATTTTTTTGGCTTGTATATTCATACAATGATCCCCTAAGCCTTCATGTGAGGTTTTGTGGCAAGATGACCAGTTTTCTATTTTTCATGATTTTCAAAACTTTTTACGGTTCAGGATTTTTTTAAATTTTTTTAGAAACAGTTTTGTCCCCAAATTTGGTATAGATGATCCTTATATTTTCATCGGTACGTACAAAAACATTCAGCTAAAAACTCAAAGTGGAGAAGATTTTGTGACCGTTTGAAAGAAGTGTCCCCATTTCAGACACTTTAATGGCTACTGGTAGCAAACCTATAAAATCTCAATTGCTCTTTAAGGAGATGTGAGTTCTCGAGGTTTGATGAGGGATAGGGGGCCAATATAAGGGCCAAGCACCAGCACCCATCGCACATCATGTGTACACACCCCCTGGCCCCCAATCGCCGAAACCCCCAATGCCGTCAGTTAGGCTCTCCGACGATGCTCCGGTGATGGTGCAACGGACGAAAAAATTGTGGCACCATTACATGCCCGAGCCCAGCATGTGCATTGTGGCTCAAAATCTTAGCTCCGTATGCTTAGACATGGAATGAACTCTGTATGCCTAAGCCAACCCACGAAACGAGCGCGTGGTGCTCAACCGATCGGAGAGGTAGAATGTGCAAGCCAGGGATCGACCCGGTCCCCCCTGTGTGCTGTCGATCCTGCTGCTCCCACCCTCGGTCCGGTCTGATCTTAGACTGGGAATGAACACCGTATGCATAAGTCAACCCATGAAACGAGTGTGCGGGCGCTGAGCCAGCCGAAGAGGCATAATGCGCAAGTCGGGGATCGACCCGGTCCCCCTCTGCGTGCTGCCGATCCCGCTGCCACAACCCTCGGTCCAGCTGGGGCTTAGACATGGAATGAGCTCCCTATGCCTAAGCCAACCCATGAAACGAGCATGCGGGCACTCAGCCGACCGGAGAGGCAGAATGCACAAGCTGGGGATCGGCCCGGTCCCCCCTACGTGCTACCGATCTTGCTGTCACAACCCTCGGTCCGATCCAATCTTAGACTGGGAATGAACTCCATATGCTTAGATTGGGGATGAACTTCGTATGCCTAATTCAACCCACGAAACGAGCCTACAGGCGCTCAACCGGCCGGAGAGGCCAACCGGAGAAGCATAATGCGTAAGTTGGGGATCAACCCGGGCCCCCTCTACATGCTGCCGGTCCTACTGCCACAACCCACGAATGTACTCCGTATACCTAAGCCAACCCATGAAACGAGCGTTAGGGCACTCAACCGATAGGAGAGGTAGAATGTGCAAGCCAGGGATCTGCTCGATCCCCCTGCGTGCTGTTGATCCTGCTGCCGCAACCCTCGATCCGGTTCGATCTTAGACTGGGAATGAACTCATTATGCTTAGACTGGGGATGAACTCTGTATGCCTAAGTCAACCTACGAAATAAGCGTGTGGGCGCTCAGCCGACCCGAGAGGTCGGCCGGAGAGGCATAATGCCTAAGTCGAGGATCAGCCCAATCCTGCTCTGCGTGTTGTCGATCCTGCTACCACAACCCTCGGTCCGGCTGGGGCTTAGTCATGGAATGTACTCCGTATGCCTAAGCCAACCCATGAAATGAGCGTGCGGGTGCTCAGCTGACCGGAGAGGCAGAATGCGCAAGCCGGGGATCGATCCGATCCCCCCTGCGTGCTACCGATCTTGCTACCGCAACCCTCAATCCGGTTTGATCTTAGACTGGGAATGAACTTCATATGCTTAGACTGGGGATGAACTTCGTATGCCTAAGTCAACCCATGAAACAAGCGTGCAAGCGCTCAACCGACCAGAGAGGCAGGATACGCAAGCGGGGGATCGAACGGGTGATAGGTGTGTTCAAGCACATCTTCATAATTCTGCCGTGCCAATGCCATTTTTGTGGCTTGTAAATTCACACAATGGTCCCTTAAGCCTTCATGTAAAGTTTCGTGGCAAGACGACCCGTTTTCTATTTTTCATGATTTTCAAAACTTTTTATGGTTCAGGATTTTTTTAAATTTTTTTACAAAGAGTATTGTCCCCAAATTTGGTAGAGGTGATCCTTGTATTTTTGTTGGCATGCACAAAAAAACTTCAGCTAAAAACTCAAAGTGGAGAACATTTTGTGACCTTTTGAAAAAAGTGTCCCCATTTCAGACACTTTAATGGCTACTGGCAGCAAACCTATAAAATCTCAAATGCTCTTTAAGGGGGTGTGAGTTCTTGAGGTTTGATAAGGGATAGGGGGCCAATATAAGGGCCAAGTACCAGCGCCCATCACACATCATGTGTGCACACCCCCCGGCCCCCCAATCATCGAAACCCCTAATGCTGTCGGTTAGGCTCTCCGACGATGCTCCGACGATGGTGCCCCCGATGAAAAAAATGCGGCACCAGCACTTGCCTGAGCCCAGCATGTGCACCGTAGCTCAAAATATTAGATTGGGAATGAGCTCCGTATGCTTAGACATGGAATGAACTCTGTATGCCTAAGCCAACCCACGAAACGAGCGTGCGACGCTCAGTCGGCCGAGAGGTAGAATGCGCAAGCCGGGGATCGACCCGGTCTCCCCTATGTACTGTCGATCTTGCTGCCACAACCCTCGGTCCGATCTGATCTTAGACTGGGAATGAACTCTGTATGCATAAGTCAACCCACGAAACGAGCATGTGGGCGCGGAGCCGATCGAAAGGGCATAATGTGCAAACCGGGGATCTGCCCGGTCCCCCTCTGCATGCTGTCAGTCCTACTGCCACAACCCTCGATCCGGCTGGGGCTTAGACATGGAATGAGCTCCCTATGCCTAAGCCAACCCACAAAACGGGAGTGTGGGTACTCAGCCGACAAGAGAGGCAGAATGCGCAAGCCAGGGATCGGCTCAGTCCCCTCTCAGTGCTATCGATCTTGCTACCGTAACCCCCGATCCAGTCTGATCTTAGACTGGGAATGAACTCCGTATGCTTAGACTGGGGATGAACTCCGTATGCCTAAGTCAACCCATGAAACAAGCGTGCGGATGCTCAGTCGGCCGGAGAGGCAGACCGGAGAGGCATAATGCACAAGCTAGGGATCAGCCCGATCGCCCTTTGTGTGCTGCCGTTCCCGCTGTCGGTCCTGCTACCACAACCCTCTGTTCGACTGCGGCTTAGACATTGATTGTACTCCGTATACCAAAGCCAACCCATGAAACGAGTGTGGGGGTGTTCAACCAGCCGGAGAGGTAGAATGCCCAAGTCGGGGATCGACCCGATCCCCCCTGCATGCTGTCGATTTTGCTGCCACAACCCTTGATCCGTTCTGATCTTAGACTGGCAATGAACTCCATATGCTTAGACTGGGGATGAACTCGGTATGCCTAAGTCAACCCATGAAACGAGTGTGCAGGCACTCAGCTGACTGGAGAGGTCAGCCAGAGAGGCATATTGCACAAGTTGGGGATCAGCCCGATCTCCCTCTGTGTGCTATCGATCCCACTGCCAGTCCTACTGCCATAACCCTCGGTCTGACTAGGGCTTAGATGTGGAATGTACTTCGTATGCCTAAGCCAACCCACGAAATGAATGTACGGGCACTTAGCCAACCGGAGAGGCAGAATGCGCAAGTCAGGGATCGACCCGATCCCCCCTGCGTGCTACCGATCCTGCTATCGCAACCCTCGATCCGATCTGATCTTAGGCTGAAAATGAACTCCGTATGCTTAGACTGGGGATAAACTCCGTATGCCTAAGTCAACCAATGAAACGAGCGTACGGGGGCTCAACCGACCAGAGAGGCCGATCGAACAGGCATAATGCACAAGCTGGGGATCAACCCGATCCCTCTCTTTGTGCTGTCAATCCCGCTGTCGATCTTGCTGCCACAAACCTTAGTTCGACTGGGGCTTAGACATGGAATGTACTCCGTATGCCTAAGCCAACCGACAAAACGAGACTGCGGGTGCACAAACGGCCGAAAAGGCAGAATGCGCCAGCCGGGGATTGACCTGGTCCCCCTGCGTGCTACCGATCTTGCTGCCGTAACCCTCGATCCAGTTTGATCTTAGACTGGGAATGAACTCCATATGCTTGGACTGGGGATGAACTCTGTATGCCTAAGTCAACCCATAAAATGACCGTGCGTGCGCTCAGCCGGCCGGAGAGGCCGATCGAAGAGGCATAATGCGTAAGTCAGGGATCAGCCCGGTCCCCCTCTGTGTGCTATCATTCTCGCTGTCAGTCCTGCTACCACAACCCTCGGTCTGGCTGGGGTTAGACGTGGAATACACTCCATATGCCTAAGCCAACCCAAGAAACAAGCATGCAGGCACTCAACCGGCCCGAGAGACAGAATGCATAAGCCGGGGATCGACCCGATCCCCCCTGCGTCCGGCCGATCCTGCTATTGCATCCCTCGATCCAGTCTGATCTTAGACTGGGAATGAACTCTGTATGCTTAGAATAGGGATGAACTCCATATGCCTAAATCAACCCACGAAACGAACGTGCGGGCGCTCAGCCGACCAGAGAGGCAGGATGCGCAAGCTAGGGATCGAACGGATGGTTGGTGGGTTCAAGCACATCTTCATATTTCTGCCATGCCAATGCCATTTTTATGGCTTGTAAATTCATACAATGGTCCCCTAAGCCTTCATATGTAGTTTCGTGGCAAGATGACCCGTTTTCTATTTTTCATGATTTTTGAAACTTTTTGTGGTTTGGGATTTTTTTTAATTTTTTTAGAAAGATTTTTGTCCCCAAATTCGGTAGAGGTGATCCTTGTATTTTTTTTGGCATGCACAAAAAAATTCAGCTAAAAACTCAAAGTGGAGAAGATTTTGTGACTGTTTGAAAAAAGTGTCCCCATATCAGACACTTTAATGGCTACTGGCAGCAAAGCTATAAAATGTCAAATGCTCTTTAAGGGGGTGTGAGTTCTCAAAGTTTGATGAGGGATAGGGGGCCAATATAAGGGCCAAGTACCGGCACCCATCGCACATCATGTGCGCACACCTCCCGGCCCCCCCAATCGTCGAAACCCCCAATGTCACCGATTAGGCTCTCCGGTGATGCTCGATGATGGTGCCCCGGGCGAAAAAAATGCGGCACCAGCACATGCCCGAGCCCAGCATGTGCACCGTGGCTCAAAATCTTAGATTGGGAATGAGCTCCTTATACTTAGACATGGAATGAACTCCGTATGCCTAAGCCAACTCACGAAACGAGCGTGCGGGCGCTCAGCCGACTGGAGAGGTAGAATGTGCAAGCCAAGGATCAACCCAGTCCCCCCTTGCGTACTGTCGATCCTGTTGCCAGAACCCTCGGTCCGGTCCGATCTTGGACTATGCATAAGTCTACCCACGAAACGAGCGTGCGGGCACTGAGCCAGCCGAAAAGGCATAATGCGTAAGCCAGGGATCGACCCGGTCCCCCTCTGCGTACTGTCGATCCCGCTACCACAACCCTTGATCTGACTGGGGCTTAGACATGAACTGAGCTCCCTATGCCTAAGCCAACCCACAAAACGATCGTGTGGGTGCTTAGCCGACCGGAGAGGCAGAATGCGTAAGTCGGGGATCGGCCCGATCCCCCCTGCGTGCTATCGATTCTGCTGCTGCAACCCTCAGTTCGATTCGATCTTAGACTGGGAATGAACTCCGTATGCTTAGACTGGAGATAAACTCCGTATGCCTAAGTCAACCCATGAAACGAGCGTGCGTGCGCTCAGTCGGTCGAAGAGGCTGACCGGAGAGGCATAATACGGATGCCAGGGATCAGCCCGATCCCCTTCTGCATGCTACCGATCCCGCTGCCGGTCCTGCTGCCACAACCCTCGATTCGGCTAGGGCTTAGACGTGGAATGTACTCCATATGCTTAAGCCAACCCATGAAACGAGCGTGCGGGCACTCAGCCGGTCGGAGAGGAAGAATGCACAAGCTGGGGATCGGTCCGATCCCTCCTATGTGTTGCCGATCTTGCTACCGCAACCCTCGATTTGATTCGATCTTAGACTAGGAATGAACTCCATATGCTTAGACTGGGGATGAACTCCATATGCCTAAGTCAACCCATGAAACAAACGTGCGGTCGCTCAGCCAATCGGAGAGGCCGACCGGAGAGGCATAATGCACCGATCCCGCTGTCGGTCCTACTGCCACAACCCTCAGTTTGGTTGGGGCTTAGATGTGGAATGTACTCTGTTTACCTAAGCCAACCCACGAAACGAACGTACGGGTGCTCAACCGGCGGGAGAGGCAGAATGTGCAAGTCGGGGATCGACCCAGTACCCCCTGCATGCTGTAGATCTTGCTGTTGCAACCCTCAGTCCGGTCTGATCTTAGACTGGAAATGAACTCTGTATGCTTAGACTGGGGATGAACTCCATATGCCTAAGTCAACCCACGAAACGAGTGTGTGGGCACTCAATCGATCGGAGAGGCTGGTCGGAAAGGCATAATGCGCAAGCCAAGGATCAACCCGGTCCCTCTCCACGTGCTGCCGATCCCACTGTCGATCCTGCTTCCATAACCCTTAATCGAGCTGGGGCTTAGACATGGAATGTACTCCGTATGCCTAAGCCAACCCATGAAACGAGCGTGAGGACGCTCAGTCGATCGGAGAGGCAGAATGCGCAAGTCGAGGATCGGCCCGGTCCCCCCTACGTGCTACCACAACCCTCGATCCGGTCTAATCCTAGACTGGGAATGAACTCCGTTTGCTTACACTGGGGATGAACTCTGTATGCCTAAGTCAATCCATGAAACGAGCGTACGGGTGCTCAGCTGACCAGAGAGGTAGGATGCACAAGCCGGGGATCGAACGAGTGGTAGGTGGGTTCAAGCACATCTTCATATTTCTGCCATGCCAATGCCATTTTTATGGCTTGTAAATTCATACAATGGTCCCCTAAGCCTTCGTGTGAAGTTTCAGGGCAAGACGAACCGTTTTTTATTTTTCACAATTTTTGAAACTTTTTACGGTTCAGGATTTTTTTAAATTTTTTTAGAAAGTGTTTTGTCCCCAAATTTGGTAGATGTGATCCTTGTATTATTTTGGCATGCACAACAAAATTCAGCTAAAACTTGAAGTGGAGAAGATTTTGTTACCGTTTGAAAAAAGTTTGCGGGCGTTCAGCCAACCAGAGAGGCAAGATGCGTAAGCCAGGGATCAACCCGCACCCATCGCACATCATGTGCGCACACCCCCTGACCCCCCAATCGCTGGAACCCCCAATGTCATCGGTTAGTTTCTCCGGTGATGGTACCCCGTGCGAAAAAAATATGGTACCAGCACATGCCCGAGCCCAGCATGTGCACCGTGGCTCAAAATCTTAGATTGGGAATGAGCTCCGTATGCCTAGACATGGAATGAACTCTGTATGCCTAAGCCAACCCATGAAACGAGCATGCGAGCGCTCAGTTGGTCAAAGAGGCAGAACGCGTAAACCGAAGATCGACCCGATTCTCCCTACGTGCTGTCGATCCTGCTATCATAACCCTCAGTCCGGTCTGATCTTAGACTAGGAATGAACTTCATATGCATAAGTCAACCCACGAAACGAGCTTGTGGGTGCTAAGCCGGCCGAAGAGGCATAATGCGCAAGCCGGGCATCAACCCGATCCCCCTCTGCGTGCTACCGGTCCCGCTGCCATAACCCTCGGTTCGACTGGGGCTTAGTCATGGAATGAGCTCCCTATGCCTAAGCCAACCCATTAAAAGGGCGTGCGGGCGCTCAGCCTGCCAGAGAGGTAGAATACGCAAGGCAGGGATCGGCCCGATCCCCCCTGCGTGCTGTCGATCCTGCTGTCGCAACTCTCGATTCGATCTGATCTTAGACTGGGAATGAACTCCGTATACGTAGAGTGGGGATGAACTCCATATGCCTAAGTCAACCCACAAAACAAGCGTGCGGGCGGCATAATGTGCAAGCCGAGGATCAGCCGGTCTCCCTCTACGTGTTGTCGATCCCCCTGCCTGTCCTACTGCCACAACCCTCATTTCGGTTGGGGCTTAGACATGGAATGTACTCCGTATACCTAAGCTAACCCATGAAACGGGCATGCGGGCGCTAAGCCAGTCGGAGAGGCAGAATGCGCAAGCTAGGGATCGACCCGGTCCCCCCTGCATGCTGTTGATCCTGGTGCCGCAACCCTCGATCCGGTCTGATCGTAGACTGGGAATGAACTCCATATGCTTAGATTGGGGATGAACTCTGTATGCCTAAGTCAACCCACGAAACGAGCGTATGGGCGCTCAACCGACCAGAGAGGCAGGATGCGTAAACCGAGGATTAAACGGGTGGTAGGTGGGTTCAAGCACATCTTCATATTTCCGTCATGCCAATGCCATTTTTATGGCTTGTAAATTCATACAATGGTCCCCTAAGCCTTCATGTGAAGTTTCGTGGCAAGACGACCTATTTTCTATTTTTCACGATTTTCAAAACTTTTTACGGTTCGGGATTTTTTAAAATTTTTTTAGAAAGGGTTTTGTCCCAAAATTTTTAGAAGTGATCCTTGTATTTTTATTGGCATTTACAAAAAAATTCAGCAAAAAACTCGAAGTGGACAAGATTTTGTGACCGTTTCAAAAAAGTGTCCCCATTTCAGACACTTTAATGGCTACTGGCAGCAAACCTATAAAATCACAAATGCTCTTTAAGGGGGTGTGAGTTCTCGAGGTTTGATGAGGGATAGGTGGCCAATATAAGGGCCAAGTACCAGCACCCATTGTACATCATGTGCGCACACCTTCCGGCCCCCAATCATCGGAACCCCCAATGCTGCCGGTTAGGCTCTCCGGTGATGCTCCGATGATGGTGCCCCGGGTCAAAAAAAATGTGGCACCAGCATATGCCCGAGCCTAGCATGTGCACCGTGGCTCAAAATCTTAGATTGGGAATGAGCTCTGCATGCTTAGACATGGAATGAACTCCGTATGCCTAAGCCAACCCATGAAACGAACGTGCGGGCACACAGCCGGCTGGAGAGGCAGAATGCGCAAGCCGGGGATCGACCTGGTCCCCCCCTACATGCTGTTGATCCTGCTGTCGCAACCCTCGGTCTGGTCGGATCTTAGACTGGGAATGAACTCCGTATGCATATGTCAACTCATGAAACGAGCATACGGGCGCTAAGCCAACCGAAGAGGCATAGTGCGTAAGTCGAAGATCGGCCCGGTCCCCTTCTGCGTGCTACCGGTCCCGCTACCACAACCCTCGGTCCGACTGGGGCTTAGACATGGAATGAGCTCCCTATGCCTAAGCCAACCCACGAAACGGGCGTGCGGGGGCTCAACAGGCCGAAGAGGTAGAATGCGCAAGCCGGGGATCAGCCCGAACCCTTCTGTATGCTATCGATCCTACTGTCGTAACCCTCGATCCGATTCGATCTTAGACTGGGAGTGAACTCTGCATGCTTAGACTGGGGATGAACTCCGTATGCCTAAGTCAACCCACGAAACAAAAGTACGGGTGCTCAGTCGACTGAAGAGGCTGGCCGAAAAGGCATAATGCGTAAGTCGAGGATCAACCCGGCCCCCCTCTGTGTGCTGTCGATCCCACTGCTGGTCCTGCGGCCACAACCCTCAGTCCGGCTAGGGCTTAGATGTGGAATGTACTCCGTATGCCTAAGGCAACCAACGAAACAAGCGTACGGGCGCTGAACCGACCGGACAGGCAGAATGCGCAAGCCGGGGATCGACCCGGTCCCCCTGCGTGCTGTCGATCTGCTGCTGCAACCCTCGATCCGGTTCGATCTTAGACTGGGAGTGAACTCCATATGCTTAGACTGGGGATGAACTCCGTATGCCTAAGTCAACCCATGAAACAAGCGTGCGGGCACTCAACCGGTCGGAGAGGCATAATGCACAAGCCGGGGATCAACCCGATCCCCCTATGCGTGCTGTCGATCCCGCTGTCAGTCCTGCGGCCACAACCCTTGGTCCGGCTGGGGCTTAGACATGGAATGTACTCCGTATGCCTAAGCCAACCCATGAAATGAATGTACGGGTGCTCAACCGGCCAGAGAGGCAGAATGCGCAAGCCAGGGATCGACTTGGGTCCCCCTGCGTGCTATCGATCTTACTACCGCAACCCTCGATCCGGTCTGATCTTAGACTAGGAATGAACTCGGTATGCTTAGACTGGGGATGAACTCCGTATGCCTAAGTCAACCCATGAAACGAGCGTACGGGTGCTCAGCCGACTAGAGAGACAGGATGAGCAAGCCGGGGATCGGACGGGTGGCAGGTGGGTTCAAGCACATCTTTATATTTCTGCCATGCCAATGCCATTTTTATGGATTGTAAATTCATACAATGGTCCCCTAAGCCTTTATGTGAAGTTTCGTGGCAAGACGACCCGTTTTCTATTTTTCATGATTTTCTCGTTTTCTATTTTTCATGATTTTTGAAACTTTTTGTGGTTTGGGATTTTTTTAAATCTTTTTAGAAAGAGTTTTGTCCCCAAATTTGGTAGAGGTGATCCTTGTATTTTTGTTGGCATGCACAAAAAATTCAACTAAAAACTCGAAGTGGAGAAGATTTTGTGACCATTTGAAAAAAGTATCCCCATTTCAGACACTTTAATGGCTACTGGCAGCAAACCTATAAAATCTCAAATGCTCTTTAAGGGGGTGTGAGTTCTCGAGGTTTAATGAGGGATAGGGGGCCAATATAAGGGCCAAGTACCAGCACCCATCGCACATCATGTGCGCACACCCCCTGGCCCCCCAATCGTCGGAACCCCCAATGCCGTCGGTTAGGCTCTCCGGCGATGCTCCGACGATGGTGCCTTGGGTGAAAAAAATGTGGCACCAGCACATGCCCGAGCCCAGCATTTGCATCATGGCTGAAAATCTTAGACTGGGAATGAGCTCCGTCTGCTTAGACATGGAATGAACTCCATATGCCTAAGCCAACCCACGAAACGAGCGAGCAGGCGCTCAGTCGACCGGAGAGGCAAAATTCGTAAGAGAGGGATCGATCTGATCCCCCCTACGTGCCGTCGATCCTGCTACCGCAACCCTTGGTTCGGTCTGATCTTAGACTGGGAATGAGCTCCGTATGCATAAGTCAACCCACAAAACAAGCATGTGGGCACTGAGCCGATCGAAGAGGCATAATACGTAAGCCGGGGATCGGCCCGGTCCCCTTCTGCATGCTACCGATCTTGCTGCCACAACTGTCAGTCTGGCTAGGGCTTAGACATAGAATGAGCTCCCTATGCCTAAGCCAACCCACAAAACGAGCGTGCGGGCGCTCAGCCGACTACAGAGGCAGAATGCGTAAGCCAAGGATCAGCCCGATCCCCCCTATGTGCTGTCGTAGCCCTCGGTCCAGTTCGATCTTAGATTGGGAATGAACTTCGTATGCTTAGACTGGGGATGAACTCCGTATGCCTAAGTCAACCCATGAAACGAGCATACGGGCGCTCAGCCCGATCCCCTTTTGCATGCTACCGGTCTTGCTGCCACAACCCTCAGTTTGATTGGGGCTTAGACGTGGAATGTACTTCGTATGCCTAAGCCAATCCATGAAACGAGTGTGCGGGCACTCAACCGACCAGAGAGGTAGAATGTGCAAACCGGGGATCATCCTGGTCCCCCTCTACGTGCTATCGATCCTGCTGCCACAACCATCGGTCTGGCTGGGGCTTAGATGTGAATGTACTCCGTATGCCTAAGCCAACCCACGAAACGAGCGCGGGCGCTCAACCGGCCAGAGAGGCAAAATGCGCAAGCTGAGGATCGTCTCGATCCCCCCTACGTGCTGTCGATCCTGCTGCTGCAACCCTTGATTCGGTCCAATCTTAGACTGGGAATGAACTCCGTATGCTTAGACTGGGGATGAACTCCGTATGCCTAAGTCAACCCATAAAACGAGCGTGCAGGCGCTCAATCGACCAGAGAGGCAGGATGCGTAAGCCGGGGATCGAATGGGTGGTAGGTGGGTTCAAGCACATCTTCATATTTCTGCCATGCCAATGCCATTTTTATGGCTTGTAAATTAATACAATGGTCCCATAAGCGTTCATGTGAAGTTTCGTGGCAAGACGACCCGTTTTCTTGTTTTCATGATTTTTGAAACTTTTTGCAGTTCGGGATTTTTTTAAAGTTTTTTAGAAAGAGTTTTGTCCCCAAATTTGGTAGAGGTGATCCTTGTATTTTTTTTGGCATGCACAAAAAAATTCAGCTAAAAACTCGAAGTGGAGAAGATTTTGTGACCGTTTGAAAAACTCGCTGCCAATCCTGCTGCCACAACCCTTGGTCCGACTGGGGCTTACACATGGAATGTACTCCGTATGCCTAAGCCAACCTACAAAATGAGCTTGCAGGCGCTCAGTCGACCGGAGAGGCAGAATGCACAAGTCAAGGATCGACTCGGTCCCCCTACGTGCTGTTGATCCTGCTGTTGCAACCTTCAATTTGGTTCTATCTTAGACTAGGAATGAACTCCGTATGCTTAGACTGGGGATGAACTCCATATGCCTAAGTCAACCCACGAAACGAGCATACGGACGCTCAGTCGGCCGGAGAGGTTGGTCGGAGAGGCATAATGCGCAAGATGAGGATCAGCCCGATCCCCCTCTGTGTGCTACTGATCTCGCTGCCAGTCTTGCTGCCACAACCCTCGGTCTGACTGGGGCTTAGATGTGGAATGTACTCCGTATGCCTAAGCCAACCCATGAAATGAACGTACGAGCGCTCAACCGATTAGAGAGGCAGAATGCGCAAGTCGGGGATCAGCCCGGTCCCCCCTGTGTGCTGCCAATCCTGTCACCACAACCCTCGGTCCGATCCGATCTTAGACTGGGAATGAACTCCGCATGCATAAGTCAACCCACGAAATGAGCATGCGGGTGCTGAGCCAGTCGAAGAGGTATAATGCGTAAGCCGAGGATCGGCCTGATCTTCTTCTACGTGCTGTCGGTCCCGCTGTGACAACCCTCGGTCTGGTTGGGGCTTAGACATGGAATGAGCTCCTATATCTAAGCCAACCCACAAAAAAGGCATGCGGGCGCTCAGCCGATCGGAGAGGCAGAATGCATAAGCCGGGGATCAGCCCGGTCCCCCCTGTGTGTTGCTGTAACCCTCAGTCCGGTCTGATCTTAGACTAAGAATGAACTCCATATGCTTAGACTGGGGATGAACTCCATATGCCTAAGTCAACCCACGAAACGAGCATACGGACGCTCAGTCGGCCGGAGAGGTTGGTCGGAGAGGCATAATGCGCAAGATGAGGATCAGCCCGATCCCCCTCTGTGTGCTACTGATCTCGCTGCCAGTCTTGCTGCCACAACCCTCGGTCTGACTGGGGCTTAGATGTGGAATGTACTCCGTATGCCTAAGCCAACCCATGAAATGAACGTACGAGCGCTCAACCGATTAGAGAGGCAGAATGCGCAAGTCGGGGATCAGCCCGGTCCCCCCTGTGTGCTGCCAATCCTGTCACCACAACCCTCGGTCCGATCCGATCTTAGACTGGGAATGAACTCCGCATGCATAAGTCAACCCACGAAATGAGCATGCGGGTGCTGAGCCAGTCAAAGAGGTATAATGCGTAAGCCGAGGATCGGCCTGATCTTCTTCTACGTGCTGTCGGTCCCGCTGTGACAACCCTCGGTCTGGTTGGGGCTTAGACATGGAATGAGCTCCTATATCTAAGCCAACCCACAAAAAAGGCATGCGGGCGCTCAGCCGATCGGAGAGGCAGAATGCATAAGCCGGGGATCAGCCCGGTCCCCCCTGTGTGTTGCTGTAACCCTCAGTCCGGTCTGATCTTAGACTAAGAATGAACTCCATATGCGTAGATTGGGGATGAACTCCATATGCCTAAGTCAACCCACAAAATGAGCGTACGGGCACTGAGCCGATCGGAGAGGCATAATGCGTAAGCCTGCGATCAGCCTAATCCCCCTCTTCGTGCTGCCAATCCTGCTACCGGTCCTGCTGCCAACACCTTTGGTTTGACTGGGGCTTAGACGTGGAATGTACTCCGTATGCTTAAGCCAACCCATGAAACGAGCGTGCGGGTGCTCAACTGGTCGGAGAGGCAGAATGCGTAAGCCGAGGATCGGTCCGATCCCCCCTACGTGCTACCGATCCTGCTGTCGCAACCCACGATCCGATCCAATCTTAGACTGGGAATGAACTTCGTATGCTTAGACTGAGGATGAACTCCATATGCCTAAGTCAACCCATGAAACGAGCGTGCGGGCGCTCAGCCAGCCAGAGAGGCATAATGCGCAAGCCAAGGATCAACCCGGTCCCCCTCTGAGTGCTGTCGATCCCGCTGCCAATCCTGCTACCATAACCCTCGGTCTGGCTAGGGCTTAGACATGGAATGTACTCCGTATGCCTAAGCCAACCGATGAAACATGCGTGCGGGCTCTCAGTTGGTCAGAGAGGCAGAATGTGCAAGCCAGGGATCGACCCCGTCCCCCCTACATGCTATCGATCCTGCTGTTGCAACCCTCAGTCTGGTCTGATCTTAGACTGGGGATGAACTCCATATGCATAAGTCAACCCACGAAATGAGCGTGCGGGCACTGAGCCAGCCGAAGAGGCATAATGCGCAAGCAGGGGATCGACCTGGTCCTCCTATGCATGCTGTCAGTCCCGCTACCACAACCCTTGATCTGGCTGGGGCTTAGACATGGAATGTGCTCCCTATGCCTAAGCCAACCCATGAAACGGGCGTGCGGGCACTCAGTCGACCGGAGAGGCAGAATGCATAAGCCAGGGATTGGCCCGATCCCTCTGCATGCTGCCGATCCCCTCTGTGTGCTGCCGATCCTATTGTCGTAACCCTTAGTCTGGTTCGATCTTAGACTGGCAATGAACTCCGCATGCTTAGACTGGGGATGAACTCTGTATGCCTAAGTCAACCCACAAAACGAGCATGCGGGCGCTCAGCCGGCCGGAGAGACTGATCGGAGATCAGCCTGGTCCCCTTCTGCGTGCTGTCGATCTCGCTGCCGGTCCTGCTGCCACAACCCTCGGTCTGGTTGGGGCTTAGACGTGGAATGTACTTCGTATGCCTAAGCCAACCCACGAAACGAGCGTGCGGGCGCTCAGCCGACCGGAGAGGCAGAATGTGCAAGCTGAGGATTGGCCCGATCCCTCCTGCGTGCTATCGATCCTGCTGCCACAACCCTCGATCCGGTTCGATCTTAGACTGGGAATGAACTCCACATGCTTAAACTTGGGACGAACTCTGTATGCCTAAGTCAACCCACGAAAAGAGCATGCGGGCGCTTAGCCGACCAGAGAGGCATAATGCATAAGCTGGGGATCAGCCCGGTCCCCTCTGCATGTTGTCGGTATCGCTCCCAATCCTGTTGCCATAACCCTTGGTCCAGCTGGGGCTTAGACGTGGAATGTACTCCGTATGCCGAAGCCAGCCCATGAAACGAGCGTGCGAGCGCTCAGCCAGCTAGAGAGGCAGAATGTACAAACCTGGGATCGACCTGGTCCCTCCTGCGTGCTGTCGATCCTGCTACCGCAACCCTCGATCCGGTTCAATCTTAGACTGGGAATGAACTCCGTATGCCTAAGTCAACCCATGAAACAAGCGTGCTGCCAATCCCACTGTCGACCCTGCTGCTACAACCCTTGGTCCGACTGGGGCTTAGACGTGGAATGTACTCTATATGCCTAAGCCAACCCACGAAATGAATTGTGGGCGCTCAGTCGATCGAGGAGGCAGAATGCGCAAGTCGGGGATCGGCTCGGTCCTCCCTGCGTGCTATCGATCCTGTTAACACAACCCTCGATCCAGTTCGATCTTAGGCTGGGAATGAACTCCGTATGCTTAGACTGAGGATGAACTCCGTATGCCTAAGTCAACCCACGAAACGAGCGTGCGGATGCTCAGTCGACCAGAGAGACAGGATGCACAAGCTGGGGATCGAACGGGTGGTAGGTGGGTTCAAGCACATCTTCATATTTCTGCCGTGCCAATGCCATTTTTATGGCTTGTAAATTTATACAATGGTCCCCAAAGCCTTCATGTGAAGTTTCGTGGCAAGACGACCCATTTTCTATTTTTCACGATTTTCAAAACTTTTTACGGTTGGAGATTTTTTTAAATTTTTTTAGAAAGAGTTTTGTCCCCAAATTTGGTAGCGGTGATCCTTGTATTTTTGTTGGCATGCATAAAAAATTCAGCTAAAAACTCAAAGTGGAGAAGATTTTGTGACCGTTTGAAAAAAGTGTCCCCATTCCAAACATTTTAATGGCTACTGGCAGCAAACCTATAAAATCTAAAATGCTCTTTAAGGGGGTGTGAGTTCTCGAGGTTTGATGAGGGATAGGGGGCCAATATAAGGGCCAAGTACCAGCACCCTTCGCACATCATGTGCGCACACCCCCCGGCCCCCCAATCGTCGAAACCCCCAAAGTCGTACGTTAGGCTCTCCGACGAGGCTCCGACGATGGTGCCTCGGGCGAAAAAAATGCGGTACCAGCACATGCTCAAGCCCAGCATGTGCACCGTGGCTCAAAATCCTAGATTGGGAATGAGCTCCGTATGCTTAGACATGGAATGAACTCCGTATGCCAAAGCCAACCCACGAAACGAGCGTACGGGTGCTCAGCCGGTCGGACAGGCAGAATACGCAAGTCGGGGATCGACCCGATCCCCCTTACGTATTGTCGATCCTGCTGCCACAACCCTCGGTCTGGTCTGATCTTAGACTTGGAATGAACTTCGTATGCATAAGTCAACCCATGAAACGAGCGTGCGGGCACTGAGCCGGTCGAAAAAGCATAATGCGCAAGCCGGAGATCGGTCCGGTCACCCTCTGCGTGCTGTCGATCCTACCGCCACAACCCTCGGTCTAGTTCGATCTTAGACTGGGAATGAACTCCGTATGCTTAGACTAGGGATGAACTTCGCATGCCTAAGTCAACCCACGAAACGAGCGTGCGATCGCTCAACCGCCCGAAGAGGCCGGTCGGATAGGCATAATGCGCAACTCGGGGATCAGCCCGATCCCCCTCTGCGTGCTGCCGATCTCGCACCGGTCCTACTCCCACAACCCCCAGTCTGGCTGGGGCTTAGACGTGGAATGTACTCCGTATGCCTAAGCCAACCCATGAAATGAGCGTACGGGCACTCAGCCAGTCGACGAGGCAGAATGCGCAAGCCGGGTATCGGTCTGGTCCCCCCTGCGTGCTGCTGATCCTGCTACCGCAACCCTCGATCTAATCCGATCTTAGACTGGGAATGAACTCTGTATGCTTAGGCTGGGGATGAACTCCGTATGCCTAAGTCAACCCACGAAACGAGCATGCGGGCACTCAGCCGACTGGAGAGGCATAATGCGTAAGCTCGGGATCAGTTCAATCCCCCTCTGCATGCTGTCGATCCCGCTACTGGTCCTACTGCCACAACCCTCAGTCCAGTTGGGGCTTAGACGTGGAATGTACTCATATGCCTAAGCCAACCCATGAAACGAGCGTACGGGCGCTCAGCCGGCCAGAGAGGCAGAATGCGCAAGCCAGGGACCAGCCTGGTCCCCCCTGCATGCTACCGATCCTGCTGTTGTAACCCTCGATTCGGTCCAATCTTAGACTAGGAATGAACTTCGTATGCTTAGACTGGGGATGAACCCTGTATGCCTAAGTCAACCCATGAAACGAGCTTGCGGGCATTTAGCCGACCAGAGAGGCAGGATGCGTAAGCCGGAGATCGAACGGGTGGTAGGTGGGTTCAAGCACATCTTCATATTTTTGCCATGCCAATGCCATTTTTATGGCTTGTAAATTCATACAATGGTCCCCTAAGCCTTCATGTGAAGTTTCCTGGCAAGACGACCCGTTTTCTATTTCTCATGATTTTTTTAACTTTTTACGATTCGAGATTTTTTAAAATTTTTTTACAAAGCGTTTTGTCCCCAAATTTGGTACAGGTGATCCTTGTATTTTTGTTGGCATGCACAAAAAAATTCAGCTAAAAACTAGAAGTGGAGAAGATTTTGTGACCGTTTGAAAAAAGTGTCCCCATTTCAAACACTTTAATGGCTACTGGCAGCAAACCTATAAAATCTCAAATGCTCTTTAAGGGGGTGTGAGTTCCCGGGGTTTGATGAGGGATAGGGGGCCAATATAAGGGCCAAGTACCAGCACCCATCGCACATCATGTGCGCACACCCCCCACCCCCCAATCACCGGAACCCCCAATGCCGCCGGTTAGGCTCTCCGACGATGCTCTGGCGATGCTCCGGCAATGGTGCCCTGGGGGAAAAAAATGCGGCAATAGCATATGCCCGAGCCCAGCATGTGCACCGTGGCTCAAAATCTGAGATTGGGAATGAGCTTCGTATGCTTAGACATGGACTGAACTCCGTATGCCTAAGCCAACCCACGAAACGAGCGTGTGGGCGCTCAGCCGGCCGGAGAGGCAGAATGCGCAAGCCAAGGATCGACCCGATCCCCCACTGTGGCTGTCGATCCTGCTACCGCAACCCTCGGTCCGGTCCAATCTTAGACTGAGAATGAACTCCGTGTGCATAAGTCAACCCACGAAACGAGCGTGCCGACCGAAGAGGCATAATGCGCAAGCCGGGGATCGGCTCGATCACCCTCTACGTGCTGTCGGTCCCGCTGCCACAACCCTCGGTCCGGCTGGGGCTTACACATGGAATGAGCTCCTTATGCCTAAGCCAACCCACGAAACGGACATGCGGGAGCTCAGTCGGCCGGAGAGGCAAAATGCGTAAGCTGGGGATCGGCCCGATCCCCCCTACGTTCTACCGATCCTACTGCCACAACCCTCGGTCCATTCCGGTCTTAGACTAGGAATGAACTTCATATGCTTAGACTGGGGATGAACTCCGTATTCCTAAGCCAACCCACGAAATGAGCGTACGGGTGCTCAACCGGTCGGAGAGGCATAATGCGTAAGCCGAGGATCGACTCGGTCCCCCTCTGCATGCTATCGATCCCGCTGCCACAACCCTCATATGGGTGGGGCATAGACATGGAATGAGCTACCTATGCCTAAGCCAACCCATGAAATGGGCGTACGGGCCTCAGCCGGCCGAAGAGGCAGAATGCGTAAGCCGGGCATTGGCCCGGTCCCCCCTGCGTGCTGTCGATCCTGTTGTCGTAACCCTCGGTCCGGTCTGATCTTAGACTGGGAATGAACTTCGTATGCTTAGACTGGGGATGAACTCCGTCTGCCTAAGTCAACCCACGAAATGAGCGTACAGACGCTCAACCGACCAGAGAGGCCGACCAAAAAGGCATAATACGCAAGTCGGGGATCAGTCTGGTCTCCTCTCTGCGTGCTGTCGATCCCGCTGTCGGTCCCACTACCACAACCCTTGGTCCGACTGGGGCTTAGACATGGAATGTACTCTGTAATGCCTAAGCCAACCCATGAAACAAGCGTGCGGGTGCTCAGCCGATCGGAGAGGCAGAATGCACAAGCCGGGGATCCGCCCGATCCCCCCTGTGTGCTGCCGATCCTGCTGTCGTAACCCTCGATTCGGTCTGATCTTAAACTGGGAATAAATTCTGTATGCTTAGACTGGGGTTGAACTCCATATGCCTATGTCAACCCACGAAACGAGCGTGCGGGTGCTCAGCCGACCAGAGAGGCTGGATGCGCAAGTCAGGGATCGAACGGGTGGTAGGTGGGTTCAAGAACATCTTCATATTTCTGCCATGGCAATGCTATTTTTATGGCTTGTAAATTCATACAATGGTCCCCTAAGCCTTCATGTGAAGTTTCGTGGCAAGACGACCCGTTTTCTATTTTTCACGATTTTTGAAAGTTTATACGGTTCGGGATTTTTTTAAAATTTTTTAGAAAGTTTTTTGTCCCAAAATTTGGTAGAGGTGATCCTTGTATTTTTGTTGGCGTTCACAAAAAACTTCAGCTAAAAACTTGAAGTGGAGAAGATTTAGTGACCGTTTGAAAAAAGTGTCCCCATTTCAGACATTTTAATGGCTACTGGCAGCAAACCTATAAAATCTCAAATGCTCTTTAAGGGGGTTTGAGTTCTTGGGGTTTAATGAGGGATAGGGGGCCATTATAAGGGCCAAGTACCAGCACCCATCGCACATCATGCGCACACACCCCCCGGCCCCCCCAATCGTCGGAACCCCCAATGCCGCCGGTTAGGCTCTCCGGTGATGCTCCGACGATGGTGCCCCGGGCGAAAAAAATGTGGCACCAGCACATGCCGAGCCCAACATGTGCATCGTGGCTCAAAATCTTAGATTGGGAATGAGTTCCGTATGCTTAGACATGGAATGAACTCCGTATGCCTAAGCCAACCCATGAAATGAGCGTGCGGGCGCTCAGCCGGTCGAGAGGCAAAATGTGCAAGCCGGGGATCGACCCGGTCCCCCCCTATGTGCTGTCGATCTTGCTACCGCAACCCTCAGTCTGGTCTGATCTTAGAATGGGAATGAACTTTGTATGCATAAGTCAACCCACGAAATGAGCGTGCCAGCACTGAGCCGACCGAAGGGGCATAATGCGCAAGTCGGGGATTGGCCCGGTCGCTCTCTACATGCTGTCGGTCCCGCTGCCACAACCCTCGGTCCCTATGCCTAAGCCAACCCACGAAACGGGCGTGCGGCACTCAGCTGGTCGAAGAGGCAGAATTCGTAAGTCGGGGATCAGCTCGGTCTCCCTTGCATGCTGTCGATCTTGTTGCCACAACCCTCGGTCCAGTCTGATCTTAGACTAGGAATGAACTCCGTATGCTTAGACTGGGGATGAACTCCGTATGCCTAAGTCAACCCACGAAACGAGCGTACGGACGCCCAGCCGGTCAGAGAGGCATAATGCGTAAGTCAGGGATCAGCCCGGTCCCCCTTGCGTGCTGTCGATCCCGCTGTCGGTCCTGCTGCCACAACCCTCGGTCTGACTGGGGCTTAGATGTGGAATGTACTCTGTATGCCTAAGCCAACCCACGAAATGCGAGCGCTCAACC
Source organism: Durio zibethinus (assembly GCF_002303985.1). Next base: position 27,050,895 of record NW_019167826.1, on the reverse strand, counting down.
GATCGGAGAGGCAGAATGCGTAAGCCGGGGATCGGCCCGATCCCTTACGTGCTGTCGATCCTACTGTCACGACCTTCGATCCAGTCTGGTCTTAGACTGGGAATGAACTCTGTATGCTTAGACTGGGGATGAACTCCGTATGCCTAAGTTAACCCATGAAATGAGCGTGCGGGTACTCAGCCAGCCGGAGAGGCTAGTCGAAGAGGCATAATACGTAAGCCGGGGATCAGTCTGATGCCCCTCTGCATGCTGCCGATCCCGCTGTCGGTCCTGCTACCACAACACTCAGTCCGACTGGGGCCTAGACATGGAATGTACTCCGTATGCCTAAGCCAACCCACGAAATGTGCATGGGGGTGCTCAATCGACCGAAAAGGTAGAATGGCAAGCCGAGGATCGGCCCGGTCCCCTCTGCGTGCTGTTGATCCTACTATCGCAACCCTCAATTCGATCTGATCTTAGACTGGGGATAAACTCCGTATGCCTAAGTCAACCCACGAAACGAGCGTATCGACACTCAACGGATCGGAGAGGCATAATGTGTAAGCCAGGGATCAGCCCGATCCCCCTCTGCGTGCTGCCGATCCCTCTACCGGTCATGCTGCCATAACCCTCAGTCCAGTTGGGGCTTAGACGTGGAATGTACTACGTATGCCTAAGTCAACCTATGGAATGAGCATGCAGGCGCTCAGCCGGTCGAAGACGCATAATACGCAAGCCAGGGATCAGCTCGATCCCCCTCTGCGTGCTGTCGATGCCTCTACCGATCTTGCTGCCACAACCCTCGATTCGGCTGGGGCTTAGACATGGAATGTACTCTGTATGCCTAAGCCAACCCATGAAACGAGCGTGCGGGTACTCAACCGGCTAAAAAGGCAGAATGCGCAAGCCGGGGATCGGTCCGATCCCCCCTACGTGCTGTCGATCCTGTTGCCGCAACCCTCGATCCGGTCTGATCATAGACTGGGAATGAACTTTGTATGCTTAGACCAGGGCTGAACTCCGTATGCCTAAGTCAACCAACGAAACGAGCGTGCGGGCGCTCAGTCGACCAGATAAGCAGGATGCACAAGCCGAGGATCGAACGGGTGATAGGTGGGTTCAAGCAGATCTTTATATTTCTGCCATGCCAATGCCATTTTTATGGCTTTTAAATTCATACAATGGTCCCCTAAGCCTTCATGTGAAGTTTCGGGGCAAGACGACCCGTTTTCTATTTTTCACGATTTTTGAAACGTTGTGCAGTTTGGGATTTTTTAAAATTCTTTTGGAAAGCGTTTTGTCCCCACATTTTGTAGAGGTGATCCTTGTATTTTTGTTGGCATGCATAAAAATATTCAGCTAAAAACTCGAAGTGGAGAAGATTTTGTGACCGTTTGAAAAAAGTATCCCCATTTCAGACACTTTAATGGCTACTGGCAGCAAACCTATAAAATCTCAAATGCTTTTTAAGGGGGTGTGAGTTCTCGAGGTTTGATGAGGGATAGGGGGCCAATATAAGGGCCAAGTACCAGTACCCATCACACATCATGTGCGCACACCCCCCGGCCCCTCCAATCACCGAAACCCCCAATGTCGACGATTAGGCTCTCTGGCGATGCTCCGGCGATGGTGCCCCGGGTGAAAAAAATGTGGCACCAGCACATGCCCGATCCCAGCATGTGCACTGTGGCTTAAAATCTTAGATTGGGAATGAGCTTCGTATGCTTAGACATGGAATGAACTCCGTATGCCTAATCCAACCCATGAAACGAGCGTGCGGGTGCTCAATCGATCGGAGAGGCAGAATGCACAAGCCGAGATTGACCCGATCCCCCACTACGTGCTGTTCATCCTGTTGCTGCAACCGTCAGTTCGGTCTGATCTTAGATTGGGAATGAACTCCGTATGCATAAGTCAACCCACGAAATGAGTGTACGGGCGTTGAGCTGATCGAAGAGGCATACTGCACAAGCCGAGGATTGGCTCGATCCCACTCTGCATGCTGTCGGTCCCACTACCACAACCCTCGGTCTGGCTGGGGCTTAGACATGGAATGAACTCCCTATGCCTAAGCCAACATACGAAACGGGCATACGGGCACTCAGTCGATCGGAGAGGTAGAATGCGCAAGTCGGAGATCGGCTCGGCCCCCCTGCGTGCTGTCGATCCTATTACCGTAACCCTTGGTTCGATTCGATCTTAGACTGGGAATGAACGCCGTATGCTTAGACTGGGGATTAACTCCGTATGCCTAAGTCAACCCATGAAACGAGCATGCGGACGCTCAACCGACCGAAGAGGCCGATTGGAGAGGCAAATGCGTAAGCCGAGGATCAGCTTGGTCCCCCTTTGCGTGCTGTCGATACTGCTGCTGGTCCTACTGCCACAACCCTCGATTCGGCTAGGGCTTAGACGTGGAATGTACTCTGTATGCCTAAGCCAACACACGAAACGAATGTGTTGGCGCTCAGCCGGTCGAAAAGGAAGAATACGCAAGCCAGGGATCGGCCCGATCCCCCCTGCGTGCTGTTGATCCTGCTGCCGCAACCCTCGATTTGGTCTGATCTTAGACTGGGAATGAACTCCGTATGCTTAGACTAGGGATGAACTCCGTATGCCTAAGTCAACCCACGAAACGAGCGTGCGGGTGCTCAGTCGGTCGGAGAGGCAGAATTCGAAAGTCGAGGATCGGCTCGATCCCCTCTGCGTGCTACTGATCCAGCTACTGCAACCCTCGATTCGGTCTGATCTTAGACTGGGGATGAACTCCGTATGCTTAGACTGGGGATGAACTCCGTATGCCTAAGTCAACCCATGAAACGAGAGTGCGGGTGCTCAGCCGACTGGTGAGGCCGATGAAGAGGCATAATGTGTAAGTCGGGGATTAGCCCGGTCCCACTCTGCCTATTGACAATCCCGCTGCCAGTCCTGCTGCCACAACGCTCAGTTTGGCTGGGGCTTAGACGTGGAATGTACTCCGTATGCCTAAGCCAACACATGAAACGAACGTGTTGGCGCTCAGCCGGTCGGAGAGGCAGAATGCGCAAGCCGAGGATCGGCCTGGTTCCCTTTACATTCTGCTGATCCTGCTGCTGCAAACCTCGATCCGGTCTGATCTTTGACTGGGAATGAACTCTGTATGCTTAGACTAGGGATGACCTCCGTATGCCTAAGTCAACCCACGAAACGAGCGTGCGGGCACTCAGCCGGTCGGAGAGGCAGAATGCGTAAGCCGGGGTTAGCTCGGTCCCCCCTGTGTGCTGTTGATCCTGCTACCGCAACCCTCAATCCCGTCTGATCTTAGACTGGGAATGAACTTTGTATGCTTAGACTGGGGATGAACTCCGTATACCTAAATCAACCCATGAAACGAGCGTGCGGGCGCTTAGCCGACCAGAGAGGCATAATGCACAAGTCGTGGATCAGTCCGTTCCCCCTCTGTGTGCCACCGATCCCGCTGCCAGCCCTGCCTGCCACAACCCTCGGTCTGGCTAGGGATTAGACATGGAATGTACTTCGTATGCCTAAGCCAACCCACGAAACGAGTGTACGGGCGCTCAGCCAACCGGAGAGGCAGAATGCGCAAGTCGGGGATCAACCCGGTCTCTCTGTGTGCTGTCGATCCTGCTACCGTAACCCTCGATCCGATTCGATCTTAGACTGAGAATGAACTCCGTATGCTTAGACTGGGGATGAACTCCATATGCCTAAGTCAACCCACGAAACGAGCGTGCGGGCACTCAGTTGGCCGGAGAGGTCAGTCGGAGAGTCATAATGCGCAAGTCAGGGATCAGCTCGATCCCCCTCTGCGTGCTGTTGATCCCGCTGCTGGTCTCGCTGCCACAACCCTCGGTCCGGTTGGGGCTTAGACATGGAATGTACTCTGTATGCCTAAGCCAACCCATGAAACGAATGTTTGGCCACTCAGTCAACCAGAAAGGCAGAATGCGTAAATCGGGGATCGGCTCGGTCCCCCCTACGTGCTGTTGATCCTGCTGTCGTAACCCTCGATCTAGTCTGATCTTAGACTGGGAATGAACTCCGTATGCTTAGACTGGGATGAACTCCGTATGCCTAAGTCAACCCACGAAACGAGCGTGTGGGCGCTCAGCTGACCAGAGAGGTAGGATGTGCAAGCCGAGGATCGAATGGGTGGTAGGTGGGTTCAAGCACATCTTCATATTTCTGCCATGCCAATGCCATTTTTATGGCTTGTAAATTCATACAATGGTCCCCTAAGCCTTCATGCAAAGTTTCGTGGCAAGATGACCCGTTTTCTATTTTTCATGATTTTTGAAACTTTTTGAGGTTCGAGATTTTTTAAAATTTTTTTAGAAAGAGTTTTGTCCCCAAATTTGGTAGAGGTGATCCTTGTATTTTTGTTGCCATGCACTAAAAAATTCAGCTAAAAACTCGAAGTAGAGAAGATTTTGTGATCATTTGAAAAAAGTGTTCCCATTTTAGACACTTTAATGGCTACTGGCAGCAAACCTATAAAATCTCAAATGCTCTTTATGGGGGTGTGAGTTCTCGAGGTTTGATGAGGGATAGGGGGCCAACATAAGGGCCAAGTAGCAGCACCCATCGCACATCATGTGTGCACACCACCCGGTCCCCCCAATCGTCAGAACCCCCAATGTCGCCGGTTAGGCTCTCCGGTAATGCTCCGATGATGGTGCCCCAAGCAAAAAAATATACGGCATCAGCACATGCTCGAGCTCAGCATGTGCACCGTGGCTCAAAATCATAGATTGGGAATGAGCTCTGTATGCTTAGACATGGAATGAACTTCGTATGCCTAAGCTAACCCATGAAACGAGCGTGCAAGCGCTCAGCCAGCTAGAGAGGCAGAATGCACAAGCTGGGGATCGACCCAGTCCCCCCTACGTGCTGTCGATCCTACTGCCGCAACCCTTGGTCCGGTCTGATCTTAGACTGGGAATGAACTTCGTACGCATAAGTCAACCCATGAAACGAGCGTGCGGGCGTTGAGTCAGCCGAAAAGGCATAATGCACAAGCCAGGGATCGGCTCGGTCCCCCTTTGCATGCTGCCAGTGCCGCTACCACAACCCTCGATCTGGCTAGGCTTAGACATGGAATGAGCTCCCTATGCCTAAGCCAACCCACGAAATGGGCATGCAGGCACTCAGCCGACCGAAGAGGTAGAATGTGCAAGCTGGGGATCATCCCGGTCCCCCCTACGAGCTGTCAATCCTACTACCGCAACCCTCGATCCGAAACCCCCAATGCCACCGGTTAGGCTCTCCGATAAAGCTCCGGTGATGGTGCCTCGGGCAAAAAAAATGCGACACCAGCACATGTCCGAGCCCAGCATGTGCACCGTGGCTCAAAATCTTAGATTGGGAATTAGCTCCGTATGCTTAGACATGGAATGAACTCCGTATGCCTAAGCCAACACACGAAACGAACAGGTGGATGCTCAGCCGATTGGAGAGGCAGAATGCGCTAGCCAGGGATCAACCTGGTCCCTCCTGCGTGCTATCGATCTTGCTCTCGCAACCCACGATCCGGTCTGATCTTACACTGGGAATGAACTCCGTATGCATAAGTCAACCCACGAAACGAGCGTACGGGCGCTGAGCAGGCCGAAGAGGCATAATGCGCAAGCTGAGGACCGGTTCAGTCCCCCTTTGTGTGCTGTCGGTCCCGCTGCCACAACACTCGATCCGGCTGGGGCTTAGACATGGAATGAGTTTCCTATGCCTAAGGCAACCCACGAAATGGGCGTGCGGGCGCTCAACTGGTCGGAGAGGCAGAATGCGTAAGCCGGTGATTGGCTTAGTCCCCCCTGTATACTGTCGATCTCGCTGTCAGTCTTGCTACCATAACCCATAGTCCGACTGGGGCTTAGACGTGAAAAGTACTCCGTATGCCTAAGCCAACCCACGAAATGAACGTGCAGGCGCTGAGTCGGTTGGAGAGGCAGAAAGTGTAAGTCGGGAATCGACCTGATCCCCCCTGTATGCCATCGATCCTGCTGCTGCAACCCTCGATCCGGTTCAATCTTAGGTTGGGAATGAACTCCGTACGCTTAGAGTGGGGATGAACTTCGTATGCCTAAGTCAACCCATGAAACGAGCGTGCGGGCGCTCAGCCGGCCGAAGAGGCCAGTCGTAGAGGCATAATGCGCAAGCCGGGGATTGGCCCGATCCTTCTCTGCATGCTGTCGATCCTGCTGCCACAACCTTCGGTCCGGCTAGGGCTTAGACATGAATAAGCCCCCTATGCCTAAGCCAACCCACAAAATGAGTGTGGGGGCGCTCAGCTGGTCGGAGAGCTAGAATGCGCAAGCCAAGGATCAGCCCGGTCCCCCCTGCGTGCTGTTGATCCTACTATCATAACCCTCGGTCTAGTCCGATCCTAGACTAGGAATGAACTCCGTATGCTTAGACTGGGGATGAACTCCGTATGCCTAAGTCAACCCACGAAACGAGTGTGCGGGTGCTCAGTCGATCGGAGAGGCCGATCGGAGAGGCATAATGTGCAAGCTGGGATCAGCCCGGTCCCCTTCTGTGTGTTGTCAATCCCGTTGCCGGTCCTGTTGCCATAACCCTCGGTTCGAATGGGGCTTAGACATGGAATGTACTCTGTGTGCCTAAGCCAACCCACATATCGACCGTACGGGTGCTCAACCAATCGAAGAGGCAGAATACGCAAGCCGGGGATCGACCCGATCCCCCCTGCATGCTATTGATCCTGTTGCTACAACCCTCGATCCGATCCAATCTTAGACTGGGAATGAACTCTGTATGCTTAGAGTGGGGATGAACTGCGTATGCCTAAGTCAACCCATGAAATGAGCGTGTGGGCGCTCAGCCGACCAGAGAGGCAAAATGCGGAAGTCGCGGATCGAATGGGTGGTAGCTGGGTTCAAGCACATCTTCATATTTCTTCCGTGCCAATGCCATTTTTATGGCTTGTAAATTCATACAATGGTCCCCTAAGCCATCATGTGAAGCTTCGTGGCAAGACGAACCGTTTTTTATTTTTCATGATTTTCAAAACTTTTTACGATTCAAGATTTTTTTAACCTTTTTTAGAAAGAGTTTTGTCCCCAAATTTGGTAGAGGTGATCCCTGTATTTTTGTTGGCATGCACAAAAAATTTCAGCTAAAAACTTGAAGTGGAGAAGATTTTGTGACCGTTTGAAAAAAGTGTCCCCATTTCAAACACTTTAATGGCTACTGGCAACAAACCTATAAAATCTCAAATGCTCTTTAAAGGGGTGTGAGTTCTCGAGGTTTGACGAGGGATAGGGGGCCAATATAAGGGCCAAGTACCAGCACCCATCGCACATCATGTGCGCACACACCCCGACCCCTCAATCGCTGGAACCCCCAATATCACCGGTCCTACTGCCAGTACCCTCGGTCCGGCTAGGGATTAGACATGGAATGTACTCCGTATGCCTAAGCCAACCAACAAAATGAGTGTGCGGGCACTCAGCCGACCGGAGAGACAGAATGCATAAGTCGGGGCTCGGCCCGGTCCCCCCTACGTGCTGCCGATCCTGCTGTCGCAACCCTTGATTCGATCTGATCTTCGACTGAGAATGAACTCCATATGCTTAGACTAGGGATGAACTCCGTATGCCTAAGTCAATCCATGAAACAAGCGTGCGGGTGCTCAGCCGACCAAAGAGGCAGGATGCGCAAGCCGGGGATCGAACAGGTGGTAAGTGGGTTCAAGCACATCTTCATCTTTCTACCATGCCAATGCCATTTTTATGGCTTGTAAATTCATACAATGGTCCCCTAAGAGTTCATGTGAAGTTTCGTGGCAAGACGACCCGTTTTCTATTTTTCATGATTTTTGAAACTTTTTACGGTTCGGGATTTTTTTAAATTGTTTTAGAAAGATTTTTTTCCCTAAAATTTATAGAGGTGATCCTTGTATTTTTTTTGGCATGCACAAAAAAATTCAGCTAAAAACTCGAAGTGGAGAAGATTTTGTGACCGTTTGAAAAAGTGTCCACATTTCAGACACTTTAATGGCTACTGGCAGCAAACCTATAAAATCTCAAATGCTCTTTAAAAGGGTGTGAGTTCTCGAGGTTTGATGAGGGATAGGGGGCCAATATATGGGCCAAGTACCAGCACCCATCGCACATCATGTGTGCACACCCCCCGGCCCCCCCAATCACCGGAACCCCCAATGCCGCCGTTTAGGCTCTCTGGCAATGGTGCCCCGGGCAAAAAAAATGCGGCACCAGCACATGCCCGAGCCCAGCATGTGCACCGTGGCTCAAAATCTTAGATTGGGAATGAGCTCCGTATGCTTAGACATGGAATAAACTCCGTATGCCTAAGCCAACCCACAAAACTAGCGTGTGGGCGCTCGATCGACTGGAGAGGTAGAATGCACAAGTCGGGGATCGACCCGGTCCCCCCTACATGCTGTTAATCCTGCTACTGCAACCCTCAGTCTGGTACAATCTTAGACTTGGAATGAACTTGTATGTATAAGTTAACCCACGAAACGAATGTTCGGGCGCTGAGCCGATCGACCCGGTCCCCCTCTGCGTGCTACCGGTCTCACTGCCACAACCCTCGGTCCGGCTGGGGCTTAGACATGGAATGAGCTCCCTGTGCCTAAGCCAACCCATGAAACAGGCATGCGGGTGCTCAGTAGGCTGGAGAGGCAGAATGCGTAAGCTGGGGATCGGCCCAGTCCCCCTGTGTGCTGTCGATCCTACTACCGTAACCCTCGGTCCGGTGCGATCTTAGACTGGGAATGAACTTTGTATGCCTGAGTCAACCCACGAAATGAGCGTGCAGACGTTCAGCCGGTCCGAGAGGCATAATGCGCAAGCCGGGGATCAGTCCGGTCCCCCTCTACGTGCTATCGATCCCGCTGTCAGTCCTGCTGCCACAATCCTTGGTCTGGCTGGGGCTTAGACGTGGAATGTACTCTATATGCCTAAGCCAACCCACGAAACGAGCGTGCGGGCGCTCAGTCAGTCGGAGAGGCAGAATGCGCAAACCGAAGATCGGTTCGGTACCCCTTACGTGCTGTCGATCCTACTACCGCAACCCTCGATCCGATCTGATCTTAGACTGGGAATGAACTCCTTATGCTTAGACTGGGGATGAACTCTGTATGCCTAAGTCAACCCATGAAATGAGCGTACGGGCGCTCAGCCGACCAGAGAGGCAGGATGTGCAAGCCGGGGATCGAACGGGTGGTAGGTGGGTTCAAGCACATCTTTATATTTCTGTTGTGCCAATGCCATTTTTATGGCTTGTAAATTCATACAATGGTCCCCTAAGCCCTCATGTGAAGTTTCGTGGCAAGACGACCCGTTTTCTATTTTTCACGATTTTTAAAACTTTTTGGGGTTCGGGATTTTTTAAATTTTTTTAGAAAGAGTTTTGTCCGCAAATTTGGTAGAGGTGATCCTTGTATTTTTGTTGGCATGGACAAAAAAGTTCAGCTAAAAACTCGAAGTGGAGAAGATTTTGTGACCGTTTGAAAAAAATGTCCCCATTTCAGACACTTTAATGGCTACTGGCAGCAAACCTATAAAATCTCAAATGCTAATTAAGGGGGTGTGAGTTCTCGAGGTTTGATGAGGGATAGTGGGTCAATATAAGGGCCAAGTACCAGCACGCATAGCACATCATGTGCGCACACCCCCCGGCGCCCCTAATCACCGAAACCCCCAATGCCATCGATTAGGCTCTCCGGTGATGCTCCGATGATGCTCCGACGATGGTGCCTCGAGAGAAAAAAATGTGGCACCAGCACATGCCCGAGCCCAGCATGTGCACCATGGCTCAAAATCTTAGATTGGGAATTAGCTCCATATGCTTAGACATGGAATGAACTCCGTATGCCTAAGCCAACACACGAAACGAACAAGCGGGTGCTCAACCGGTCGAAGAGGCAGAATGCACTAGCCAGGGATCGACCTGGTCCCCCCCTACGTGCTGTCCATCCTGCTTTCAAAACCCTCGGTCCGATCCGATCTTACACTGGGAATCAACTCCGTATGCATAAGTCAACCCACAAAACGAGCATACGGGCGTTGAGCTGGCCGAAGAGGCATAATGCGCAAGCCTAGGACCGTTTCGATCCCCCTTTGTGTGCTGTCGGTCCCGCTGCCACAACCGTCGATCTGGCTGGGGCTTAGACATGGAATGAGCTCCCTATGCCTAAGGCAACCCATGAAACAGGCGTGCGGGTGCTTAGCCGGCCAGAGAGGCATAATGCTCAAGCCGAGGATCAACCCGGTCCCCCTCTACGTGCTGCTGATCCAGCTGTCGGTCTTGATGCCACAACCCTCGGTTCAACTGGGGCTTAGATGTGGAATGTACTCGTATACCTAAGCCAACCCACGAAACGAGTGTATGGGAGCTCAGCCGACCAGAGAGGTAGAATGCGTAAGCCAAGGATCGGCTCGGTCCCTCCTACGTGCTGCCAATCTTCCTGCTGCAAGCCTCGATCCAATCCAATCTTAGATTGGGAATGAACTCCATATGCTTAGACTAGGGATGAACTCCGTATGCCTAAGTCAACCCACGAAACGAGCGTGCGGGCGCTCAGCCAGCCAGAGAGGCCAGCCAAAGAGGCAGAATGCACAAGTCAGAGATTAGCTCGGTCCCCCTCTGCGTGCTGTCGATCCTGCTGCCAGTCCTGCTGCCACAACCCTCAGTTCAGTTGGGGCTTAGATGTGAAATGTACTTCGTATGCCTAAGCCAACCCACAAAACGAGCATGTGGGTGCTTAGCCAGTCGAAGAGGCAGAATACGTAAGCCGAGGATCGATCTGGTCCCCCCTACATGCTGCCGTTCCTGCAGCCGTAACCCTCAATCCAATCTGATCTTAGACTAGGAATGAACTCCATATGCTTAGACTGGGGATGAACTCCGTGTGCCTAAGTCAACCCACAAAACGAGCGTGCGTACACTCAGCCGGCTGGAAAGGCCGGCCGAAGAGGCATAATGCGCAAGCCAAGAATCAGCCCGATCCCCCTCTACGTGCTGCCGATCCTACTGCCACAACCATCGGTCTGGCTGGGGCTTAGACATGGAATGTACTTTGTATGCCTAAGTCAACCCATGAAAATGAGCGTACGGGTGCTCAGCCGGTCGGAGAGGCAGAATGCGCAAGCCGGGGATCAGCCTAGTCCCCCATGCATGCTACCGATCCTGCTGCTGCAACCCTCGATCCAATCCAATCTTAGACTGGGAATGAACTCCGTATGCTTAGACTGGGGATGAACTCCATATGCCTAAGTCAACCCACGAAATGAGCGTGCGGGCACTGAGCCGATCGAAGAGGCATAATGCGCAAGCCGGGGATCGGCCTGGTCCCCTTCTGCGTGCTGTCGGTCCCGCTGCCACAACCCTCGGTCCGACTGGGGCTTAGACATGGAATGAGCTCCCTATGCCTAAGCCAAACCACGAAACGGTCGTGTGAGCGCTCAGCCGGTCGGAGAGGCAGAATGCGTAAGCCAGGGATCGACCCGATCCCCCCTGCGTGGTCTCGATCCTGCTACCCCACCCTCAGTCCGATCCGATCTTAGACTGGGAATGAACTCTGTATGATTAGACTAGGGATGAACTCCGTATGCCTAAGTCAACCCATGAAACGAGCGTACGGGTGCTCAGTCGGTCGAAGAGACCAACCAGAGAGGCATAATGTGCAAGCCGGTGATCAGCCTGATCCCCCTCTGCATGCTACCAATCCCGCTGCCGGTCCTGCTACCACAACCCTCGGTCCGACTGGGGCTTAGACGTGGAATGTACTCCGTATGCCTAAGCCAACCCACGAAATGAGCGTACGGGCGTTCAGCCGACCGGAGAGGCAGAATGCGCAAGCCGAGGATCGGCTCGATCCCTCCTGCGTGCTACCGACCCTGCTACTGCAACCTTCGGTCCGGTCTGATCTTAGACTGGGAATGAACTCCGTATGCCTAAGTCAACCCACGAAACGAGGGTGCGGGCCCTCAATCGGTCAAAGAGGCCGATCGGAGAGGCATAATGCGCAAGCCGGGGATCAGCTCGATCCCTCTCTGCGTGCTGTCGATCTCGCTGCCACAACCCTCGATCCGGTTGGGGCTTAGATAAGGAATGTACTCTGTATACCTAAGCCAACCCACGTAATGAGCGTGCGGGTGCTCAACTGGCCGCAGAGGCAGAATGCGTAAGCCGGAGACCGACCTGATCCCCACTGCATGCTATCGATCCTACTGCCGCAACCCTTGATTCGATCTGATCTTAGATTGGGAATGAACTCTGTATGCTTAGACTTGGGATGAACACCGTATGCCTAAGTCAACCCATGAAACGAGCGTACAGGCGCTCAGTCGACCAGAGAGGCAGGATGTGTAAGTCGGAGATCGAACGGGTGGTAGGGGGTTCAAGCACATCTTCATATTTCTGCCATGCCAATGCCATTTTTATGACTTGTAAATTCATACAATGGTCCCCTAAGCCTTCATGTGAAGTTTCGTGGCAAGACGACCCATTTTCTATTTCTCATGATTTTCAAAAATTTTTGCAGTTCAGGATTTTTTTAAAATTTTTTAGAAAGAGTTTTGTCCCCAAATTCGGTAGAGGTGATCCTTGTATTTTTGTTGGCATCCACAAAAAAATTCAGCAAAAAACTCAAAGTGGAGAAGATTTTGTGACCGTTTGAAAAAAGTGTCACCATTTCAGACACTTTAATTGCTACTGGCAGCAAACCTATAAAATCTCAAATGCTCTTTAAGGGGGTGTGAGTTCTTGAGGTTTGATGAGGGATAGGGGGCCAATATAAGGGTCAAGTACCAGCACCCATTGCACATCATGTGTGCACACCCCCCGGCCCCCCAAATCATCGAAACCACCAATGCCGCCGGATAGGCTCTCTGGCGATGCTCCGACGATGGTGCCCCGGGCGAAAAAAATGCGGCACCAGCACATGCTTGAACCCAGCATGTGCACCGTGTCTCAAAATCTTAGACTGGGAATGAGCTTCATATGCTTAGGCATGGAATGAACTCCGTATGCCTAAGCCAACCCATGAAACGAGCATGCGGGCGTTCAACCGATCGGAGAGGCAGAATGCGCAAGCCGAGGATTGACCCGATCCCCCCTGCATGCTGTCGATCCTGCTACTGTAACCCTCGGTCCGGTCTGATCTTAGACTGAGAATGAACTCCGTATGCATAAGTCAACCCATGAAACGAGTGTGCGGGTGCTGAGCAGGCCAAAGAGGCATAATGCGCAAGTCAAGGATCGACTCGGTCCCCCTTTATGTGCTACCGGTCTCGCTGCCACAACCCTCGATCTAGCTGGGGCTTAGACATGGAATGAGCTCCCTATGCCTAAGCCAACCCACAAAATGGATGTGCGGGCGCTCAGCCAGCCGGAAAGGCAGAATACGCTCAGGTTGCGTGCTACCGATCCTGCGCAGCAACCCTCGGTCCGATCCGATCTTAGATTGGGAATGAACTCTATAAGCTTACACTGGGGATGAACTCCATATGCCTAAGTCAACCCATGAAACGAGCGTACGGGCGCTTAGCCGGTCGGAGAGGCATAATGTGCAAGCCGGGGATCAGCTCGATCCCTCTCTACATTCTGCCGATCTCGCTGCCGGTCCTGCTACCACAACACTCGGTCCAGCTAGGGCTTAGACATGGAATGTACTCCGATGCCTAAGCCAACCCGCGGAACGAGCGTGCGGGTGCTCAGCCAGTCGGAGAGGCAGAATGCGCAAGCCAGGGATCGATCCAGTCCCCCCTGCATGCTGCCGATCCTACTGCCACAACCCTCGATCCGATCTGATCCTAGACTGGGAATGAACTCCGTATGCTTAGACTGAGGATGAACTCTGTGTGCCTAAGTCAACCCACGAAATGAGCGTGCGGGCGCTTAGCCGACCGAGAGATAGGATGGCACAAGCCGGGGATGAACGGGTAGTAGGGTAAGGTTAAAGCACATCTTCAATTATTTCTGCCATGCAATGCCATTTTTTATGACTTGTAAATTCAATTACAATGGTCCCCTATAGCATTCATGTGAAGTTTCGTGGCAAGACCGCCCATTTTCCTAATTTCTCATGATTTTTCAAAAATTTTTGCAGTTCAAGGATTTTTTTTAAAAATTTTTTTTAGAAAGAGTTTTGTCCCCAAATGGTAGGGTGATCCTTGTATTTTTGTTGGCATCCACAAAAAAATTCAGTAAAAAACTCCAAAGTGGAGAAGATTTCTTGTGACCGTTTTTGAAAAAGTTGTCCCCATTTCAGACACTTTATTGGACTACTGGCACGGCAAACCTATAAAATCTCAAATGCTCTTTAAGGGGGTGTGACTTCTTGAGGTTTCATGAGGGATAGGGGACCAATATAAGGGCCAAGTACCAGCACCCATCGCACATCATGTGCGCACACCCCCCGGCTCCCCCAATCGTCGAACCCCCAATGCCATCGATTAGGCTCTCTGATGATGCTCCGACGATGGCGCCCCGAGCGAAAAAAATGCGGCACCAGCACATGCCTGAGCCCAGCATGTGCACCGTGGCTTAAAATCTTAGACTGGGAATGAGCTCCGTATGCTTAGACAAGGAATGAACTCCGTATGCCTAAGCCAACCCATGAAATGAGCGTGCGAGCGCTCAGCTGGCCGAAGCGGTAGAATGCACAAGCCAGGGATCGACCCAGTTCCCTCCCCTACGTGCTATCGATCCTGCTACCGTAACCCTCGGTCTGATCAATCTTAGATTGGGAATGAACTCCGTATCCATAAGTCAACCCAAGAAACGAGTGTACAGGTGCTGAGCCGACTGAAGAGGCATAATATGCAAGACGGGATCGACCTGGTCCCCTTCTACGTGCTGCCCGTCCCGCTGCCATAACCTTCGGTCTGGCTAGGGCTTAGACATGGAATGAGCTCCCTATGCCTAAGCTAACCCATGAAACGGGCGTGCGGGCGCTCAGCTGGCCGGAGAGGCAAAATTCGCAAGTCAGGGATCGCCCTATTCCCCCCTGCATGCTGCTGATCCTGCTGTCGCAACCCTTGGTTCGGTCTAATCTTAGACTGGGAATGGACTTCGTATGCTTAGAATGGGGATGAACTCTGTATGCCTAAGTCAACCCATGAAACAAGCGTGCGGGCGTTCAACTGGCTAAAAAGGTATAATGCACAAGCCTGGGATCAGCACGGTCCCCCTCTGCGTGCTACCGATCCCGCTGTCAGTCCTGCTACCACAACCCTCAATCCGATTGGGGCTTAGACATAGAATGTACTCCGCATGCCTAAGCCAACCCATGAAATGAGCATGTGGGCACTCAGCCGACAGGAGAGGCAGAATGCACAATCCGAGGATCGGCCCAGTCCCCCCTACATGCTACCGATCCTGCTGTCGTAACCCTTGATCTGGTCTGCTCTTAGACTGGGAATGAACTTTGTATGCTTAGACTGGGGATGAACTCTGTATGCCTAAGTCAACCCACGAAATGAGCGTACGGGCGCTCAGTCGACCAGAGAGGCAGGATGTGCAAGCCGGGGATTGAATGGGTGGTAGGTGGGTTCAAGCACATCTTCATATTTCTGCCATGCCAACACCATTTTTATGGCTTGTAAATTCATAGAATGGTCCCCTAAGCCTTCATGTGAAGTTTCGTGGCAAGATGACCCATTTTCTATTTTTCATGATTTTTGAAACTTTTTGCGGTTCGGGATTTTTTTAAAATTTTTTTAGAAAGAGTTTTGTCACCAAATTTGGTATAGGTCATCCTTTTATTTTTTTTGGCGTGCACAAAAAAATGCAGCTAAAAACTCGAAGTAGAGAAGATTTTGTGACCGTTTGAAAAAAGTGTCCCCATTTTAGACACTTTAATGGCTACCGGTAGCAAACCTATAAAATCTCAAATGCTCTTTAAGGGGGTGCGAGTTCTCAAGGTTTGATGAGGGATAGGGGGCCAATATAAGGGCCAAGTACCAGCACCCATCGCACATCATGTGCGCACACCCCCCAGCCCCCCCAATCATCGGAAACCCCAATGCCGTCGGATAGGCTCTCCGGTGATGCTCCGATGATGGTGCCCCGAGCGAAAAAAATGTGGCACCAGCACATGCCCGAGCCCAGCATGTGCACCGTGGCTCAAAATCTTAGATTGGGAATGAGCTCCGTATGCTTAGAAATGGAATGAACTCCGTATGCCTAAGCCAACCAACGAAACAAGCGTGCGGGCGCCCAGCCGGCCGGAGAGGCAGAATGCCAAGTCGGGGATCGACCCGGTCCACCCCTGCGTGCTGTAGATCCTGCTACCGTAACCCTCGGTCTGGTCTGATCTTAACCTGGGAATGAACTCCGTATGCATAAGTCAACCCATGAAATAAGCGTACGGGCGCAGAGCCGACCGAAGAGGCATAATGCACAAGCTGAGGATCGGCCCGATCCCCCTCTGCATGCTACCGGTCCCACTGCTACAACCCTCGGTCCACCTGGGGATTAGGCATGGAATGAGCTCCCTACGCCTAAGCCAACCCACGAAACGAGAGTGCGGGGGCTCAACCGGCCATAGAGGCAGAATATGCAAGCTGGAGATCAGCCCAGTCCCCCCTACGTGCTGTCGATCCTGCTACCGCAACCCTCGATCTGGTCCGATCTTAGATTGGGAATGAACTCCGTATGCTTAGACTGGGGATGAACTTCGTATACCTAAGTCAACCCACGAAATGAGCGTGCGGACGCTCAGTCGATCGGAGAGGCCAGCTGGAGAGGCATAATGTGCAAGCTGGGGATCAGCCCGGTCCCCCTCTGCGTGCTACCGATCCTGCTGCCACAACCCTCTGTCCAGTTGGGGCTTAGACATGGAATGTACTCCGTATGCCTAAGCCAACCCACGAAACGAGCGTGCGGGCGCTCAGCTGGCCGGAGAGGCAGAATGCGCAAGTCGGGGATCGGCTCGGTCCCCCTACGCGCTACCGATCCTGCTACCGCAACCCTCGATCCGGCTATCACAACCCTCTATCCGGTCTGATCTTAGACTGGGAATGAACTCCGTATGCTTAGACTGGGGATGAACTTCGTATGCCTAAGTCAACCCACGAAACGAGCATGCGGGCGCTCAGCCGACCAGAGAGGCAGGATGCGCAAGCTGGGGATCGAACGGGTAATAGGTGGGTTCAAGCACATCTTCATATTTCTGCCATGCCAATGCCATTTTTATGGCTTGTAAATTCATACAATGATCCCCTAAGCCTTCATGTGAAGTTTCGTGGCAAGACGACCCGTTTTCTGTTTTTCACGATTTTTAAAACTTTTTACGGTTCGGGATTTTTTTAAATTTTTTTAGAAAGAGTTTTGTCCCCAAATTTCGTAGAGGTGATCCTTGTATTTTTGTTGGCATGCACAAAACAATTCAGCTAAAAACTTGAAGTGGAGAAGATTTTGTGATCGTTTGAAAAAAGTATCCCCATTTCAAACACTTTAATGGCTACTACCAGCAAACCTATAAAATCTCAAATGCTCTTTAAGGGGGTGTGAGTTCTCGAGGTTTGATAAGGGATAGGGGGCCAATATAAGAGCCAAGTTCCAGCACCCATTGCACATCATGTGCGCACACCCCCGGCCCCCCAATGCCGTCGGTTAGGCTTTCCGGTGATGCTCCGACGTGCTGTCGATCCTACTACCGTCACCCTCGGTCCGGTTCGATCTTAGACTGGGAATGAACTCCGTATGCTTAGACTGGGGATGAACTCCGTATGCCTAAGTCAACCCATGAAATGAGCGTGTGGGCGCTTAGCCAGTCGGAGAGGTAGGTCGAAGAGGCATAATGCGCAAGCTGGGGATCAGCCCGGTCCCTGTCTACGTGCTACCGATCCCGCTGTCGGTCCTACTGCCACAACCCTTGGTCTGACTGGGGCTTAGATGTGGAATGTATTCCGTATGCTTAGATTGGAGATGAACTCCATATGCCTAAGTCAACCCATGAAACGAGCGTGCGGGCGCTCAGCCGGTCGGAGAGGCAGGTCGAAGAGGCATAATGCACAAGCTGGGGATCAGCCCGATCCCCGTCTGCGTGCTGCCGATCCCGCTGTCGGTCCTGCTGCCATAACCCTCGATTCAACTGGGGCTTAGACGTGGAATGTACTCCGTATGCCTAAGCCAACCCACGAAACGAGCGTGCAGGTGCTCAGCCGATCGGAGAGGTAGAATGCACAAGCCGGGGATCGACCCGGTCCCCCCTACGTGCTGCCAATCCTACTACCGCAACCTTCAATCCAGTCTGATCTTAGACTAGGAATGAACTCCGTATGCTTAGATTGGGGATGAACTCCGTATGCCTAAGTCAACCCATGAAACGAGCATACGGGCATTTAGTCGGTCGGAGAAGCATAATGCACAAGCCGACAATCAGCCCCGTCCCCCTCTACGTGCTACCGATCTCGCT
The DNA here is from genome assembly GCF_002303985.1 of Durio zibethinus. The sequence continues at coordinate 27,032,504 of NW_019167826.1, read as the reverse complement.
GTTGGTCCTGTTACCACAACCCTCGGTTCGACTAGGGCTTAGACGTGGAATGTACTCCATATGCCTAAGCCAACGCATGAAACGAGCGTGCAGGCGCTCAACTGACCGGAGAGGTAAAATACGCAAGCCGAGGATCGGCCCGGTCCCTCCTGCGTACTGCCGATCTTGCTATCACAACCCTTGATCTGATCTGATCTTAGATTGGGAATGAACTCTGTATGCCTAAGTCAACCCACGAAACGAGCGTGCAGGCGTTCAATCCGGTCGGAGAGGCAGAATGCACAAGCTGGGGATCAGCTCGGTCCCGTCTGTGTGCTTCGATCTTGCTGCCGTAACCCTCGATCCGATCTGATCTTAGTCTGGGAATGAACTCTATATGCTTAGACTAGGGATGAACTTTGTATGCCTAAGTCAACCCACGAAACGAGCGTGCGAGCGCTCAGCCGACCAGAGAGGTAGGATGCGCAAGCAGGGGATCGAATGGGTGGTAAGTGGGTTCAAGCACATCTTCATATTTCTGCCATGCCAATGCCATTTTTATGGCTTGTAAAGTCATACAATGGTCCCCTAAGCCTTCATGTGAAGTTTCGTTGCAAGACGACCCGTTTTCTATTTTTCACGATTTTTAAAACTTTTTCCGGTTCGAGATTTTTTAAAATTTTTTTAGAAAGAGTTTTGTCCCCAAATTTGGTTGAGGTGATCCTTGTATTTTTTTTGGCATGCACAAAAAAATTCAGCTAAAAACTCGAAGTGGAGAAGATTTTGTGACCGTTTGAAAAAAGTGTCCCTATTTCAAACACTTTAATGGCTAATGGCAGCAAACCTATAAAATCTCAAATGCTCTTTAAGGGGGTGTGAGTTCTCGAGGTTTGATGAGGGATAGGGGGCCAATATAAGGGCCCAGTACCAGCACCCATCGCACATCATGTGCGCACACCCCCCGACCCCCCCAATCGCTGGAACCCCCAATGCCGTCGGTTGGGCTCTCCAGCGATGCTCCGGTGATGGTGCCCCGAGCAAAAACAATGTGGCACCAGCACATGCCTGAGCCCAGCATGTGCACTGTGGCTTAAAATCTTGGATTGGGAATGAGCTCCATATGCTTAGACATGGAATGAACTCCGTATGCCTAAGCTAACCCATGAAACGAACGTGTGGGCGCTCAGTCGGTCGGAGAGGCAGAATGTGCAAGCCAAAGATCGACCTGGTGCCCCCCTACGTGCTGTCGATCCTGCTGCCACAACCCTCGGTCTAGTCTGATCTTAGATTGTGAATGAACTCTATATGCATAAATCGACCCACGAAACGAGCGTGCGGGTGCTGAGCCGGTCGAAGAGGCATAATGCACAAGCCGGGGATCGACCCGGTCCCCCTCTACATGCTGTCGATCCCGCTGCCACAACCCTCAATCCTACTGGGGCTTAGACATGGAATGAGCTCCCTATGCCTAAGCCAACACTTGAAACGAGCGTGCGGGTGCTCAACCGATCGAAGAGACAGAATGCGCAAGCTGGGGATCGGCTCGATCCCCCTGCGTGCTATCGATCCTGCTGCCACAACCCTCGGCCCGATCTGATCTTAGACTAGGAATGAACTTCATATGCTTAGACTGGGGATGAACTCCGTATGCCTATGTCAACCTAAGAAATGAGCATGCAGGCACTCAACCGACCAGAGAGGTGGGATGCGCAAGCCGGGGATAGAACAGGTGGTAGGTGGGTTCAAGCACATCTTCATATTTCTGCTGTGCCAATGCCATTTTTATGGCGTCTAAATTCATACAATGGTCCCCTAAGCCTTCATGTAAAGTTTCGTGGCAAGACGACCCATTTTCTATTTTTCAAGATTTTTTAAACTTTTTTCGATTCAGGATTTTTTAAATTTTTTTAGAAAGAGTTTTGTCCCCAAATTTGGTAGAGGTGATTCTTGAATTTTTTTTGGCATGCACAAAAAAATTCAGCTAAAAACTCGAAGTGGAGAAGTTTTTGTGACCGTTTGAAAAAAGTGTCCCCATTTCAGACACTTTAATGGCTACTGGCAGCAAAGCTATAAAATCACAAATGCTCTTTAAGGGGGTGTGAGTTCTCGAGGTTTGATGAGGAATAGGGTGCCAATATAACGTCCAAGTACCAGCACCCATCGCACATCATGTGCACACACCCCCTGGCCCCCCAATCGCCGGAACCCCCAATGCTGTCGGTTAAGCGCTCTGACGATGCTCCGGCGATGATGCTCCGACGATGCTCCGACGATACTCTGCTGTAAATCTCAGTCTGGTCTGATCTTAGACTGGGAATGAACTCCGTATGCATAAGTCAACCCACGAAACGAGCATACGGGTGCTAAGCTAATGCGCAAGCCAATGATCGGCCCAGTCCCCCTCTGCGTGCTGCTAGTCCCGCTGCCACAACCCTCGGTCCGGTTAGCGCTCAGACATGGAACGAGCTCCCTATGCTTGAGCCAACCCACGAAACAGGCATGTGGGGGCTCAGTCGACCGAAGAGGTAGAATGCGCAAGCTGGGGATTGGCCCTATCCCCCCTGCGTGCTGCCGATCCTGCTACTACAACCCTCGGTCTGGTCTGATCTTAGACTGGGAATGAACTCTGTATGCTTAGATTGGGGATGAACTTCGTATGCTTAGACTGGGGATGAACTCCGTATGCCTAAGTCAACCCACGAAACGAGCATGCAGGCACTCAGCCGACCGAAGAGGCATAATGCGTAAGCCAGGGATCAGCCCGATCCCTCTTTACGTGCTGCCGATCCCACTACCACAACCCTCGGTCCGACTGGGGCTTAGACGTGGAATGTACTCTGTATGCCTAAGCCAAGCCACAAAACGAGCGTGCGAGCGCTCAGTCGGCCAGAGAGGCAGATTGTGCAAGCCGGGGATCGGCCCGGTCTCCCCTATGTGCTCTCGATCCTGCTGTCGCAACCCTCGATCCGGTCCAATCTTAGACGGGGAATGAACTCCATATGCTTAGACTGGGGATGAACTCCGTATGCCTAAGTCAACCCATGAAACGAGCGTGCAGGCGCTCAGTCGGCCGGAGAGCCCAGTTGGAGAGGCATAATGCTTAAGCCGGGGATCAACTCGATCCCCTTCTACTTGCTGTCGATCCCGCTGCCGATCCTGCTGCCACAACACTCTGTCCGACTGGGGCTTAGACGTGGAATGTACTCCGTATGCCTAAGCCAACCCACAAAACGAACGTGTAGGCGCTCAACCGATCGGAGAGGCAAAATGCGTAAGTCGGAGATCGGTCTGATCCCCCCTACGTGCTGTCGATCCTACTATCGTAACCCTCGATCTAGTCTGATCTTAGATTGGGATTGAACTCCGTACGCTTAGACTGGGGATGAACTCCGTATGCCCAAGTCAACCCACGAAACGAGCGTACGGGCGCTCAGCCGACCAGAGAGGCAGGATGCGCAAGCCGGGGATCGAACGGGTGGTAGGTGGGTTCAAGCACATCTTCATATTTCTGTCGTGCCAGTGCCATTTTTATGGCTTGTAAATTCATACAATGGTCCCCTAAGCCTTCATGTGAAGTTTCGTGGCAAGACGACCCATTTTCTATTTTTCATGATTTTCAAAACTTTTTACGGTACGGGACTTTTTTAAATTTTTTTAGAAAGAGTTTTGTCCCCAAATTTGGTAGAGGTGATCCTTGTGTTTTTTTTTGGCATGCACAAAAAAATTCAGCTAAAAACTCGAAATGGAGAAGATTTTGTGATCATTTGAAAAAAGTGTCCCCATTTCAGACACTTTAATGGCTACTTGCAGCAAACCTATAAAATCTCAAATGCTCTTTAAGGGGGTGTGAGTTCTCGAGGTTTGATGAGGGATAGGGGTGCAATATAAGGGCCAAGTACCAGCACCCATCGCACATCATGTGCGCACACCCCCCGGCCCTCCAATCGCCGGAACCACCAATGCCGTCGGTTAGGCTCTCCGACGATGCTCCGGCGATGCCCCGGTGATGGTGTCCTGGGTGAAAAAAATGCGGCAGTAGCACATGCCCAGCATGTGCACCATGGTTCAAAATCTTAGATTGGGAATGAGCTCGGTATGCTTAGACATGGAATGAACTCCGTATGCCTAAGCCAACCCACGAAATGAGCGTACGGGCGCTCAGCAGACCGGAGAGGTAGAATGCACAAGCCTGGGATCGACCTGGTCCCCCCTGCATGTTGCCGATCCTGCTGCCATAACCCTTGGTCCGGTCTGATCTTAGACTGGGAATTAACTTCGTATGTTTAAGTCAACCCACGAAATGAGCGTACGGGCACTGAGCTGGCTGAAGAGGCGTAATGCATAAGCTGGGGATCGGCTCGATCCCCCTCTACGTGCTGCCAGTCCCACTGTGACAACCCTCAGTCTGGCTGGGGCTTAGACATGGAATGAGCTCCCTACGCCTAAGCCAACCCATGAAACAGGAGTGTGGGCGCTCAGTCGGACGGAGAGGCAAATGCGTAAGTCGGGGATCGACTCGGTTCCCCCTACGTGCTACCGATCTTGCTGTCGCAACCCTCGATTCAGTCCGATCTTAGACTGAGAATGAACCCTGTATGCTTACACTGGGGATGAACTCCGTATGGCTAAGTCAACCCACGAGACAAGCGTGCGGGCGCTCAGCTGGCCAAAGAGGCATAATGCATAAGTCGGGGATCAGCTCGGTCCCCCTCTGCGTGCTACCGATCCCGCTGTCGGTCCTGTTGCCACAACCCTCGGTCCAGTTGGGGCTTAGATGCAGAATGTACTCTGTATGCCTAAGCCACCCCATGAAACGAGCGTGTGGGTACTCAGCCGGTCGAAGAGGCAGAATGCTCAAGTCAGGGATCAGCCCGGTCCCCCTTGCGTTCTGTCGATCCTGCTACCGCAACCCTTGATCTGGTCTGATCTTAGACTGGGAATGAACTCTGTATGCCTAAGCCAACCCACGAAACGAGCGTACGAGCGCTTAGCTGATCGGAGAGGCATATTGCGTAAGTCGAGGATCAGCTCGGTACCCCTCTGCGTGCTGCCAATCCAGCTGCCGGTCCTGCTGCCACAACCCTCAGTCTGGCTGGGGCTTAGATGTGGAATGTACTCCGTATGCCTAAGCCAACCCACAAAACGAGCATACGGACGCTCAGTCGGTCGGAGAGGTAGAATGTGAAAACTAGGGATCGACCCAGTCCCCCCTGCGTGCTGCCTATCCCATTACCGCAACCCTCGATCCAATCCAATCTTAGACTGGGAATGAACTTGTATGCTTAGATTGGGGATGAACTCCGTATGCCTAAGTCAACCCATAAAACGAGCATGCGGGCGCTCAGCCGACTAGAGAGGCAGGATATGCAAGCCAGGGATCGAACGGGTGGTAGGCGGGTTCAAGCACATCTTCATATTTCTGCCATGCCAATGCCATTTTTATGGCTTGTAAATTCATACAGTGGTCCCCTAAGCCTTCATGTGAAATTTCGTGGCAAGACGACCTGTTTTCTATTTTGTAGGATTTTTACGGTTCGGGATTTTTTTAAATTTTTTTAGAAAGAGTTTTGTCCCCAAATTTGGTAGAGGTGATCCTTGTATTTTTTTTGGCATGCACAAAAAAATTCAGCTAAAAACTTGAAGTGGAGAAGATTTTATGACCGTTTGAAAAACGTGTCCCCATTTCAGACACTTTAATGGCTACTGGCAGCAAACCTATAAAATCTCAAATGCTCTTTAAGGGGGTGTGAGTTCTCAAGGTTTGATGAGCGATAGGGGTGCAATATAAGGGCCAAGTACCAGTACCCATTGCACATCATGTGCGCACACCCCCCGACCCTCCAATCGTCGGAACCACCAATACCGCCGGTTAGGCTCTCTGGAGATGCTCCGACGATGCTCCAGCGACGGTGCCCCGGGTGAAAAAAATGCAGCACCAGCACATGCTCGAGCCCAACATGTGCACTGTGGCTCAAAATCTTAGATTGGGAATGAGCTCCGTATGCTTAGACATGGAATGAACTCTGTATGCCTAAGCCAACCCACGAAACAAGCGTGAGGGCGCTCAGTCAGTCGGAGAGGCAGAATGCGTAAATCGAGGATCGACCCGATCCCCCCTATGTGCTGTCGATCCTACTGCCGCAACCCTCAGTTTGATCTGATCCTAGACTGGGAATGAACTCCGTATGCATAAGTCAACCCATAAAACGAGCGTGCGGGCACTGAGCCGGCTGAAAAGGCATAATGCGCAACCCTCGGTCTGGCTAAGGCTTAGACATGGAATGAGCTCCCTCTGCCTAAGCCAACCCACGAAATGGGCGTGCGGGCGCTCAGTCGGTCGGAGAGGTAGAATACGCAAGTTGGGGATCGGCCCGATCCCCCCTGCGTGCTACCGATCCTGCTGCCACAACCCTTGATCCGATCTGATCTTAGACTAGGAATGAACTCTGTATGCTTAGACTGGGGATGAACTCCGCATGCCTATGTCAACTCACTAAATGAGCGTGCGGGCGCTCAGCCGACCGGAAAGGCCGGTCGAAGAGGCACAATGAGCAAGCCGGGGATCAGCCCGATCCCCCTCTGTGTGCTACCGATTTTACTGCCAGTCCTGCTGCCACAACCCTCGATCTGGCTGGGGCTTAGATGTGGAATGTACTCCGTATGCCTAAGCCAACCCACGAAATGAGCGTGCAGGTGCTCAACCGATCGGAGAGGTAGAATGCGCAAGTCAGGGATTGACCCGATCCCCCTACGTGCTATCGATCCTGCTGCCGTAACCCTCGATTCGATCTGATCTTAGACTAGGAATGAACTCTGTATGCATAAGTCAACCCACGAAACGAGCGTGCGGGCACTGAGTCAGCCGAAGAGGCTTAATGTGCAAGTCAGGGATTAGCCCGATCCCCCTCTGTGTGTTGCTGATCCCGCTGCCACAACCCTTGGTCGGGCTGGAGCTTAGACATGGAATGAGGTCCCTATGCCTAAGCCAACCCACGAAAACGGATGGACGGGCACTCAACCGACAGGAGAGGCAGAATGCGCAAGTCGGGGATCAGCCTGGTCCCCCCTGCGTGTTGTCGATCATGCTGCCGCAACCCTCGGTCTGATACGATCTTAGACTGGGAATGAACTCCATATGCTTAGACTGGGGATGAACTCCGTATGCCTAAGTCAACCCATGAAACAAGCGTGCGGGCACTCAGCCGACCGGAGAGGTTGGCCGGAAGGCATAATGCGCAAGCCGGGGATCAACCCGGTCCCTCTCCGCATGCTACCGATCCTACTGTCGATCCTGCTGCCACAACCCTCGGTCCGACTGGGGCTTAGACGTGGAATGTACTCCGTATGCCTAGGCCAACCCACGAAACGAGCGTGTGGGTCGGAGAGGCAGAATGCGTAAGCCGGGGATCAGCTCGATCCCCCCTGTGTGCTGCCGATCCTACTGTCGCAACCCTTGATCCGGTTCGATCTTAGATTGGGAATGAACTCTATATGCTTAGACTGGGAATAAACTCTGTATGCCTAAGTCAACCCATGAAACGAGCGTACGGGTGCTCAGCCAGTCGGAGAGGCATAATGCGCCAGCTGGGGATCAACCCGATCCCCCTCTACGTGCTGTCGATCTCGCTGCCGGTCCTACTACCACAACCCGGTCCTACTACCACAACCCTCGGTTCGGTTGGGGCTTAGATGTAGAATTTACTCCGTATGCCTAAGCCAACCCAGGAAACGAGCATGCGGGCACTCAACCGACCGGAGAGGCAGATTGCGCAAGTCGAGAATCGGCCCAGTCCTCCTAGCGTGCTGTCGATCCTGCTGCCGCAACCCCCGATCCGGTCCAATCTTAGACTGGGAATGAACTTCGTATGCTTAGACTGGGGATGAACTCCGTATGCCTAAGTCAACGCACGAAACGAGCATGCGGGCGCACAGCCGACCAAAGAGGCAAGATTCGTAAGCTGGGGATCGAACGGGTGTAGGTGGGTTTAAGCACATCTTCATATTTCTTCCATGCCAATGCCATTTTTATGGCTTGTAAATTCATAAAATGGTCCCCTAAGCCTTTATGTGAAGTTTCATGGCAAGACGACCCGTTTTCTATTTTTCATGATTTTCAAAACTTCTTGCGGTTTGGGATTTTTTTAAATTATTTAAGAAAGAATTTTGTCCCCAAATTTGGTAGAGGTGATCCTTGTATTTTTTTTGTCATGCACAAAAAAATTCAGCTAAAAACTCGAAGTGGAGAAGATTTTGTGACCGTTTGAAAAAAGTGTCCCCATTTCAGACACTTTAATGGCTACTGGCAGCAAACCTATAAAATCTCAAATGCTATTTAAGGGGGAGTGAGTTCTCGAGGTTTGATGAGGGATAGGGGGCCAATATAAGGGCCAAGTACCAGCACCCATTGCACATGATGTCCACACACCCCCCGACCCCCCAATCGCTGGAACCCCCAATGCAGCCAGTTAGGCTCTCCGGTGATGCTCCGACGATGGTGCCTCGGGCAAAAAAAATGCGGCACCAGCACATGCTCGAGCCCAGCATGTGCACCGTGGCTCAAAATCTTAGATTGGGAATGAGCTTCGTATGCTTAGACATGGAATGAACTCCGTATGCCTAAGCCAACCCACGAAACGAGTGTGCGGGCGCTCAGCCGGTTGGAAAGGCAGAATGTGCAAGCCGGGGATCGAACCGGGGCCCCCTACGTGCTATCAATCCTTCTACCGTAACCCTCATTTTGGTCCAATCTTAGACTGGGAATGAGCTCCGTATGCATAAGTCGATCGACGAAACGAGCGTGCAAGCGCTGAGCCGACCGAAAAGGCATAATGCGTAAGCCGGGGATTGGCCCGGTCCCCCTCTGCCTATTGCCGGTCTCGTTGCCACAACCCACGGTCCGGTTGGGGCTTAGACATGGAATGAGCTCCCTATGCCTAAGCCAACCCATGAAAAGGGCGTGCGGGCGCTCAGCCGACCGGAGAGGCAAAATGTGTAAGCTAGGGATCGACCCGGTCCCCCTGCGTGCTATCGATCCGGCTGTTGCAACCCTCGGTCTGGTTCAAACTTAGACTAGGAATGAACTCCATATGCTTAGACTGGGGATGAACTCCGTATGCCTAAGTCAACCCACGAAACGAGCGTACGGGCGCTCAGCTAGTCGAAGAGGTCGACCGAAGAGGCATATTGCATAAGCCGAGGACCAGCCCGATCCCCCTCTGCATGCTATCGATCCCGCTGCCAGTCCTGCTACCATAACCCTCGATTGGACTGGGGCTTAGACGTGGAATGTACTTCGTATGCAAAAGTCAACCCACGAAACGAGCGTGCGAACGCTCAGCCGGTCGGAGAGGCAGAATACGTAACCCAGGGATCGGTTCAATTCCCCTGCGTGCTGTCTATCCTGCTGTCGCAACCCTCGATCCGGTTCGATCTTAGACTGGGAATGAACTCCATACGCTTAGACTGGGGATGAACTCCGTATGCCTAAGTCAACCCACAAAACGAGCGTATAGGCGCTCAGCCGACAGGAGAGGCCGATCGGAGAAGCATAATGCGTAAGCCGGGGATTAACCCAGTCCCCCTTTACGTGCTGCCGATCCCGCTGCCGGTCTTGCTACCACAACCCTCGGTCCAACTGGGGCTTAGACGTGGAATGTACTCTATATGCTTAAGCCAACCCACGAAATGAGCATGCAGGCGCTCAGCCTGTCGGAGAGGCAGAATGCGTAAGTCGGGGATCGACCCGATCCCCCCTTGTGTGCTGTCGATCCTACTAATGCAACCCTCGATCCAGTCCGATCTTACACTGGGAATGAACTCTGTATGCATAAGTCAACCCACGAAACGAGCATGCAGGCGTTGAGGTGGCCGAAGAGGCATAATGCGCAAGCCGGGCTCTGTGTGCTGCTGATCCAGCTGCCACAACCTTCGATCTAGCTGGGGCTTAGACATGGAATGAGCTCCCTATGCCTAAGCCAACCCACGAAACGGGCGTGTGGGCGCTCAGCCAACTGGAGAGGCAGAATGCGCAAGTCGAGGATCGGCTCGGTCCCCCCTGCGTGCTATTGATCCTACTGCCGCAACCCTCGATCCGATTCGATCTTAGACTGGGAATGAACTCCGTATGCTTAGACTAGGGATGAACTCTGTATGCCTAAGTCAACCCATGAAACGAGCTTGCGGGCACTCAGTCGACCAGAGAGGTGATCGGAGAGGCATAATGCATAAGTCGAGGATCAGCCCAATCCTCCTCTACGTGCTGTCGATCCCGCTATCGGTCTCGCTGCCACAACCTTCGGTCCGACTGGGGCTTAGACATGGAATGAACTTCGTATGCCTAAGCCAACCCACGAAACGAGTGTGCAGGCGCTCAGTCGACCGGAGAGGTAGAATGCGCAAGCCGGGGATCGACCCGATCCCCCCACATGCTGTTGATCCTGCTATCGTAACGCTCGGTCTGGTCTGATCTTAGACTAGGAATGAACTTCGTATGCATAAGTCAACCCACGAAACGAGCGTGCGGGTGCTGAACTGGTCGGATAGGCATAATGCGTAAGTCGGGGATTGACTTGGTCCACCTCTGCGTGCTGCCAGTCCCGTTGAAACAACCCTCAGTCCAGTTGGCGCTTAGACATGGAATGAGCTCCCTATGCCTAAGCCAACTCATGAAACGGGCGTACGGGCGCTCAGCCGACTGGAGAGGCAGAATGCATAAGCCGAGGATCAACCCGGTCCCCTCTGCATGCTGTCTATCCTGCTACCGCTACCCTCGATCCGATCCGATCTTAGACTGGGAATGAACTCCGTATGCTTAGACCAGGGATGAAGTCCGTATCCTAAGTCAACCCACAAAACGAGCGTGCACGTGCTCAGCCAACCGCAGAGGCTGGCCGAAGAGACATAATGCGTAAGTCAGGGATCAACCCAGTCCCCCTCTGCATGTTGCTGATCCCACTGTCGATCCTGGTACCATAACCCTAAGTCCGACTGGGGCTTAGATGTGGAATGTACTCCGTATGCCTAAGCCAACCCACGAAACGAGCGTGCGGGTGCTCAGTCGGTCAGAGACGTAAAATACGCAAGCTGCGAATCGACTCAGTCCCCCTTGGTGCTACCGATCCTGCTGCCGCAACCCACGATTGGGAATGAACTCCGTATGCATAAGTCAACCCACGAAACGAGCGTTCAAGCACTGAGCTGGCCGAAGAGGCATAATGCCCAAGCTGGGGATTGGACCGATCCCCCTCTGCGTGCTGCCAGTCCAGCTACCACAACCCTCAGTCCGACTGGGGCTTAGACGTGGAATGTACTCCGTATGCTTAAGCTAACCCATGAAACGAGCATGCGGGCGCTCAGTCGGTCGGGGAGGTAGAATGCGCAAGCCAGGGATCGATCTGGTCCCCCCTACGTGCTGTCGATCCTACTGCTACAACCCTCAGTCCGATCCGATCTTAGACTGGGAATAAACTCCGTATGCATAAGTCAACCCACGAAACGAGCGTGCAGGCGCTGAGCTGGCCGAAGAGGCATAATGCACAAGCCGAGGATCGGATCGGTCCCCCTCTGCATGCTGTCAGTCCAGCTGCCACAACTCTCGGTCCGACTGGGGCTTAGACATGGAATAAGCTCCCTATGCCTAAGCCAACCCACAAAATGAGCGTGCGGGCACTCAACCGACCGGAGAGGTAGAATGAGCAAGTCAGGGATCGGCCCGGTCCCCCCTGCGTGCTGTCGATCCTGCTACCGCAACCCTCGATCCGGTCTGATCTTAAACTGGGAATGAACTCCGTATGCTTAGATTGGGGATGAACTCTATATGCCTAAGTCAACCCACGAAACGAGCGTGTGGGCGTTCAGCCAGTCGGAGAGGCTGGCCGGAGAGGCATAATACGTAAGCTGAGGATCAGCCTGATCCCCCTTTGTGTGCTGCCGATCCCGCTGCTGGTCCTGCTGCTGGTCCTGCTACCACAACCCTCAGTTCAACTGGGGCTTAGACTTGGAATGTACTCCGTATGCCTAAGCCAACCCACGAAACGATCGTGTAGGCACTCAACCGGCCAGAAAGGTAGAATACGCAAGCCAGGGATCGGCCCGGTCCCCCCTGCGTGTTGTCGATCCTGCTGCTGCAACCCTCTATCCGGTCTGATCTTAGACTAGAATGAAATCCATATGCTTAAACTGGGGATGAACTCCGTATGCCTAAGTCAACTCACGAAACGAGTGTACGGGTGCTCAACCCACCGAATAATCCGTCCAGAGAGGCATAATGCGTAAGCCAATGATTAACCCGGTCCCTTTCTACGTGCTGTCGATCCTACTGTCGATCCTGCTGCCACAACCCTCGGTCTGGTAGGGGCTTAGACGTGGAATGTACTTCATATGCCTAAGCCAACCCACGAAACAAGCGTGTGGGCTCTCAGCCGATCGGACAGGCAAAATGCGTAAACCGAGGATCGGCCCAGTCCCCCCTGCATGCTATCGATCATGCTGTCGTAACTCTTGATCCAGTCTGATCTTAGACTGGGAATGAATTCCGTATGCTTAGACTGAGGATGAACTCCGTATGGCTATGTCAACCCACGAAACGAACGTGCGGACGCTCAATCGGCCGGAGAGGTCGGTCGGCGAAGCATAATGGGCAAGCTGAGGATTAGCCTGGCCCCTCTTTGCATGCTGTCGATCTCATTGCCAGTTTCGCTGCCACAGCCCTCAGTCCGACTGGGGCTTAGACATGGAATGAGCTCCTTATGCCTAAGCCAACCCATGGAACGGGCGTGCGGACGCCTAGCTGGTCGGAGAGGTAGAATGCGTAAGCCAAGAATCAGCCCGGTCCCTCTGCGTGCTGGAGATCCTGCTACCACATCTCTCGGTCCGGTTCGATCTTAGATTGGGAATGAACTCTGTATGCTTAGACTGGTGATCCTTGTATTGTTGTTGGCATGCACAAAAAAATTTAGCTAAAAACTCGAAGTAGAGAAGATTTTGTGACCGTTTGAAAAAAGTGTCTCCATTTCAGACACTTTAATTGCTACTGGCAGCAAACCTATAAAATCTCAATTGCTCTTTAAGGGGGTGTGAGTTCTTGAGGTTTGATGTGGGATAGGTGGCCATTATAAGGGCCAAGTACTAGCACCCATCGCACATCATGTGCGCACACCCCCCGGCCCCCCAAATCGTCGGAACCCCCGATGTCACCGGTTAGGCTCTTCGGCGATGCTCTGACGTTGCTCCAACGATGGTGGCCCGGGCGAAAAAAATGTCACACCGGCACATGCCTAAGCCCAGCATGTGTTCCGTGGCTCAAAATCTTAGATTGGGAATGAGCTCCGTATGCTTTGACATGGAATGAACTCCGTATGCCTAAGCTAACCCACGAAACGAGTGTGCGGGCGCTCAGCCGGTCGGAGAGGTAGAATGTGCAAGCGAGGGATTGACCAGATCCCCCCCTGTGTACTGTCAATCCTGCTGTCGCAACCCTCGGTTCGATCTGAGCGTGCAGGCGCTGAGCCGACCAAAGAGGCATAATGCATAAGTTGGGGATAGGCCCGGTCCCCCTCTGCGTGCTGTCGGTCCCGTTGCCACAACCCCAGGTCTGGCTTGGGCTTAGACATGGAATGAGCTCCCTATGCCTAAGCCAACGTAAGAAACGGGCGTGCAGGTGCTTAGCCGGCCAGAGAGGCACAATGTCTAGTCAGGGATCGGTTCAGTCCCCCCTGCGTACTGTCGATCCTGCTACCGTAACCCTCGATCCGGTCTGATCTTAGACTGGGAATGAACTCCGTATGCTTAGACTGGGGATGAACTTCGTATGCCTAAGTCATCCCACGAAACGAGCGTGCGGGTGCTCAGCTGGCCGAAGAGGTCGGTCGAAAAGGCATAATGTGCAAGCTGGGGATCAGCCCGGTCCCCCTCTGCGAGCTGTCGATCCCGCTGTCGATACTGCTGCCATAACCCTCGGTCCGACTGGGGCTTAGATGTGGAATGTACTCCATATGCCTAAGCCAACCCGCAAAATGAGCGTGCGGGCGCTCAGTCGGTCGGAGAGGTAAAATGCGCAAGCCGACGATCGGCTCGGTCCCCACTGCGTGCTACCGATCCTGCTACCGCAACCCTCGATCTGGTCTGATCTTAGACTGGGAATGAACTCCATATGCTTAGACTGGGGATGAACTCTGTATGCCTAAGTCAACCCACGAAACGAGCGTGTGGGCACTCAACGGACCGGAGAGGCAGGATGTGCAAGTCGAGGATGAGGGATAGGGGGCCAATATAAGGGCCAAGTACCAGCACCCTTCCCACATCATGTGCTCACACCCCCAGCCCCCCAATCGTCAGAACCCCCAATGCTGTCGGTTAGGCTCTCTGGTGATGCTCCGACGATGCTCCGGCAATGGTACCCCGGGTGAAAAAAATGCGGCACCAGCACATGCCCGTGCCCAGCATGTGCACCGTGGCTTAAAATCTTAGATTGGTAATGAGCTCCGTATGCTTAGACATGGAATGTACTCCGTATGCCTAAGCCAACCCACGAAACAAGCGTACGGGCACTCAACCGACCGGAGAGGTAGAATGCACAAGCCGAGGATCTGCCCGGTCCCTCCTGCGTGCTATCGATCCTGCTATCGTAACCCTTGATCCGATTCGATCTTAGACTGGGAGTGAACTCTGTATGCTTAGATTGCGGATGAACTTCGTATGCCTAAGTCAACCCATGAAACACACATGCAGGTGCTCAACCGACCGGACAGGTCGACCGGAGAGGCATAATGCGCAAGCCAGCAATCAACCTGATCCCCTTCTATGTACTGTCGATCCCGCTGTCGGTCCTGCTACCACAACCCTTGGTCCAACTGGGGCTTAGAAGTGGAATGTACTCCGTATGCCTAAGCCAACCTATGAAATGAGCATGCGGGTTCTCAGCCAGTCGGAAAGGCAGAATGCACAAGCCGGGGATCGGTTCGGTCCCCCTTGCGTGCTGTCGATGCTGCTGCCGCAACCCTCAATTCGGTCTAATCTTAGACTGGGAATGAACTCCGTCTGCTTAGACTGGGGATGAACTCTGTATGCCTAAGTCAACCCACGAAACGAGCATACGGGCGCTCAGCCGACCAGAGAGGCAGGATGCGTAAGCCGAGGATCGAACGGGTGGTAGGTGGGTTCAAGCACATCTTTATATTTCTGCCATGCCAATGCCATTTTTATGGCTTGTAAATTCATACAATGGTCCACTAAGCCTTCATGTGAAGTTTCGTGGCAAGACGACCCGTTTTCTATTTTTCATGATTTTTGAAACTTTTTGTGGTTCATGATTTTTTAAAATTCTTTTAGAAAGAGTTTTGTCTCCAAATTTGGTAGAGGTGATCCTTGTATTTTTTTTGGCATGCAAAAAAAAAATTCAGCTAAAAACTCAAAGTGGAGAAGATTTTGTGGCCATTTGAAAAAAGTGTCCCCATTTAAGACACTTTAATGGCTACTGGTAGCAAACCTATATGAGTTCGTATGAGTGGAGAAGATTTTGTAACTCGGTATGGTTCGTATGAGTTCTTGGTGATGCCTTTCAGACTCACGAATGCCCCAGCAACATTCTGCACCCTTATGAACAAGGTATTTCCGTCATTCTTTGATCGGTTTGTTGTGGTTTATTTGGATGACATTGTGATCTACAGCTAGACTTTGGGAGAGCATGTAAACCACTTGAGACAGGTGTTCGAGGTGTTGCGGGTGCACAAGCTGTTTGTCAAGAGGGAGAAGTTCTTATTCGCCCAGCAGGAGATCCCGTTCCTTGGCCACATAGTGGGAGGTGGCAAGATACGCATGGATGAAGGCAAGATACATGCCATCCTGGAGTGGTAACTGCCAGCCAAGGTCACTGAGTTGAGATCGTTCCTTGGGCTGGTCAACTACTACAGGCGCTTCATCAAAGGTCACTCAGCAATAGCCACGCCATTGACTAACTTGCTCAAGAAAGGGAGAGCATGGGAGTGGAGTGTAGGGTGCCAGGAAGCCTTTGACAGGATGAAGTGGGCTGTGATCGAGGAGCCAGTCTTGGCCTTGCCAGACATGCCAAGCCGTATGAGGTGTATACAAATGCATCAGACTTTGCCATAGGGGGCGTGTTGATGCAAGAGGGACATCCAGTCACGTTCGAGAGCAGGAAGCTAAACAAGACTGAACGCAAGTACACGGTCGAAGAGAAAGAGATGACTGCAGTGGTGCACTGTTTACGCACTTGGCGCCATTACCTGTTGGGGTCGAGGTTCATGGTGAGGATGGACAATGTGGTGACCAGCTACTTCTAGACGCAGAAGAAGCTGTCCCCCAAGTAGGCAAGATGGCAAGATTTTCTTACGGAAATTTGACATTCAGATGGAGTACAAGCCGGGACGGGCGAACCTAGTGGCAGACGCCGTGAACAGGAAGGCTAACCTTTCTGCCATTAGCCAACCAGAGGGGTCACTAGTGCCGCACATCAAGGAGGGACTTGCGCATGATCCTACAGCCAAAGCTCTGATGGAGTACAGCCAGCAAGGTAAGACTAGGCGATTTTGGTTATAGGATGGCTTACTGTACACCAGGGGTAGTAGACTGTTTGTGTCATAGCACGGAAAGCTCCGCAAGGAAGTTTTGCAAGAGTGTCATGATTCAAGGTGGGTTGGACACCGAAAGTGAGTCGCACCTTGGCGTTGATCGAGGACCAGTACTACTGGCCGTACATGAGGGATGATGTGGAGGCCTATGTGAAAACTTATCTTGTGTGCCAATAGGACAAGGTGGAGCTCAAGAAACCAGGCGGTCTCTTAGAGCCATTGCCAGTGCTAGAGTGACCATGGGAGAGTGTTTCTCTGGACTTTATAGTCAATCTACCCAAAGCAGAAGGGTTTGGAAGCATCATGGTAGTGGTGGACAGGTTTTCCAAGTATGGAATCTTCATTCCAGCAACCAAGGAATGCCCAGCCGAGGAGGCAGCTCGATTGTTCTTGAAGAACATGGTTAAGTACTGGGGAGTGCCGAGGACCATTGTTAGTGATCGGGATGGGCATTTCACGGGTGGTTCTCGATTGAGTTGTTCAAGCTATTGGGGTCAGACTTGAATTTTTCCACCAGCATGTATCCGCAGATCGATGGGCGGACAGAGCGAGTAAATGGACTATTAGAGGTCTACCTCAGGCACTATGTGAGTGCCACACAAAGGGATTGGCCAAAGCTGCTAGATATTGCACAGATTTCCTACAACTTGCAAAGGAGCGAGGCAACAAACCAGAGCCCATTTGAGGTTGTGACAGGGCAACAACCACTAACACCCGGTTCGATTGCTGCAGGTTATACAGGGCCGAATCCAGCAGCATACAAGTTTGCCAAGGCATGGCAGGAGCAAACTGACTTGGCCAGAGTTTGTCTACACAAGGCGGCCAAGAGGTCGAAGAGGTGGGCAGACCAGAAGAGGTGGGATGTACAATTCCAAGTTGGAGACTTAGTGTTGGTGAAGCTGCATCCCATTGTGTGCCATAGAGGGCTGCACAAAGGCCTAGTCCAGAGGCATGAGGGACCTTTTCGAGTAGTCAAGAGGGTAGGCAAGGTTGCCTACAAGCTAGATATGTCACCCAAGCTGAAGGTACACCCGGTGTTCCATGTGAGCATGCTCAAGCCGTTCCATGAGGATGAAGGAGATCCAACACGGGCAGAGTCAAAGTGTGCACCATTAGGAGCAAGGGCCTCATATGAGAAGGAGGACCATAGCATCATGGCTGACCAGGAGGTGAGATGGAAGAATTATCAACCAAGACATGAGTACTTGGTACGCTGGAAGGGACTTTTAGACAATGAGGTGAACTGGGAACTAGCAGAAGACTTATGGCAGTTTGGAGACCAGATCAGGTAGTACCATCCAAAAGACACAATGAGGGCATTGCATAATCAGGTAGGGGAGAATGTCATGCCCTGGGCGGGCACGCCAGGCACATCAGGCAGACTAGTAGGTGAGCCAGAGATTGAGGCTCGCAGACCAGGCATGCTGGTGGGTATCAGTGTGCAAAGCCTAGCAAACGAGTTCAGAACGCCCACCCAACTTGCAGGCCAGCCTGTGAGACCAAGGCTTGGCATACAAGCTTCCTGCACCATATCCAGAAGGGCCCAAGGTGCTGGACACGAAAGGGAAGCTTCTGGAAGCAGGCAGGATCAGCTGGAGCATCCTGGCAGATTTGGTTGACCCTGAAAATCAGGAGTTAGCATCCTGATTGATTGTAATCTGTATAATCCCATGATTTTAGCCTTTATTCTAGGGATATGCCATTAAGTTGTAGCAAGAGCCTCAACTATAAATAGAGGGCTGCTCCACTTTCATTTGTACACCATCAAACACTTCTATTTCAGTGAATACAAGAGCATTTCCAGAATTCTGTCTTGTTATCCTGTTTCCCTTTAACTTGCGTAATTAGCCCTTCCCATTGTTCTAGTGCCCGCACGCTTGTGTTTTAGGCTGACTTAGGCATAAAGGAGGAGATTCCAAGCCTAAGGCCGCACGGTTTTTGAGTCTAAGGTCGGAGCCCGTGACACTTAGACTGGGGATGAACTCCATATGCCTAAGTCAACCCACAAAACGAGCGTGCGGACGCTCAGCCGATCAGAGAGGCAAGATGCGCAAGTCGGGGATCGAACGGGTGGTAGGTGGGTTCAAGCACATCTTCATATTTCTGCCATGCTAATGCCATTTTTATGGCTTGTAAATTCATACAATGGTCCCCTAAGCCTTCATGTGAAGTTTCGGGGCAAGATGACCCGTTTTTTATTTTTCATGATTTTCGAAACTTTTTACGGTTCAAGATTTTTTTAAATTTTTTTCGAAAGAATTTTGCCCCAAATTTAGTAGAGGTGATCCTTGTATTTCTATTGGCATGCATAAAAAAATTTAGCTAAAAACTCGAAGTGGAGAAGATTTTGTGACCGTTTGAAAAAAGTGTCACATTTCAAACACTTTAATGGCTACTGGCAGCAAACCTATAAAATCTCAAATGCTCTTTAAGGGGGTGTGAGTTCTCGAGCTTTGATAAGGGATAGGGGGCGAATATAAGGGCCAAGTACTAGCACCCATTGCACATCATGTGCGCACACCCTCGGCCCCCCCATGAGCAAGAACCCCCAACGCCGCTGGTTAGCGTCTCCGGCGATGCTCCTATGCTCAGCCGGCCAGAGAGGTAGAATGCACAAGCCGGGGATTGGCCCAGTCCCCCATGCGTGCTACTGATCCTGCTGTCGCACCCTTCGGTTTGGTCTGATCTTAGACTGGGAATGAACTCCGTATGCTTAGACTGGGGATGAACTCCGTATGCCTAAGTCAACCCACGAAATGAGCGTGCGGGCGCTCAGCCGACCGGAGAGGCAAGATGCGCAAGCCGGGGATCAGCCCAATCCCCCTCTGCGTGCTGCCGATCCCGCTGTCGGTCATGCTACCACAACCCTCAGTCCAGCTGGGGCTTAGATGTGGAATGTACTCCATATGCCTAAGCCAACCCATGAAACGAGCGTGCCGGTGCTCAGCCAGTCAGAGAGGTAGAATACGCAAGCCGAGGATCAACCCGGTCCCTCATGCGTGTTGCCGATCTTGCTACCGCAACCCTCGATCTAGTCTGATCTTAGACTGGGAATCAACTCTGTATGCTTAGATTGAGGCTGAACTCCGTATGCCTTAGTCAAACCACGGAACGAGCGTGTGGGCGCTCAGTCGACCAGAGAGGCAGGATGCGCAAGCCGGGGATCGAACGGGTGGTAGGTTGGTTCAAGCACATCTTCATATTTCTGCCGTGCCAACACCATTTTTATGGCTTGTAAATTCATACAATGGTCCCCTAAGCCTTCGTGTGAAGTTTCGGGGCAAGATGACCCGTTTTTTATTTTTCACGATTTTCGAAACTTTTTACGGTTCAAGATTTTTTTAAATTTTTTTAGAAAGATTTTTGCCCCAAATTTAGTAGAGATGATCCTTGTATTTTTGTTGGCATGCACAAAAAAATTCAGCCAAAAACTCGAAGTGGAGAAGATTTTGTGACCGTTTGAAAAAAGTGTCCCATTTCAGACATTTTAATGGCTACTGGCAGCAAACCTATAAAATCTCAAATGCTCTTTAAGGGGGTGTGAGTTCTCGAGGTTTGATAAGGGATAGGGGGCGAATATAAGGGCCAAGTACTAGCACCCATTGCACATCATGTGCGCACACCCTCGGCCCCCCCAATCACCGGAACCCCCAACGCCGCTGGTTAGCGTCTCCGGCGATGCTCCGATGATGCTCCAGCGACGGTGCCCCGAGCGAAAACCATGCGGCACCAGCACATGCCTGAGCCCAGCATGTGCACCGTGGCTCAAAATCTTAGACTGGGAATGAGCTCTGTATGGCTTAGACATGGAATGAACTCTGTATGCCGAAGCCAACCCATGAAACGAGCATGCGTGCGTGCTGTCGGTCCTGCTACCACAACCCTTGATCTGACTGGGGCTTAAACATGGAATGAGCTACCTATGTCTAAGCCAACCCACGAAACGGGCATGCAGGTGCTCAGCCGGTTGAAGAGGCAGAATGCGTAAGCCGGGGATCGACTTGGTCCCCCCTGCGTGCTACCGATCCTACTACCGTAACCCTCGGTCTGATCCGATCTTAGACTGGGATGAACTTTGTATGCTTAGATTGGGGCCTGAACTCTTGTATGCCTAAGTCAACCCATGAAACGAGCGTGCGGGCGCTCAGCCGACCGGAGAGGCATAATGCGCAAGCCGAGGATCAGCCTGGTCCCTCTTTGCGTGCTGTCGATCCCGCTGCTAGTCCTGCTGCAACAACCCCCGATTGATGACGGTGTGAGTTCTCGAGGTTTGCTGAGGGATAGGGGGCCAATATAAGAGTCAAGTACCAGCACCCACCGCACATCATGTGCGGACACCCCTCGGCCCCCCCAATCGTCGAAACCCCTAATGCCGTCGGTTAGGCTCTTCGATGATGCTCCGACGATGGTGCCCCGGGCAAAAAAACATACGAAACTAGCACATGCCCGAGCCCAGCATGTGCATCATGGCTCAAAATCTTAGACTGGGAATGAGGTCCGTATGCCTAAGCCAACCCATGAAATGAGCGTACGGGCACTCAGTCAGTCGGAGAGATAGAACGTGAAAGTCAGGGATCGACCTGGTCCCCCCAGCGTGCTGTCGATCCTGCTACCACAACCCTCAATCCAGTCCGATCTTAGACTGGGAATGAACTCCGTATGCATAAGTCAACCCACAAAATGAGTGTGCGGGCATTAAGCCAATCGAAGAGGTGTAATGCGCAAGCCGGGGATCGACTCGGTCCCCCTCTGCGTGCTGCCGGTCCCGCTGCCACAACCCTCGGTCCGGCTGGGGCTTAGACATGGAATGAGCTCCCTATGCCTAAGCCAACCCACGAAACAGGCGTGCGGGCACTTAGTCGACCGGAGAGGCAAAATGAGCGAGCCGAGGATCGGCCCGGTCCCCCTGCGTGTTACCGATCAATCTACCACAACCCTTGATTCGGTTCGATCTTAGACTGGGAATGAACTTCGTATGCTTAGACTGGGGATGAACTCCGTATGCCTAAGTCAACCCACGAAACAAGCGTGCAGGCACTCAGCCGGCCGGAGAGGTAGAATGCGTAAGCCAGGGATCGGCCCGATCCCCCTCTGCGTGCTACCGATCCTGTTGCCGGTCCTACAACCACAACCCTCGGTCCGGTTGAGGCTTAGACATGGAATGTACTCCGTATGCCTAAGCCAACGTACGAAACGATCATGCGGGCTCTCAGCCGGCTGGAGAGGTAGAATGTGCAAGCCAGGGATCGATCCGATCCCCCCTACGTGCTGCCGATCTTGCTGCCGCAACCTTCGATCCGGTCTGACCTTAGACTGGGATTGAACTCTGTATGCTTAGATTGGGTTGAACTCCGTATGCCTAAGTCAACCCACAAAACGAGCGTGCGGGCACTCAGTCGACTAGAGAGGTAGGATGCGCAAGTCAGGGATCGAACGGGTGGTAGGTGGGTTCAAGCACATCTTCATATTTCTGCCATGCCAATGCCATTTTTATGGCTTGTAAATTCATACAATGGTTCCCTAAGCCTTCATGTGAAGTTTCGTGGCAAGTCGACCCGTTTTCTATTTTTCATGATTTTTGAAACTTTTTACAGTTGGGGATTTTTTTAAATTTTCTTAGAAAGAGTTTTGTCCCCAAATTTGGTAGAGGTGATCCTTGTATTTTTGTTGGCATGCACAAAAAAAGTCAGCAAAAAACTCGAAGTGGAGAAGATTTTGTGACTGTTTGAAAAAAATGTCCCCATTCCAGACACTTTAATGGTTACTGGCAGCAAACCTATAAAGTCTCAAATGCTCTTTAAGGGGGTGTGAGTTCTCGAGGTTTGATTAGGGATAGGGGGCGAATATAAGGGCCAAGTACCAGCACCCATCGCACATCATGTGCGCACACCCCTCGGCCCCCCCAATCGACGGAACCCCCAATGCCATCTGTTAGGCTCTCCTCCGACGATGCTCCGACGATGGTGCCCCAGGTGAAAAAAATGCAGCACCAGCATATGCCTAAGCCATGTAATGAACACTGTATGCCATGGCTCAAAATCTTACACTGGGAATGAGCTCCATATGCTTAGACATGGAATGAACACTGCATGCCTAAGCCAACCCACGAAACAAGCGTGCGGGCGCTTAGCTAGCCGGAGAGGCAGAATGCACAAGTCAGGGATCGACCTATTCCACCCCTGCATGCTATCGATCCTACTGTCAGAACCCTCAGTTCAGTCTGATCTTAGACTGGGAATGAATTCCATATGCATAAGTCAACCCACGAAACGAGCGTGCGGGCAATGCCATTTTTATGGCTTGTAAATTCATACAATGGTCCCTTAAGCCTTCATGTGAAGAGGCCGGCCAATTCAGGCATAATGTGCAAGCCGAGGATCAACTTGGTCCCCTCTGCATGCTACTGATCCCACTGCCGGTCCTGCTGCCACAACCCTCGATCTGGCTGGGGCTTAGACATTGAATGCACTCCGTATGCTTAAGCCAACCCACGAAACGAGCGTGCGGGTGCTCAACCGGCCGGAGAGGCAGAATGCGCAAGCCGGGGATCGACCTGGTCCTTCCCTGCGTGCTGTCAATCTTGCTGCCATAACCCTCAGTCCATCTTAGACTGGGAATGAACTCCGTATGCTTAGACCACGAAATGAGCGTGCGGGCGTTGAGCCGACCGGAGAGGTAGAATGCGGAAGCCGGGGATCGACCCGGTCCCCCCTGCGTGTTGCCGATCTTGCTGCCCCAACTCTTGGTCTGGTCCGATCTTAGACTGGGAATAAACTCCGTATGCATAAGTCAACCCACGAAACGAGCGTACGGGCGCTGAGCCGATCGAAGAGGCATACTGCGCAAGCCGGGGATCAGCCGGGTCCCCCTCTACGTGCTACCGGTCCCACTGCCACAACCCTCGATCCGGTTGGGGATTAGACATGGAATGAGCTCCCTATGCCTAAGCCAACCCACGAAACGGGTGTGCAGGGGCTCAACCGACTGGAGAGGCAAAATAAGCAAGTCGGGGATCGGCCCGATCCCCCCTGTGTGCTGTCGATCCTGCTACTGCAACCCTCAGTTTGGTCCAATCTTAGACTGGGAATGAACTCCGTATGCTTAGACTGGGGATGAACTCCATATGCCTAAGTCAACTCACGAAACGAACGTACGGGCGCTCAGCCGACCAGAGAGGTCGGATGCGCAAGCCGAGGATCGAACGGGTGATAGGTTGGTTCAAGCACATCTTCATATTTCTGCCATGCCAATGCCATTTTTATGGCTTGTAAATTCATACAATGGTCCCTTAAGCCTTCATGTGAAGAGGCCGGCCGATTCAGGCATAATGTGCAAGTCGAAGATCAGCCTGGTCCTCTCTGCGTGCTGCTGATCCTGCTGCCAGTCCCGCTGCCACAACCCTCGATCTGGCTGGGGCTTGGACATTGAATGTACTCCGTATGCCTAAGCCAACCCACGAAATGAGCGTACAGGCACTCAACTGACCGAAGAGGCAGAATGCGTAAGCCGGGGATCGACCTGGTCCCTCCTTGTATGCTATCGATCTTGCTACCGTAACCCTCGGTCCGATCCGATCTTAGACTGGGAATGAACTCCGTATGCATAAGTCAACCCATGAAACGAGCGTGCGGGTGTTGAACCGATCGGAGAGGTAGAATGCGCAAGCCGGGGATTGGCTCGATCCCCCCTGCGTGTTGCCGATCCTGCTACCCCAACTCTCGGTCTGGTCCGATCTTAGACTGGAAATGAACTCCGTATGCATAAGTCAACCCATGAAACGAGCGTGCGGGCACTGAGCCGGTCGAAAAGGCATAATGTGCAAGCCAAGGATCGACCGGGTCCCTCTCTACGTGCTACCGATCCCGCTGCCACAACCCTCGATCCGGCTGGGGATTAGACATGGAATGAGCTCCATATGCCTAAGCCAACCCACGAAACGGGCGTGCGGGCGCTCAGCCGACCGAAGAGGCAAAATGAACAAGTCGTGGATCGGCCCGGTCCCCCCTGCGTGCTGCCGATCCTGCTGCCGTAACCCTCGGTCCGATCCGATCTTAGACTGGGAATGAACTCCGTATGCTTAGACTGGGGATGAACTCCGTATCCCTAAGTCAACCCATGAAACAAGCGTGTGGGCACTCAGCCGACCGGAGAGGAATAATGCGTAAGCGGAGGATCAACCCGGTCCCCCTCTGCGTGCTGTCGATCCCGCTGCCGGTCCTGCTGCCACAACCCTCGGTCCGGCTGGGGCTTAGACATGGAATGTACTTTGTATGCCTAAGCCAACCCACGAAATGAGCGTGCGTGCGCTCAACCGATCGGAGAGGCAAAATAAGCAAGCCGGGGACCGGCCCGGTCCCCCCTGCGTGCTGTCGATCCTGCTGCCGCAACCCTCAATCCGGTCTGATCTTAGACTAGGAATGAACTCGTATGCTTAGACTGGGAATGAACTCCATATGCCTAAGTCAACCCATCAAACGAGCATGCGGGTGCTTAGCCGACCAGAGAGGCAGGATGCGCAAGCCGGGGATCAAACGGGTGGTAGGTGGGTTCAAGCACATCTTCATATTTCTGCCATGCCAATGCCATTTTTATGGCTTGTAAATTCATACAATGGACCCCTAAGCCTTCATGTGAAGTTTCATGGCAAGATGACCCATTTTTTATTTTTCACGATTTTTGAAACTTTTTACGGTTCGGGATTTTTTTAAAATTTTTTTGAAAGATTTTTGTCCCCAAATTTGGTAGAGGTGATCCTTGTATTCTTGTTGGCATGCACAAAAAGATTCAGCTAAAAACTCGAAGTGGAGAAGATTTTGTGATCGTTTGAAAAAAGTGTCCCTATTTCAGACACTTCAATGGCTACTGGCAGCAAACCTATAAAATCTCAAATGCTCTTTAAAGGGGTGTGAGTTCTCGATGTTTGAGGAGTGATAGGGGGCCAATATATGGGCCAAGTACCTGCACGCATCGCACATCATGTGCGCACACCCCCCGGCCCCCAATCGTCGGAACCCCCAATACCGCCGGTTAGGCTCTCCAGCGATGGTGTCCCGGGCGAAAAAAATACGGCACCAGCACATGCCCGAGCCCAGCATGTGCACCGTGGCTCAAAATCTTAGACTAGGAATGAGCTCCGTATGCTTAGACATGGAATGAACTCTGTATGCCTAAGCCTTCCCATGAAACGAGCGTGCAGGCGCTCAGCTGGCCGGAGAGGCAGAAGGCGCAAGCCGGGAATCGACCCGATCACCCCTGTGTGCTGTCGATCCTGCTACCGTAACCCTTGGTCTACTCCGATCTTAGACTGGGAATGAACTCCGTATGCATAAGTCAACCCACGAAATGAGCGTACGGGCGCTGAGCCTGTCGAAGAGCCATAATGCGCAAACCAGGGATCGGCCTGGTCCCCCTCTGCGTGCTGCCAGTCCCGCTACCACAACCCTCGGTCCGGCTGGGGCTTAGACATGGAATGAGCTCCCTATGCCTAAGCCAACCCACGAAACGGGCGTGCGGGCTGTCAGCTGACCGGAGAGGCAAAATGTGCAAGCCGAGGATCGGCCTGATCCCCCTGCGTGCTGTCGATCCTGCTGCCGCAACCCTCAGTCCGGTCCGATCTTACACTAGGAATGAACTCCGTATGCTTAGACTGGGGATGAACTCCGTATGCCTAAGTCAACCCACGGAACGAGCATGCAGGCGCTCAGCCGATCGGAGAGGTCGGCCGGAGAGGCATAATGCGTAAACCGGGGATCAGCCTGGTCCCCCTTTACGTGCTACCGACCCCGTTGCTGGTCCTGCTGCCACAACCCTCGGTCTGGCTGGGGCTTAGACATGCAATGTACTCCATATGCCTAAGCCAACCCACGAAACGAGCGTACGAGCGCTCAGCCAGCCGAAGAGGCAGAATGCGCAAGCTGGGGATTGGCCTGATCCCCCCTGTGTGCTGTTGATCCTGCTGCCGCAACCCTCGATCCGGTCTGATCTCAGACTGGGAATGAACTTCGTATGCTTATGTCACGCCTTGGACGGATGCACCAGGCACATCAGGCAGACCAACAGGTGAGCCAGAGGTTGAGGCCCGCAGACCAAGCATGCTGGCGGGTATCTGTGCGCAAAGCCTAGCAAACAAGTTCAGAATGCCCGCCCAACTTGCAGGCCAGCTCGTGAGACCAAGGCCTGGCATACAAGCTACCCGCACCACATCCAGAAGGGCCCAAGGTGTTGGACACGCAAGGGATGCTTCTGGAAGCAGACAGGATCAGTTGGAGCATCCTGGCAGATTTGGTTGACCTTGAAAATCAGGAGTTAGCATCCTGATTGATTGTAATCTATATAATCCCATGATTTTAGCCGTTATTCTAGGGATATGCCATTAAGTTGTAGCTGGAGCCTCAACTATAAATAGAGGGCTGCTCTACCCTCATTTGTACACCATCAAACACTTCTGTTTCAGTGAATACAAGAGCATTTCTAGAATTCTATCTTGTTATCCTGTTTCTCTTTATCTTGCGTAATTAGCCCTTCCCATTGTTCTAGTGCCCGCACGCTTGTGTTTTAGGCTGACTTAGGCATAAAGGAGGAGATTCCAAGCCTAAGGCCACACGGTTTCTGAGTCTAAGGTCAGAGCCTGTGACAGTTGGTATCAGAGCAAGTTTGATTCTGCGTGTTTGTGTTGTGCAGGTTAGATCGTGATTGAGGAGATGGCATCCCAAAGTGACGTTGCTAGCCAACAACCAGAGGCCCAAGAGCATGGGCGTGGAAAAGGCAAGAAAGCCAGTTCTAGAGATATCTGCTCTACCATGGACGATAGGCTGGCCAAGGGGGAGGTGACCGTAGGCAACATGGGGGAGAAGCTTGAGGAGGTAGAGACTCACATTGCATCGCTAGACTCCATGGGGAAGGAGATCCAAAGTGAGCTGGAAGCTGCTCTCAACAAAGGCTTGGATGTGTTCACCTGAAAGAATCAGACCTTGGAAGCTGAAGTGCTGACCTTGCATGATGGCATGGAGGCCATGCACCAGCGGATGGAAGAGCTTGCCAATGAGCTCGTTACTTGCAAGACTGCCATTGGGAATGGCATGTTTGCTAGAGTGTCCAAGTCCAGATTGGATGTCCCCAAGCCTAAGGAGTTTAAGGGGACTAGGGCGGCTAAGGAAGTAGACAACTACCTTTAGGGTATGGAGTAGTACTTCCAAGCCATGGGCATGCAAGGTGAGGCGATAAAGGTAAGCACCGCTGCTATGTATCTCACTAATGTAGCCTTATTGTGGTGGAGGCGTAGGTGTGATGATGTCAGGCGTGGGAGCGCCAAGATTGGAACCTGGGCAGAGTTCCAAAAAGAGTTCAGAGAACAATTTTACTTGGAGTATACTGATGATGAGGCGTGGGCAAAGTTGCGTAGGCTGAGCCAGCAAGGGGACATAAGGGAGTATGTCTAAAAATTTTCTAAACTGATGCTACAGATCTTGGATCTAGGTGAGAAGGATGCCTTCTTTGCTTTCATGGATGGGCTGAAGCTGTGGGTGAAGCATGAGCTGCAAAGGAAAGGAGTTCATGACTTGGCTAAAGCCATGACTACTGTCGAGGCCTTGATAGAGTTCAAGCCTCTGAACAAGTTCGAGTTTACCAAGCCCAAAGGTAAGGACAGGGATGATAGGGACTAAAAGATGCAATCCAAAGGGCAAGACCATGACCAAGAGTCCAAGGATGGAGACCGAGATTGTTCAACCAAGGATGGCAAGAGGAAGCCACCAGCAGGCAAGTGGAAAGCAAAAAGGGACCGAGAGCCACTAACATGCTACTATGTGGAGGGAGCCACATAGCGCGAAATTGCTTGCAGAAGGGCAAGCTGGCTGCTGTAGGCAAGGAGTCTGATGAGGAGCCAGAGTTAGGGGCAACAAAGCTTGGGTCGTTAGTGCTCAATGCTGTCCAGAGTAAGGGGAGCTGCAAGCCAAAGGGCTTGATGTTTATGGATCTGATGGTTATGGGTCAGAAGGTGAGTGCACTGGTGGACACAGGTGCCTCACATCTTTTTATTTCAGGTGATGGAGCCCGAAAGCTTGGACTGAAGGTGCAGAAAGGGACTGGTACCATTAAAACGGTGAACTCCAAGGAAGTTTCAGCCATTGGAGTAGCATGGGGAGTGGAGTTGTAGCTTGGGGAGTGGAAAGGCAAGGAGACCATTGAGGTAATACCCCTTGACGACTATGAGTTTATGATTGGGTTGGATTTCCTTGTTTGGATTAACGCCCTCCTTGTGCCTTTTATCGATTGTGTTTGCATCTTGGATGCACGGTGCCAATGCCTAGTGCCATTGACGAGAGGGTCTGGAGTTGGGTCATGAGTGGCGTCAGCCATCCAATTTGCCAAGGTGATAAGCAGACAAGAAGACACTTTCTTGGCAGCCCTGAAATATGATGAGCCAAGGAAGAAGGAGACTGAGTCACCCTTGGAGGTGCTAAAGGTGCTGAAGACCTTTAGTGATGTGATGCCCGCAAAGCTACCTAGCAAGCTACCACCTAAGAGGGAGGTGGACCACAAGATCGAGCTGGTGTCCGAGGCCAAGCCACCAGCCAAAGCCCCTTACCAAATGTCTCCACCAGAGTTGGAGGAGTTAAGGAAGCAACTCAAAGAGTTAGTTGATGCTGGCTTCATCAGGCCATCTAAGGCACCCTATGGTGCACCGATTCTATTCCAGCACAAGCATGATGGGTCGTTGCAGCTGTGCATAGACTACCGAGCTTTGAACAAGCTGACCATCAAGAACAAGTACCCCATCCCACTCATTGTGAACTTGTTCGATCAACTTGGAAGTGCAAGGTGGTTCACCAAGTTGGATTTGAGGTCGGGCTACTATCAAGTCAGGATCGCAGAGGGAGATGAGCCAAAGACAGCATGTGTCACTCGGTATGGTTCGTATGAGTTCTTGGTGATGCCTTTCAGACTCACGAATGCCCTAGCAACATTCTGCACCCTTATGAACAAGGTACTTCAGTCATTCCTTGATCGGTTTGTTGTGGTTTATTTGGATGACATTGTGATCTACAGCTAGACTTTAGGAGAGCATGTAGACCACTTGAGACAGGTGTTCGAGGTGTTGCGGGTGTACAAGCTGTTTGTCAAGAGGGAGAAGTGCTCATTTGCCCAGCAGGAGATCCCGTTCCTTTGCCACATAGTGGAAGGTGGCAGGATACGCATGGATGAAGGCAAGATACACGCCATCCTGGAGTGGCAACTGCCAGCCAAGGTCACTGAGTTGAGATCATTCCTTGGGCTGGTCAACTACTATAGGCGCTTCATCAAAGGTCACTCAGCAATAGCCACGCCATTAACTGACTTGCTCAAGAAAGGGAGAGCATGGGAGTGGAGTGCAGGGTGCCAGGAAGCCTTTGACAGGTTAAAGTGGGCTGTGATCGAGGAGCCAGTCTTGGCCTTGCCAGACCATGCCAAGCCGTATGAGGTGCATACGGATGCATCAGACTTTGGCCATAGGGGCGTGTTGATGCAAGAGAGACGTCCAGTCACGTTCGATAGCAGGAAGCTAAACGAGACTGAACGCAAGTACACGGTCCAAGAGAAAAAGATGACTGTAGTGGTGTACTGTTTGCACACTTGGCACCATTACCTGTTGGGGTCGAGGTTCATGGTGAGGACAGACAATGTGGCGACCAGCTACTTCCAGATGCAGAAGAAGCTGTCCTCCAAACAGGCGAGATGGCAAGATTTTCTTACGAAATTTGACTTTCAGATAGAGTACAAGTCGGGGCGGGCGAACCTAGTGGCAGACGCCCTGAGCAGGAAGGCTAACCTTGCTGCCATTAGCCAACCAGAGGGGTCACTAGTGCCACACATCAAGGAGGGACTTACGCATGATCCTACAGCCAAAGCTCTGATGGAGTACGCCCAGCAAGGTAAGACTAGGCGGTTTTGGTTACAAGATGGCTTGCTGTACACCAGGGGCAGTAGACTGTTTGTGCCGTAGCATAGAAAGCTCCGCAAGGAAGTTTTACAAGAGTGTCATGATTTAAGGTGGGCTGGACACCCAGAGTGAGCCGCACCTCGGTGCTGATTGAGGACCAGTACTACTGGCCGCACATGAGGGACAATATGGAGGCCTATGTGAAGAATTATCTTATGTGCCAACAGGACAAGGTGGAGCTCAAGAAACCAGGCGGTCTCTTAGAGCCATTGCCAGTGCCAGAGCGACCATGGGAGAGTGTTTCTCTGGACTTTATAGTCAGTCTACCCAAAGCAGAAGGGTTTGAAAGCATCATGGTAGTGGTGGACAAGTTTTCCAAGTATGGAATCTTCATTCCAGTAACCAAAGAGTGCCCAGTCGAGGAGGCAGCTTGATTGTTCTTGAAAAACATGGTTAAGTACTAGGGAGTGTCGAGGACCATTGTTAGTGATCAGGACGGGCATTTCATAGGTAGGTTCTGGATTGAGTTGTTCAAGCTATTGGGGTCAGACTTGAACTTTTCCACCAGCATGCATCCGCAGACCGATGGGTAGACAGAGCGAGTAAATGGACTATTGGAGGTCTACCTCAGGCACTATGTGAATGCCACACAAAGGGACTGGCCAAAGCTGCTAGATATTGCGCAATTTTCCTACAACTTACAAAGGAGCGAGGCAACAAACCAGAGCCCATTTGAGGTTATGACAGGGCAACAACCACTAACACCCAGTTCGATTGCTACAGGTTATACAGGGTCGAATCCAGTAGCATACAAGTTTGCCAAGGCATGGCAAGAGCAAACTGACTTGGCCAGAGTTTTTCTACACAAGGCGGCCAAGAGGTCGAAGAAGTGGGTAGACCAGAAGAGGCAGGATGTACAGTTTTAGGTTGGAGACTTGGTGTTGGTGAAGCTGCATCCCATTGTGCACCATAGGGGGCTACACAAAGGCCTAGTCCAGAGGTATGAGGGACCTTTTCGAGTAGTCAAGAGGGTAGGTAAGGTTGCCTACAAGCTGGATATGCCACCCAAGCTGAGGGTACACTCGGTGTTCCATGTGAGCATGCTCAAGTCGTTCCATGAGGATGAGGGAGATCCAGGACGGGAAGAGTCAAAGCATGCACCATTAGGAGCAAGGGCCTCATATGAGAAGGAGGTCCATAGCATCATGGCTGACTGGAAGGAGAGATGGAAGAATTATCAACCAAGACATGAGTACTTGGTGCGCTGGAAGGGACTTCCAGACAGTGAGGTGAGCTGGGAACCTGCAAATGACTTATGGCAGTTTGGGGACCAGATCAGGCAGTAGCATGCAGAAGATGCAATGAGGGCATTGCGCAATCAGGTGGGGGAGAATGTCACGCCCTGGTCGGGCATTCCAAGCACATCAGGTATACCAGCAGGCGAGCCAGAGATTGAGGCCCGCAGACCAGGCGTGCTGGCGGGTATCAGAGCGCAAAGCCTAGCAAACGAGTTCAGAACGCCCGCCCAACTTGCAGGCCAGCCCGTGAGACCAAGGCCTGGCATACAAGCTTCCTGTACCATATCCGAAAAGGCCCAAGGTGCTGGACACACAAGGGAAGCTGCTGGAAGCAGGCAGGATCAACTGGAGCATCCTGGTAGATTTGGTTGACCCTGAAAATCAAGAGTTAGCATCCTGATTGATTGTAATCTGTATAATCCCATGATTTTAGCCTTTATTCTAGGCATATGCCATTAAGTTGTAGCTGGAGCCTCAAC
This sequence comes from Durio zibethinus, assembly GCF_002303985.1. Next base: position 27,000,244 of record NW_019167826.1, on the reverse strand, counting down.
TATAAATAGAGGGCTGCTCCACCTTCATTTGTACACCAACAAACACTTCTATTTTAGTGAATACAAGAGCATTTCTAGAATTCTATCTTGTTATACTGTTTCTCTTTAACTTGCGTAATTAGCCCTTCCCATTGTTCTAGTGCCCGCATGCTTGTGTTTTAGGCTGACTTAGGCATAAAAGAGGAGATTCCAAGCCCAAGGCCGCACGATTTCTGAGTCTAAGGCTAGAGCCCATGACACTTAGACTGGGGATGAACTCCGTATGCCTAAGTCAACCCATGAAACGAGCGTGCGGGTGCTCAACCGACCAGAGAGGCAAGATAAGTAAGCCGGGGATCGAACGGGTCGTAGGTGGGTTCAAGCACATCTTCATATTTCTGCCATGCCAATGCCATTTTTATGGCTGTAAATTCATACAATGGTCCCCTAAGCCTTCATGTGAAGTTTCGTGGCAAGACAACCCGTTTTCTATTTTTCACGATTTTCAAAACTTTTTACGGTTCGGGATTTTTTAAAATTTTTTTAGAAAGAATTTTGTCTCCAAATTTGGTAGAGGTGATCCTTCCATTTTTTTTGGCATGCACAAAAAATTTCAGCTAAAAACTCGAAGTGGAGAAGATTTTGTGACCATTTGAAAAAAATGTCCCCATTTCAGACACTTTAATGGCTACTGGCAGCAAACCTATAAAATCTGAAATGCTCTTTAAGGGGGTGTGAGTTCTCGAGGTTTGATGAGGGATAGGGGGCCAATATAAGGGCCAAGTACAAGCACCCATCGCACATCATGTGCACACACCCCTGGCCCCGCCAATCGCCGGAACCCCCAATGCCGCCGGTTAGGCTCTCCGACGATGCTCCGGCGATGGTGCCCTGGGTGAAAAAAATGCGGCACCAGCACATGCTTGAGCCCAGCATGTGCTCCGTGGCTCAAAATCTTAGATTGGGAATGAGCTCCATATGCTTAGACATGGAATGAACTCCATATGCCTAAGCCAACCCACGAAACGAACGTGCAGGCACTCCGCCGACCGGAGAGGCAGAACGCGCAAGCCGGAGTCAACCCGATCCCCCCTGTGTGCTGTTGATCCTACTGTCGCAACCCTCAGTTTGGTCCAATCTTAGACTGGGAATGAACTCCATATACATAAGTCAACCCACGAAACGAGCGTGCGGCCGTTGAGCTGGCCGAAGAGGCATAATGCGCAAGCCGGGGATCGGCCCGGTCCCCCTCTGTGTGCTGTAGGTCCCGCTACCACAACCCTCGGTCCGACTGGGGATTAGACATGGAATGAGCTCCCTATGCCTAAGCCAACCCACGAAATGGGCGTGCGGGCGCACAGCCGGCCGGAGAGGTAAAATGCACAAGCTGGGGATCGGCCCAGTCCCCTCTACGTGCTGTCGATCCTGCTACCGCAACCCTCGGTTTAGTCTGATCTTAGACTGGAAATGAACTCCGTATGCTTAGACTAGGGATGAACTCCGTATGCCTAAGTCAACCCATGAAACAAGCATGCAGGCGCTCAGTCGATTGGAGAGGCATAATTCGTAAGTCGAGGATCAGCCCGGTCCCCCTCTGCGTGCTGTCGATGCCACTGCTGGTCCTGCTAACACAACCCTCGGTCCGGCTGGGGCTTAGACATGGAATGTACTCCTTATGCCTAAGCCAACCAACGAAATGAGTGAACGGGCGCTCAGCCGACCGGAGAAGCAGAATGCGCAAGCTGGGGATCGACCCAGTCCCTCCTACGTGCTGTCGATCCTGCTGTCACAACCCTCGATCTGATCCGATCTTAGACTGGGAATGAACTCCATATGCTTAGACTGGGGATGAACTCCGTATGCCTAAGTCAACCCATGAAACGAGCATGCGAGCGCTCAGTCGACCAGAGAGGCAGGACGCAGAAGCTGGGGATCGAACGGGTGGTAGGTGGGTTCAAGCACATCTTTATATTTCTGCCTTGCCAATGCCATTTTTATGGCTTGTAAATTCATACAATGGTCCCCTAAGCCTTCATGTGAAGTTTCATGGCAAGACGACCTATTTTCTATTTTTCACGACTTTTAAAACTTTTTGTGATTCAAGATTTTTTTAAATTGTTTTAGAAAGAGTTTTGTCCCCAAATTTGGTGGAGGTGATCCTTGTATTTTTGTTGGCATGCACAAAAAAATTCAGCTAAAAACTCAAAGTGGAGAAGATTTTGTGACCGTTTGAAAAAAGTGTCCCCATTTTAGACACTTTAATGGCTACTGGCAGCAAACCTGTAAAATCTCAAATGCTCTTTAAGGGGGTGTGAGTTCTCGAGGTTTGATGAGGGACAGGGGGCCAATATAAGGGCCAAGTACTAGAACCCATTGTACGTCATGTGTGCACACCCCCTGGCCCCCTCAATCACTGGAACCCCCAATGCCATCGGTTAGGCTCTCCGACGATGCTCCAGTGATGGTGCCCCGGGCGAAAAAAATGTGGCACCAGCACATGCCTGAGCCCAGCATGTGCACCGTCGCTCAAAATCTTAGACTGGGAATGAACTCCGTATCCTTAGACATGGAATGAACTCCGTATGCCTAAGCCAACCCATGAAACAAGCGTACGGGCGCTCGACCGACCGGAGAGGCAGAATGCGCAAGCCGGGGATCGACCCAGTCCCCCCGCGTGCTGTCGATCCTGCTGTCTCAACCCTCGGTCTGATCTGATCTGATCTTAGACTGGGAATGAACTCCGTATGCATAAGTAAACCCACGAAACGAGCGTGCGGGCGCTGAGCCGGCTGAAGAGGCACAATGCGTAATCCAGGGATCGGCCCGGTCCCCCTCTGCGTGCTACCGGTCCTGCTACCACAACCCTCGATCTGACTGGGGCTTAGACATGGAATGAGCTCCTTATGCCTAAGCCAACCCATGAAACTGGCGTGCGGCCGCTCAGTCGGCCGGAGAGGCAGAATGCGTAAGTCGGGAATCGGCCCGATCTCCCCTGCGTGCTGTCGTAACCCTCGGTCCGGTCCGATCTTAGACTGGGAATGAACTCCGTATGCTTAGACTGGGGATGAACTCCGTACGCGTAAGTCAACCCATGAATCGAGCGTGCGGGCGCTCAGCCAGTAGGAGAGGCCAGCTAAAAAGGCATAATGTGCAAGTTGGGGATCAGCTCAGTCCCCCTCTGCGTGAAGCCGATCCCGCTGCCAGTCTTGCTGCCACAACCCTCAGTCTGGCTGGGGCTTAGACTTGGAACGTACTCCGTATGCCTAAGCCAACCCATGAAACGAGTGTGCGGGTGCTCAACCGGGCGGAGAGGCAGAATGCGCAAGCCGGGGTCGGTTCGGTCCCCCCTCCGTGCTGCCCATCCTGCTTCGCAACCCTTGATTTGGTTCGATCTTAGACTGGGAATGAACTCTATATGCTTAGACTGGAGATGAACTCCGTATGCCTAAGTCAACCCACGAAACGAGCGTGCGGATGCTCAGCCGACCAGAGAGGCAGGATGCGCAAGCCGGGGATCTAACGGGTGGTAGGTGGGTTCAAGCACATCTTCATATTTCTGCCATGCCAATGCCATTTTTATGGCTTGTAGATTCATACAATGGTCCCCTAAGCCTTCATGTGAAGTTTCGTCGCAAGACGACCCATTTTCTATTTTTTACGATTTTCAAAACTTTTTACGGTTCAGATTTTTTAAAATTTTTTTCGAAAGAGTTTGTCCCCAAATTTGGTAGAGGTGGTCCTTTTATTTTGTTTGGCATGCAAAAAAAAATCAGCTAAAAACTCGAAGTGGAGAAGATTTTGTGACCGTGTGAAAAATGTGTCCCCATTTCAGACACTTTAATGGCTACTAGTAGCAAACCTATAAAATCTCAAATGCTCTTTAAGGGGGTGTGAGTTCTTGAGGTTTGATGAGGGATAGGGGGCCAATATAAGGGCCAAGTACTAGCACCCATCGCACATCATGTGCGTACACCCCTCGGCTCCCCCAATTGCCGGAACCTCTAATGCCGTCGATTAGGCTCTCCGGTGATGCTCCAGTGATGCTCCGACGATGGTGCTCCAGGCGAAAAAAATACGGCACCAGCACATGCCCGAGCCCAGCATATGCACCATGTCTTAAAATCTTGGACTGGGAATTAGCTCCGTATGCTTAGACGTGGAATGAACTCCGTATGCCTAAGCCAACCCATGAAACGAGCGTGCGGGCGCTCAGCCGGTCGGAGTGGCAGAATGAGCAAGCCGAGGATCGACCTGATCCCCCCTACGTGCTGTCGATCCTGCTATTGCAACCCTTGGTTCGGTTCGATCTTAGACTGGGAATGAACTCCGTATGCATAAGTCAACCCATGAAACGAGCGTGCGGGCGCTGAACCGGTCGAAGAGGCATAATGCGCAAGACGGGGATCACCCAGTCCACCTCTGTGTGCTACCGGTCCCGCTGCCACAACCCTCGGTCCGGCTGGGGCTTAGATATGGAATGAGCTCCCTATGCCTAAGCCAACCCACGAAACAGGCGTGTGGGCGCTCAGTCGACCGAAGAGGCAGAATGCGCAAGCCAGAGATCGGCCCGATCCCCCCTGGTGCTGTCGATCCTACTGTCGTAACCCTCGGTCCGGTCCAATCTTAGACTGGGAATGAACTCTGTATGGTTAGACTTGGGATGAACTCCGTATACCTAAGTCAACCCACGAAACGAGCGTGCGGGCACTCAGCCGACCAGAGAGGCAGGATGCATAAGCTGAGGATCGAACGGGTGGTAGGTGGGTTCAAGCACAGCTTCATATTTCTGCCATGCCAATGCCATTTTTATGGCTTGTAAATGCATACAATGGTCCGCTAAGCCTTCATGTGAAGTTTCGTGGCAAGACGACCCGTTTTCTATTTTTCACGATTTTTGAAACTTTTTGGGGTTCGAGATTTTTTAAAAATTTTTTAGAAAGAGTTTTGTCCCCAAATTTGGTAGAGGTGGTCCTTGTATTTTTTTTTGGCACGCACAAAAAAATTCAGCTAAAAACTCGAAGTGGAGAAGATTTTGTGACCGTTTAAAAAACGTGTCCCCATTTCAGACACTTTAATGGCTACTGGCAGCAAACCTATAAAATCTGAAATGCTCTTTAAGGGGTGTGAGTTCTCGAGGTTTGATGAGGGATAGGGGGTCAATATAAGGGCCAAGTACCAGCACCCATCGCACATCATGTGCGCACACCCCCCGCCCCCCAATCGTCGAAACCCCCAATGCCGTCCGGTTAGGCTCTTTGACGATGCTCCGACGATGGTGCCCTGGGCCAAAAAAATGCAGCACCAGCACATGCTCGAGCCCAGCATGTGCACCATGGCTCAAAATCTTAGACTGGGAATGAGCTCCGTATGCTTAGACATGGAATGAACTCCGTATACCTAAGCCAACCCACGAAATGAGCGTGTGGGCCCTCAGTCGGCCAGAGAGGCAGAATGCACAAGCCGGGGATCGGCCCGATCCCCCCTGCGTGCTACCAATCCGGCTGTTGCAACCCTCGATCCGGTCTGATCTTAGACTAGGAATGAACTCCGTATGCTTAGACTGGGGATGAACTCCATATGCCTAAGTCAACCCACGAAACATGCGTGCGGGCGCTCAGCCGATCAGAGAGGCAAGATGCGCAAGCCGGTGATCGAATAGGTGGTAGGTGGGTTCAAGCACATCTTCATATTTTTGCCATGCCAATGCCATTTTTATGGCTTGTAAATTTGATACAATGGTCCCCTAAGCCTTCATGTGAAGTTTTGTGGCAAGACGACCCGTTTTTTATTTTTCATGATTTTTGAAACTTTTTACGGTTTGGGATTTTTTTAAATTTTTTAGAAAGAGTTTTGTCCCCAAAATTGGTAAAGGTGATCCTTGTATTTTTTTTGGCATGCACAAAAAAATTTAGCTAAAAACTCAAAGTGGAGAGGATTTTGTGACAGTTTGAAAAAAGTGTCCCCATTTCAAACATTTTAATGGCTACTGGCAGCAAACGTATAAAATCTCAAATGCTCTTTAAGGGGGTGTGAGTTATCGAGATTTGATGAGGGATAGGGGCCCAATATAAGCACCAAGTACCAGCACCCATCGCACATCATGTGCGCACACCCCATGGCCCCCCCAATCGCTGGAATCCCCAATGCCTCCGGTTAGGCTCTCCGATGATGCTCCGGCGATGGTGCCCTGGGCAAAAAAAATGTGCCACCAACACATTCCCAAGCCCAGCATGTGCACCATGGCTCAAAATCTTAGACTGAGAATGAGCTTCGTATGCTTAGACATGGAATGAACTCCGTATGCCTAAGCCAACCCATGAAACGAGCGTGCGGGCGCTCAGCCGATCGGAGAGGAAGAATGCGTAAGCCAGGGATCGACTCGGTGCCCCCCTATGTGCTATCGATCCTGCTGCCACAACCCTTGGTCTGGTCTGATCTTAGACTGGGAATGAACTCAGTATGCATAAGTCAACCTACGAAATGAGCGTGCGGGCGCTGAGCCGGTTGAAAAGGCATAATGCGCAAGTCGGGGATCGGCCCGGTCCCTTTCTGTGTGCTGTCAGTCTCGCTGCCACAACCCTCGGTCCAGCTAGGGCTTAGATATGGAACCCATCACACATCATGTGTGCACACCCCCCGGCCCCCCTAATCACCGGAACCCCCCAATGCCGTTGGTTAGGCTCTCCGGCGATGCTCCGACGAGGCTCCGACGATGGTGCCTCAGGCAAAAAATATGCGACACCAGCACATGCCCAAGCCTAGCATGTGCACCGTGGCTCAAAATCTTAGATTGGGAATGGGCTCCGTATGCTTAGACATGGAATGAACTCTGTATGCCTAAGCCAACTCACAAAATGGGCGTGCGAGCAATCAGTCGATCGGAGAGACAAAATGCGCAAGCTGGGGATCGACCTGGTCCCCCCTGCATGTTGTCGATCCTGCTGCCGCAACCCTCGATCCGGTCTGATCTTAGACTGGGAATGAACTTCATATGCTTAGACTAGGGATGAACTCCGTATGCCTAAGTCAACCCACGAAATGAGCGTGCGGGCACTCAATCGATCGGAGAGGCCGGTCGGAGGGGCATAATGCACAAGCTGAGTATCAGCTTGGTCCCCCTCTACATGCTACCGATCCTGCTATCGGTCCTACTACCACGACTGGGGTTGAGACGTGGAATATACTACGTATGCCTAAGCCAATCCACGGAACGAGCGTGTGGGCGCTCAGTCGACCGGAGAGGCAGAATGCACAAGCCGGAGATCGGCCCGATCCCCCCTATGTGCTGTCGATCCTACTATCGTAACCCTTGATCCGGTCTGATCTTAGACTAGGAATGAACTCCGTTTGCTTAGACTGGGGATGAACTCTGTATGCCTAAGTCAGCCCACGAAATGAGTGTGTGGGTGCTCAGTCAGTCGAAGAGGCCGGCTGGAGAGGCATATTGTGTAAGTCGGGGATCAGCCCGGTCCCCCTCTACGTGCTGTCGGCCCTACTGCCACAACCCTCGGTCCCGCTGGGACTTAGACGTGGAATGTACTCCGTATGCCTAAGCCAACCCACGAAACGAGCGTGCGGGTGCTCAGTCGATCGAAGAGGCAGAATGCGTAAGCCGAGGATCGGCCCGATCCCTCATGTATGTTGCTGATCTTGCTACTGCAACCCTCGATCTGGTCTGATCTTAGACTGGGAATGAACTCCGTATGCTTAGACTGGGTATGAACTCCGTATGCCTAAGTCAACCCACGAAACAAGCACGCGGGCGCTCAGCTGACCAGAGAGGCAGGATGCGTAAGCCGGGGATCGAACGGGTGGTAGGTGGGTTCAAGCACATCTTCATATTTCTGCCGTGCCAATGCCATTTTTATGGCTTGTAAATTCATACAATGGTCCCCTAAGCCTTCATGTGAAGTTTCGTGGCAAGACGACCCGTTTTCTATTTTTTAGGATTTTCAAAACTTTTTACAGTTTGGGATTTTTTAAAATTTGTTTAGAAAGAGTTTTGTCCCCAAATTTGGTAGAGGTGATCCTTGTCTTTTTGTTGGTATGCACAAAAAACATTCAGCTAAAAACTCGAAGTGGAGAATATTTTGTGACCGTTTGAAAAAAGTGTCCCCATTTCAAACACTTTAATGGCTACTGGCAACAAACCTATAAAATCTCAAATGCTCTTTAAGGGGGTGTGAGTTCTAGAGGTTTGATGAGGGATAGGGGGCCAATATAAGGGCCAAGTACCAGCACCCATCGCACATCATGTTCGCACACCCCGCGGCCCCTCCAATCGTCGAAACCCTTAATGCCGTCAGTTAGGCTCTCCGGTGATGCTCCCGACGATGGTGCCCCGGGCAAAAAAAATGTAGCACCAACAAATGCCCGAGCCTAGCATGTGCACCGTGGCTCAAAATCTTAGATTGGGAATGAGCTCCGTATGCTTAGACATGGAATGAACTCCATATGCCTAGGCCAACCCACGAAACGAGCGTGCGGGTGCTTAGCAGGCCGGAGAGGCAGAATGAACAAGCGGGGGATCGAACCAGTCCCCCCTACGTGCTGTCAATCCTACTGCTGCAACCCTTGGTCTGATCTGATCTTAGACTGGGAATGAACTCCGTATGCATAAGTCAACCCATGAAACGAGAGTGCGGGCGCTGAGCCGACCGAAGAGGCATAATGAGCAAGCCGGGGATCGGCCCGATCCCCTTCTACTTGCTGCCGGTCCTGCTACCACAACCCTCGGTCTGACTGGGGCTTATTCATGGAATTAGCTCCCTATGCCTAAGGCAACCCACGAAATGATTGTACGGGCGCTCAGCCGACCAGAGAGGCAGGATGCGCATGTCAGGGATCGAACAGGTGGTAGGTTGGTTCAAGCACATCTTCATATTTCTACCATGCCAATGCCATTTTTATGGCTTGTAAATTCATACAATGGTCCCCTACGCCTTCATGTGAAGTTTCATGGCAAGAAGACCCGTTTTCTATTTTTTAACGTTTGGGATTTTTTTAACTTTTTTAGAAAGAGTTTTGTCCCCAAATTTGGTAGAGGTGATCCATGTATGTTTGTTGGCATGCACAAAAAAATTCAGCTAAAAACTCGGAGTGGAGAAGATTTTGTGACTGTTTGAAAAAAATGCCCCCATTTTAGACACTTTAATGGCTACTGGCAACAAACCTATAAAATCTCAAATGCTCTTTGAGGGGGTGTGAGTTCTCGAGGTTTGATGGGGGATAGGGGGCCAATATAAGGGCCAAGTACCAGCACCCATCGCACATCATGTGTGCACACCCCCCGGCCCCCTCAATCGCCAAAACCCCCAATGCTGTCGGTTAGGCTCTCCGGTGATGCTCCAGCGATGGTGCCCCGGGTGAAAAAAATACGGCACCAGCACATGCCCGAGCCCAGCATGTGCACCGTGGCTCAAAATCTTAGATTGGGAACGAGCTCCATATGCTTAGACATGGAATGAACTCCGTATGCCTAACCCAAACCACAAAACGAGCGTACGGGCGCTCAGCCGGTCGGAGAGGCAAAATGTGTAAGACGGGGATCGACCCGATGTCAATCCTACTGCCTTAACCCTCGGTCTGCTCCGATCTTAGACTGGGAATGAACTCTGTATGCATAAGTCAAACCATGAAACGAGCGTGCAGGCACTAAGTCGGCCGAAGAGGCATAATGCACAAGCCGGGGATCGGCTCGGTCCCCCTCTCTATGCTGCCAGTTTCGCTACCACAACCCTCGGTCCAGCTGGGGCTAAGACATGGAATGAGCTCCCTATGCCTACACCAACCCACAAAACAGGCGTGCAGGCCCTCAATCGATCGGAGAGGCAGAATGCGCAAGCCGGGGATCGGCTCGGTCCTCCCTACGTGCTATCGATCCTGCTAGCGAAACCCTCGATCCGATCCCAATCTTAGACTGGGAATGAACTTCGTATGCTTAGACTGGGGATGATATCCGTATGCCTAAGTCAACCCATGAAACGAGCATGCGGGCGCTCAGCTGGTCGAAGAGGCCGGTCGAAGAGGCATAATGCGCAAGCCGGGGATCAACCCGATCCCCCTCTGTGTGCTACCGATCCTGCTGCCAGTCCTGTTCCCACAACCCTTGGTCCAACTGGGGCTTAAACGTGGAATGTACTCTGTATGCCTAAGCCAACCCACGAAACTAGCGTGCGGGCACTCAACCGGTCGGAGAGGCAGAATGCGTAAGCTGGGGATCGACCCGATCCCCCCTGCGTGCTGTCGATCCTACTACCGTAACCCTCGATCCGATCCGATCTTAGACTGGGAATGAACTCTGTACGCTTAGACTGGGGATGAACTCCGTATGCCTAAGTCAACCCACGAAACGAGCGTATGGGTGCTCAGCCGGCTGGAGAGGCATAATGCGTAAGCCGAGGATCAGCCCGATCCCCCTCTGCGTGCTGCTGATCCCGTTACCGGTCTTGCTACCACAACCCTCAATTTGACTGGGGCTTAGACATGGGATGTACTCCGTATGCCTACGCCAACCCATGAAACGAGCGTGCGGGTGCTCAGCCGATCGGAGAGGTAGAATACGCAAGCCGGGGATCGACCCGATCCCTCCTGCATGCTACCGATCCTGCTGTTGCAACCCTCGATCTGATCCAATCATAGACAGGGAATGAACTCCATATGCTTAGGCTGGGGATGAGCTCCGTATGCCTAGGTCAACCCATGAAATGAGCGGCGGGCGCTCAGCAGACTAGAGAGGCAAGATGCTGAAGCCGGGGATCGAACAGGTGGTAGGTGGGTTCAAGCACATCTTCATATTTTTGCCATGCCAATGACATTTTTATGGCTTGTAAATTCATACAATGGTCCCCTAAGCCTTCATGTGAAGTTTCGTGGCAAGACGACCCGTTTTTTATTTTTCATGATTTTCGAAACTTTTTACGATTCTCGATTTTTTAAATCTTTTTAGAAAGAGTTCTGTCCCAAATTTGGTAGAGGTGATCCTTGTATTTTTTTTGGCATGCACAAAAAACATTCAGCTAAAAACTCGAAGTGGAGGAGATTTTGTGACCGTTTGAAAAAAGTGTCCCCATTTCAGACACTTTAATGGCTACTGGCAGTAAACCTATAAAATCTCAAATGCTCTTTAAGGGGGTGTGAGTTCTCGAGGTTTGATGAGGGATAGGGGGCCAATATAAGGGCCAAGTACCAGCACCAATCGCACATCATGTGCGCACACCCCCCGAGCCCCCAATCGCCAGAACCCATAATGCCACTGGTTAGGCTCTCCGGCGATGCTCCGACGATGCTCCGACGATGCTCCCGATGCTCCGGCGATGGTGCCTCGATGAAAAATTGCGGCACCAACACATGCCCGAGCCCAGCATGTGTACCATGGCTCAAAATCTTAGCTTGGGAATGAGCTTCGTATGCTTAGACATGGAATGAACTCCGTATGCCTAAGCCAACCCACGAAACAAGCGTACAGGCGCTCAGCCGGTCGGAGAGGCAGAATGCACAAGTCGGGGATCAGCTTGGTCCGCCCTACGTACCATCGATCCTGCTGTCGCAAACCTTGATCCGGTCTGATCTTAGACTGGGAATGAACTCCGTATGCTTAGACTGGGGATGAACTCCGTATGCCTAAGTCAACCCATGAAACGAGCGTGCGGGCGCTCAGCCGACCAGAGAGGTAGGATGCACAAGCCAGGGATCGAACGGGTGCTAGATGGGTTCAAGCACATCTTCATATTTCTGCCATGCCAATGCCATTTTTATCGCTTGTAAATTCATACAATGGTGCCCTAAGCCTTCATGTGAAGTTTCGTGGCAAGACGACCCGTTTTCTATTTTTCATGATTTTTGAAACTTTTTACGGTTCGGGATTTTTTTAAATTTTTTTAGAAGGAGTTTTGTCCCCAAATTTGGCAGAGGTGATCCTTGTATTTTTTTTGGCATTCACAAAAAAATTCAGCTAAAAACTCATAGTGGAGAAGATTTTGTGACCATTTGAAAAAGGTGTCCCCATTTCAGACACTTTAATGGTTACTGGCAACAAACCTATAAAATATCAAATGCTCTTTAAAGGGTGTGAGTTCTCGAGGTTTGATGAGGGATAGGGGGCCAATATAAGGGCCAAGTACCAGCACCCATCGCACATCATGTGCGTACACCCCCCGGTGCCCCCAATCACCGGAACCCCCAATGCCGTCGGTTACGCTCCCCGACGATGCTCTGGCGAGGCTCCGACGATGGTACCCCGAGTGAAAAAATGCGGCACCAGCACATGCTCGAGCCCAGCATGTGCACCGTGGCTCAAAATCTTAGATTGGGAATGAGCTCCGTATGCTTACACATGGAATGAACTCCGTATGCCTAAGCCAACCCACGAAACGAGCGTACGGGCGTTCAGCCAATCGGAGAGGCAGAATGTGCAAGGCGGGGATTGATCTGGTCCCCCCCTGCGTGCTGTCGATCCTACTATTGTAACCCTCAGTCCGGTCCAATCTTAGACTGGGAATGAACTCCGTATGCATAAGCCAACCATGAAACGAGCGTGCGGGCACTGAGCCGGTCGAAGAGGCATAATGCGTAAGCTGGGGATCGACCCGATCTCCTTCTACGTGCTGTCGATCCCGCTGCCACAACCCTCGATCCGGCTGGGGCTTAGACATGGAATGAGTTCCCTATGCCTAAGCCAACCACGAAACAGACGTGCAGGCGCTCCGCCGACCGGAGAGGCAGAATGCGTAAGTCGGGGATCGGCCGGGTCCCCCTTGCGTGCTGTCAATCCTACTACCGCAACCCTCGGTCCGGTCCGATCTTAGACTGGGAATGAACTCCATATGCTTATACTGGGGATGAACTCCGTATGCCTAAGTCAACCCACGAAACGAGCTTGCAGGCACTCAGCATGTCGAAGAGGCCGGCCGGAGAGGCATAATACGCAAGCCAATGATCTCTCTGATCCCTCTCTGCATGCTATCAATCCCGTTGTCGGTCCTGCTACCACAACCCTCGGTCTAGCTAGGGTTTAGACATGGAATGTACTCCGTATGCCTAAGCCAACCCACGAAACGAGCATGCGGGCACTCAACCGGCCAGAGAGGCAGAATGCACAAGCCGGGGATCGGTCTGGTCTCCCCTGCGTGCTGCCGATCCTGCTGTCGCAACCCTCGGTCCGATCCGATCTTAGACTGGGAATGAACTTCATATGTTTAGACTGGGGATGAACTCCGTATGCCTAAGTTAACCCACGAAACGAGCGTGCGAACAGTCAACCGACCAGAGAGGTAGGATGCACAAACCGGGGGATCGAACGGGTGGTAGGTGGGTTCAAGCTCATCTTCATATTTCTGTCGTGCCAATGCCATTTTTATTACTTCTAAATTCATACAATGGTCCCTTAAGCCTTCATGTGAAGTTTCATGGCAAGCTGACCAGTTTTTTATTTTTCACGATTTTTGAAACTTTTTACGGTTCGAGATTTTTTTAAATTTTTTTAGAAAGCGTTTTGTCCCTAAATTTGGTAGAGGTGATCCTCGTATTTTTTTGCCATGCACAAAAACATTCAGCTAAAAACTTGAAGTGGAGAAGATTTTGTGATCGTTTGAAAAAAGTGTCCCCATTTCAGACACATTAATGGCTACTGGCAGCAAACCTATAAAATCTCAAATGCTCTTTAAGGGGGTGTGAGTTCTCGAGGTTTGATGAGGGATAGGGGGCCAATATAAGGGCTATGTACCAGCACCCATCGCACATCATGTGCGCACCCCCCCCGGTGCCCCCAATCACCGGAACCCCCAATGCCGTCGGTTACGCTCCCCGACGATGCTCTGGCGAGGCTCCGACGATGGTACCCCGAGTGAAAAAATGCGGCACTAGCACATGCTCGAGCCCAGCATGTGCACCGTGGCTCAAAATCTTAGATTGGGAATGAGCTCCGTATGCTTACACATGGAATGAACTCCGTATGCCTAAGCCAACCCACGAAACGAGCGTACGGGCGTTTAGCCAATCGGAGAGGCAAAATGCGCAAGACGGGGATTGATCTGGTCCCCCCCTGTGTGCTGTCGATCCTACTATTGTAACCCTCAGTCCGGTCCAATCTTAGAATGGAAATGAACTCCGTATGCATAAGTCAACCAAGAAATAAGCGTGCGGGTACTGAGCCGATCGAAGAGGCATAATGCGCAAGCTGGGGATCGACCCGGTCCTCTTCTACGTGCTGTCGATCCAGCTGCCATAACCTTCGATCTGGCTGGGGCTTAGACATGGAATGAGCTCCCTATGCCTAAGCCAACCCACGAAACGAGCGTGCTGGCGGTTAGCCGGCCAGAGAGGCAGAATGCGCAAGCCAAGGATTGGCCTGGTCCCCTCTGTGTGCGGTCAATCCTGCTGCTGCAACCCTCGGTCCGGTCTGATCTTAGACTGGGAATGAACTCTGTATGCTTAGATTGGGGATGAACTCCATATGCCTAAGTCAACCCACGAAACGAGCGTACGAGCGCTCAACCGGTCGAAGAGGCGACCGGAGAGGCATAATGCGCAAGCTCGAGATCAGCCCGGTCCCCCTCCGTGTGCTATTGATCCCGCTGCCGGTCCTGCTGCTACAAACCTTGATCCGACTGGGGCTTAGACATGAAATGTACTCCGTATGCCTAAGCCAACCCACAAAATGAGTGTGCGGGCGCTCAGCCAATTGGGGAGGCAGAATGCGCAAGCCGAGGATCGACCCGGTCCCCTCTACGTGCTACCATTCCTGCTGTTACAAACCCTCGATCCGGTTCGATCTTAGATTGAGAATGAACTCCGTATGCTTAGATTAGGATGAACTTCGTATGCCTAAGTCAACCCATGAAATGAGCGTGCGGGCGCTCAACCGATTGGAAAGGCCGATCGGAGAGGCATAATGCGCAAGTCAGGGATCAGCTCGATCCCCCTCTGCGTGCTGTCGATCCCGCTGCCGGTCCTGCTATCACAACCCTCGGTTCGACTGGGGCTTAGAAGTGGAATGTACTCCGTATGCCTAAGCCAACCCATAAAACGAGCGTGCGGGCATAGCCGGTCGAAGAGGCAGAATACGCAAGCCGAGGATCGGCTCGATCCCCCCTACGTGCTATCGATCCTGCTGCTGTAACCCTCGATCCGGTTCAATCTTAGACTGGGAATGAACTCTGTATGCTTAGACTACGGATGAACTCTATATGCCTAAGTCAACCCACGAAACGAGCATGCGGGTGCTCAGCCGACCAGAAAGGCAGGATGCGTAAGCTGAGGATAGAACAGGTGGTAGGTGGGTTCAAGCACCTCTTCATATTTCTACTGTGCCAATGCCATTTTTATGGCTTGTAAATTCATACAATGGTCCCTAAAGCCTTCATGTGAAGTTTCGTGGCAAGACGACCTGTTTTCTATTTTTCACGATTTTCAAAACTTTTTATGGTTTGGTATTTTTTTAAAATTCTTTTAGAAAGAGTTTTTTCCCCAAATTTGGTAGAGGTGATCTTTTTATTTTTGATGGCATTCACAAAAAAATTCAGCTAAAAACTCAAAGTGGAGAAGATTTTGTGACCGTTTGAAAAAAGTGTCCCCATTTCAGACACTTTAATGGCTACTGGCAGCAAACCTATAAAATCTCAAATGCTCTTTAAGGGGGTGTGAGTTCTCGAGGTTTGATGAGGGATAGGGGGCCAATATAAGGGCCAAGTACCAGAACCCTTCACACATCATGTGCGCACACCCCCCGGCCCCCCAATCGTCGAAACCCCTAATGCCGTCGATTAGGCTCTCCGACGATGCTCCGGCGATGCTCCGACGATGGTGCCTCAGGTGAAAGAAATGCGGCACCAGCACATGTCTGAGCCCAGCAAGTGCACCATGGCTCAAAATCTTAGATTGGGAATGAGCTCCGTATGCTTAGATATGGAATGAACTCCGTATGCCTAAGCCAACCCACAAAACGAGCGTGCGGGCACTCAGCCGACGAGAGAGGCAGAACGCGCAAGCTGGGGGTAGACCCGATCCCCCCTTGCACGCTGTCAATCCTGCTGTCGTAACCCTCAGTCTGGTCTGATCTTAGACTAGGAATGAACTCCGTATGCATAAGTCAACCCATGAAACGAGCGTGCGGGCGAGTCGAGGATCGGCCCAGCCCGATCCGACTGAGGCTTAGACATGGTATGAACTCTGTATGCCTAAGCCGACCCACGAAATGAGCATTCGAGAACTCAACCAGCCAGAGAGGTAGAATACACAAGCCAAGGATCGACCTGGTCCCCCCTGTGTGCTATCGATCCTACTACCGCAACCCTCGGTCCGGTCCGATCTTAGACTGGGAATGAACTCCGTATGCATAAGTCAACCCATGAAATGAGCGTGCGGGTGCTGAGCCAGCCGAAGAGGCATAATGCACAAGTTAGGGATCGACTCGATCCCCCTCTGTGTGCTGTCGGTCCCGCTGCCACAAACCTCGGTCCGACTGGGGCTTAGACATGGAATGAGCTCCCTACGCCTAAGCCAACCCACGAAACGGGCGTGCGGGCGCTCAGCCTGCCGGAGAGGTAGAATGCACAAGCTGAGGATCGGCTCGATCCCCTCTGCGTGCTGTCGATCCTGCTACTGCAACCCTCGATCTGGTCCAATCTTAGACTGGGAATGAACTCCGTATGCTTAGACAGGGGATGAACTCCGTATGCCTAAGTCAACGCATGAAACGAGTGTACGGGCGCTTAGCAGGTCGGAAAGGTCGGCCGGAGAGGCATAATGTGCAAGCTGGGGATCAGCTCGATCCCTCTCTGTGTGCTGTTGATCCCGCTATCGGTCCTGGTACCACAACATTTGGTCCGGTTGGGGCTTAGACGTAGAATGTACTCCGTATGCCTAAGCCAACCCACAAAACGAGTGTGTGGGTGCTCAACCGACCAGAGAGGTAGAATGCACAAGTTGGGGATCGACCCGATCCCCCCTGCGAGCTACCGATCCTGATGTCGCAACCCTCAAAATGAGCGTGCGGTCGTTCAGCCGACTAGAGAGGTCGACCGGAGGGGCACAATGCGTAAGCTGGGGATCAACCCGATCCCCCTCTGCATGCTGCCGATCCTACTACCGGTTCTACTATCACAACCTTCGGTCTGGCTGGGGCTTAGACGTGGAATGTACTCCGTATGCCTAAGCCCACCCACAAAACGAGCGTGCGGGCGCTCAGCCAGTCGGAGAGGCAGAATGCGCAAGCCGGGGATCGGCCCGATCCCCCTTGCGTGCTGCCGATCTTGCTACCACAACCCTCGATCCGGTCCAATCTTAGACTGGGAATGAACTTCGTATTCTTAGATTGGGGATGAACTCCGTATGCCTAAGTCAACCCATGAAATGAGCGTGCAGGCGCTCAGCCGACCAGAGAGGTAGGATGCGCAAGCCGGGGATCGACCCAATCCCCCCTGCGTGCTGTCGATCCTGCTACTGTAACCCTCAGTCCAGTCCAATCTTAGACTGGGAATAAACTCCGTATGCATAAGTCAACCCACGAAACGAGCGTGCGGGCATTGAGCAGGCCAAAGAGGCATAATGCGCAAGCCGGGGATCGACTCGGTCCCCCCTATGTGCTACCGGTCCCGCTGCCACAACCCTCGGTCTGACTAGGGCTTAGACATGGAATGAGCTCCCTATGCCTAAGCCAACCCACGAAACGGGTGTGCGGGCACTTAACCGGCTGGGGAGGTAGAATGTGCAAGCCGAGGATCGACCTGGTCCCCCTTGCGTGCTGCCGATCCTACTGCCGTAACCCTCGGTCCGATCCGATCTTAGACAGGGAATGAACTCCATTTGCTTAGACTGGGGATGAACTCTGTATGCCTAAGTCAACCCATAAAACGAGCGTATGGGCGCTCAGTCGGCCAGAGAGGCCGGCCGGAGAGGCATAACGTGCAAGCCGAGCATCAGCCCGATCGCCCTCTGCGTGTTATCGATCTAGCTGCCGGTCTTGCTGCCATAACCCTCGGTCCGGCTGGGGCTTAGAGTGGAATGTACTCCGTATGCCTAAGCCAACCCACGAAACGAGCGTGCGGGCGCTCAGTCTACCAGAGAGGTAGAATGCGCAAGCCAAGGATCGACCCGATCCCCCCTGCGTGCCACCAATCCTACCGTCGCAACCCTCGATCTGGTCCGATCTTACACTGGGAATGAACTTCGTACGCCTAGACTGGGGATGAACTCCGTATGCTTAAGCCAACCCATAAAACGAGCATACGAGCACTCAACCAATCGAAAAACTTGATCGAAGAGGCATAATACGCAAGCCGAGGATCAACTCGGTCCCTCTCTACGTGCTGTCAATCCCGTGCCGATCCTGCTACCACAACCCTTGATTCAGTTGGGGATTAGATGTGGAATGTACTCCGTATGCCTAAGCCAACCCACGAAACGAGCGTACGGGTGCTCAACCGACCAGAGAGGCAGAATGTGCAAGCCGGGGATCGGTCTGGTCCCCCCTGCGTGCTGTCAATCCTACTACTGTAACCCTCGATCTGGTCTGATCTTAGACTAGGAATGAACTCCGTATGCTTAGATTGGGGATGAACTCCGTATGCCTAAGTCAGCCCACGAAACAAACGTTCGGGCGCTTAGCCAACCAGAAAGGCAGGATGCGTAAGCCGGGGATCAAACGGGTGGTAGGTAGGTTCAAGAACATCTTCATATTTCTACCATGCCAATGCCATTTTTATGGCTTGTAAATTCATACAATGGTCCCCTAAGCCTTCATGTGAAGTTTCGTGGCAAGACGACCCGTTTTCTATTTTTCATGATTTTTGAAACCTTTTACGGATCGAGATTTTTTTAAATTTTTTTAGAAAGAGTTTTGTCCCCAAAATTGGTAGAGGTGATCCTTGTATTTTTGTTGGCATGCACAAAACAATTCAGCTAAAAACTCGAAGTGGAGAAGATTTTGTGACCGTTTGAAAGAAGTGCCCCCATTTCAGACACTTTAATGGCTATTGGCAGCAAACCTATAAAATCTCAAATGCTCTTTAAGGGGGTGCGTGTTCTCCAGGTTTGATGAGGGATAGGGGGCCAATATAAGGGCCAAATACCAGCACCCATTGCATATCATGTGCGCACACCCCCCGACCCCCTAATCACCGGAACCCTCAATGCCATCTGTTAGGCTCTCCGACGATGCTCCGGTGATGCTTCAACGATGGTGCCCCGAGCGAAAAAAACTGCGGTACCAGCACATGGCCGAGCCCAGCATGTAAACCGTGGCTCAAATTAGATTGGGAATGAGCTCCGTATGCTTGGACATGGAATGAACTTCGTATGCCTAAGCCAACCCATGAAACAAGCATGTGGGCGCTCAGCTAGTCAGAGAGGCCGAATGCACAAGTCAGGGATCGACCCGGTCCCCCCTGCGTGCTATTGATCTTATTGCTGCAACCCTCGGGTCTGATCTTAGACTGAGAATGAACTCCGTTTGCATAAGTCAACCCATGAAACAAGCGTGCGGGCGCTGAGCCAGTCGAAGAGGCATAATGCGCAAGTCGAGGATTGGATCGGTCCCCCTCTACGTGTTGCCGGTCCCGCTGCCACAACCCTTGGTCCGGCTGGGGCTTAGACATGGAATGAGCTCTTTATGCCGAAGCCAACCCACGAAATAGATGTGCAGGCGCTCAGTAGGCCAGAGAGGCAGAATGCGCAAGCTGGGGATCGACCTTGTCCCCCCTGCGTGCTGTCGATCCTGCTGCCGCAACCCTCGATCTAGTTCGATCTTAGACTGGGAATGAACTCCGTATGCTTAGACTGGGGATGAACTCCGTATGCCTAAGTCAACCCATGAAACGAGCGTACGGGCGCTCAACCAACCAGAGAGGCAGGATGCGTAAGCCGGGATGTGCATCGGGCGATGGTGCCTCGGGCGAAAAAAATGCAGCACCAGCACATGGCCGAGCCCAGCATGTGCACCGTGGCTCAAAATCTTAGATTGGGAATGAGGTCTGTATGCTTTGACATGGAATGAACTCCGTATGCCTAAGCCAACCCATGAAACGAACGTGTGGGCACTCAGCCGGTCGGAGAGGCAGAATGCGCAAACTAGGGATCGACCCGATCTCCCCCTGCATGCGGTTGATCCTGCTGCCGTAACCCTCGGTCCGGTCCAATCTTAGACTGGGAATGAATTCTGTATGCTTAGACTGGGGATGAACTCCGTATGCCTAAGTCAACCCACGAAACGAGCATGTGGGCGCTCAGCTGACCGGAGAGGCCTAATATACAAGCTGGGGATCAGCCTGGTCCCCCTCTGCGTGCTGCCAATCTCGCTGCTGGTACTGTTGCCACAACCCTCGGTCTGACTGGGGCTTAGACATGGAATGTACTCCGTATGCCTAAGCCAACCCATGAAACGAGCGTGCAGGCGCTCAACCAACCGGAGAGGTAGAATACACAAACCGGGGATCAGTCCGATCCCCCTACGTTCTATCGATCCTACTGTCGCAACCCTTGATCTGCTCTGATCTTAGACTGAGAATGAACTCCGTATGCTTAGATCGGGGATGAACTCCGTATGCCTAAGTCAACCCACGAAACGAGCGTACAGGCGCTCAGCTGATCGGAGAGGCTGGTCGGAAAAGGCATAATGTGCAAGTCGGGGATCAGCCTGGTCCCCCTTGGTGTGCTACCGATCTCGCTGCTGGTCCTGCTGCCACAACCCTCGGTCCGGTTGGGGCTTAGACGTGGAATGTACTTTGTATGCCTAAGCCAACCCACGAAATGAGTGTGCAGACGCTAAGCCGGTTGGAGAGGTAGAATATGTAAGCTGGGGATCGGCCCGATCCCCCCTACGTGCTGCTGATCCAGTCCGATCTTAGACTAGGAATGAACTCCATATGCTTGGACTGGAGATGAACTTCGTATGCCTAAGTCAACCCACAAAACGAGCCTGCAGGCGCTCAACCGACCAGAGAGGCAGGATGCACAAGTTGGGGATCAAACGGGTGGTAGGTGGGTTCAAGCACATCTTCATATGCCTAAGTCCTACTGCCATAACCCTCGGTCTGACTAGGGCTTAGACATGGAATGTACTCCGTATTCCTAAGCCAACCCATGAAACGAGCGTGGGGCACTAAGTCGATCGGAGAAGCAGAATGCGTAAGCCAGGGATCGGCCTGGTCCCCCCTGCATGCTGCAGATCCTGCTGCCGTAACCCTTGGTCTGGTTCGATCTTAGACTAGGAATGAACTTCGTATGCTTAGACTGGGGATGAACTCTGTATGCCTAAGTCAACCCATCAAACAAGTGTGCGGGCGCTCAGCCAGTCGAAGAGGCCAGCCAGAGAGGTATAATGCACAAGCTGGGGATCAGCCCGATAGCCCTCTACGTCTGCTGATCCCGCTGCCGGTCCTGCTGTCACAACCCTCGGTCCGACAGGGGCTCAGACGTGGAATGTACTATGTATGCCTAAGCCAACCCACGAAATGAGCGTGCGGGTGCTCATTCGACCGGAGAGGTAGAATGTGCAAGCTGTGGATCGGCTCGATCCCCCTTGCGTGCTACCGATCCTGCTGCCGCAACCCTCGATCCAATCTGATCTTAGACTGGGAATGAACTCCGGATGCTTAGACTGGGGATGAACTCTGTATGCCTAAGTCAACCCACAAAATGAGTGTGCGGGCGCTCAGTCGGTCGAAAAGGCCGACCGGAGAGGCATAATGCGTATGCCGAGGATCAACCTGATCCCCCTCTGCGTGCTGTCGATCTCACTGTCGGTCCTGCTACCACAACCCTCGATCTAGCTGGGGCTTAGACATGGAACGTACTCCGTATGCCTAAGCCAACCCACAAAATAAGCATGCGGGCACTCAGTCGACCGAAGAGGTAGAATGCGTAAACCGAGGATCGGCCCGGTCCCCCTGTGTGCTATCGATCCTGCTGTTGTAACCCTCGATCCGGTTCAATCTTAGAATAGGAATGAACTCCATATGCTTAGATCGGGGATGAACTCCGT
Source organism: Durio zibethinus (assembly GCF_002303985.1). The sequence goes on along the minus strand of NW_019167826.1, from coordinate 26,978,289 downwards.
ATGCCTAAGTCAACCCACGAAATGAGCGTACAGGCGCCCAGTCGACCAGAAGGGCAGTACGCGCAAGCTGGGGATCGAACAGGTGGTAGGTGGGTTCATGCACATCTTCAAATTTCTACCATGCCAATGCCATTTTTATGGCTTGTAAATTCATACAATGGTCCCCTAAGCCTTCATGTGAAGTTTCATTGCAAGACGACCCATTTTCTATTTTTCATGATTTTTGAAACTTTTTCTGGTTCGGGATTTTTTTTAAATTTTTTTAGAAAAAGTTTTGTCCCAAAATTTGGTAGAGGTGATCCTTGTATTTTTTTTGGCATGCACAAAAAAATTCAGCTAAAAACTCGAAGTGGAGAAGATTTTGTGACCGTTTGAAAAAAGTGTACCCATTTTAGACACTTTAATGGCTACTGGCAGCAAACCTATAAAATCTCAAATGCTCTTTAAGGGGGTGTGAGTTCTTGAGGTTTGATGAGGGATAGGGGGCCAATATAAGGGCCAAGTACCAGCACCCACCACACATCATGTGGGCACACCCCCTGGCCCCCCCAATCGTCGGAACCCCCAATGCCACCGATTAGGCCTCCGGTGATGCTCCGACGATGGTGCCCCGGGCAAAAAAAATGCGGCACTAGCACATGCTCGAGCCCAGCATCTGCACCGTGGCTCAAAATCTTAGTTTGGGAATGAGCTCCATATGCTTAGACATGGAATGAACTCCGTATGCCTAAGCCAACCCACGAACGAGCGTGCGGGTGCTCAGCCAACCGGAGGGGTAGAATGCGCAAGCTGGGGATCGACCCGGTCCCCTCCGATGTGCTGTCGATCCTGTTGCCATAACCCTCGGTCCGGTCTGATCTTAGACTGGGAATGAACTCTGTATGCATAAGTCAAGCCATGAAATGAGTGTGCGGGCGCTGAATCAGTCGAAGAGGCATAATGCGCAAGCCGGGGATCGGCCCGGTCCCTTTCTGCGTGTTACCGGTCCTGCTACCACAACCCTCGATCGGGTTGGGGCGTAGAGATGCAATGAGCTCCCTATGCCTAAGCCAACCCACGAAACAGGCGTGCGGGTGCTCAGCCGACCGGAGAGGTAGAATGTGTAAACCGAGGATCGGCCCGGTCCCCCCTGTGTGCTGTCGATCTAGCTGCCGCAACCCTTCATTCGGTCCAATCTAAGACTGGGAATGAACTCCATATGCTTAGACTGGGGATGAACTCCGTATGCCTAAGTCAACCCACAAAACGACCGTACGGGCGCTCAGCCAGCCAGAGAGGCAAAATGCGTAAGCCGGGGATCGACCCGGTCCCCCCTGCGTGTTGTCGATCCTGCGGCCGTAACCCTCGGTCTGGTCCGATCTTAGACTGGGAATAAACTCCGTATGCATAAGTCAACCCATGAAACGAGCGTGCAGGTGCTGAGCCGGTTGAAGAGGCATAATGCGTAAGCCGGGGATCGACCCGATCCCCTTCTTCGTGCTGCCCGATCTCGCTACCACAACCCTCGATCGGGCTAGGCCTTAGACATGGAATGACCTCCCTATGCCTAAGCCAACCCACGAAACGGGCATGCGGGCGCTCAGCCGACCGGAGAGGCAAAATGGGCAAGCCAGGGATCGGCCCAGTCCCTCATGTGTACTGTCGATCCTGCTGCCGCAACCTTCGATCCGATCCGATCTTAGACTGGGAATGAACTCTGTATGCTTAGACTGGGGATGAACTCCGTATGCCTAAGTCAACCCACGAAACGAATGTGCGGGCGCTCAGCCGACTAGAGAGGCAGGATACACGAGTCGGGGATCGAACGGGTGGTAGGTGGGTTCAAGCACATCTTCATATTTCTGCCATGCCAATGCCATTTTTATGGCTTCTAAATTCATACAATGGTCCCCTAAAACTTCATGTGAAGTTTCGTGGCAAGACGACCCGTTTTCTATTTTTCACGATTTTTGAAACTTTTTACGGTTCGAGATTTTTTAAAATTCTTTTAGAAAGAGTTTTGTCCCCAAACTTATTAGAGGTGATCCTTGTATTTTTGTTGGCATGCACAAAAAAATTCAGTGAAAAACTCGTAGTGAAGAAGATTTTGCGACCGTTTGAAAAAAGAGTCCCCATTTCAGACACTTTAATGGCTACTGGCAGCAAACCTATAAAATCTCAAATGCTCTTTAAGGGGGTTTGAGTTCTCGAGGTTTGATGAGGGATAGGGGGCAATTATAAGGGCCAAGTACCAGCACCCATCGCACATCAAGTGCGCACACCCCCCGGCCCCCCAATGGCCAGAACCCCCAATGTCGCCGGTTAGGTTCTCAGGTGATGCTCCGGCGATGGTGCCCCGAGCGAAAAAATACGGCACCAGCACATGCCCAAGCCCAGCATGTGCACTGTGGCTCAAAATCTTATATTGGGAATGAGCTCCATATGCTTAGACATGGAATGAACTCGTATGCCTAAGCCAACACACGAAATGAGCGTGCTGGCGCTCTGCCGATCGGAGAGGCAGAATACGCCAACCAGGGATCGACCCGATCCCCCCCTGAGTGCTGTCAATCCTGCTACCCCAACCCTCAGTCCGGTGTGATCTTAGACTGGGAATGAACTCTGTATGCATAAGTCAACCCATGAAATAAGCGTATGGGGGCTGAGCCGGTCGAAGAGGCATAATGCACAAGCCAGGGATCGACCCAGTCCCCCTCTGCATGCTGCTGGTCCCGCTGCCACAACCCTCAGACCGGTTGGGGCGTAGACATCGAATGAGCTCCCTATGCCTAAGCTAACCCATGAAACGAGCGTGCGGGCACTCAGTCGGCCGGAGTAGCAGAATGTGCAAGCCGAGGATCAGCCCGATCCCCCTTACGTGCTGTCGATCCTGCTGCTGTAACCCTCAGTCCGATCCGATCTTAGACTGGGAATGAACTCTGTATGCTTAGACTGGGGATGAACTCCGTATGCCTAAGTCAACCCAGGAAATGAGCGTGCGGACGCTCAGTCGGTCGAAGAGGCCGACCAGAAAGGCATACTGCGTAAGTCGGGGATCAGCCCGATCCCTCTCTGCGTACTGTCAATCCCATTACCGGTCTTACTGCCACAACCCTCGGTCTGGCTGGGGCTTAGACGTGGAATGTATTCCGTATGCCTAAGCCAACCCACGAAACGAGCGTGCGGGCGCTCAGCCGATCGAAGAGGTAGAATGTGCAAACCGAGGATCGGCCCGGTCCCCCCTGCGTGCTGTCGATCCTGCCGTCGAAACCTTTAATCCGATCCTATCTTAGACTGGGAATGAACTCCATATGCTTAGACTGGGGATGAACTCCATATGCCTAAGTCAACCCACGAAACGAGCGTGCGGGCGTTCAGTTAACCGGAGAGGCAGAATGCGTAAGCCGAGGATCGGCCTGTTCCCCCTTCGTGCTACTGATCCTGCTGCCGCAACCCTCGGTCCGATCTGATCTTAGACTGGGAATGAACTCTGTATGCTTAGACTGGGGATGAACTCCGTATGCCTAAGTCAACCCACGAAACGAGCGTACGGGTGCTCAGTCGGTCGGAGAGGCATAATGTGCAAGCCGGGGATCAGCCTGATCCCCTTATGCATGCTGTCGATCTCGCTGTCGATCCTACTACCACAACCCACGGTCCGTCTGGGTCTTAGACGTGGAATGTACTCCGTATGCCTTAGCCAACCCACGAAACGTACGTACGGGCGCTCAGCCGACCGGAGAGGCAGAATGCGCAAGTCGGGGATCGGCTCGATCTCCCCTGCGTGTTATCGATCTTACTGCCAAAGTCTCGATCCGGCCCGATCTTAGACTGGGAATGAACTCCGTATGCTTAGACTGGGGATGAACTCCGTATGCCTAAGTCAACCCATGAAACGAGCATGCGGCGCTCAGTCGACCAGAGAGGCAGGATGCGCAAGCTAGGGATCGAACGGGTGGTAGGTGGGTTCAAACACATCTTCATATTTCTGCCATGCCAATGCCATTTTTATGGCTTGTAAATTCATACAATGGTCCTCTAAGCCTTCATGTGAAGTTTCGTGGCAAGACAACCCGTTTTCTATTTTTCATGATTTTTGAAACTTTTTGGGGTTCAGAATTTTTTTAATTTTTTTAGAAAGAAATTTGTCCCCAAATTTGTTAGAGGTGATCCTTGTATTTTTTTTGGCATGCAAAAAAAAATTCAGCTAAAAACTCGAAGTGGAGAAGATTTTGTGACCGTTTGAAAAAAGTGTCCCTATTTCAAACACTTTAATGGCTACTGGCAGCAAACCTATAAAATCTCAAATGCTTTTTAAGGGGGTGTGCCCCCGAATCGACCCGATCCTTCCTGTATGCTGTTGATCCTACTGCTGTAACCCTCGGTCCGGTCTGATCTTAGATTGGGAATGAACTCCGTATGCATTAGTTAACCCACGAAACGAGCGTGCGGGCGCTGAGCCGGTCGAAGAGGCATAATGCGCAAGCCAGGGATTGGCCCGGTCCCCCTCTATGTGCTGCCGGTCCCGTTGCCACAACCCTCGGTCCGGCTGGGGCTTAGACATGGAATGAGCTGCCTATGCCTAAGCCAACCCACGAAAGGGGCGTACGGGCGCTCAGTCGGCTAGAGAGGTAGAATGTGCAAGCCTGGGATCGGCCCGGTCCCCCCTGTGTGCTGCCGATCCTACTGTCCAACCCTCAGTCTGGTCTGATCTTAGATTGGGAATGCACTCTGTATGCCTGAGTCAACCCACGAAACGAGCGTGCGGGCGCTCAGCCAACCGGAGAGGCCGATCAGAAAGGCATAATGTGCAAGCCGGGGATCAGCCATGTCCCCCTCTGCGTTCTGTCGATCCCACTGCTGGTCCTACTACCACAACCCTCGATCAGACTGGGGCTTAGACATGAAATGTACTCTGTATGCCTAAGCCAACCCACGAAACAAGCGTACGGGCGCTCAGCCGACCGGAGAGGTAGAATGCGCAAGCCGGGGATCGACCCGGTCCCCCTTGCATGTGTCGATCCTACTGTCGTAACCCTCGATCTGGTCCGATCTTAGACTGGAAATGAACTCCGTATGCTTAGACTGGGGATGAACTCCGTATGCTTAAGTCAACCCATGAAACGAGCGTGCGAGCGTTCAGCCGACCGGAGAGGCATAATGCACAAGCCGGGGATCAACCCGGTCCCCCTCTGCGTGCTGTCGATCTCGATGTCGGTCCTGCTGCCACAACCCTCGATCCGGTTGGGGCTTAGACGTGGAATGTACTCCATATGCCTAAGCCAACCCACGAATGAGGGTGCAGGTGCTCAACCGACCGGAGAGGCAAAATGCGCAAGTCGGGGATCGTCCCGATCCCCTCATAGCACATCATGTGCGCACACCCCCCGGCCCCCCAATCGTCGAAACCCTCAATGTCATTGGTTAGGTTCTCCGGCGATGCTCCGACGATGGTGCCCAGAGCAAAAAAAATACGGCACCAGCACATGCCCGAGCCCAGCATGTGCGCCGTGGCTCAAAATCTTAGATTGGGAATGAACTCCGTATGCTTAGACATGGAATGAACTCTGAATGCCTAAGCCAACCCACGAAACGAACGTGCGGGCACTCAATCGATCGAAGAGGCAGAATGCGCAAGTTGGGGATCGGCTTGATCCCCCCTTACGTGCTGTCGATCCTGCTGCCACAACCCTCGGTCCGGTCCGATCTTAGACTGAGAATGAACTCCGTATGCATAAGTCAACCTACAAAACGAGCGTGCGGGCACTGAGCCGATCGAAGAGGCATAATGCGCAAGCCGGGGATCGACCTGGTCCCCCTTTGCGTGCTGCTGGTCCCGCTGCCACAACCCTCGGTCCGACTGGGGCTTAGACATGGAATGAGCTCCTTGTGCCTCAGCCAACCCATGAAACTGGCATGCGGGCGCTCAGCCGGTCGAAGAGGAGGAATACGCAAGCCGGGGATCGGCCTGATCCCTCTGTGTACTGTCGGTTCTGCTGCCACAACCCTCGATCCAGTCTGATCTTAGAATTGGAATGAACTTCGTATGCTGAAACTGGGGATGAACTCCATATGCCTAAGTCAACCCACAAAACGAGCATGCGGGCACTCAGCCAGCCGGAGAGGCATAATGCGCAAGTCAGGGATCAGCCTGGTCCCTCTTTACGTGCTGCCGATCCCGCTGCCGGTCCTGTTGCCACAACCCTCAGTCCGGTTGGGGCTTAGGCGTGGAATGTACTCCGTATGCCTAAGCCAACCCACGAAATGAGCGTGCGGGCGCTTAGCCGATTGGAGAGGCAGAATGCGTAAGTCAGAGACCGACCCGGTCCCCCCTGCGTGCTTTCAATCCTGCTCCCGCAACCCTCGATCCGATTCAATCTTAGACTGGGAATGAACTCCGTATGCTTAGACTAGGGATGAAATCCGTATGCCTAAGTCAACCCACAAAATGAGCACGCGGAGAGGCTGATCGGAGAGGCATAATGTGCAAGTTGGGGATCAGCCCAGTCCTCCTCTACATGCTGTGGATCTCGTTGCTGGTCCTGCTACCACAACCCTCGGTCCGATTGGGGCTTAGACGTGGAATGTACTCCGTATGCCTAAGCCAACCCATGAAACGAGTGTGCGGGCGCTCAGCCGACCGGAGAGGTAGAATGCGCAAGCCAGGGATCGGCCCAGTCCCCTTACGTGCTGTCAATCCTACTGTCGCAACTCTCGATCCGGTCCGATCTAAGACTGGGAATGAACTTCGTATGCTTAGACTGGGGATGAACTCCATATGCCTAAGTCAACCTACGAAACGAGCATACGGGTGTTTAGCCGGTCCGGAGAGGCATAATGCGCAAGCCGACGATCAGCCCAATCCCCTCTAAACGTGTTAACCGATCCACTTCGGTCCCTGCTAACCAAACCCTCGGTCCGACTGGGCTTAGACGTGGAATCGTACTGCTGATGCCTAGCCCCACTGAATGAGTGTGCGATCCAGCGTCAGCCGCCAGAGAGGTAAGATACGCAAGCCGAGGCTCGACTCGATGCCCTACGTTGCTGCGATCTTGATGCCGCAACCCTCGATCCGAATCCGATTTAGACTGAGGAATGAACTCTGTGATCCTTAAGACTGGTTATGAAACTCCACATGCCTAATAACCCACGAAACCAGCGACGCGGCAGCTCACGACCAGTAGAGGCAGGATGCGCAAGCTGAGGATCGAACGGGTGGTAGGTGGGTTCAAGCACATCTTCATATTTCTGTCGTGTAAATACCATTTTATGGCTTGTAAATTCATACAATGGTCCCCTAAGCCTTCATGTGAAGCTTCGTTTCAACACGACCCGTTTTCTATTTTTCATGATTTTCAAAACTTTTTGCGGTTCGGGATTTTTTTTAAATTTTTTAGAAAGCGTTTTGTCCCCAAATTTGGTAGAGGTGATCCTTGAATTTTTGTTGGCATGCACAAAAAAATTCAGCTAAAAACTCGAAGTGGAGAAGATTTTATGACAGTTTGAAAAAAGTGTCCCCATTTCAGACACTTTAATGGCTACTGGCAGCAAACCTATAAAATCTCAAATGCTCTTTAAGGGGGTGTGAGTTCTCGAGGTTTGATGAGGGATAGGGGGCCAATATAAGGGCTAAGTACCAGCACCCATCGCACATCATGTGCACACAACCCCCGGCCCCCCCAATCGTCGGAACCCCTAATGCCACCGGTTAGGCTCTCCGACGATGCTCCAGTGATGCTCCGGCGCTGGTGCCCCAGGCGAAAAAAATGCGGCATCAGCACATGCCCGAGCCCAGCATGTGCACCGTGGCTCAAAATCTTAGATTGGGAATAAGCTCCGTTTGCTTAGACATGGAATGAACTCCGTATGCCTAAGCCAACCCAAGAAAACGAGCATACAGGCGCTCAGCCGACCGGAGAGACCGAATGTGCAAGACGGGGATCGACACGGTCCCCCATGTGCGCTATCGATCCTACTACCACAACCCTCGGTCTAATTCGATCTTAGATTGGGAATGAACTCTGTATGCATAAGTCAACCCACGAAACGAGCGTGCGGGTGTTGAGCCGGCCGAAGAGGCATAATGCGCAAGCCAGGGATCGGCCCGATCCCCTCTGTGTGTTGTCGGTCCCGCTGCCACAACCCTCGGTCCAGCTGGGGCTTAGACATGGAATGAGCTCCCTATGCCTAAGCCAACCCACGAAACGGGCATGCAGGCGCTCAGCCGGCCGGAGAGGTAGAATGTGTAAGCTGGGGATCAGCCCGGTCCCCCCTGTGTGCTGCTGATCCTGCTACCGCAACCCTCGGTCTGATCCGATCTTAGACTGAGAAAGAACTCTGTATGCTTAGACTGGGGATGAACTCCGTAAGCCTAAGTCAACCCACGAAACGAGCGTGCGGGCGCTCAGCCGATCGGAGAGGTAGAATGCGCCAGCTGAGGATCGACCCGATCCCCCCTACATGCTGTCGATCTTGCTGCCACAACCCTCGGTCCAATCTGATCTTAGACTGGGAATGAACTCCGTATGCATAAGTCAACCCACGAAACGAGCATACAGGCGCTGAGCCAACCGAAGAGGCATAATGCGCAAGCCGGGGAATGACCTGGTCCCCCTCTGCGTGCTGCTAGTCCCGCAGCCACAACCCTCGGTCCGGCTGGGGCTTAGACATGGAATGAGCTCCCATGCCTAAGCCAACCCATGAAACGGGCGTGTAGGCACTCAGCCGGCCGGAGAGGCATAATGTGCAAGCCGAGGATCGACCCGATCCCCCCTGCGTGCTGCCGATCCTGCTATCGCAAACCTCGGTCCGATCCGATCTAAAACTGGGAATGAACTCCGTATGCTTAGACTTGGGATGAACTTCGTATGCCTAAGTCAACCCATGAAACGAGCATGCGGGCACTCAACCGGTCGGAGAGGCATAATGTGCAAGCCAGGGATCAGCCCGATCCCTTTATACGTGCTGTCGATCCCACTGCCGATCCTGCTGCCACAACCCTCGGTCCGGCTAGAGCATAGACATGGAATGTACTTTGTATGCCTAAGCCAACACATGAAACGAACGTGCGGGCGCTCAGCCGGCCAGAGAGGTAGAATGCACAAGTCGGGGATCGACTCGATCCCCCCTGCATGCTGTCGATCCTGCTGCCGCAACACTCGATCCGGTACGATCTCAGACTGGGAATGAACTCCGTATGTTTAGATTGGGGATGCACTCCGTATGCCTAAGTCAACCCACGAAACGAGCGTGCGGGCGCTCAGTCGACCAGAGAGGCAGGATGCGCAAGCCGGGGATCTAACGGGTGGTAGGTGGGTTCAAGCACATCTTCATATTTCTGCCATGCCAATGCCATTTTTATGGCTTGTGAATTCATACAATGGTCCTCTAAGCCTTCATGTGAAGTTTCGTGGCAAGACGACCCATTTTCTATTTTTCACTATTTTTAAAACTTTTTGCGGTTTAGGATTTTTTAAAATTTTTTTAGAAAGAGTTTTGTCCCCAAATTAGGTAGAGGTGATCCTTGTATTTTTGTTGGCATGCACAAAAAAATTCAGCTAAAAACTCGAAGTGGAGAAGATTTTGTGACCGTTTGAAAAAAGTGTCCCCATTTCAAACACTTTAATGGCTACTGGTAGCAAACCTATAAAATCTCAAATGCTCTTTAAGGGGGTGTGAGTTCTTGAGGTTTGATGAGGGATAGGGGGCCAATATAAAGGCCAAGTACCAGCACCCATCGCACATCATGTGCGCACACCCCCCGGCCCCCCCAATCACTGGAACCCCCAATGCAACCGGTTAGGCTCTCCGACGATGTTCTGGCGATGCTCCAGCGATGGTGCCCCGGGCAAAAAAAATGCGCCACCAGCGCATGCCTGAGCCCAGCTTGTGCACCGTGGCTCAAAATCTTAGACTGGGAATGAGCTCCGTATGCTTAGACAAGGAATGAACTCCATATTCCTAAGCCAACCCATGAAACGAGCGTGCGGGCGCTCAGTCGGTCGGAGAGGCAGAATGTGCAAGTCGGGGATCGACTCAGTCCCCCCTGCATTCTGTCAATCCTGTTGTCATAACCCTCGATCGATTCTGATCTTAGATTGGGAATAAATTCCGTATGCATAAGTCAACCCATGAAACGAGCATACGGGCACTGAGTCGATCGAAGATACATAATGTGCAAGCCGAGGATCAGCCCGGTCCCTCTCTGCATGCTGCCGATCCCACTGTCGGTCCTGCTACTACAACCCTTGGTTCGACTAGGGCTTAGACATGGAATGTACCCCGTATTCCTAAGCCAACCCACGAAACAAGCGTGCGGGCGCTCAACCGGCTAGAGAGGCAGAATGCGTAAGTCGAGGATCGGCCCAGTTTCCCCTACGTGGTATCGATCCTGCTGCCGCAACCCTCGATCCGGTTCAATCTTAGACTGGGAATGAACTATGTATGCTTAGACTAGGGATGAACTCCGTATGCCTGAGTCAACCCACGAAACGAGCGTACGGGCGCTCAGCTGACCAGAGAGGCAGGATGCGCAAGTCGGGGATCGAACGGGTGGTAGGTGGGTTCAAGCTCATCTTCATATTTCTGTCATGCCAATGCCATTTTTATGGCTTGTAAATTCATACAATGGTCCCCTAAGCCTTCATGTGAAGTTTCGTGGCAAGATGACTCGTTTTCTATTTTTCATGATTTTCAAAACTTTTTACGGTTCGGGATTTTTTTAAATTTTTTTAGAAAGCGTTTTGTCCCAAAATTTGGTAGAGATGATCTTGT